>CM049380.1:3865255-4550255 GCA_026937815.1 Etheostoma perlongum
GGCGATATAGAGAAAATCAAATATCACGATATTTTTGATCAAATACCTTGATATCAATACGGCAATCATATTGTAGTGTTGACTATTGGTGCTTTCACAAAATATTTACACAATGAGATTTTTGATAAATAATCACCAGTAGTGTGGATATAATGATTAAGTGGGTAAAGGCAAACAATAGAACAGTTACCAGCCTGGGTGGTTCAAAAAATGACATCACTTTACTGTAATGCAGCCTTTAAAACCAGGAAAAGACAACACTTATGTCATATTACGATATTCAAAATCTAAGAAGATATCTAGAATCATATCACGATATTGATATATTGCCCAGCTCTACTTAATAGTAGGGATACAATTATCCTAGTAATTGTAAACTAGGTGGTGTTAATACGAAATTATAGGGGTGGGTGGAAAAAAAAACAATGTATTGTGACTTTTTTGCGACAATTTTTAAAATCAACTATTTTCCATCAAAATAATGCATTTATTTTGAGCAATGATTCACCTAAATATTTGTACTGTACCGCCAACTACATCATATCCGTTTCCAGCAAAACAGACCGTAAGCAGAAAATGCAGAAAATCCATGTTATGTATTTCTTTAAAAATGAAATAAATGTCAGGCAGGCTGACTGACATGTGATGATTATTTTTTTGCTAAAGAATCAAAATTGTGATAAATGGAAATCGCAATACAAATCGGCAAATAAAAGCTTGAAAGAAGCTAGCAAATTTCACCTAAACTAATATTAAATTCAATTACAACTTAATATTTTTTCACATGTGGCACTAATCCTCTTCCATACCTTCCAAACAAAACACCATTTAATGAAGAAATTAAATTAATTAATATTAGCTTACTCTAGCTACAGCCACTAATTAAACATAACATGCACTCATTAACCGCTAATGTAGCAGGTTAGTGAGATTTAGTGTTCAATAAAGCAGCTTTACACTGTCTATGCCTTACACAAATTACTCAAATAAATCTACAACCACATTATTAAGTGCATTCATATGTGTTAGCCTTCATATGAAAATTCCATTCTCGCGATACTTTCAGCATTTCCTAAGTACAAACTCTAGCTAAGTTACCTCTTCTTCCCATAACAGCAAGAGCCAGAGTGTGAAGAACCGTGAGGAGAAACCATATTCGGACACATGTGAACATTTTGGACTGGATAGAGAAGACTGACGACCATAGGTGTATTAAGAGAACTGACGACACGATGCTGTCCTTCATAAAGCGTAACTTTACTTAAAAGCTAATCTCGCATGCCCGCTTCAGCTGTCTTCTCACACAGTTTGGGGTCTAAACTAATGAGCGTGTCCATTGTCATCTTTAAACAATGTTTTCATTGGTCCACTCAGCATTCGCCCCGCCCAGAAACACTAATCATATTAGTTAAATTATGTGTCAATCACCTGTGTTTTTATTTCAGAAACTGCACACTGTAGGTAATATATTGTGCATGAAGCGAGGTCTCACTCTGCACCAAATGGACTTGTGCGATTGTAACGAAATAAATCCCAGGCAAATCCTATGGTAAATCCCAAGTAAAAGTCTTGCACTCAAAAACAAAGTATGTACAAGTATGTAATATTATTATCCAAATTAACTTAAATACTTAAAGTAAGTATTGATTGTGCAGTAAAATGTTTCTTGACAGTTTTTTTTATTATTATATGTGATGTTTTTGGATTAATATTACTACTACATTATATATGTTGCATGTATTTATTGAATTATATATATATATATATATATATATATATATATATATATATATATATATATATATATATATGGCAATGCATCATATTTTATATCATCATGTTTGTAGAGTCGCTTTCCTGTGAGACGGACAAATTGTCTTTATTGAAGAACATAACGTTATTTTCATTCAATGCACATGCATATTATATATGTTGTGTTTATTAAATTATTATTTATTATATTATTTATTTTTTGCATTTAATGTTGAAGGTTGTGCTAATTTGAACTCCTTTTTTATACCATATACCAATATATATATATATATATATATATATATATATACATATATATTCACTGCCCACGGTTGTTGAGTAAGTCATCCTGTTACACATACACGATCTTTGGCCACTAAACCAGCAACCACGGAACATGGCAGACATCCCGGCTAAACGTGAAATTGACAATGTTGTAACTGATGAATTACCTCAGAAAGTCAAGAGGGCGAAAGCTGACAATGAGAATGGTGGAGGAGAAGTTGGAAAGGAACCTGAATCCGAAAATATTCTGCGTTTGTTTAAAACGTCCAACGTCTTGAGTGATTCTGCCCGGGAGAAAAACATCTTTATTCATGGAAAGGTAACGTAAAGTTAGCTAGCTAACTTAGCTTTACGTAGCTGTTAAATATAGTATTTAGCTAACTCTAGTAACGGTTATGCAGTTAACAGCCAGTTTTGTTAACGTTAGAGTGGTATATTCATTCAAATGGGTCTCAGTAGTTTTGTGAAGGAAAGCAAAGCTGTAACATTGACTTCCTGTTCAATATTTCAAAATAATAGTCTGGTTGATGCTTTATTGTAATGATGGATTTGATAGAAATGAGTATGACAACGACATGCTTAGTTAGGAATGGGCTGGTTTGCATTAATTTAATAATTCTGGGGAAGCGAGACTCATCAGACAGACAAAAATAATACATTTTAACTGTATGGACTATACATCTGCCTATTGCACATACTATACATTTTTTGCATTCTTTACTTAACCCCATTCAGCCTTCTTTTTCTTATACTAATCAGCAATGTTATATATGTGTTGCTGTATTTATTGTTTATTTCTTATTAATGTGCAATATGTTTGTTTGTGTATGCACTGTATGTATGCACCAATCACCAAGACAAATTCCACGTAGGTGTAACTTAATGTGACAATAACGTCTGATTCTGATTCTGAACATCTCATTGCCAGCTTGCCGATCAGGAGGCTGTGGTTATCCTGGAGAAGACCCCCATCAGAGAAGACACCCTGGCCGAGCTTTTCAGCGGCTCCAGACTGAAACTGGAGATGAAGAACGACATCTACAGCACGTATCGTTTACAGGCTCCCCCTCAACTCAATGGTACAGTCGGGGAAAAAATGTACTGATTAAAGACATTGTGAATCCAGCAGCCACTGGACCCAGGTTTGACAGTCTCTGTGTTTCTGTTTTGCAGAGATGAAGACTACAGTTGTGTGTCCAGCCACAGAGAAACACGTAAAGAAATACCAACGACAGGAGAGTTTCCTCGTGGAGGAGACCGGGGAGGACTATCAGTCCATCACATTGCCCTACATTCAGAAGCAGAGTTTCAGCGTGCAGGTCAGTGTCCTGAAAATCTCCTCCATCGGTAACATGCTTGCATTGGCGTCATAATGCATACTTGTGAATGTACAACATTATCTGTGGATTCATTTTGCATTACATTCACTCCCCAGTGGGTATACAACATCCTTGAGAAGAAGGCAGAGGCTGACAGGATAGTTTATGAAGATCCAGATCCAGAAGTTGGCTTTGTCCTTCTTCCAGATTTCAAATGGGACCAGAAACAGGTGAGATGCCATGAATTTTGCTATATGTTTATACTTTTCATCCAACTAAAATCTAATTCACTCTTTCCGGAGGGCGCGATTTATCTGGATTTTGTTTTTGACAAGCCGAACTGAAATAGGAGTAACAAGGCTATTTTTACAATTTCAGGAGTAGAAAGTACAAATAATTGCATGAAACTGTAAAGAGTAAAACATCTGCTGTAAAATAATTACTTCAGTAAAGTATAGATACCCTAAATTTCTACTTAACCCTTGTGTTGTCTTCCCGTCAAAATTGAATATCAACACTTTTGTTTTTTTCTTACGTTTTTGACCCTTTTTTCAATGTTTGTCACTGTTTTTGATGTTTACCACTACGTAACACTAACTTTTCTAACTTTATTTTTTTACAGTTATATTTGGAATTTATGGTCAATAAACCTCATTTTTAGGAGATTATACCTAATGTTTGAGTTAGAAAAGCAGAAATTAGGAATGGATGTTGATGGATAATCACAGACTGGAATATGTCAACTTTTACTCAATACTATTTCGAAACCACTTCAATTTCTTTCTACAAATGCTATAAAATTGAATAAGACGCCCCAAAATTAATGAAAGTAGAGATTTGTACTTGCCAAAGAGCGTTGTGTGGAATCAATCATGTCATTTTGGGTAGTTAAAAAGAACATTGATATAGGAAAACGGGTCAATTTGACCCGAGGACAACATGAGGGTTAAGGAAGATAACTAAGTATTTGTACTTTGTTCCTTGACACCTCTGGAAATCAATGACAGTTTTTGTGGACATGTGTTTGATTTGATAACCGGTCCTCTCTAAAACATAGACTGTTCCGCTTAAATGCAACTCTCTAATCTACACAAAGATAGAAAGAACAACACATAGATACTTTAGGAATCATAGGCCTCTGACTGGACTATGCAGGTTCACAATATGTGTCTTCTTCTTTTAGGTTGATGATTTATACCTGATTGCCATAGTACATCAGAGAGACATCAGGAGTCTCAGAGACCTGACGCCAGAGCATCTACCACTGCTGCAGAACATCTTCCAGAAAGGAAAGGTGAGGTAACGCAGTCACCCCACAGGGTTATTTTGGAGGAAAAAATAAAAGAAAATGCCCTGTTCATTTTCTTCCTTAAAATACAGGGGCATACAGTATGTATACACCCCCTATGTTAAATTCCCATAGAGACAGGCACATTTTTTTTAAAGGCCAGTTATTACATGGATCTGCATACTATGCATCCTGATAAAGTTGGAATTAAAATAGCCCCCCCCAATCATCACATACCCTTCACCATACATAGACATTGGCATGGTTTGATTTCAGTTAACCAAATAGCTGGTTTGATTTGCATTGAGAGATGATTTTATGAAAAGTTCCCCATGCCTATCTCTATGTATAGTGAAGGGTATGTGAACATGTGGGGGGGCTATTCAGGATGCATAGTATCCTGGATCCATGAAATAACTGGCCTGTTCACTGCTGGATTAAGGTTGACAAAAATTTAAGTTTCCATTTTATTATTAGAGACAGAAGAGGAAATCTTGGACATATTCATAATACCAATCATAAAGAAAGAATGACCTAACCTGTGTGATTGTGATTTAGGAGGCCATCTTGGAGCGCTACAGCCTCCCAGCCACCAAGCTGAGGGTCTACCTCCACTACCAGCCGTCCTACTATCACCTCCACGTCCACTTCACCAAGCTGGGCTACGAGGCGCCCGGCTGCGGCGTCGAGCGGGCCCACCTCCTCGCAGACGTTATCCAAAACCTGCAGTCTGACCGCCAGTACTACAAAAGCAGGACCCTGTACTTCCCCCTGAGGGCCGACGACGGACTGCTCACCAAGTTCAAGGAGACGGGGAGGCTGTAACGGACTGTCTCATGCACTCACCTCATTAGTAGATTCCCAGCCCAACTGAGTGTGTTTTTGAATAATACATTCATACATAATGTGTACCTTTTTGTGTGAGTCATCAGCAAGGTGTTTTTTGTAATAATTTTCATATTCCTGCTTTCCTTATGAGAGAAGGAGAGAACACAGAAGTGGACGTGACAAGAGTCAAACCAGTGGCTAAATGATGTTTCTGTAGACCTCTGTTTTAATGGTTTTTATGTTTTCTATGTTGACAGAATTAAAGAGTCATTTTTTTCTACTCAGCCTTTTGATTTTTAACTTGGTTGGAATATCTGAGACAAGTTCAACTGTCTGAGAAAGTAGATTGATATACTGTACTATACTGTATGTATATACAGTAGGCCGATATATATATATGTGTTATATACTGTATGTATATATAAAGTAAATGTATACTGTATATATGTATATACAGTATGTATAGTATATGTGTCTATATAGGTATATATAGACATATGTACTGTATATATATATATATACACACACACACCTTTTTAAACACGTAGGGCAATTCATACAAACTGCAAAGCCAAGTTTCATTTCATAATTTTGAGATCCATTAACCCAGGCACAACACTAGATGGCAGCAATAATCTCAAAATGATTCAACTTTTGCACTGTGAAACTGTCCAAACACAAAAACCAAACTCCAGTCTTTGGATACTGGGTTTCCATTTGTCTCAATGATATGTTATGCTATAGTTCTGCAGGTCAAGTAGACACAAGGTCTATCATTTCCCACCAAACTGTATTTAACCAAAGTCCGTTTACATACTTTCAGAGCTGAAGTACCATTTAGTTGGATTGATAGCCACAATAGTACAGTAGGCCTGGAGTCTGAGAAACCAAGCCACAGCTGATCTGTTAGGCAAGGAGATGTTCAGAGTTGACACATGATTCAACTGTTAAGGACATTTCATTCAGTCTGTTTTCTCTTCGTTTATTTGTTCATCTTCATCACAAGTCAGTGGGCCGGTGCTGTGTTTAAGGTGCGTTTGTGTGTTCCTCGTAGAATGTAAACTAATTAACAGGACCCAAACTTGCAAGGAAATACAATGATAGACTAATCCTTAATGATTATTAAATCCAGGCACCATGTCAACTTTTTAAGGTTAAAATTCGTGTAAAAAATAATAAAAAATATATATATTATATATATATATATATATCCAAATTTTTATTTTCTTATTTATTATATATAAATAATAAAATAAAAATTTGAATTTTGGTGAGCTCCAGCTAGGTTGCAATATTAATCAAAATATTTTTTGTTTTTAAATCCTAATTTTACTGAGTCCCCTACAAGTTAAATATGTCAGAAATAAAAACCACAGTTCATTCTGCCAGTTAGCTATTCATTAGTTCAGGGTTAGCGTTAGGGAGGGAAGTAAATGATCTGAATATTTCTTCCACCACCGCTTTTTACAATGTGGGACCTTTAAACCAATCTCCATCAGCCAGTAGAGTTTAGATTTAGGAGATTCCGAGCCACCTCTGAACGCAGCACCGTGGAGGCGCAGAGGACGCAGAGCAGGACAAATAATCCAATCATTAGTCCGCTAAACAGCGCAGATGTCTTGGTTCCAGTCTCTGAGGGATGAGTTCACACTGAGACCGTTTGAGATAGAGCAGACACAGTAAGTACCCTGTCCCTGAACTGCTCTTCAGCTTCCTGACAGAGAGACGTTGGCTTTGTGCGCGGAGATGAGTTTTTTATTGGGCTGCGGAGGATTTCTGACGTTTGACTGGTGATCGATACATGCGGTCAATACAGTCCCGACTCCCGCAATGCTTTTTGTTTGTGCATGGGCTAAAGATGTTGAGGCTTTCTGTTTGGATCATGATTGGCAACATTAAAGGGCGATGAAGGTGGGCTGGTTCTGGCTGGCAGTGTTCTCAAGAGTTCTTAAGTCCAATAGTGAGTTCTTAAGTGAGTTCTTAAGTCCAATAGTGAGTTCTTAAGTGAGTTCTTAAGTCCAATACTGAGTTCTTAAGTGAGTTCTTAAGTCCAATACTGAGTTCTTAAGTCCAATAGTGAGTTCTTAAGTGAGTTATTATGTCCAATAGTGAGTTCTTATGTGAGTTCTTATGTCCAATAGTGAGTTCTTATGTCCAATAGTGAGTTCTTAAGTCCAATAGTGAGTTCTTAAGTGAGTTCTTGAAGTCCAATAGTGAGTTCTTAAGTGAGTTCTTATGTCCATTAGTGAGTTGTTAAGTCCAATAGTGAGTTCTTAAGTGAGTTCTTATGTCCAATAGTGAGTTCTTATGTCCATTAGTGAGTTGTTAAGTCCAATAGTGAATTCTTAAGTGAGTTCTTATGTCCAATAGTGAGTTCTTATGTCCAATAGTGAGTTCTTAAGTGAGTTCTTATGTCCAATAGTGAGTTCTTATGTCCATTAGTGAGTTATTATGTCCAATAGTGAGTTCTTATGTGAGTTCTTATGTCCAATAGTGAGTTGTTAAGTCCAATAGTGAGTTCTTAAGTGAGTTCTTATGTCCAATAGTGAGTTCTTATGTCCATTAGTGAGTTATTATGTCCAATAGTGAGTTCTTATGTGAGTTCTTATGTCCAATAGTGAGTTCTTATGTGAGTTCTTATGTCCAATAGTGAGTTCTTATGTCCAATAGTGAGTTCTTAAGTCCAATAGTGAGTTCTTAAGTGAGTTCTTGAAGTCCAATAGTGAGTTCTTAAGTGAGTTATTATGTCCAATAGTGAGTTCGTATGTCCATTAGTGAGTTGTTAAGTCCAATAGTGAGTTCTTAAGTGAGTTCTTATGTCCAATAGTGAGTTCTTATGTCCATTAGTGAGTTGTTAAGTCCAATAGTGAATTCTTAAGTGAGTTCTTATGTCCAATAGTGAGTTCTTATGTCCATTAGTGAGTTCTTAAGTCCAATAGTGAATTCTTAAGTGAGTTCTAATGTCCATTAGTGAGTTCTTAAGTGAGTTCTTGAAGTCCAATACTGAGTTCTTAAGTGAGTTATTATGTCCAATAGTGAGTTCTTATGTCCATTAGTGAGTTGTTAAGTCCAATAGTGAGTTCTTATGTCCATTAGTGAGTTGTTAAGTCCAATAGTGAATTCTTAAGTGAGTTCTTATGTCCAATAGTGAGTTCTTAAGTGAGTTCTTATGTCCAATAGTGAGTTCTTAAGTGAGTTCTTATGTCCAATAGTGAGTTCTTATGTCCATTAGTGAGTTCTTAAGTCCAATAGTGAGTTCTTAAGTGAGTTCTTGAAGTCCAATAGTGAGTTCTTAAGGGATCTCTTAAGTCTGATAGTGAGTTCTTAAGGGCTTCATATCTACATATTTATCATAGGCCTACTATTTAAGCAGTTGCACATTTTTGTATTCCCAACTTGTATATATTTAAATATTTGTTCTTGTATTTTATCCTATTATTTCATGTATATTGTATGTATGTATGTATGTACAGTATGTATGTATATATTGTATCCTAGTATTTTATTTATATTCTGTGCTGTGTGACTGATTTTGCTGCTGTAATACTATAATTTCCCATTTTATTGGGATCAATAAATATCTATCTATCTATCTATCTTAATTGAGACATATCTATGGTTTGCCAGTAGTTTGGCTAGGTCCAAAAATGAACTTCCAAGAGTTTTCAAAAACTGTTGGCTGAACTGTAAGAGCGAGTCTTATCAGATACAACTTTGCCAGTAGTGGCAGGTCAAGGACGGCCCAGATTAAACAGGTCTCTTTCAGAGTGTGGGAGCCGCTGTAATCCTGAACACAGACACTGACTTTCACAATGATTCAGAATAGTTGTGTTGTTTGGTGTGAGAGGATGAAAGACTCTATTGAACTTGGATCTGCTGATCTAAACCTCATGAGTATTTACTGTAGCACAATCTGAGCAAAGCCCTAAGAAAAAATGATAATAATAGACTGGGCATATTTGGAATGGGGCTGGAGGGGGGGTGTTAGTTGTAAGAAAATATTAGCAGAGCACTGAAATTATTTATGTAACTGTCATTCTTTTTTTTAGTGCTGCCCTTTTCTATTCAGTTCCATGTGCTCAATAAAAGTGTTGGAAATGGTTTCCTTTCATTTTCTTTTAAAATTTAACACACAATTTGTTGTATTTTAGCAGAATACTGAAGGCAGCAGTGTGTGTGTGTGTGTGTGTGTGTGTGTGTGTGTGTGTGTGTGTGTGTGTGCGTGCGTGCGTGTGCGCATGTGGTTTTTCAGGAAAGTCCTTTTTAATTGTTCTTGTCTGTGAGAAAATCATATCGTGATAACTTATATACAGTTATAATTAGACATGTTGCTGTGTCATGGTCAATTCACCCTCATTTATATAAAATTATACCAAATATTTGAGTTTAAAAAGCAGAAATTATGAATTATTTTGACTAATAGTTAAGATCAGAGGAATGAAAGTGATAAATTGTATTTACAAATAACATTGTATGAGATCCAATCCATTTATTGTGGTAGTTTGGTTAAAAAGAAATCCAGATTTCAGATACAGACATTTTTTAAAGGGGTCAAGCCTGCTACTGCTCAATCTCTGAAAAAAAGGTGTGTAATGTGTTTGCGTGCCTCTGGAGGGTATTTATTAGGCAAGGATGATTTTCTTGGTGGTATTATGGGAAATCTAGGGTTTAGCGTTATTGGAGCTTGACTAAGAGTCAGGATATCTTGGCTCTACTGCATTTATTTTAGTTATGTATCGGTAGCTCACCCAGTAAGGGCATTCACCCCATGTTGGCTGAGTCCTGCTGCTGTGTGTCACCCCCCCATATCTCTCCCCCTTTCATGTCTATCCACTGTCACTATAATAAAGGGAAAAGCCCCCAAAAATAATCTTTTAAAAGTTATTTATGTGTGTGTGTGTGTGTGTGTGTGTGTGTGTGTGTGTGTGTGTGTATATGTATACTTCCAGCCTTTACTTCGGTAAGTCCCTTTTTGGGGGAGGGGGGGACTTTGGGCTTTTTCACTTTGTAAACCTATAACGTGCACAAAAATAGATATATAACACAATAAAGGAAAGGGAGGAAGCTAAAAAACATATGAGCTATATGAGGACTTTAAAGTAAAAGTGAAACAGAGCAAATATTTATAGGACAGTAGTGTAATGTGAACATACATGTAGTGTGCGGTAGGTAGAGGATGAGGATTTTTTTTTTTAAAATCCATAATCACAGAGTTTTGGATTTAGCTTTAACAGTAACAGTTGTAGCTCCCTTTTCCTTTCTTTCCTTCCGTTTCCAAGCATTTTGCAGTATTTGATGTACTTCATCTGGGTGGTAGTGGGGAATAGAGAAAACTCAGATCAACAGTTTATTACATGCCTTTGCTGCACCCTGGAGGAGTGAGAAGCATCAAAAGTGTGTTGATGCTGTCATCATTCAGACTCACACACACACACACGCAATCGCAGAATAGGATAGGTTTGTGAGTGAGCAAGTAGAGTTGTAGACGGCTGTTTTGTTTTTATTGCCCCATAAACCTCAGCATGGACCTGGGATTGCGAGAAAGAAGAAATCTCAGCTTGTTGGAGGAGTGTGTTATGTGTGGATCTTACACACACACACACACACACACACACCACCCAGTGCAGGAGTATGATTACAGGGCTATTTACATTACAACATAGAGCGACAGAGAAAGGGGGCGAGAGATTGGCAAAGAGAGAAAGAAGATGGTTTCCAGATGTGAGGTGGAATTCAGAGAGCTCCCCTCCTACTCTGTATGGAGAGAGAGAGAGAGAGAGAGAGATCTAGATCCCATGCGCCCTGTAATAGAGAGAATAGGAGACAGAGAGAGAAGAAAGAGGAGAGGGAAGAGGCGTTGCACTGCAGGGATGTGTGAGAGGAACCCCAGCCAGCCGAGAGGATAAGGAGTGATGGGGAAGGCGATGGAAAGAATAAAGAAGAATGAGGAGAGGGAATAAAAGCAGGGCCTCTTGGTCGACCACAAGTCCAGAAATCTAACTGGATGGGAATTCCGTTGTTTTTGGTAGTATTGGTTTCAAACACTTTGCTGAACTCTTTCCCAAGACTATTCCCCCAAAACGTTTGGAGCTGTCGTGCTTCTATCAGGGTCCTATCTGTTTCTGGGGATTTTATATATATAGCGCATCAATTATAGGTCATGGTAAGACGGACATGGGCTCTGTGTGAGAAACTTAGCCCCTCATTCATTTCATTTCATTCCAATCAATTTGTTTCCTCGGACAAATGTCAATTTATTTCAATGTCAATTTTGTTTCTATAGCACATTTAAAAACAACAACAGTTGACCAAAGTGCTGAACAGGGTCGAAATCAAATACATATATAACAAGAGTAAAGAATTACTAGAACCAAAGTAACAACACAGGGAGACAAACAACAACAGTTAAAAACAAAGAAATCCAGATTAACGAGGGTTAAAAGCTACAGCAAACAGGTGCGTCTTTAGCAGTGATTTAAACGTTTGTAGGGTCTGTGCAGCTTTGATCTGCATGGGGAGGTTATTCCAGAGTGAGGGGGCGCCCACTGCAAAGGCTCTATCGCCCTTAGTTTTTAATTTTGATCTCGGGACATCCAAGAGCAGCTGATTGGTCGACCTCAGCGTTCTGACTGGAGAATGATGGCATAAAAGATCAGCCAGGTAAGATGGCGCCAAACCATTTAAGGCCTTAAAAACAAGCAATAAAATCTTAAAATTTATCCTGTAACGGACAGGTAGCCAGTGGAGGGAGGCCAAGACCGGCGTTATGTGTTCACGTTTTTTAGTTTTAGTTAAAAGGCGAGCAGCTGCGTTTTGGACAAGCTGGAGCCGATTTAAAGATTTCTGGTGTAGACCCATATATAAAGAATTACAATAATCCAGCCGAGTGGTGATAAAAGCATGGATGACTTTTTCAAGGTCTTTTGAAGGAAGATAGGCCTTTATTTTAGCTATAAGTCTTAACTGGAAGAAACTGGTCTTGACAACAGCACTGATTTGTTTATTAAAAGTAAATGAGGTATCAAAAATAACACCAAGATTTTTAATAGTGGATCGATTTTGGGAGGCTAAAGGGCCCAAAATGCCAAAAGGGTCACCCAGTGCGTCCGAACGTCCAAACGTAATGATTTCTGTTTTATTTTCATTCAGAGTGAGGAAGTTTAACTCCATCCAGGTTTTTACCTCCTTTAAGCAGTCTAACAATGGCTGCACAGACTCTTTGGTTATAGATTTCATAGGCAAGTAGATTTGGACATCATCAGCAAAGCAATGATAGGAGATGTTATGTTTCTGAAAAATGGAACCCAGTGGCAGCATATACAGAGAAAAGAGGATAGGGCCCAGAATAGAGCCTTGAGGGACCCCGCAGGTAAGAGGAGCAGCTGACAAAGAGTGTTCAGCTAAATGAACAGAGAAACTCCTATCAGTCAAGTATGACTGGAACCATTTCAAGACAACACCTTTGATACCTACACAATGTTCAAGGCGAGATAAAAGGATTTTGTGATCCACAGTATCAAAGGCGGCAGTCAGGTCTAGAACACCAGCACAGCAGAGTTTCCTGAATCCAAATGAAATCCAACTGGTGATGTTGCCAACAGGTTACTGTGTTACGGGCAGACGCACTGCAACGTAATGAAACACATAAAAAAATAGACAAAAGACAAGTGAATTTAACCCTTGTGTTGTCTTCCTGTCAACATTTAAAATTATCACTTGTTGACACTTTTTATGGATGTTTTTAACTTTTTCTTACATTTTTGTCCCTTCTTTCAACACTTTGACACTTTTTTTCAATGTTTGTCACTTTTTTCAACACTATTAACTTAAGTTTTACAGTCATTTTTGGAATTTATGGTCAATGAATCTCATTTATAGGAAATTATGCCTAATGTTTGAGTTAGAAAAGCAGAAATTAGGAATTATTTAGACTAAAATTAAAGGAATGGATGTTGATGATAATCACAGACTGGAATAGGTAAACTTTTACTCAACACTATTTCAAAAACACTTCCATTTGTTTTACAATGCTATAAAATTGAATAAGACGCCCCAAAATTAATGAAAGTAGAGATTTGTACTTGCCAAAGAGCGTTGTGTGGAATCAGTCATGTTATTTTGGGGAATTAAAAAGAACACTGATATAGGAAAACGGGTCAATTTGACCCGAGGACAACATGAGGGTTAACCCTTTGTTGTCCACCCGCCCACTATGCAACTTCTGTTTTTTCTCTGTTTGGTTTTCTTTCTTTTTTTGTTCAGAAAATAAAAAACAACCCCTAACACATGCAAATGTTAGCTAACGTTACCAGGAAACTTAACTTACCCTTTTGTGTCGGCAAACAACAGTCATGTAGACATCTGAATTCCGTCGGAATTCCCAAACTCCTGTTTTTTTTTCAGCGTTGATTTTTGTTGCTTCCTTCAGCTTCTTTTGAAACAAAAAAATTCTTCTGGCTGTGGCAAGTAGCCGACGTGCTGCTGTGAGTCGCATTGAAAATTACATCACGCGTAGCTATGGTGACCAGCCACGCTGAGGCGTTACTCAATCTGCAATGGAAAACGGACGCAGAATGCGTCGAGTCGAGTAGAGGCGAGCTGTTACCAGCCGTGGAAAAACTTGTTAAATGAATGCAAGTGTTTATCTAGGGTGATCATATTTTGGATTTCCAAAAAAGAGGACACTCAGCCGGCCTCTTGACACAAATTCAGACAGGCTTCCCAGAGGTTAATGAACATGCTTTATTATGGCTCAATGTGACAAAAATAACTTATGTAATAAAACAAAATCTGTAACAACCTGTAAGAAAATATTTTTTTCAAATAAAGAAATATTAAATAACGTTTTAAATATGACCTAGACTATTCTTTGTCAGCTTCAATATCCAGCTTCAACTAAATGTCTCTTAAAACCTTTTCAATGTAATAAGAGAAGGTGTTTTGTGTCCATGTGAGCTTTGAGATCTCCAGCACCTTTATTAGACACTGAAACATATGTGCTAGCTTTGCACACGGTGCACACCGGGACGGTACGTGTAAAGTTTTTTTTGCAGTTCAACTGTGAAGCTGCACTTACGCTTCAGCCTTTTGTGTGCAATGCTGCTCCGCTGTCTGATCTGCTCCCTCTCTGATCTGCTCCGTCTGTGCTCCGCTGTCTGATCTTCTCCCTGTCTGTGCTCCCTGTCTGATCTGCTCCCTGTATGTGCTCCCTGTTTGATCTGCTCCCTGTCTGATCTGCTCCCTGTATGTGCTCCCTGTCTGATCTGCTCCTGCATGTGCTCCCTGTCTGATCTGCTCTTGTATGTACACCCTGTCTGATCTGCTCCACTGTCTGATCTGCTCCCTGTCTGATCTGCTCCATGTATGTGCTCCCTGTCTGATCTGCTCCCTGTATGTGCCCGTCCCCATAAGGCAGCCTCTTGGGAATTACGTAACAAAGTACTGTAGTATTGTGTGCAAAGCGCCAGTCAATTTGAGTACACGCTTAATGGTTTCATGAAAAACAGTGAAAACCGGACATTTTCAGGAATTTAGTTCCTGGACTATGTAAAAGAGCTTTAAGTAGTCGTTAAGACTAGAAAAACGCTTTATAAAAACAGTCCATTTACAACAGAAGCTGTCCAGGCCTCTATCAAGCTGTTCCACTTAGCGCTCCGTCTAGTGGCCTGGAGAACTTCTGATGTGTAATCTGGATGCAACTTTTTGTTGCATTTGTTTTTCGAGGTTTGTGTCCTTTTCTTTGTGTATTTGGTTGTTTTGTGTGTAGTTGCAGCGCATTTGCTAAAAGCTGCGCATGTGTTGTCAAATTAATGATGTTCTTAATTTGCTTGTGTTGTCTATTTGCATGTGTTTCATTAAGTTGCGGTGCGTTTGCTCCTGTCGACCACCGTACTCTCTTAAAACGCTCTCCCTTTTCATTATGCGCCCCACAATATTGTTGCAAATCTACAAATTATGAGGCATGTTTTCCTCTTTCAATTTATTTCTTATTTTTTTAGGTGCCACTGGTCAGCAGTTGTCTCTGATTGTCGCCATGGAAACATGGTTACAGCCTAGAGGTAGAGTGGCTGACCTTTTCAGGCTTAAAATAAGTCTTTGTTTGTGTGAGACTAGACTAATCTAAACTAATCTGAGAGCATAATTAAGAGAAACCTAATCTCTTGCACAGGGAAGTTGGAATTTTCGAGTTTCTAATCGGAAATTTTGACTGGAACGCCCCCTGCGAAGTCGGATACTTGACTCGGAAAGTGGAGAGAACCTCGCCACCCGACCTCCCAATCCAACATGGCTGTTCGGAGCATCAACAGTAGTGAAAGCTGTAGTAAAATACTGTTTATTGGCACTTCTTACTTGTGTCTCATTAAATTGTCCAACTTCTAATCTGTGGACATGTTGTTATGGTGTCTGTACACACAAGCACACATCGCAATGTGTTGCTATCAACTGGTATTGCTAACAATGCCCCCCCCAGTTAATTATATAGGTTTTTCCAACTTGTAACTGGAACAAGGTCAGGCTGGGTGTGGCGTCTTTCCCAGTTCTGAGCTCCAACTTTCGAACGCAGCATAACACTACAGACCCGTCTAAAATATCTTTGTAAAGCCGACCACAAGCAAACTGCTCAAACTAAAGAATCAAAATGGAATGCAGCCTTTATTCATTTTATTATTTATGCCTACGCTTTACCTACTGTATGTCCCTCCTGCTGTCTTCAACGATCCCAAACACCATTGAGGAAGAAAGCATGGTACCGTAGACTTATCATTTTGGTGGAATTCAAATTGTTCTGCACATAACTATTATTTGTGTGTTCTCAAAGTAAAAAAGATAAAGAAATATATCCACTTCACACAGATAAGGGGATTTATTATTATTGATAGGGCAGGCATCCAGTTACCAATTACACACAGACACACACACACACACTCTCTCTCTCTTTCCCAGTTGGTCCAGACTGAGGGCCATTTCAGGAAATACCAACATCCACTTTTTTTCTTCGAAGGGAAACTGACCGACATTCCTCTTGGCTCTATAAACACAAAGCTGTGTGATTGATACATGCATATACACATAAACACACGCGCACACTCGTGCACATTGACATATTTCATGAAGCATTGCGTCATGCTCTTGGATCCGTTTGGACGTGTCGGCATTGAGAAAGTCATACAGCACGCGTACACAGAGACATTGGATAGCTGTGTTTGGAAGAAAAAACTCCTCTTGTTGATATTCAAGAGGCTAAAATGAGTGAGAAGCCAGGTGTTTCATATACTGAAAGGTCATAAATCTCTGTCCGCAGTTTTTAGATTCCTTCGCAAAAGACTTGAGGCGAGTTCATTTTCCCATTTCAAAAGAAAAGTATCATTCCTGGATTTGCAGTGAGTGATAGGCAAACTCCCCTTGATGCTATAATTAAAGCTGCACTAATCAAGAGTTGTACAGTATGTCAACACACAGGTCAAAAGACTATATGTGATGTGAAAGGGGTTGCTCATAGTGACAGATGATAATTATTACCCGACTCAGCAGTTCCGCTCAGTTGACCCAGCTCTTTTTGGATCATTTCTTTTGGGGTCACAGTTAAAATAATCAATACATCCCTCCGGTTGATGCATAAAAAAAACCGTAATTGTAACAATCAAACTTGTGTCTGTCTGGAACTGTGTGAAAAGAGAAGATGTAGTCCATGTAGATTTATGCAACGGATTCCGTGAGTGTCTTGCCATCCCTGCTGAGGTAACGCTGAATGCATTGGTGGAATATGCACATTAAAAATAGTGGAAATGAGAGGGTCCTTCCTGATGGATAAAAGGCAATCTTCTAGTGTGTGTGTGTGTGTGTGTGTGTGTGTGTGTGTGTGTGTGTGTGTGGATTTCTCAGTCCCAGCGTGCAAAAACTGATGTTAGAGACTCTGTGTTCATGCTGTTGAAATGGAGATGCAGAGCTCTGGATCTGATAAAGACTGACTCTGTGTGTTGTTTACACACACACACACACACTCCATTGACATAGATCAATTTCAACAATTTTGGAATGAATCACACAGACAACTTTAGGTCTGGGCATGTTAGGATTGAGAAATTCATTCTACTATTGCCGCTCCTCTGTGAGTGGTCTGATGATTCATGTGATTTAGCCAATTTTCATGCATGTGCTTTAGCACTAATATGATAACCTTATATATTATACGTTCCAAAGTGCTATTGGATAACACAGCATTTTTCCAAGAAGTAAATCTTTAAACTTGCACTTGAACTCTCACTAATCCTGGGTCTATTTTAACATGTAAAGATGATCATTTAAAAAGTCAAGTGTGCGTGCATACATGGTTTTCAGCAGCAGGGAATCTCGGGATCAACCCTAATGTCACCTCGCAGCCACGCACATAAGCACTCAGAGCTATAGTGGCTGTAGATAGGTAAGCTCCCTACTTATAGTGATTAACTGTGACAGGCTGTTGCACGGCTGACATGAGGCACTGTTATGGTGCGAGCATTCAATGGGTGTTGACATGCAGGAGTTGGCCAATTCAGTGTCAACTTAACTGTGACAAGCTGCACATGTGTTTATCTTGTCAGTAAGTAAGGCATGGCAACATGTGATATGAGAGAGATACAACATACTCTGCAGTTGCATTTAAAATCAAACTACAGCCTCCAATATGTAGGTCCCATCCTAAGCATCTGTGAAAATCGATGCTGTCAACACTAAGTGCTGTGTATTGATTCATTTTGAAAATGCAAATCCATTATATTAAAATTGAACAACACAGTGTACTAGGAAAGTCCTTCACTTAATGGAGCCCTAGTACTTATATTGGATGTTAAAGCATAACTCTCGCCAAAATGCAACCTAGGGTCTTTTTGTATATGTAACAGAGTCACATTTATGTTTTAAAAGCATAATTAGGACAGAAGCGCCACTTTTAAGATTCACTGTATGTGTTTTTTGGTCAAATGGCCTTTCTTTTGAACTATGATCACATCAAAATCACTATTTTTAAAACACTATAAACACTGAAACTTTCCTCCAAATATCACCAGGGGCTCTACACATGAACTTGAAAATTGAGAATATTGTTTTGTACACAGAGTTTCCTGAAAAGAGAGTTTTTGAGCAACTCACTGTAGCTGTTGGTTTTTCCGGTCGCTGCCATCTCGCCAGTCAAAAAGAGTTTGTGAACACAAACAATGTTATCAATGCTGAAGTTCATGTGTAGAGCCCCTGGTGATACTTTGAGCACAGTTTCAGTGTTTTCAGTGTTTATAGTGGTTTTAAAAGTAGTGATTTTGATGCTATCCTAGTAGTGCCCCTAGCTCTCCCATTCAAAAGGCCATTTGACCCAAAACGAGAATACGGTGAATCTTAAAAGTGGCGTTTCCATCCTAATTATGTTTTTAAACGAATGTTTGACCCGGGGTACATTCACAAAAAGACCCTAGGTTGCATTTTGGTTACGATTTAAATCAAATATGTCCCTGTATGGCTGAGAGAATGGTGTTTTTGTTATTTTATATGGCTTTAACTTGGTGTAAATCAAGAAACAGTTCTGTTATCATATTCTCAACGTTCATCAATATACAGCACTTCATTTCCCTCGGTTGATAACACAACATATACAATGTAAATACCGTACTCTACGTAAATACTGAGTCTTACTTCAGAGGTTCAGTACATTAGTTGCATGGGTGTCGTAATATATATCAGCCAAGATATTTAAGTCATTGTGTGGGAGTACGCCATTGAGTAGTCGAGCTCAGTTAAGGAGACCAGTGAAGAGTCACACCCCTACTAGTTGTGTCGTGGTCATTTCACGTATTTCTGTAAGATCAGGCTAGTCTATATCAACAACGTTTCTCTTCCTGGATTGTTCAGGTGCCATCGGAAATTCTGCCGGATGTCCCTCATTTTGCGTGGATGTCCCTCACTTTCCGCTTTCTCTGTATTGCCATTTTAAACTCCGCAGGGTAGACAGCTAGCTAGACTATCTGTCCGATCTGCATTTTCTGTTGCACAGATAAAATAACCTTTGAATGTACACATGCTCCACCAAAACAAGTTCCTTCCTAAGACTATTTTGCCGAGGCACCGTCATTGTGTCTGGCGCTTATCGCCGCCCAAGACAATTGTGATTGCTTTAAAGAAATGCCAATAAACCAGAACACGATTTTCTCCCGTCCCGGAATGCTGTGTGGACTATCCAGACCTTCCTCAGCGGCGCTGTGGAGGAAGATCAGGCTAACTGAAACGCTTGCCATTGTTCAATTAATGCATCTGTGTAAATAAAGTCTTGTCATTGGTTAGTTTACAAAGGAAATGATTGTGGATGGAACTAAAGCGTAGAGAGACAAAGAAATAGGATAAGGTCATGGGGGGGCATGGGGGGAGGCAGTCTCTTGTTCACTCTTGCCTCCTCCCTCACTCCACCCTTTGTATCCTCTTCCCTCCTCCAGCCCTCCCTGGGCTACATTACCAGTCGCGGTGGTGGCGGGGAGGATACAGCGGGTGAGGCATAGAGCAGCCACTCACTCACTCATTCAGTCAACTGTACCAATCCAAGGATTTCTTCTATACTTCCTCCCTACACGATTGTCTAGGAAAAGCCTTTTCTGATTCATTTGAAAAAGGAGATTCCTGTTTTTTTCAAACTTCCTTGCTCTATATCTGTGCTTGTTGTGTGATATTCTGATCCTGTTATATTCCCACTTTGGCTGCTCTTGTACTCTGTGATACTGGAGTTGTTAGGATTGGCTCGCTGTCGTGCATCTGCTGCCAAAGTTTTGAGAAGGGAGCTCTGTCAAAATTTGACTAGCGGAGCTCAAAAGTGGGAGGATCCTCAGAGGATGGTTTGACTTCTCTGGATCTTTTTCTTGTGGAGTGGCATCTTCTCCGTTGCAAAGAGAGAGAAGTCATCGCTTTTCAGGACGAAAAGGGACTCCGATGTGGGCCAACGGATGGATCTGAGGGTTGTCTGTTCTTGAACAAACCAGGGGGGGAAACATCATCTATTTAGCAAAGAGGAAGAAAGACGTATTTTGCAGAATCGTTTACCATTTTACAACATGGCTGGGATGTATGGATGCTTCAAAAACAGGAAGTATGTTTCTTTTTGTAATGTATTGCTGGTAAATTATATTATATTGTGATACTCAATTCTGTACCATTACATTAATGCATCACAAAATCAGCCGTAAAATTGCACCATCTTGTTTTGAAATCACACCTGACAACATAACATTACTCGTCTCAACTTGTCATAATTGGCTCTTATTAGTCATAATTTGTCATTTTCAACTCATACCTATCTTGACAGAGGCCATGGACTACCCTCTGCCGCTGGAAGTATTTATTTCACAGTTGGCTGTATCTTGCACTAAAGAGCCACATTTTTTTTTAGTGTGCACTGATTTTATTAGCATGTCGGGGGGGGTCCTAGAGTTGTCCCAGAGTTGACGCTGTCTTTTGTAGCAGCTGTCTAATCAAACCCTTGTTTCTCTTTGTTTATTGAGACAATTAATGGCTTGTAGTTGGCGCTGATGGTCCGCTGTGTGACTCACAGCTGATTGACTGAAGAGACTGATTTTTATACTGGAAGAGAATGACTAATTAGAAAATCACAAATCTTTTTATATATTTTTATGTGGGATGACCAGAATTTCCTGTTAATTCTCTCAGATGCGGGAGTCAGTCATATTGTTGCTCACCTGATGGCTTGATACTTGATATCTGTGGATGTATTAGAAGTGGATTCAATTCGATTAAGCGGTTTGAGTCATAGTTTATGAACAAAAATCAAAGACAATATCTGATTCTGATTGGTTAATATATTTTCTTTACTCCTCTGTGACAGTCAGCTGAATATCTTTGAGTTGTGGAGAAAACAAGACATTTGAGGACGTCATCTTGGGCTTTGGGAAACACTGATCAACATTTTTCCTCATTTTCTGTTATGTTTTTAGACCAAACAACTAATCGATGAATCGAGAATGTAATCGACAGATTAGTCAATAATGGCTCGTTGCAGCCATAGCTGATGGGAGTTGTCAATGATTTTAATGCTGTGACTGGCTATATATATAGGACTGGGCTTGGCAGTGGGATTGGACCACAGGGCTAGGATAATGAGTGCCTTGGGCTTTTTGACTATAGTAAAGTATCTTTTTCTGTACCAGAGCTGTGGAGCTGTGGTGTTGTGCGCACTCATATACCCCCTTCCACTTTCTTTGTCTTTGGCCTTTCAGTCTCATGACACACCAACAATACAAGCTTTTATGGCCCACTCAGCAGAGTTGACTTAGACAAACATTTTGTTTGTGTGTGTGTGACAGGGACAAAGTGAATTAGGAGTGGGGATGAGCTGCAAGACGGCAACACACAGATTCAACTAAAGAACCGTAATGTGTTTTCCTGGAATTGGTTTACAGGGAACCCAAGATTTACTTGAATCACGTCTTAGTACAATCTTTCAGTACCCAGACAAACTCAGTGGTTTAAAGAAATAGTTTACGCAAAAGCCACATAAATTGTATATAGCATGACCCTCACCTCCCTAGGCTCTCCATGGTCCTAGAAAGGTTTTTTTTAATGGAATGGCATTAAGGAAAGCAAAGAGCCCCAAAAACGAAAACAAACAAAAAGGCGCAAATGCTTCACTTGAAGGTATCTACATAAGAGTGACATGACACTGTCATGACACAGTCATGTCACATGAACTATCACCCTAACCATAACTTGTCACAACAAAACCAAATGACACTTAATAAAAGAAGCGTTATGTCATAAAAGTTTATGACGTGTTCATAATGATTATGACATGTTCATGACAGTGTCATGTCACTCTTATGTAGATACTTTCAAGTAAAGTGTGACCCAAAAACATCTGAGAAACTTAAAAATTCCTGTGTAATATTATCCAAGTGAATTTGTGTCCATTTGTCAGATCTTGGAAATCTATGGAAACTATTTTTGCTAAACTATTGCTAAAGAAAACATATCTGAAAAATGCAAGCACGCACACAATATATTCCTGCATGGACTTTGCTTTGTTAACCCTCCTGTTGTCTTCGGGTCACATTTGATCCCTTTCAAAATGGTTTCTATATCAGAATTTGGGTTTCTTTTCTCTTCAAATTTTCCAAAAAAGTAACGTGGATGGTTCCCAAAAAGGCTCCTCACAAGTTACATGAATAATCAGTTCACTGCTTTCATTCAATTTGGGTGTTTTTTGTCAATTTTATAGCATTTGGAGAAAAAAACAATTGGTAAAAGAACTTTTAAAAAAGTGTAAAAAAATGTCAAAAGTGACTAAAATGTGAACAAATGTCAAATAAAGTGACGAAAAGGTGAAAAGATGTCTAAAGATGTCAAAAGTAACAAATATATTTAAAAAAAAGCTTTAACCCTTGTGTTGTCTTCCCGTCAACCATGAATAAAACACGTTTTGGTCACTTTTTTTCAACATTATATCACTTTATCTGACATTTTTGTCATTTTTGTATGTTGTGGGGGCTTTTTTTAATGTTTTTTTTTTTTTTTTAATTGTTGACATTTTCAGCGCTTATTTCAACGGCCCAGAAAAAACAGAAACAAAAACTGAAAACGGGTCAAATGTGACCCAAGGACAATATGAAAGTTAAAAATTTGGGGGGAAAGTGACAAAATCATTGGAGGAAATCCACAAAAGGGTCAAAAAAGATGAGCAAAACCTTGATTAAAAAGTTTTTCATTTAAAATTTTGACTCAGAAAAACAAAAATGTCCAAGTCGCAGGAAGACAACACGAGCTCCATTTAAGTCAGTTTGCACAGATACGCAGGGTTCCCACACATTTTCATGGACAGAGTTTCAAAACTTTTCCATGACTTTTCAAGGACCCGAAATAAAAATTCCCATGACCATTCGTAACGTACAACAAAACCTTGTCACGCATCGGCACGTTAAAGAACTACTTGCAGAAAGTAATACAAGTTTTTTTGTGACTATTGCATAAATCCTTGATTATGCGGCACGTGATCTTAAAAAAATGCGATGGAATATGTGGGATATTTGTGCAATTTTAGGAGAAGAAATTGCGGGAACTTGCAAAAACTGCGGTTTGATAAAAAAGAGTAATGTGTTTGTCTTGTCGTGTAATTACGTCACTTCATAACGTTCCCATGGCAACGGGGGAAATGACTGCTCTTGTGTTAAGTAAACGCAAAATTTTTCAACTTTCTGCTAAGATATTTATGAATTTTTTGCAACACAAATGATTATGAAATCAGGCAGGCCCTGCCTAATTTTGCACGGGAATCTGCAATTAATGCGGAAAAGTGTGCCGTATTTGAAAAAATGGGGCCCCCGCTTAAATATGCAGAGTTTGGCTGATGCGTTGAATTATGCGATCGCATAATCACGTTTTTCTGGAGGGACTGACATTACTGAAGTGTAAAGGAGCTTACACACTGCTCCAACAAACGGCAATATTCTAAAGTTGGCAGCAATTCAGTATATTCTCAACCACTTGTTAAACAGAGAGCGCCATCTAGTGGACTCAGAAAATAAACACACTGGTTCATGAAGCTTCATTTGGCCATCACTACTGTCCCAGCAGAGTCGCGGGACTTCCTTTTGCGTCTGATAGGTGTAGAGAGAGGTGTAGGGAGTGGAGGCGTGACATCACATGGGTTCACTTTGACTTCTTCAAAACTTTCCAAGCTATTACTAACTTAAGTAAAAAAAAAAAGTACTTCCACGGGATTCGATATATTTTCTTGATCTATTGAAAAACAACCTAATGTCACCAAATACATGATACAACCACAACCCCTTTAGCTTATGTAATTGTAGCAATGTTGATGTAGAATTACCTTCAGTTATAGATTACTATGTTCCTACTATGTGGATTGACAATATCCAAATGTGGGTAATAATAGCGGGTCCGTCCTGCTTTGTTTTTGTCCTGCCCAAGAATTTGGAGTGGTAGATTAGCCGCAGTTATTATTTAAATGAAGTTGCGATGCTTAATGAAGGCTTTATTGGCCCCAACCATAGATTGTACTGTCTATAAAGATGGACAGCTATCCAAAAATTAAGCCAAAAGATTGTGATTGTGGCTGGCTGCACAATCCCCCCCATTCATGTCAGTGAATGGGACATAGTCCGAAACTTAAAAAATCAAATGTCAAACAGATTTTTCAAAAAATCAACACTTTTGTTGAGGCTTTTAGTCGACGTTTTCAAGTTTTTCTCACGTTTTTGTCCCTTTCTTCAACAGTTTTGACACTTTTTACAATGTTTGCCACTTTTTTGACATTTAACACTACGTAAAATTAACTTACTAACTTTAGTTTTACAGTTAATTTATGGTAAATAAACTTCATTTATAAGAAAATATACCTAATGTTTGAGTTAGAAAAACAGAAATTAGGAATTATTTAGACTAAAATTAAAGGAATGGATGTTGATGGATAATCACAGACTGGAATATGTCAATATTTTAGCTTCATTTTTATATAGTGGGATGAAATGGTGACGCGTCGTCATCTTTATATACAGTTTACGGCCACAAGTTTATGCATTCTACATGTTTGAGTATTTTGATCCATAAAGAGTGGAACAAAAGCAGTTTTCACCCCTAGTATTTTAGCCTAGATTTAGTTTTTGGGTTTAGATTTAGCCCACCAGTTGTAGAGCTCCACAGTAAAAGTCAAAGAAGCTGAGGACAAGTGTGTGTTCTCACTTTCTCACCAGGCCCCATCTTTCCCAATATCTCCCTGGTCCATCAGTCATTATGTAACCACAGGAGGTTGGGTTTGTTTAGCAGGAATGGTGATGCAGCTGTAAATGAATGTAGACTCTGCAGAGTGACTGATGAGAGTGCTTGGTCAGGTTCTGAGTCCATGTAAGGCTTGTTGCTAAGAGCACGGCCCCGTTTCAAACAGGAGGCGATCGAGGAGAGAATGTGAGTAAGACTGGAGAAACCTCAAACCCAAAATAATGGTTTGTAAATGGTAAACAAATCTCAGGAGCTAAAGGCATGTTGGACAAAAATGCTATTCAACATTAATTTTTAATCTAAAGTTGACTACGAATTTCCGGTTGGTGTGACACTGTCCTGTCCATTTTCAAAATAAAGAAACAGACACATTAGTTCTTGTGTTTCACCAAATAAACTCTTAAAAAAACACACTTAAATCCCAATAGGTTATATTTTTCAAACACCAAAGTCTCTTTTAAATATATTCTTAAGTGCATTCCAATATCAAATTATATTAAAATTAATCTGATGTTAGAAAGGCGTTGCTACAGCTTACTGCATGTTAAAGGTCATTAGTTCAACATTATGTCCTGGGGGTGGCGGTATCTCAGTCCGTAGGGGGTTGGGAACCCGGAGGATTGCTGATTCAAGTCCCCTTACGGACCCAAGTACGGAGTGTGGACTGGTAGCTGGAGAGATGGCAGTTTACCTCCCTGCCAAGGTGCTCTTGAGCAAGGTACCGAACCCCCCTCAACCGCTCAGGGCGCCTGTTCAGCAGTCACAGCCCTCTCACTCTGACGTCTCTCCATTAGTGCATGTATAGGACCTGAGCATGTGTGTGTATTTCAGGCCTGTGTGTAATACAGATTGTAAATTGTAATTTCCCCATAAAGAGTATAAATTACTAAATCATGGCTGTTGAATGCTAAATACAATGTTAGGAATTTCAAGGTTTGTGCATAAGGGCACATTAAATATTTTACCTATGTTTCTTACCTACATTTTTCCTTTACCAATTGATGAATTACCTTTAGACAGATTTCTATACAGAATGCCAAGCAGCAGGGGCTTGATGGCTTGATAATGGACATTTTCAGTATTTTTAAATGATGCAACTTTCTGGAAACTCTGGCTTGCTAAAAATGACACATTCCAGTGAGAAATGGCAGCTAGTAGCAGTGATAATGATAGCAGTGACTATATACAACGTTAGCTCTAACGATAGAGAAATTAACCGTGACTGTCCTAAACCTAGGGCTGCAACCAGGGGCGTAGCTGTAATTTCCGAAGTGAGGGGGACAGATTGTTCAGTAGGAGGATTTGTATTGAAAAGATCCTCTACCGTTGCATATTTAAAGTAGCCTACATTTCATTTATGATTGATAACAACACAGAAACACAGACATTTGTGGGTAACGTAGGGGGGGTCCTGTGGCATGTCTCCCTGGAGACATTTTTGACCATAATAGCCCAAATCTGGTGGCCTCTGGCATGTTCTAAAGCCACATTATATATCACTTTATATATATCTATATATATATATATATATCTCAAGTGATATAATCAACTAATGCAATCTGAGCTTTAATTTAATTTGTATTTAATTTATACTGTTTATTGATCCCAATGGGGAATTTACACTCTGAAAGGAAATAACATAAAAGGAAATGAAAGCTTGTGCACACTCGCCTACTCATGGTGCGTTCAAATCCACCCAGACGTGTTGTAAGTGTGGGGGACGGAGGGCACTGACGTGCAAAGTGAAGCCTACATGTCCCTCCCGTACCACGTGTCCACTACACCCATGGCTGCAACTACTGTTTATTTTCATTGTTGATTGATCGGTTGATTATTTCGATTAGTTGATTGGTCTATAAAATGTGAAAAATGTCGAGTGTTTTCCAAGCCTAAGTTTTGTCCACAACTTAAAGATAACTCTGATTTCTGTCAAAGAGAAGTAAAAGAACTAGAAAACTGTCACATTTTAGAAGCTGGAATCAGAGAATTGTTGCTCATAAAAAATGACTCAAACCGATTATCCAATTAGTTAATAGTTGACAACTAATCGATTATTCAATGAATCTTTGCAGCTCTGCAACAACATCAAATGGGAGCATGCGTACAGAAGCCCCCTCTCACACAAATAGCCTTTTTAAAAAGTAACATTAGCATACAAAAAATTAACATTAGCATATACTGTATAAATGGGTCATGGCCAAAAGAACGAGATCCAGGGTACAAGTGGCTGAAATGGGTTTCCTCAGGAGGGTGGCTGGCGTCTCCCTTAGAGATAGGGTGAGAAGCTCAGTCATCCGAGAGGAGCTCGGAGTAGAGCCGCTGCTCCTTTGCGTCAAAAGGAGCCAGTTGAGGTGGTTCAGGCATCTGGTGAGGATACCTCCTGGGCGCCTCCTTTAGGGAGGGCACGTCCAGCTGGGAGGAGGCCTCGGGGAAGACCCAGGACTAGGTGGAGAGATTATATCTCCAACCTGGCCTAGGAACGCCTCGAGATCCCCCAGTCGGAGCTGGTTGATGTGGCTCGGGAAAGGGAAGTTTGGGTTCCCCTACTGGAGCTGCTGCTCCCGCGACCCGATACCGGATAAGCGGATGAATATGGATGGATGGATGGATATACTGTATAAAATTCCAGCTGTTTGTCAGCTGCACAAGTTAGGAACACAGAACCTCCCTCATTCTGGCTATTGTATGGATGTGTGCATGTCACTAATTACGTTGCCTGGGAACTTGCCTGTTGGCAGATTGTTGTTGAAACATTTCAAAATTACAGATAAGAAAATAACGCATTTATTTCTTTTACTCTATTTGGAAGCAGAAACGTTTTTAATGGTGGTCAGCTAAACTTTTATTCTAAGTTTTCAATTTAAAGTCTGTGTAATAAGCAATATTATCCATTCTGACCCATGCAGTTATTATAACACACTTTGGAGATTTTGGCAGTAATTTCTTAAATCTTTCTGCATTTTAAGGCATGGGAAAGTAACATAGTCATTCTTTAGAGCTCAGGACTTACATTTCAATCAATAATTTCCTTCAGAGTCACTGACTCCTGCAGACTGTGCAGGCGTTGAATTGTTGAATGGTTGAAGAGGAAATACCGCGGTTTTTAAAGGCCATGCTCCCAGTTAGGTATGTGCAGTTGGCCGGAGACAGAGGAACAGACGAAGAAAGAGAGAGGAGGGATGGTGAGATATTGAGTCCAGAGTTAAAAGAATGAAGAGATAAAGAGGGGAGGAGGGAACAAAAGAAATGTTGGCGTGGAGCTGTGTTATCTAGCCACATTCTTTCTCATATCCTTTTATGGCCCTTTGGCTCAAATTGAGCTCCTTCATGTAATGGAGATGGGTTATACAATAACAAAACTAAAAGCTTTTGTACGTCCGTGGAGAGAGTAATGGGAGAGTGAAGGATGTTTATTCTGTGTGGATGCTGCCCTTTATACGTGCTGTCCCCCCCCCCATTACTGTTTTATTAGATAATATGCAGAGAAACATGTGACAAGATAGCAGAAGAAAACCAGACTGGCCAGACTGGACCTTGTACAGCGTTCTATTGGCCATCACAATATGATCCAGATCCAGGAGGAGCTACTTTTCTTTATCTATGGTGTTGATTGATGATGAAGTCTGAATTCCTAATATGTCTGGTTAGATCTTGAGGAAAATATTTGAGTTGAATTAGATTATTGATGACGCGCTGGCATGTTGGTTAGCTTAGCTTACATCAAAAACTGGACTGACAACAAATGCTGTGTATCAAATTGGATACTTCCCGAAGTACACTTCCATGTAGTACACTGTGTACTTTTAATGGTCAAATACAAGAAGGAGGGTCTGGCTAGTCCACAAAGCATTCTGGGATGGGAGAAAAACATGATCTGGTTTATTGGCATTTCTTTAAACCAATCGCAATCGTCTTGGGAGGTGCTAAGCATCAGATGCGAAGGAACTTGTTTTGGTGGAACAATGCTTGCTCTTGGGTGAATTACTGGAATTGTTGGGTGTTTGTAAATTAAACAGTGTGGTCTAGACCTACTCTATCTGTAAAGTGTCTTGAGATAACTCTTGTCATGAATTAATACTATGGATAGAATTGAATTGACGTTCAAAGGTTGTGTACAGACAGATAGTCTAGCTAGCTGTCTGGATTTACCCTGCAGACATCTGAGGACTGGTTAACTGGTCCTCCACTATTAATCCACCGGAGGTTAGAACGCCAACACAAAGAAAGAGGAAGGGGACGGATATCCGGCCAAAAAGCGGGACATCCGGCGAAATTTCTAGTGGAAGCCATTTTCACTTGTTTGGTGGGCCCTACCTCGCCTTCTGCCACGCAGCCAAGATGGTGACTATTGAGGGTGAGAAGTCCAGAATTTGCAAATTTGTGGTTCCTATAATGGCGGAGGAGTGTCCAGTCCTACTTTACCCTTACTCTGCCTCTGATTGGCTTACCCTGGTAACCAATCTCACTCCTTAGTCCTAGACCAGCGAATCCAACCAACAAACAAATAATAGCCAATTAGAGGCAGAGTATAGGACAAGACATTCCTTCGCCATCCTAGAATTTACGACCAGGGTTCCACAGTCAACTTTTTGACAGTTATGGTGCACTGCATTTTGCCATACTTGTCAGTGTGCACTCGAAATACCAATTGTAAGTACAGATATACGCAAATTTGAGACTCAGCATAGGAACTCATTGCCTGGCAAAGCAAAAGTTCCAGCATGCAACTCTACATAACATCATTGATTTTACATTACATTTTTTTGTACGGATTAAACAAACAAGATATAATGTGATAACATGTGCGAACACAGGAGTCTGTCCAACTATTCCCCTTAATTCCATAAAAATCTCCCATCTTTGATCAAACAAAGATGCCAAATTAGCATCTGAGGTACGTAAGCGCTCATGTTACCTCATCAGCTAAGAATGACAGTTCTCATTCTGCATCTGATTTAACATTTTTGCTTACAGTCAAAAAAAAAAAAAACTATAGAAAGTAGACAGTGTAACCCTTTAAAGACTTTTATTCATTTCCCTATATTAGGTAGATTTGTTGTCTTCTTTTGGATGTCAGTGTTCTTAGTTTTCTAATACTCAGGGCATTAGAAGCTGAGTTAAAGGCTGTCTATTTGATCTGCTTGGTTGGGTGACTCACCTTTGTACATTGATATCAGATTACAATATGTACTGTACCCAGCGCAAAGCAACAAACTAATAGTTGATTATGAGTCCTTAGTTTTATGTAAAACAAATCCAAATGTACCCTCAGTCCTGACATGCATCTTGGTTATCCTGTTACTTTTTATGTTGAAATTCACACTAGCTGTTCTCAGGAAAGCTGTGGTCCATCTCTGATGTGACTGGATAATTGTGCTTCATTTAAAGCAAAGGGACTGGCTAATGAAGAACGTAACACTAGTAATACTAGTATGATTTTAGCACATGCACAGTGAAGAAAAGTGCAGGATAAACCTTGTGTTGTCTTCCCCGTCAAAATTGAAAAAAAAACAAAAAACAATTTTGACGCTTTTTCTGTTTTTTTTCATCTTTTTCTTACATTTTTGTCCTTTTTTCAACACTTTAGATGCTTTTTTTTCAATGTTCATCCCTTGTTTTGACGTTTTCAACACTACGCAAGACTAAGTTATTAATTTTAGTTTTTACAGTTATTTTGGGAATTTATGGTCAATAAACCTCATCATACCTAATGTTTGAGTTGGAAAAGCAGAAATTATTAGACAAAAATTAAAGAAAAGTATGTTAATGGATAATCACAGACTGAAATATGTCAACTTTACTCAATACTATCTCAAAACCACTTCATTTTTTTTTTCAAATGCTATAAAATTGAATAAGACGCCCCAAAATTAATGAAAGTAGAGATTTGTACTTGCCAAAGAGCGTTGTGTGGAATTAATCATGTTATTTGGGGGTAATTACAGTTGGGTAGTTAAAAGAACATACATTGATATAGCAAAAAAGGGTCAATTTGACCCGAAGACAACATGAGGGTTAAAGAAGGGAGACACAACAAGAGATTGGAGATGAGATTCAGCCAAGATTAGCATGATTTTAATCTAAAATATCTGCATTTTTTATAATGTATGTATTATTTCAGCATGTCAGTACAATCTCAGCTTCTTTTAAACCTATGATAATGTGAAGTTTAAAATGTTTAAATGTACACTTCCTTACATTGCATATGGTTTTATGTTGTTTACTGTACACACTTTTGAAGTTGACATGCATGCTGCTTATGTCTGTATACACAACATGTCTGTCTACAGCTATATATCTGGACTCAGTGGCGCATCCCAGTCAGCCAAGTTGATCATTTCAGCTGACTGGAAAAATCCCATTTAGTCCCTAGCAACTCTTTCTTGATTCTTTTCTGCATCTCTCTCTTTCTCTCTGCGTAAAATTGAAGGCTTGCGGCTCGTCATAGACCCCCCAACATCATATTAGCATGGCCAGTTCATTGGAACTGCCTCGGCTTAGCCTATCATCTCCTCTCACTCTGCTGGGACTTTAGGGCTTGTCTTGTTGTGTCTCAAACATGGGGAGTATAGTCTTGAGTTTTCTGGTCAAGTACCTAAAAATAAGCTCTTTCACTTGTCTTTTTAGATTTCCTACATGGATTCAAGAAGTGTTCCTACTAAAAAACCAACTGTATATTATAGCCAGAGCTTTAATAGTCCAGATAATTCCACCCCATACACGGAAACACCAAAGAACCATCACAGTGGTCAGGCTATTCTCATTAACTGTTCTTATCTATACCTAGGAAAAGTAATGCAAGTTAAATGGGTCATAACCCAAATAATCAATTGCCAAGATATGCACAGCTGCCTCTCAGGAGGAAGTTGGGTGACGTTGTATAAACAACAAAGTTTGAGTAGGGAGGAGGTCGGGGTGGATGAATAGGTCAAACAAACACAGGACGTCACCCAGGACTTTCCTGTGTGAATGCAAAAGTCAACGTTGACTTATTTAAAAAAAAAAATATTCAAATTACATATGTAACTAATGGCACTTCTGTGAGTTACGTTATAAACAAACCCATACCGCGGTCTTTTGCTAAACCTAGTCTATATCTACCCATTCTCACTCCGAAGGCATAAAATACAGACGTTTGGTCAGGTGCCTTTGTCGTTGTTATATGACGCTAAAGGAGACCTTTAGCGTCATATAACGCATGCTTAGTCAGGTGTCCTTTACCGTCATATAACACGCACTTGGTCGGGTGTTGTAAGGGGGAAATTCTGCGTAAGGAGGTTGGTCTTGGGGTTGGATGGGTCAAACAAAGGAATTTCACCCAGGAGAGCAGGGTTTGTGTCCCGCGTGTGTCTTTAACCGTCCCATTATTCCTGCGTGTGACGGAACCGTAAGTCCACCCATGACCTTTTCCTAAACCCAACCGTCCCGTTCCCACGTGTCACGGAACCGTAAGCCCATGACCAAGCGTGTGTTATGTAACGGTAAAGGTCTCCATCGTATTTTATGAGATGGGAGTTAGAATGTGTATCAACAACATTTCATTTCTGGGATTGTTCCGGTGCCGCCGGAAATTCTGCCAGATGTCTGTCATTTCGACCAGATGTCCCTCACCTTCTTCTTTTTTTGTGTTGGCATTGTAACCTCTGGTGGATTTCTGAGGACTATGGTTACCTGGTCCTCAGATCTCTGCAGGGTAAATCCAGACAGCTAGCTAGACTATCTGTACAATCTGAGTTTTCTGTTGCACGACTAAAACAACCTTTAAACATACACATGTTCCACCAAAACAAGTTCCTTCCCAACACTATTTTGCACCGTTGCCCCGTCTGGCGCTTAGAACCTCGCCCAACAGGATTGTGATTGGTTTAAAAAAAATACCAATAAACCAGAGCAGGTTGGTGTCCCATCCTGGAATGCTGTGTAGACTTGCCAGACCCTCCTTTGCAGCGCTGTGGAGGAAGGTCTGGCAAAGCGAGACTACCCTAAACCTAACAAAGTCGTTTTGTTGTCTAAACAGGTCCTGCACGGCAGGTGCCTCAGTTGCTCATGTTGGTGGACAAAGGTAACATAATGCACAAATAATTGTGCAAAACCTTTCGGAAGATATCATACAAACTGTTGGGGTGCTCTGGTAGCTTCCCTGGTTGGGCGTGCGCCCCATGTACTGGGTGCTTTTCCCATACCGAAGTGGGTTTGAGGGTTTCAGTCTGACCCGCTGGCCTTTGCTGCATGTCTTCCCCCCCCTCTCTCTCTCTCCCCTTTACAGTCTTCAACTATTAAATAAAGGCCCAAAAAATGAAAATAAAATAAAAATGAAGGTATAATACTGATAGCGTTATCACAGATGTCGCTCTTTTTAGGTCCAAACTCAAAACATATATGTTTAGCTTGGTGTTTAATACGTAGCAGTGGTGTGACAATTTCATTCTTTTGTTTCTTGGTCACCTTTTCTGGTTTGACTGTTTCATATGTTCACTCTTTCTATTCTATGATGTGATTTTATTCATTCTGATGTTAAGCACTTTGGATACCTGCTGGTTGCTGTAAAGTGCTATATAAATAAATAGTTGATAATTCGTAAAAACTTAAAATGTTTCTAGGTAATACTAGATTCTGCAAAGCATTGAAAACCCTTCTCATACTCTCACATGACTGGGGTTTGCTTTTTCTGTGAACCGCCACACAGCTGAAGGTTTTGTTCTGTCCGAGCCTATAATGAAAAATCATTACTGTAATTTAATCATGTATCTAAGGAAGAAAGCATCAAATATTTCTTGAACTGGTCACAGTTCTAACCACTGACATTTTGCAGCGATGGACGTCCGGTTTCAATGCTAAGGGGGTTTTACTCAACGGTGTCAACATCATTTGTTAAAAGCTGCCAGACACAGTACATTTGCCCTTTCTAAGCTCTGCCTCTGCAGCTGATTGGTTGTAAATCTTTTACTCCGTGGTACATGCTTGCTGTAGTAATGTAATCAGGTCCATATTAGCCCAGTTAAGTGCTGGTGGTACAAAAGGATTAGGATCTGAGTGGAGTGGATTTGTGTTGTAAAAGTCTGTAATAGGACCTACTATAGAAGCCCACATGTTACTACATTAGATTATCCCGTTACAGATAAACATAATGTGCCTTTAAAAACATGAATAGGTTTATTTAAAGCTTCATTGTTGACTGAACCGTTGGGGGATCTTCGAAGTCGTCGCAGTCAGACATCATGTCCGACATCTGAACAAGAGCCAATTAGTCGGCAGCATAAGTCGTGGTGCACTGAGTCTGGTGACTGGTTCCATTGAGGGTTTAAGGCTGAACTAGATTACATTTGTTTTACGTCAGAAGGACAGCAACCCAGTGGACAAAGTCAAGTTATAGTCATTTATAACAAAGAAGCTTAGTGTTCATCACTCCTATGTTGATCTGAAGTGTGTGCGTGCGTGCGTGCGTGCGTGCGTGTGTGCTGTCAATGAGGTTATTTCATGTGTCTAATAAAAGTAGACCCCCTACTGGTCTGAATACTCTACATACTAATCCATGTAATGAATTCTCTCTCTCTCTCTCTCTCACTCACTCACTCACTCACTCACTCACTTACTCTTAGTAGCTTCCAAATAGAGCTTATTGTGTGCCTGAGAGTGTTAACATGCAATGCAACTCTGTATAAGTATCCTTAAATAATACCAAGGTAGTAAACAGTTGCCAGAAATATGTCCAAAAAAATATAAAATTCAAAAAATAAATCCGCCTGAAAGTAAATACTTGTTGAAATAGCCAGAAAAATGAGTAATCAAGATTGCTGTTGTGGTTTTCCATTTTGGAAAAAAAACAAGTTCAGATCTACAAAGTGATGTAACTTGTTCTTGTATATGAGAATATTAAGGAAATAGGGAGTTCCAGCTTGAAAAATGTTTTGCTGGACTGTGAAATATAGTTTCAATGTCATAAGAAAAGATTCTCTCTCCATGTCGCGCTGTAAAATTGATTTACTGCTTTATTTAGCTTATGCATTACACAGCTGTGAATGTGTAATATCGACCATAAGACTATAAGACTAGACTAATACGCAGCACTGCTGGCTTCATCTGTCTGTTGAACTGATGGCTTTCATCATTCAGATGTGTTTGTTGAGTTTTCCATTTTTTAACAAAGGAAAAAAAGAGAGCAGAAAAAAAGGAGCAAGGGAAAAAAATGAATAAAAACATCTGTATATGTATATGTATGTATGTGTGTGTGTGTGTGTGTGTGTGTGTGTGTATATATATATATATACAGGTGACTTTTCAGTGAAAATTTAAAGCATGGGGAGAGACTGTTGGTCAGATTGGTACTGTGGTTGAACAAGGGCTTTTTAAGATTTTTTTGTGGAATTTTAGGCATTTATTTTTGACAGGACAGCTTAGACATGAAAAGGGGAGAGAGAGGGTAAATGGCATGCAGCAAAGGGACCCGGGTCGGAACCAAACATACGGCCACTGTATTGAGGACTAAGCATCTATACATTGGGTGTACGCTCAACCAGGTGAGCTAGCCAGGCACCTGTACAAGGGCTTTTTTAACCCCCTGTGAATTATCTGTAGGCCTACTAGATATATTTTGCTTCTCTTTCCAAGTTTATTGTTGCTCAGCCAATTCCAAGCCTTTGTTTTCTGATTTTTAATATGTGTAAGTGAGAAAATAATTTCACTAAAGGCTTCTTACAATCCTTGGTTGACAACCAAAGTCGGATTTCTCTTTCGTCCCTCTGTTTTTCCTAATATTCGTCTGTTTATCTAACTGACTCTTCTTTCCTCTCATGCTCTTTCCCACAACCCCTCTTTGACCCCCCCACCCTCCCTCTGTCTTGTGTTTGTCCCGGTCTCCTCGGTTTTCTCGCTGTTTTCCTTCTCCCTTGTCTTCAAACTCCCCCACACTCTTTATTTGTGTCCCATACTCATCCTCTCATCTATAATTTTCTTCCGCTGTCTTGTTTCTGTCTTCTCTTTTCATATCAGTTTTTGTTTCTGTTTCCCTCTCCTTTCCCTTCATCCCTCCATCCTTCTCAGAGATGAAGCCAATGATGTCACCATGGGGAGCCAGCCTTGGAAGTGGGTGCATGGCAGACATTTTGAGCCCTGTCCTTCTGACTTTGAGCTTAATAATTACTCATGAAACTGTCCTTCAACTTGACTTGAGGACTATTCATTTTGGAATACATGCTTATTCGCTTTCTTCCTGAGAATTAAATGAGTTTGATACAGCATTCATAGAGCCGGAAGTCAGTTAGCTTTCTGTAGCCTAGCTTAGCTAGCGTTGAATAGTTATAGTACAAACAATTTATAGTTTTAACATTTCTTTGTCTGGAAAGAACAAATGGGATACTATGTGTTAATTAAAGTGCTTTAAAGGTGGAAGTAGGCAATGCTTTTTAATTTTGTAGAGTCAGGCTAGCTGGTTGTTATGCTACAGTAACTTAAGCTAACCGCCGCCTAGCTTCAGCTTCATAATACATGGTATTGATCTTCTCATTAACTCTCACCAAGAACAAGAATGAGACTATTTTTCACAATTGAACTATACTACTTTACACTATTTCTTTCTTTATCAGGCAGTCATATTGTAGCATTTCTCCAAAAAAACATCATGGCCCATCCATATACAGGTTTAATTTTTTAGTTCCCAAGTATAAGAGTAGCCTACATTTTAATTAAACATTTAAATTTGTGGTTTGTTCAGTTTTTTCACCTGTTGATAGAACATGTAGTAGCCCTGTGGTGGTGTTAATGGGTTTTTAGACTGGTTTCCCTTCTCTCCCTAGCACTTCATCATTTCCGTTTGTATCATAGACATATTACATGAATGTCTGTGTATATCTGTGTTGTTGTATCAGTATCTGTTTCCTAGAGATATTATTATGTGTGTGTGTGTGTGTGTGTGTGTGTGTGTGTGTGTGGTGACCTTTTGACTGTAGTGTCGTCCTAGTATAGTGACAGGAAATGGATCGGTCCAGCACTGTCAGCTCACAACAGCAACCACCCCACCAGTGTGTGTCTTTGTTTATGGCCATGAGATGCAATAATGCGAACATCAAAATCTTGTAAATACCACAGTTTATTGTTTTTTTATGAAGGGATGTCACAGACTGATACAGTTGAGTTCAGTTGTTTCTCTCTCTCTGCTGTTGATGATTAGGATGCTGATGATTCTCATGACTTTCACATGGGTTGAATTGATGATAATAGCTAATGATTGCGTAACGGTAAAACTGACGAAAGCCCCTCAGCATGTCAACAAACCCTCTGGAATGTTCCATCTGTTTCTATAACACAAACTCACTGTAAACACAGTTGACAAGAAGCTCTCCAGCCGCTTCCTTAATGGAGAGAAAGAGCCTGTTCACACTCAGAGCAAACATGATTTCCTTGTAAAATTTCTAAAGGAATCAAAGAAATGACAATCATTTAATACCATATTTAAACATATTTATCGATAGGCTAATATTATCCCTACTCAAGGTCCACTTACTTGCTTTTTCTGGAGCTGTTATCCATATGACATGGTCTTCATCAGCAGATGGAGTTTGCTCTAATGTTATGGAGACAAGTCTGTTGACGTTGGATGCTCAGAAGAGATGATTTTATCCATAGTACTTTGAGAACTTCTCATCCGCGTTGGCTTACAGTTAAGCATGTGACTTGTGAGACATACAATTGGAATGAAGTAACTGTAGCATAGTCATTTTATGTCACTGGTATAACCAGTGGGTGTTTTTAGAAAACATGAAAATGTTGAAATTTGTGTTGGTCAGTTGATCTGTCCACCACTTTGGAAGTATCTCAACAACTATTGGATGAATTGCTATGACATGTTTGTGCAGACATTCATGGTTCCCACAGGATTAATCCAAATGACTTTACCTCTAGCGCCACTATCATGTTATTATTTGAGGTTTTAAGAAAAATCTGACGTTCATGTTCCCTTCAGGATAAATTGCAATACCTTTGTTGATCCTCTGACTTTTCCTCAAGCAGCATCATCAGCTCAACATTTTAATCTCTCCTTTACTTGTACTGTCACCCAGACCAGTGATAACAAGGCAGGCTTTCATTTAGTTGCTGTATTGCACATATGGTGTCATCCCTATGTTCCCAGAGCCATACGTCCAGTATATAAACAATACAAAACATTGTAAGAAGTTGGCAAGGAATATCTTACAAATCTGTTCATCCATTGTGATATCACTAAGATATCAATGTCAAAGTCAAGAAAACTGTGGGCAAATTTTAGTAAGCTATGTAGGTAATTAGACCTGCAAAGATTAATCAGTTAGTCAGTTGTAATCTATTGAATTAAAGGTCCCATAACAAGGTGCTTTTTGGATGCTTTTATATAGACCTTAGTTGTCCCCTAATACTGTATCTGAAGTCTCTTTTATATAGACCTTAGTGGTCCCCTAATACTGTATCTGAAGTCTCTTTTATATAGACCTTAGTTGTCCCCTAATACTGTATCTGAAGTCTCTTTTATATAGATCTTAGTGGTTCCCTAATACTGTATCTGAAGTCTCTTTTATATAGACCTTAGTGGTCCCCTAATACTGTATCTGAAGTCTCTTTTATATAGACCGTAGTGGTCCCCTAATACTGTATCTGAAGTCTCTTTTATATAGACCTTTGTGGTCCCCTAATACTGTATCTGAAGTCTCTTTTATATAGACCTTAGTGGTCCCCTAATACCATATCTGAAGTCTCTTTCTCAAATTTAGCTTTGGTGCAGAATTACAGCCACTAGAGCCGGGACTGACTCTAGTGGCTGTAATTCTGCTGGCTGTAATTCTGCACCACAATGAGCTCGGGCAAGGTGGAGGGTGGGGGGTGGCCTTGATCAATTGCCACTTTGCTTGTTTGAAAGCCATGATGTCGCTCTAATCTTGCTCCTTATGACCTCATAAGGAGAAAGATTCCAGATCGGCCCATCTGAGCTTTCATTTTCTCAAAGACTGAGCAGGATACCCCGGGCTCGGTTTACACCTATCACCCTTTCTAGCCACTGGGGGACCATAGGCAGGCTGGGGGAAATAATATTTATATTTATATTTTTAAAACTAATAAACTGAAATTGTCATAGGACCTTTAATATCCACGTGTTGATCTATTAATCAGTTTGAGTTAAACAAAAAATCTCATTCAAACTTCTTAAATGTTATTATTTTCTAGTTTCTTCACTCTCTATGACTGAATATCTTTGAGTTGTGGAGATTTGACATTTGAGGATGACATCTTGGGCTTAGGAAAACACTGATTGACCCAGTGAAACATACATTGAAGTTTTGACCTAGGGAAAACATTGCTGAGAACATAAAACCCTTTTAAAGGTTCTCCCTAATGTGTCATATTTAAAAGATATTGAACTGAGGAACATAGGACCCTGAGAACATAGATACTCTCCCATCTGTTTTGCCATCACAGCTGTTTTGGAGGCTGGATGGTTTACAAATGTTGTAATTGAAAAACAGCCTAAGAAAACATTCTTATATCTCCCTTCCCCTCCCTATTCTCATGATGTCCATACATTCTGTGACAATGACTGCACCCAATGTATGCTGACTATAGCCACAATTATTCTCAGATGTAAATTTACTGAAAATCAGCTCAGCTTCCTGCCATGCTGCAGAGGAAATCGAGTATATAAAGTGCATAGCTAACTAGATTTGAGACCAGAAGTCATGTAAGACTTGTAAGAATTAATCATCCCTCTGTGTGAGAGAGCAGCTGACTGGGTCATCGTGCCGGCGCTGATCTATCACATGGCCTCCAACTTCCTGTCTGCTGGACAAAGCAGACACTTAAAACTGGGGGTTTGTGATTATGATGACTTATAAAACTAAAATGTTATTATGATTTTGAAATGTATCCACCACTGGCCTCCAAGGAGCTCCATGCTGCCTCACAGTCCGAGCGATAACAGGATATCAGTTTGTAATGGGATTTCCTGTCTGTTTGACTTTGTGTTGGGCGTTGCTGGGCATCTGCTGGTACAAAGACGGTTGAGACTGTTTGGATTGTAGCAAAGGATTGGACTGGAGATGGCATTTAGATTGAACTGAAGTGTAACACAACAGCTTAAGTTTAAATAAGCAAGTTGAAGATTGTCTCAATTTAAGAAGCACATGTTTAACTTTTAAGGAGTGAAGAAATGGATCGATGTGAATGAATGTAGAAGTTTATCCAACAGGTTTTGTAATGATTGAATAAGGCAGTGGCTTGTTACAGACGACAATGGACTGAGCTTGGGGGGGGGGGGGTGTCAAAATCCCTGGATCTTTAAGGCCGACTTACTATCTTTCATAGGCTTTAAGCTGGCTCGGGTTTTAATGCTAAAGCTAAGCTATATATTGGTGTATTATGAAACAAAATAACTCAAAAGTTAGATCCAACAGGTTTTGAAATGATTGAATAAGGCAGTGGCTTGTTACAGACAACAATGGACGGAGCTGGGGGGGGGTGTCATAAGCCCTGGATCTTTAAGGGTGACTTACTATCTTTCATAGGCTTTAAGCTAAGCTATATATTGGTGTAATATGAAACTAAATAACTCCAATGTTAGGCTATATTTTGGAGAGAAAACTGGCCTGGAAATGTTTCAAGGGGGTCCCTTGACCTCTCACCTCCAGATAGACTTCTACATGGAAATGGGTTCTATGGGTACCTTAATGTAGTTACAAATGGTTTGCAGATTTTTTGGTTTCTATTATCACATTGCTTGAAAAATAGTGCCAATAGCTGCTGTAACTCGGGCCGCACCTGCTAATGCTTTAAATAAGTCTGTGAGTCCTGTGTGAGATCAGGTTACCCATGCCAAGCCACTTTCACTTGCAGTTACGACACTCTCAAACGGGACTTTAATCACTATGTAATCCAGCTAGGGATTAATACAGCTAATGTCCTGCTCAAAAAATGGTTGTATGCATTATTGTCAGAGAATCCTCTCTCACCTTGAGCTTTTTTGGAAATCATCAGAGTTCTGCTGAACTGTGCAAATCCAATTAGTCATGTTATTATTGCAGAAATGTTTTAATTGAGAAATAGTTATGCTCATCTAGCTCTCTCCCTGTCTCACTGCAGTGACAGCACTGCCATGGCATCAGGAGCTCCAGATGTGATGGCAAATCAGGATTCTGCTGAGGTCGTCGAAGAATGCACAGGTAACAATTTGATTAAATGTTCATTTAACCCTCATGTTGTCCTCGGGTCAAATTGACCCGTTGTCCTATATCAATGTTCTTTTTAATTCCCCAAAATAACATGATTGATTCCACACAACGCTCTTTGGCAAGTACAAATCTCTTTCATTACTTTCACTTTCATTAATTTTGGGGTCTCTTATTCAATTTTATAACATTTGAAAAATTGAAGTGGTTTTGAAGTAGTATTATTAAATTAGTAAAAAAAATTGTATTATATAAAAGTTGACATATTCCAGTCTGTGATTATCCATCAATATCCATTCCTTTAATTTTAGTCTAAATAAGTCCTAATTTCTGCTTTTCTAACTCAAACATTAGGTATAATTTCCTATAATTCCTATGAGGTTTATTGACCATAAATTCCCAAAACTAAAAGTTAAACTAAAGTTAATAAAGTTAAAGTTAAAACGTCAAAAAAAGTGACAAATATTGAAAAAAATATTTTTAAAAAAAGGGACAAACACGTAAGACAAAGTTAAAAACAACGATCGAAAGCGTCAACAAAAGTGTTAATTTTCAATTTTGATGGGAATACAACACAAGGGTTAAAAAGTGAAGAAAGGCACTCTGGATATGTTGTCATAACAAAGTAACATATCTCGTTTTCACATGTTTTAGCCCTTTCCTGTTTTGCTTTAAACTGTCTTTTTTGTGGTTACATTTATAAAATAGTCAAGTAATTTCACTTTCCACTTTAATAGGCTTGGCAAACCCGGTTCCTTTTAAGGATTTGGGTTATTTTGAGTCACTCACTAAACTGAACCGGGTTTTGCAAGTCACTTGAATTACTTGAGTCAATATTGCTAGGAATAAGAAAACTCATATCAGGAATGAGATTATGGACACAGCAGAGAAGATCAGGCCAGCTTTGACAATCTAGATCTCCTCGCTGCTCTTGGCAGGAAATGAAGGAACAGTCAAAGCTAGCATTATCGCTCTCACACACACATACACAAAACCCAGATGCACACTGTCTATACAGATGGATATCACACATGCTGCTGATATAATGGGAACAAGGAAGATGTGCATTGGGAGGTCAGGGAGATGTGTATGTGTGGCTGAAGCCACATCAGGAATTTTAGCTGAGGCGCTTTTGGGATTATTGGACAGTGCAACAAAGTGAAAACAGGGTCATCATTGAATTCTGACACTTCAGTGAAAATCTATTATTGCAGGACTTAAATAAACACAAAATACACAAAATAAAGCCCAAGAATACACTGCAGAGCTTTCTTAATTTCCCCAAATGCCCTTTATCATCTTCTCCTTGCAGTAAATTTAAAATGAAATATAATATTGAATATGAAGCATAATTATTTGTTTTGTATTCGAGTCATCCACTGTCGAGTCGGAGTCAAGTCTCGATTCCCCAGTGTTTGAGTCAGAGTCCAAGTCAGAGTCCCCAAATAAGAGTCAGAGTCGAGTCACCATTACCTGAGTTTGATTTTGAATCGAGTCCAGAGCCCAGAGAATAACGACTTGAGTCTGACTCGAGTCCGAGACCAGGACTAGAGTACTCCATCTCTGCCTATTACACATAGAAGTGTTCAGAAACTCCTGAGTCCTATTACATGATGCTCAAGTCCTATTTCGTAAATCCTCAAGTCCAAGTCATTAGTGTGCAAGTTCAAGTCGAGTCCAGAGAATAGGGACTTGAGTCAGACTCAAGTCTGAATCCAGTACTCCATCAATGCCTGTTAGAAACTTCTGAGTCCTATTTCATGAATGCTGGAGTCCGATTTCATAAATCCTTGAGTCAAAGTCATCAGTGTGCAAATCCAAGTTGTGTCACGAGTCCAGACTTGAGTCCTAAGTCCAGGATTCGAGTTCTCCATCCCTGGCTCATGAATCCAAATTTCACTCCAGCTCCCCTGACAATGTTAATGTCTTGACCAAAAACACTATAGAGAGGTCATAGTTTCCCTCTTCTCCTTCTCCTCTTTCTCACTCCTTCCATGGCATTGTTTCCCTGTCAAAGGTTACCATCTTCTCATTGTGTAAGCCAAGGTCAGTTCCCCTTAATATTGACCTTAGACTGCCTTGAAATTCCCATGATTATTTTTAATATGTGCGTGAAGTAATGTTTATAACTGAGAGAATGTATATTGACCTTCTATTGAAGCAGTGGCCTTTTTCAGCTCTCTGAGACCTTTAACCTAATAGTGTATTGTGCCTAAAATAGTACGCTTAATGGCCCCGTCGGCTGGTGTTTCCCACTGATTTTTCATTTTGGCAATGCAGAAAGGTCTCTGAAGCATTATCAAAAGCTGGTTGAAAGCTAAATATAGCGGTTCACTTTAAGGTCTTGGCAAATAAGAGGAGAATTTGCAGCCAACATTTCTTCACAGAAACTGTGAGGTTTGATGGCAGCTTATCAAAATAATGTTGCAGGTGCCATATTTACCCTCCATGCAGAGTTTTTGACTGCAAATTAAATTCATACTTAATTTTGTGTTGATAACATATGCCAAATAACGCACCCAAGACATGCTTGCACATGTACTTATGATATAACGTGTAAAAAGTTTTAATGTAAAAATAAATGAGTGCAATCGTTTGGTGACGTGCAAAGCGTATGACCCAAACAATCTTAAGCACTTTGTCCTGGTTCCAGGTTGAGATTCCAAACATAATTCACTGTGATTTAGTTCCAACCAGAAAGTGTATTTTTAGAGAAAGGAAGGAATACTCCCCTGATTCCCCCTAGGAGAAATGACACTGCTAATTTATAAAGAATGTGTGTGTGTTTTTTAAAGTCTCTTCTAAAGCATTTTTTTTGGCTCAGGGATGTGAATTCTCAAAATAGTTGGATCCTAGATTTTTTTCACTGCTCCTTCCTTGTTCACAGTTCCTTTTGCCCATGTTTCCCTCTGTTTTGTGTCTCAACATTGCCCAGACTCTGGGGATCACTACATCCGTCTGTTGGGACACTACATGCGATCATTTCTTCATTTGGAGATGCTCCAAAGAAGATGGATGGATGGATAGATAGATAGATAGATAGATAGATAGATAGATAGATAGATAGATCTATAGATAGATAGATAGATAGATAGATAGATAGATAGATAGATAGGCAAGCATGGGGAACTTTCCATAAGATCATCTCTCCTTTATTTTGTATTTCTCCACCCTCCCAAGTCACCTCAAAAAATCCCTTCATGTGACCACATGAACTGTGTGTTGTCCTGTGCATTATGTTATTATGTTGTTCCAATGTTGTTGTTATGTATTGTATTCTTCTTTTCTTGTTAAAACAGATGCTGGAAATTTAAATTTCCTTGCGGGAGTCATCCCAAAAGGATTAATAAAGAGAAGTCTAAGGCTGTGTCTCAAATCGCACACTTCCGTTGTGCTATCCCAGACGGTACACTTCGTGCACTACGTACTGTCTTGCATAGTGCGTAAATTTTGACAGAGGAGTGTTGTCTCAAATCGCGCACGGCCATGTGCACTTACAGGAAATGACGATCACATTTCATCCCTTCTTCTTCTGTACAATTGTGAATTTCACCAAGGGAGAGCATTCCAGTCTGCTATTGTTTTTCGTGAAAAATAATTCCTGCTTTGTTTTTGATATTTTAACAAAAATAAATGTGATTTTGTTTTTATTTGCTCCATGTCACGCCAGGATGACGATTGCAACGCCGCCCTCATGTCCCCCGCCCCCTATTAGCTGAAAACAGTACACACAACTGTATTGTAATATTCGTTCTTGTTACTGCACTCTTAATTCATTAATTATACCTATTCTTTGCAGTCCACTCTTTTATGTATATGCTTATGTTTCTGCTCTAAAAATAAGTAACATTAATATTCATTCATAAAGTTGTTCCTTTTAATGCTCAGTGGTTTCTTGAGGAAATCATTGTTGCCCATAGATAAGACTGTTGTTGTGAAGCACTACCCTTACAAGTTACCTAACAGACAAAACACCATTACATCTTTTATATAAGATGTTTTGTTTGCCACAGCCCCACTGGGCCATTGGACTGCTGTCATTCGAATTAATGAAGAGGCTGCGCATAAGTTGGTCTGAACGTGGCCTTAGTGTTGTTATTAAAACACAAGGATGAGGACATTTATCTTTATACTGACAGTTGAATAGAAGACTAAATATTAAGACAGCGAGTTGAATGTGAGACGGAGAGAGGACCAGTGGGCATTTCAGGTTCTAGATGAGCGCATGCTGACTGAACGCAGTGAAAGCGCTTTGTAGCTGTTTAAGGAGTTATAAAAAAAAAGTTGTTGAGTTTTTCCACTGCGGGGGGGGGGTTTACAAGCAAAGCAAAGGAGTGTGTGTGGGAATCTGTCTTTATGTACAGGTCTGTGTAAACACATATTAGTCTTGGTGTGTAGTTTCTTCAGGGATGCCTACCGAGGCCTTTACAGCCAACACAGTGCTAATTGCCCAATGTAGCGTCCGTCCAGATGAGATGCCGTGTGGGTAATTGTCTCGTTAACAGATCACTGTGCAGTTAGTTGTTTAGAGGAAAAGGTAACTGTAAGGAGGGGTTCAACCCGTTTCTTTCATTTTCTCTCTTTTTTCAATTGTCTTCCTAGGAAAGAAGAAGTCCAAGTTCCAGGCGTTTAAAAAAATTCTTTGCCAGGAAGAAGAGAAAGGAGCCGCCAGCCGCCGGAGCAGACGCCGGGCTTAAAGCCAGCCAATCAAGTGACAATGTCAGCAAAGCATCCGAAAATAACACACTCACTCGATCAGAGAAAGATAAGGGCTCCGGGTAAGATCTCACACACACACACACACACACACACACACAAAAACACAAGTTAATGGTGACTGCAAGACTTTTATTGAAACATCAACACAGTTACATACACATGTATGCTAAGTGCCTCGTCATGGCTGAACAAAGAAAGAGGACATGGCAGATTGACCGAGGGAGGGGTCAGACACAAGTAAACAGAAGAGCTGCCAAAATATCTATTCCGACGCTGTAGAGGGGGGGGCTCTATAGAGAAACCTGCGAAGAAAGGGCCAAAACTGCATAGCGCCCATTTAAGTGCTACATTTTGCATCTCAAATCTGCAATCTCACCCATTTATCTTCACATTAACTCTTGTTTCTTCCCATCAACCATGAAAAAAAAAAAAAAGGTTTTGGTGACTTTTATTCAACATTATTATCTAATTTTTCCCACTTTTGTCACTTTTTCAGTGTTTTTGGTGTTTTTTCCAAAGTTTTTTGGTATTTTTCATGTTTTAGTGCTTATTTCCATGGCCCATTTTATGTGAGAAAATTAATTAACTGAAAACGGGTCAATTTGACCCAAGGACAACATGGGGGTTAAGCTTTATATTTGTTGGAGAAGGTTTACAGAATCCATCCATCCATCCATCCATCTTCAACCGCTGATCCGGTGTCGGGTCGCGGGGGCAGCAGCTCCAGTAGGGGACCCCAAACTTCCCTTTCCCGAGCCACATCAACCAGCTCTGACTGGTTAGAGATATAATCCCTCCACCTAGTCCACCTAGTCTTCCTCCTTCGGCCGCTTGTACCCTGGATTTTGTTCTTTTGGTCATGACCCAGCCTTCATGACCATAGGTGAGGGTAGGAACGAACACTGACCAGTAGATCCAGAGCTTTGCCTTCTGGCTCAGCTCCCTTTTCGTCACAACGGTGCGATTAACGGAATGTAATACCGCACCGGCTGCTCCGATTCTCTGACCAATCTCACGCTCCATGGTCCCCTCACTCGTGAACAAGACCCCAAGGTACTTAAACTCCTTCACTTGGGGTAAGGACTCACTCCCTACCTTTTACAGAATGCCTCATCTAATCCTTTCTGTTTGGACTTTGAACTGTCCTCATCACATTTTCAAGTCATTCCTGAATTTTTCCACCACAGTAGTTTTTACTGTACATGCAGCACACTATTAGTGTTTCCTTCATACTTTAATTTGTGTCAGGGTAGAAAAGCCTTTTAAAAAGGGCGTTTATTCCATCATGGTACACTGAAAAAAGGTAATTAAATAGGTTTTGGTGGGTTGGCAGATCATTAAAGTGAGATGACCACTGCCAATGAAATATGAATCCAGTTTTAGCAAGGGTGTCAAACTCAACTTCACGAAGGGCCACACTGGAAATTACAATCACATCAAGGTTTATTGTATATGCTTTTAACCAAAAAAGTCAAATATCTTTGTCATATAGTCTTCTCCCTTACAGTTTGGTCGACAAAAAAGTCCTAAAGAAGTCAGAACAAGTTCCTTTAGAATCACACCAAGGGTCAGACATGAAAAAAGCACCAAAAACATAGAAAAAAGTGGCAAAAAGGTAGGAAAAAGTGGGGAAAAAACGACAGTAAAAGGGACAAAAACTTTGGAAAAAGTAACAACAATGTCAAAAAAGTTACAAATCGTCAAAAAATATAACAACAACGTCAGGAAAAGCAACAAAAACTAGGTGGGACAAAATGTATTGTGAACCTAAATTGATATGTGGGCCGGAACACAATCTGTCAGGAGTTTGACACATGTGAGTTATAGCCATGTCAACTTGTTGCTCTAACGTTCCAGTGTTTTATTCAACCACCACTTATTTTACACCACAAGCATTTTTAACGAGTTCACCAACAATACACAGCTGCTGCCAGATGTGTGTCATGGTCCTGCTGCCCAGTTTTCAACTTGTCTATTTAGACAATCTTTTCTTGTGTGAAAAGGATAGAGATAATTTAAGAAAGGAAGATCTTGTTTTAACATCCATCTCCTGTTCTCCCTCAGCTGCGGCTCGTGGCTTCCTGTTTTCGTAACAAGTAGTGGAATGTGTCTTCTGTGGACAGTCCTAATTTCCTTTGTTTTCCTAGGCTGTGCCACTTCCTGCCTCGTCTACTTTGGACTTTTCCTCGGTGTGTCACAGGATATATCTGCTCCAATTTTACTGAACCTGTTCTATGATTCCCCTGATAATCATTAGAGAATACGGCACAAAATGGTTAAACAAAGAAGAACATAATAAGAGATTATTGATTAATTCTAAATTATTTTCGTTGATGCATAAGGGGAATAATAATATAGGGGTGTGTGTGTGTGTGTGTGTGTGTCTGTATGTATGTATATATACATACATACACACATATATAGTCCAAAAAACAACAATAATGGTATTTGTTTTAAAATCCACTAACCCATCGGGGACTACCAACATCCAGTTCTCTGAAGTTTATTATGTTTTAGAATCTGTGAAACATCACTTTCTGCTTTGTTTATTTCTTTCTTCTTCCTGTTTCCCAAAGGTCAAAGATCAGCCTGGGCAGCAAGGCCTTGTCCCACGACTCTGTCTTTGTTTCCGACTTGTCGGAGGCCAACGAGGCTCTGGGGGCATCTCAGGACAGCATTCACGGGAAGGTGAAATCGCTACAGGTAAATAGACATTAACAGCTCCCTGGTCTTTAGTTTGAGATACTGGTTAACTAGAAGAGCCTAGTTATAGTTTCTCAGTGTTTTCCTGGATATATCAAATGTGTCCCTGACCTTTGACCTACCTGTGGAGACAGGCAAGAAAAAAGAGCCTTTGACTGCAAGTTAATGAGGAATAATAGACAAATAAAGAATCACTGTCTGCGTGTTTGGGAGTGAGAGTGTCTATGACCCTGTACTGTTCTCAGCTGTCATAAGCAGTATTTATCAATAAAGGAGTTGATAGAGAGAGACAGAGCAGTACCAGCTGATCCGCTGTGTGTTTACGTACTATATTTAGTCAGACGGGTCGAGCTGATGTGTATCACAAAGGGAGGTTAAAATGAAAGTGTCTGTCAAAGCAACGTGGAGGAGTGGTTGATGAAATGAAAAGCAGACAGACAGAACAAATGTCTGTCACAGCAACGGGCTAAAACGGGAAGACGTGAGACCCAGACAGACGGACCGACCTCCAGTTCCACGGCTCCAGTGAGCGATCCTACAGGGGAGTGAGAATTAAACAACATCTTAGGGGGATTTACTAACTTTGAGCGGAGTTAGATGAGACGGCAGTTACAGTGTGTACGAGAGGCCGGCAGACAGAAAGACACACGGGTCACAACAATGTCGGAAAAAGTTACAAATCGTCCAAAAATATGACAACAACGTCAGAAAATGTGACAAAAACTAGGTGGGCCAAAATGTATTGTGTACCTGGAGGTCATTATTCCAAATCCACCCCAGTTAGTTAGTTAGTTAGTTAGTTAGTTAGATAGATAGATAGATAGATAGATTAGATAGATAGATAGATAGATATTGATCCCAAAAAAATGGGAAATTACATACATTACATACAGTACAATATACATGAAATAATAGTAGGATTTAATATACATACATACAGTAAAATATACATAAAATAATAATAGGATAAAATATACATACATACAGTACAATATACATGACATAATAATAAGATATAATATACATACATACATACAATATACATGAAATAATAATAGGATAAAATACAAGAAATATTTCAAATATATACAAGTTGGGAATACAAAATGTGCAACTGCTTAACTAGTAATGATAAATATATAGATAATCCTATTGTGCAAGTTGTACTTAGTGCAGTACTGGGATGTCTGAGTCTTATCTAGCACCCAGTGATGAGGTGATGAAGATATGTTCCACTTGCTACCAAACATCTGTATTAATATATTTAATTTCTTCACATTTCATCTATTTATTCAACTGTTACATTCTATTTTCTGTAATTTATCTCCCTACTTCAGAGCCCTGTCCACAGTGCCGGGATATCATTCTGATAATGCTGTCCTCAATGGTAGCTAACACATTAGACATGCTAATGTCTTTGCTAGCACGTCCTGTAACAGTTATATTGTGATATTAATATTCACTAAACCAAATCATTTGACATTAATTGGGCAGTACACAGTAAAAAAAAGAAAGATGAGAAACAAGAAAAGAGCCACCTTTTCGCTATTTTTTGAAAATGCTAACGTTGTTGTTTGCTAGTTTTTGGAGGTCCCACTATGCTTTTTTATCTCAAATTAAGTCTTCATGTGAAGTTATAACACAACAGCATTATAAAGATATATGTCTAGACAACAACACGTTGTACTGTTAAATACGTATTTAGTAATACATTGAAATGTATGTGCTAGCAAGTGCTAATGGTGAGATAGGCTATTCCTGTACTTTTTTTTAGTTGGAGCTCCTCTCTGTTTCTCAGTGTGCTACTGTAACAATATTTAAATATCGACATTCAAAATGTCTTGATGTCCATGTCTCGGTGTGTCCCTGTGTCCAGCACGGCTAAAGAAAAGCAGTAAAGAAAAGCAGTATTTTCCAGTATTTGCTTTGCACCTTTGTCCTTGAGTGACTTTTGCAGGGCAACACGTAACAGGCAGATAACAAGTCTTTTAGTTTGAGTTTCTGTGATACTTGCGCAACACACACACACACACACACACACACACACACACACACACACACACACACACACACACACACACACACACAGTCTCTGTCTGGAAAACACCTTAACTTCCTGCTGTAATATCTACAAGTGCAGCATTGTTTCCAGGTTTTTGATTTCTGATTGATGTGTTTTAACCAAGCGGCAAAAAAAAATTAAAAGTCTATATTGACGATGTTTCATTTATGGGATAGTTCCAATGCCGCCGGAAGTTCCACGGATGTCCCTCATTTTCAGCCAGATGTCCGTCTTCTTCTGTTTTCTTTGTGTCGGCTTCCTCCAAGCTAGAATTTGACTATCAAATTATATTGATAGTTTTTTATATATAAAATTTTCATTTTACATTCAACAGCCATTTTATCCCCATAGACCTCCATGTTAAAATGGCCATCATAATTAAGGGTGTGTTGCTTTAGTGACATGCGGGCGCCCGTCACAGGACGTGAGTACCAGTAGTGAAATATAACTAAGTACATTTACTCAAGTACTGTACCTGAGTACAAATGTTGAGGTACTTGTACTGTAATTGTCTTTTCTTTTCATGCCACTTTCTACTTCTACTCCACTACAATTCAGAGAGAAATGTTGTACTTTTTCACTCCACTGCATTCATCTGACAGCTTTACACTTTACAAATGACGTGCTGTACGTAGTTTAAAAATTGTTTTATTATAAATTAAAATCACCTGACAATCAAATGGTCTACAAGTCCAGCTGAAATAATTAGCTCATTAAACTCTTAGTTGATTGACAGAACAATTTCCATTGTCTGCATTGAGTACTTTTACTTTTACTACATTTTCCTGATGATAAATACTTACTTACAGTATTATTCAACTAACAATTTTTAATGCAGGACTTTTACTTGTAACAGAGTATTTTTACTGTGTGGTATTAAGATTAAGGTATCCTTTATTAGTCCCACAAGGGGAAATTGCAAATTACACTGTAATAATTGTTGTTATTACACACATTACACACAGGCCTGAAGTACACACACATGCACTAAATGGAGAGATGTTAGAGTGGGGGGGCTGCCCATGGAACGGCGCCCATAGCAGTTGGGGGTTTGGTGCCTTGCTCAAGAGCACCTTGGCATTGCCCAGGAGTTGAACTTGCAGTCCACCACCATATTTTGGTCCGCATGTGGACTTGAACCTTTTAGGCTCTTCAGAAACCTATAGGGGGCGTCACAGAGACTATGTCCATAGTGTTTACAGTCTATGGTTTTGGACATGGACACACACATATTAAAATTAGTTTTAATATTTTTTTCTTCTGCAGCTCCAGCTGAAGCAGGCCATCCGACTGGGCTCTCCTCCATCCCTCATGTGTGTGAAGAAAACCGACGATGCTGGAACCGTGTCCGAGGATGACGGCCTGCCCTGCAGTCCACCTGAATACACCGCGCTTCACGCCGTCATGGTAACAACATGTTATTGTGTAATGGAATTATTGCAGTTTTTGTAAGACCAAGCAAGAATTGTTATCTCATCTTTTTTATGGTTGTTCATTTTGTATTACATTCTGGAAAAGTTTTGAAAATTAAAGTATATGGTATCTAAAACAACACATACATTCACACTTGAAGGGAAACATATTATTCCATATTTTGAATATAAAGAAAGAAATGTATGTAATATGGTTAATCTTTTTATTTTATTAGGCTCAGAGGAACAGCTCCATCAGTCTGGAGGGAACAGAGAGTGACATTGACCAGGTAAAAACACTTTATTTTTGTGATTAACAATTTTTCATTTAATTTTTTAACCATATACAAAACTCACAACATGAACCAAGCCACTCAACCACCCACCCCCCACCCTCGTCATCCCCACCCACCCAGACAAAAATTTACAAAAGATGACACAGTAACTACAATATTGCAGATCATTCAACAAAATAAAAACACAGTATACAATAAACCATAAAACCAATAAACATATTTATAAATGACAACACCATAGGCCCATCATACACATCTCTGCCCAGCACAAAGCTGCTTAGGAGCCCCCCAGAAAGCTCAGGTACTCTCCCTATTATCTAGTATGGACATCTAATGAGAGTGATTTTTATCTTTATTGTTATGTATTTGTAATACATGTGTGTATACGTATGTGTTTGTTGTGTTATGGTTGTCTTGCTACTGGATGCCTATATCTATCTATCTATCTATCTATCTATCTAATCTGGCAAACCGTTTATATGACATTTTTCATATACCGCCCCCCAAGCCTACTCCTGGATTGATGGCCCCTTCAGTCTTCCATCTTCTTAAAATAATCTGTCTGACTATCATTAAATCATAGTCCGGACCCAGCTTCTTATGTGCTTATCCACCCTAAACAATCTCTTCAAAGAGCACTCGCACTGAATAAATATCAGACATTGTCATTTCCAAATTTGTGGTCTTCATACTCAAACGACCCTGATTCAAGTGACATAATTTGAGTTTATTTATCAGACTTTAAACAGCTCCCACTGGAGACACAAAAGGCTAAATCTACTTCTACACTCAAATACTGTTGTAAAACAAATAGCCTCCATGTAACCTAGTGATGGATTTCCCCCTTCACCAACCAACCATTTAAGTCCTCTCATGGTAAGATAATGTGCCTTATAAAAGGACCTTAGAGGAACCTTCAGGCTGTGTGAGTGGGACATTTCTCCACATGTGACTCATGGTAAAAAAAACTTCTCATGGTCCAATCTAATCACTGAAACACATCTAAATAAAAGCCCCCTTCGTGCAAATTGAACGTCTTCCCTCAGTCTCTAAATCCCCATTCTTTCTTATTCCTATCTTTTTCCCTCTGTATCCTCTAATTGTCTAGAGCTACACTGTATGTGTTTGTGGTTCAACTAATGCCCCACTGCCCCCAATGCACTGTTGTCAGTTAAAACAATTTACTGCAATAAGTGACTTTCAGCTGGACACTGCCAATTCGTGATAAGGCAAATGTCTTAAAAATCCCTCAACTATCCATTTAGTCTTGCTGGGCAAAAAGCACAGTCAGCAAAGTATGACAAATGAGCATTTAATAATAGTGCCGGTTTAGCAATTTCAAAAGGGGTTTTTGGCCGGCCATTTTCCCACTGAAAAAAACCCACAAATGGCCCGCTACAAAGACATGCACACAAAAAACCTGAAAATATCCCTTTTTAAAGTGCATTCCACACAGAAATGTGGTCAAGGAGGACTGCAGTGACTTATGAATTGCAGTCAAAGTGGAGCTTGAGCTCGACCACTCACTGAGAACTCATGACAGACTTCATGGAGACACAGACATTTTTTTTTTGTTTTAATGAAAATGTATTTCATTGCAGGGCTAACCGCTTTGAGTTAGACAACATGTCCACATCAGTCTAAAATCAGTCTGGGTACTTGGGTCTGAGTCAGTCTGCATTCATATTTACTGTAAATAGAAAGAGTGTAGGCTTAACTTTTAACTCTGGGTGTTAAAGCTGCACTAATTAATATTTTTTATATTAATCATGTGCTATGTGAATGTTGCTCATGACGATGAACCCTCAGAGAATTACAATCAGACTCTTTCCGGTTTTAGTGCCTTTCAGCTTGTTTTTTTATAAATTTCCAGCCCACAACTTCACTGTTCTGGTCTCTCACACAGCTCTTATCAGTGTTGCTTTCAGCCGCAGCCAGCAGCTGTGTTCTGTGAAGAAGCTCTGATAAGAGCACTGTACAATACCTCAGCAACAAAGACGGCAGGTGAACATAGTGGAGCATTTAGCAGCTAAAGAAGCAGATCATTTGATGATGATTTGAATGGTGTAATTTAAAGGTTTTGTGTGTCCACCTGAAGATTTAACCATCTTCTGCAGCTCTGATTCAGAAATGCACAAAGACAAATGCATCTGACGCACAGTATAGCTGTCATGTGCTTTGTGTGTGATGCTCAAAGACGGACCTCAGGATGTGTGTGTGTGTGTGTGTGTGTGTGTGTGTGTGTGTGTTCAGAGTGCATTCCAATGGTTTCTCTGGCAGTCAGCGTGTCTGCTTGTAGTTATAGCATTTAAATTCTGCCTCAACCCGCCTCTGTCTCTGTCTCTCTCTCTCTCTCTCTCTCTCTCTCTCTCTCTCTTTCTAACACACGCAACACATACACAGAGACCAGAAAACTCAAAAAAATCTAGAATTGCATCATCTCTCTCTCTCTCTATTTCTATCTCTCTCTCTTTATCTTTCTACGCAACACATACACAGAGACCAGAAAACTCAAAAAATAAAAATCTAGAATTGGATCATATCTCTCTCTCTCTCTCTCTCTCTCTCTCTCTCTCTCTCTCTCTCTCTCTCTCTCTCTCTCTCTCTCTCTCTCTCTCTCTCTCAAACACATAATAAAAACATATATCATATGACCTCTGGTGGGATCAAGCCACGCAGATAGTTTCATGTGTTGATGTTCGGAGATTTTCATCTCAAAGCATCAAAAGTGATACTTAGAAAAGCAGGGTATCTTTTTTTGTGTCCCCTGAAAACTTCTACTGTACTCCTTTTAGATAGCCCAAGTGTGTGTGTTAACATGTCAAACTGTAAATAGTTTGTACTCTGTTAGGTTTTTTTTCTTAAGGACTCTTTGAGATTTTAGGTCAATCTGTCAGAGGACAGAGAGGGATACTTCTCCAGTGAGGACAGAGAAAGTGTTGGTCCTGCAGATAAGGACAGCTAATATTTATACAGCTGGACTCCCTCTTTCTCCCTCTTTCTCTCTCTCTCTCTCTCTCTCTCTCTCTCTCTCTTCTCTCTCCCTCTTCCTCTCTCTCTCTGCTGGTGTTGCTCTATTCACTTTGGGGGGGTTTATCTGCTGCCTTCATTTTTTTAAGGGAAAACCCACCTTTTATCACTATCAACTTTACTTGTTTGACATGTGTTCTCAAACGCCTCGGGAGAATTCCCCCTGTTAATAAGTTATTTGTGAAACTCTGCCCCCTTGTCTTCCCAGTTGTCCTGTGCTGCCTCCAGCAGAGGAGTGAGCCTCCTGGTGGTCCCAGGGGACTTCAGTCTGCCGGCTAGTCCCTTCGGCTGTCTGGACAACTCTGCTGCCAAACACAAGCTGGGCCTGAGACACAAAGCCTGCAACAGGAGGAAACCTGTCTTTGTAAGACATTCAGACGCACACAAACACACTAACATGAGCACATATACTTTTTTTTATTTATTTATTTTTACAAATGTTTTTATTGTTTTAGAGAAGGTACAATATACAGTGGAACATAACCATGTCAATTGTAACAGGACATCTTTCTATTAACCCCGTCCTACCCGCAACAAACCCTTGTGCCAAGAAAAGGACATAAAAGAAACAAAGAAAAAACAAAAAAAGGAAGAAAAAATAAATAAATATATATATATTTTTTAAATAATACAAAAATGTAAAAATAACCACATTTCTTCTATTATGATAGAATATAATGTAGTCATTGTATTCTCCGTCGAAGCACATGTACTCGTAGTGCCTTTAATTAACCGGACAGATCAAGATAGGGAAGTGGGAGAGAGAAGGGCATGACATGCAGCAAAGCACCATGGGTAAAGACTAGGTATACCAGGTGAGCTGCCAGGACACCCCCGTTATATGTGCTTTAAATGATCATTCTGGTTTATTACAACTTGGGTCCTGTTTTCATAGTTTTGGCTAACATTTTTATGCAATGCAAGAAAGATTTCTGTGCAAAGTTGAATGAATGAGTCCTCTGTTCGCCTTGGTTTTCTCTTCCAAAATGAGTTTGACTGACTGCTCCTTCACTGGACTTCTTTTTAAGGAAGTTAAAGCATTGAGTGACTTATCCAGTTCAGCCAGTCATAACATGCTAGTTATAAATGACGATTGGGTCAGCCATAGAACCGGTGTTCTGCTCAGTGGCACTTAACCCGACTATCTAACTGTCACCATGTAGGAAAGCTACATGTGACACATTGACATTATCCCATGACTCGTGATATTATTACAACATGCCTAACATCAGAATCAGCTTTATTTGCCAGGTATGAGGACACATACGAGGAATTTGACTTAGATTGGAGCAAGCCTCCGGGCAGCAGCTATGGAACAGCGCCACCACACGCTTTCTCGAAAAGAAACAATGCAGACAGCAACATAGTATACAATATACTTTAGAACTTCAAAACATCCAATCGATGCTTTTTATAATACATAAAACGAGATGCCTAATGTATTCAGCCACCTAAAGTCATTCACTAATTCAAGCTAAAGGATAAAATACAATATAAGTTTAGGAAAATTCTCCTTCAAAACATCAATTTTAACAAAGGAGCCATGTTTTCTTTTTTAAATGTATCTGACAATCCAGAGGGCCTGAGGTGGGATTCACTTTAACATTTGCTTCCAAGCGTCTTCACATTCTTCACATGTATTTTATAAAGTGGTCATTGAGAATGATGATGTAATCCTTAATGTCTCCTGTCCACGCAGAGGCTGGATGAAGGCAGAGGGAGACTCTGCGGTGGACGAGACGCTGAACACCTCCATAACAGAAGCGTCGGAGGAGCGAGAACAACAGAAGACATCAGAAGGTAAGTGCACTTTTGTTTTTCTGCTTGACTTAACTTTTTTTCGCCTTTAAATCAAGGCCTCTGCCTGTATGGAAGTCTCTCACTGCCCAATGTTAATATGAAACCATTTAGTCAAATAGAAATTCCATATTCTATTTCAGTTTGCAAATGAAATACATAGTATGAAAATGCATAATTGCTCCCACATTTATAATTAAAATAAAAGCTCCATTGATAAATGATTTTCAGTGTACTCCCATGCATGTATTGCAATAATTGAATCTGAAATGCATTTTTAATTTTTTAATTTGCAACTTAAATTGCTCTGTTTTTAATTACTGTATGTCCTGATTTCTAATGAAAATAAAATGGCTTAAAAAGATGCCTGGGAGAGGAAAATATTTAGTTTCAGTAGAAATTAGCTCTTGTACTTGTACTGTCCACCAATTTAAAGAATTTACATTCAATTTCATTATCAGTATGATAGTAATATGCTAAGTGAGTGCACTCCAAATTATTATTATAAACTAGATTTATAAATTAAAAATTATGCATTTTCTTGTTTTTTATTAAAAACTTTCTCATAACAGTCACACATTACAGTAGACAAGACAATAAAAAAGAAGCACAAACAAAAAAATGAATAAAAAACACACACATAAATAGGGCTAATTTGGAAATTCAGACCCAAATCCTAATGGATTGAGGGTCTGGCATCCAGTTATGAAAGTGACCCATCTCGAGGGGCGGGACCAAGCGTGCATTTGCATCTCACTGCACGCAATTGGTTAACACTACGACCAATCACAACAACACATGGGGTGACGTATCCAGAGCCTCAAACGCTTAGCTACCAGCGGAGCTAACTGGTAGATTAAACTGTCGTCATCTGTTCAGCTCGCCTCTGGCCCCTCCTACATCAGATACAGCGATGTGATTGGTGCAGCTCGCCTCTGGCCCCGCCTACATCAGATACAGCAATGTGATTGGTGCAGCTCAGCTACAAGGACATAGTTAATGAGCAGCATTACTCAATTCCAGAGTAACTCAAGCAAATTCAAATTGTGCTCTTGCGAGAACTCTGGTTACCAGGGTAAGGTAGGGCTGGGTATCGTTCAAAACCTTATGATATCGTTACAAATACCAATACCCTAAATTATAGTTTTTTCAATACCAATTTTACAAAATCCATTATAACAAAAGAAACTAGAACTGCACGCAGTTACAACGGGGTCCAAGCCTCCCCGCACCAGTCGACCCCGGCGACCCGGGGAGCGCACAAAAGTGGAACCCAAAGCGAAAGCGGAAGGGCAAACGTCGGGAAACATTGAGAGGCGCACGCAACGGTACGGAATAATAGCGCAATGACCCAGAAAAACTCTGGTCTCCTAGGCTGGATGTAAAACCTGGATAAAATGGCTCAAAATTGTCTACGTTGATTATAGCGCCCCCCAATGGCTTATCTTTACCAAATTTGGTACAGAGCTTCCGGGCAGCATGCCAAACAATCCTTACAAGTTTGGTGTTGATAGATTTTATTGTGGCAGAGATATTGCAATTGCAAATTTCCCATTTAAATGCATTGAGTGTTTTGACGAAACCAATAAATGTTGATTATATCGCCCCCTAATGGCTCATCTTTACCAAATTTGGTACAGAGCATGTGATATGTTGATAACTTTAAATTTGGCCGAGATATGATATGATATGTGTTTGGTAGCTTACTACAGAAAATGTGTTTGGTTGTCAAATGTGCACACCATTACGTAGCAAAATTCTTTATGTAACTTTTTGTCAAGGCCATCTGCAGAACCTATACACCAGGTTTCGTGCAGATCTGTCGCACGGCCTAGGACGAGTTCGAAAAAGTTGGTTTTGCACTTGTCGCAATATTGCAAAAATAATTTTAAACAAAAATGGGCGTGGCCTATATCTTGTGACTCCGCTTGATGTAGTGAACACGTGGACATCAAGATTTTTAATGTGTGATGTATAATGTAGGAGTTATAGGCAAAAACACGTTTGACGTCATTGTAGCGCCACCTAGTGTTCCACATGTGTAATATTCGGTAAGTCAGGTCAGCTACCCACTGTACATCTACCCTGTTAATTTCAAGTAATTCACTTTAGTGGAAGTGGTTATTCCAGACATTGGCCCATAGGCCACGCCCACTTGAACAAAACAGTACCCCACTGTAAGGACCACCTCAGGAGTGAGCCTAGATGGTATCCATCAAATTTTGTAAAATTTGAATGAGCAGTTCATGAGATATTAACTTGTTGTATCTGTAGCGCCCCCTAGTGGCCAATCTTTGTGAAATTTGTTTCAGAGCCTCAGAAGGTCATAGCAAGTAATATTCTAAAGTTTGGCTTTGATAGCATTTATCTTGGCAGAGATATGGCAAAGTCGGTGTTTTCGTAGTTAGCTACACAAATTTGTTCGCGCGTAATGTGTGCATTTTTTATGCTATAAAAAATCTTTATGCAAATTTTTTGTCAGGTTGGTCTGGAGATATTGTGTGCCAAGTTTCGTGCCGATCCATTGCACGGTATAGGAGGAGTTCGCGATTTTTCACGCATAAAAGTATAGGCGGAAATGGGCGTGGCCTATATCACGAGATTCAGTAGGATCCAGGGAACGCGTGGATTTAAGGTTTTTAAATATCCAATGTACGGTTTGGGAGTTATAGCGTCAAACGCGTTTTTTTGTGGACGTGGGTAATTTTTTTCGTCTGAGGTCTTTGCGCAGTTTTGGACCAGTCCGGAAAATGGCGCGTCGCCACCATGTACGGGACGTGGGTACATTTTTTCGTCTGAGGTCTTTGCGCAGTTTTGGACCAGTCCGGAAAATGGCGAGTCGCCACCATGTACGGTTTAGGCTGCAGCGGCAGGTTTATGCGGAGAAGAAATATATGAATAATGGAAAATCTCTAGGAAAAGGGTTCCACAGCCCTGCAGCTTCGAGCTTGGACCCCTAATTACGACGCAATTGTCATTTATGTTTCAGCTCGTATTACATTACTGTGCGTAACAGTGTTTTTCCTACCTGTCTCTACGATGTGTAATGTTAGACAGCCAATCACCAAAATGATTAGGTCTTGGTAGAAGCATGCTGCATGCTGATTGGCTCACAGACGCTGATGAGAGTTACTCCTTAGGTATTAAAAAATGGGTATTGAGCAAACACGCAAATCAGACATTTAGTTCTCATCAAGCAATATCAAAACATTGTTTCCACACCTTCAAATTTATTGTTAAAACAAATCTGTTCCATCTTAGCAAATTATGCCTTTTTTTTAAATATGATGATGAAAATGTTCCTTTTAAAATATTAATTTCATTTAATCCTTTTTTTTACGTTTTTGTTCCTTTTTTCAACACTTTTGATGCTTTTTTACAATGTTTGTCACATTTTTTGACGTTTTCAACACTACGTAGCCCTAACTTATTAACTTTAGTTTTACAGTTAATTTTGGAATTTATGGTCAATAAACCTCATTTTTAGGAAATTATACCTAATGTTTGAGTTAGAAAAGCAGAAATTAGGAATTATTTAGGCTAAAATTAAAGGAAAGTATGTTGATGAATAACCACAGACTGGAATATATCAATTTGTATATAATACAAACTATTTCAAATGCTATAAAATTGAATAAGACAACTCAAAATTACCCATCAAAATCACCCCAAAGAGGGTTTTGTGGAATCAATCATGTTATTTTGGGTAATTAAAAAGAACATTTATATAGGAAAACAGGTCAATTTGACCCGAGGACAACTTGTGGGTTAATTTTGCCATACATCATGCACACACAGAAATGAGTTAATGAATCTTTGATTTGGTTAAATTATTTCATGATCTGGCAGCCATAGACTTCCGTACCCTTTGCTGGCACTGCATCATATCAGGTTGCCCTCTGAGACCTTTGCTTCTGTCTGTGGTCCAGCTGTAAGTGTTGATGAGCTGAAACCAAAGGTGGATAGGGACGAAGAAGAAGAAGAAGAAGATGAGGAGGAGGAGCAGCCACAGCATTCCAGACACTCCCTGGTGAGAGATGAGGAGGAGGGACAGGACGAGTCTGAAGCAGAACAGGATGTTTCTCCCGGGCCGGGCTCTTCCTCTCTTCTGGAGCTGTGTCACCCAGACCCCCAGGCCCTGGCCTCCTCCAAGCCCAGCTCCAGAGCCTCCTCTCTGGACAGTCCCAGGTGATTAGACAGCATTTTCTCCTTGTTTTCTCCTCTTCTCAGTCTGACTTGTTTTTGTTTTTCTCTTTATATTGATCTGACCACTTGATAAAAAACATTTCAAATATTCGGTCATTTCTATCTGCCAATAACTTGGAGGCAACACATAACACCAATTTTAAAAGCACTCCCATTGGCTCCCAGTCCATTTTTAGAGTGGATTATAAAATTAGAATCACTTTTAAGGCTTGTATGGGGAATACCTCCAAAACATATAGCTTCTTCTATATATAGCTAACCTCTTTCCCCATGCGAGCCTAAAGGAAACCTGAGATCCTCTGCTAGGTCACTCTTGGTCACTCTAGGGGTGTCCCCGACTAAGTCTTGTAGAATTGACAAAATTGTCAAGTCCTATTGTCAACTGATCATCTAATCATGTGAGTGGGGGTGGGTGATCGTCGGTCCCTCATCATGCCTTTATAGCACACAATTTGAAATATAACAGAATATAGTGAAATAACTTGCATTTATCAAACTGCCAACTTTAGCGTAGCTCTTACAAAAACTGTATCCTTTAAAAGAAAAAGACAGGAACTCTTAAAGCTCCGTCTTATGAATAGGTCAAATACGTAAAACATAAAAAAAGTTAGATTTTTGTTTGTTTGTATAGTTCTTTAAAAATAAAAAGGAAACTTGTTTTAGGGAGAATAAACCTACTCTAGGCCTACCTAGTACCTAGTAACCTTACCAATCAGGATGCTGCAAATGTTGGTAGAATATGAAAATGGATGGTAGATTATTAAATGAATCAAATATGAAATTGTAGAATGACCTGCTGGAGGACATCAGGGAAGCCAAAACATTGTCTTCTTTTAAGTCTATTTTAAAAACTCACTACTTTAGACTTGCTTTTATTTCTTTTTTTCATCTGTTGTTGATTTTTTTTGTCATCTTTCATTGTTTTTTGTCTTTTTTAAATGAATGTGAAGCACTTTGTAACTTAAAAAAGTAATTTTAAATGAAGGTATTATTATTATTATTATTATTATTATTATTATTATTATATCTGCTTCTAGAGCCACGCCGGAGCCCCCTGCTGGTCTCAGGGAGTTTCTGCTGGACCCCCCTGGTGTTGCCCATGAAGCAGAAGAGAAGGGGTATGAAAGTGACTCGGCACTGAGCGGAGAAGAAGATGAAGTCCAGGACAGCAGGGGGGGGGGAGGAGGAGGAGGAGGAGGAGGAGGAGGAGAGCTCCTTCTTACAGGAAGTGCTGAGCTCCCTAAAGACTCCTCTGGCGTCCTGTCTGGAGACGGAGGGTGTTGTCCTGGAGACGGAGGAGGAGGGGAAGGAACAGGAAAGAGAAGATGTGGAGATAGAGGAAGGAGAGGAGGTAAAGGAAGAGGAGGCAGAGGAGGACGAGCCTGTCGGTTATCAGGCCGACTCAGATCACACCACACAGGAAGTGGTGAGCACTGCTTCCTGTCAAGATGGTGAAGAAGAAGAAGAAGAACTAGTGATGGAACATGTCAGTCAGCATGGTGTATGTATCTTTGATTTATTTTTGAATGTATTAATTGAAGTAGCTTTATTAATGGCCTAATAAATCTTCATGAAGCATTTTCTTTATTTTCTGAGCCCAGAGACAGCGCTCTCTGTTTAACAAAGGGTTAAATGCACACTGATTTGCTATTCAATTCAAATTCCTTGAGCCTTTTTTTTTTAAACCAAGAGTGCCATCTGTTTTCCTATGGGGAGAGTGCTGTCACCCAACTAGGTGCAACACTATCCTTTTTTTATTCATGAGAGAATTTAAATACTTTTATCAATCATATTTTTTTTATTGACTTACATTGCCATTGAATTGCATTGCCTTGTAGCAAGGATTTAGGGATATGAAGCATTTGAAGAAACTCCAAGAAATGACATCACAGTAAGCGAAAATACCAATGTAGGCACTGGCGGACCATTTTATTTTTTTCCCAAAATATGCTTATTGCTCAAACCCCATAAATTATTACAGGCTGTATTGGGAATAACAAAGGATAGCAGGTTTGACATTTTTTTAAATACATTCCCACCCATTTCCCCCTCCACCACCCTATATCCAGACACTAAACATGTAGCTTCCAATTTGTCTAACTTACCCACCCATCTCCCTCCCTGTTCATTGTTGTGCACAGGAATGTACCAACATGTGTAGGAGTACAGAAACAAGAAAAAGGAAAAATAGAATTAAATAAATTAAAATAAATCATTTAAAAAAAACAGTATGTTATGCAAAGACCATTTCTACTGCAGAGTTCAAAGGGTTAAAAGCTAGTAATACGCCCCTACCAACATGCGCCTATCTGTACCGTGTGCGGTTGAAAAACTTAATTCTATACTTGTCTTATGTTCCTCTCTCCTCTATCTTCCAGCAAGAAGAGGAGGGCAAAAACGACGAGGCAGAGGAACAACATGCCACGCTTACAGGAAACACTGTCCACCGGGCAGAGGAAGAGGAAAGAGAAGACGTAGAAGAGAGTGAGGGAGAGGAGGAGGCGATAGAGCTGGAGACGAAGGAGCCCGAGGTGGAGGAGGAGGGACTGGAGAAGAGGGAAGAGGACGATGAAGAGGTGAAGGATGCAAAGGAGAGAGTCGAGGAGGCGGAGGAAGCGATGGAAGACGAGAGGGACAACGCAGAAGAGATGACGGAGACGTTTCCTGAAGAGAAAGGTGCCGTGTCGCTGCAGGAGGAAGAGGAGGGTGTTGTGGTTGGAGACGTCAGTGTGTGCACAAACGATGATGAAACAGAACTGGGGGGTCATCGGGAGTTTTCTGTAGTGCATGAAAGTCAAACAGCGTCCAATGAACGCTTCGGAGAGGAAAGGGAAGATAGCTTAGATATTGACCACACAGAACAGATATCAGAGCAAGAGGAAGAGGGTGAAGCAAACCAACCTGATGCAGATCTAACTGAACAAGCTCTGCAGCGGGAAGGTGTCAAAACATTCCATTTAGACATAAAGCGAGGGGGGGGAGATCAAAGTGAAGCCACAGAACAGGCTAAGCCTTCTTCGCTGTTTCTTCCTGAGTTGCACTGCGAGGCTCCATCACTGGAGGGTGGAGCCAGCACTCCCAGTAAAACTAGCACCATCCACATAAATTTGCTCTCTCCGAGCTCAGAGAAAGTCACACCTTTCTTCCCCCAGTCCCCATCTGCCGCACAACCTGCCGAAAGTGAGACACCCTGTCATGCTGTAGCAGCCACACAGCGACACACAGCAGCCACAGAACAAGAAGAAGAAGAAGAAGAAGAAGAAGAACCAACTGACAACGTGGAAACTGCAGAAGTGGAAAAACGTTGGGCCCTGGATGGAGAAGCTACACCTCCCGCCTCTGGTGAGGAAGACGTTAAACTATCGTCCAGAGGTTCGGATCAGAGCAGAACCCGCTTCATTGTCGCCCCCGCCTGGAAGAGATCCCTCTCTGTCGGGGATGTAGAAGAGAGTTTGATTCCTCCCTCCTCCCCGCCCGCCTGCGTCTCCCATACGCCATCCCCCGTCACTGTGCCCGGAGGTGTGGAGGCGGAGGCTACGAAGGGCCCTGAAGTGAAAGCAGAGCCATCGAGTTCAGCTAAGGTTGAACTGGTGTTGAGTTCTGGCAGAGTGAGGACCACAGGGACCGGCACTGCAATATCGTCTCCATCATCCATTCAAACTCAGACCTCAGCTGCTGCAAAAACAGTAAAAACAGACGGTAAGGACAGTGAACTAGGGGGCAAGGCCAGATGTTGTAATCACTCAGGGCTCAGGAGAAAACCTAGGGTCCCAAGGGCATTAGTATTTATTTTTATATCTATCTATCTGCACCATTTTCAAGCGCCTTGTTAATAATGCCTACAGATCTCACAACAAGTTGTAAAAAACATGATAGTTGCCAAGAAACAACTGCATTGGATTAACACAACAGGGAGACTCATGGGTACCCATATGAACCATTTTATCCAAGTAGGAGTGTCCATGCCAACCTACCTTTGGGTATTTAGCTTCATATGATACTAATATCTAGCTTTAAAACAGCCCGCCAAAGCCACTGAAAGACAGTAAAGTTGGCCTAAAAGATTCTGTGCTTGGGCGCCCGGATAGCTCAGTTGGTAGAACGGGCGCCCATATATAGAGGTTTACTCCTAGACGCAGCGGAGCCAGGTTCAACTCTGACCTGCATGTCATTCTCCTCTCTCCCCCCTTTAATTTCTTCAGCTGTCCTGTCAATAAAGGCCTAAAAATGCTAAATATTTGATTCTGGGCCTTTAAGAAAACATTCAGGGCTGGATACATATATACTGTATGTATATATAAATATATGTGTATGTGTGTATATATATGTATGTATGTATGTGTATATATATATATAAGTATGTATGTATGTGGGTATATATATATGTATATATGTATATATATATATATATATATATATATATATGTATATATGTGTGTGTGTGTGTGTGTGTATATATATATATATGTGTATATATATATATATATGTATGTATGTATATATATATATATATATATATATATATATATATATATATATATAGTATGTATATATGTGTGTGTATATACATATACGTGTGGTGTGTGTGTATATATATATATATAGATATATAGATATATATATCTATATATACAGTAGATGGGGTGGAAATGAAACAAGATCTAAATAGAAACTAATTCTACAAATTAAAACCCAGGAAATGTAGAATAGACTACTACTACAACTACAATCAATTAAAGTAGTGTGTTCTAAGTCACATGAGGTGAAACTTGCTGTTGGAGTTCAATTTTAAAAATCTACACCACAGGCCAACTTTTCCACCTCTCCGCCTACAGAGAGCTCTGTCGTAGTGGAGGGAAACCCCGACAATCCATTTGGAGTTCGGCTGAGGAAGACGTCAGCTCTGCACCGCTTCAGCTCGGAGGAGGAAAACCCAGAGGTGCTCCCCCCGACTTTGTTGTTACTGTTAATAGTTTTACTTTCATTCAAATATGTAACATTCTCTATAGCATTAAAGATGTTCAATTGTAAAGGTTTCTGCAGAAAAGTTCTCTTACCTCTCTTACAATGCAGAAAAACTGAAACTTTCAAGCTTAATTTTTGTATATTATTAAACGTCCATTACATTCAAGCCATTGCCAAACAAGTTGCTACAAAGCTAACAGGAAGGCTTGTATCATGTGGATGCACCGACAGAATTGTTGTCATTACTTAGAATTCCACATGGAGGAGACAGAAACTACACCCTTTAGCTTTAAGACACTTATCAGAGGTATTGAAGGACATTAATGCAGCTATAACTAATATTTAAAGGGATAGTTTGGATATTTTGAAGTGGGGTTGTATGAGGTACTTACAGTATATATAGCTTATTAAACCATTAATATCATTTTAATTTCTTTTTTTTAAAGACTATTTTCACCACTTTAACTTGCTGTCGGACAGCCATTTCCAACAGGGAACTGAAGCCGTTTTATCCATCTATGTTCACTTCAAAGCCACCAGACTCCATTGACAAAAACAGTCATTTTACATGGCAGAACTCGGGAGTTGCTGGTCTACCGCTGCCTCGATCGGTTAGTTAGTTTGTGTTATTGTGTAAGTTTAGGTGAATCTGAACTAACCCCCTAACTAACACCAAAGTCATACAATAACACACACTAACCGATCAAGGCAGCGGCATTTTAGGTGGCCAAAATAAGTTTAGCTTCTGTCCCGTGCATTGCTTAACTTACTGTATGTCATCTACTATACACTATACATTTCATTTGTATAGTGCTTTAAAAGGTACTCAAAGACACTGTACTTGGTAATAAATTGGCAATGCCAGACCATCCTCCACACGCTGCAGAGGAGGGTCTGGCTAGTCCCAATCGTCTTGGGTGGCGCTAAGGGACGAACAGACCAACGGTGTCTCTGAAAAATAGCCTTGGGAAGGAACTTGTCCCGGTGGAACATGTGCATTTAGGGAGGCGAGCTCTGGAATTAAAATGGCTGTTGAGTGTGGGATGAGAGTTTTACTCAAAAAAAACATAAACACAATTTGACTGTTGGTTCTATTTCGGAAGATGTTTCCAGAATCGACCGGAGTTTAGAACGTCAACACAAAGAAAGCAGAAGGGATGGATATCCGGCATAATCCTCCAGCAACACCAAAACTATCCCATTAATGAAACGTCATGGATATAGACTATTAACTGACTATGGACAAGTACCTTTAACAACCCCTGTTCAAAATATACAAACTGTTCCTTTAACCATAGGTCACATGAGAAAGGCGGTGCTCTTAGTGTTCCTTCAGGGTTTTGGCTTTAGGGCCAGCAGTTCTTTTTTCAGTGACAACAGAGCAAAAACCGAGCTAAAAAAAGAGTGAATATTAGACTTATATTGCACTAAATAAACACTAATGTTGCTCCGTATCCAATGGATGTGTAAATGAAAAGACACCTGTTGGCTAACATGTTCGCCATGGCAACTTTTCAGGATCCCAGGAAGACTGGGGGGAACACCTGTAATGGGGATCCTTAAATAAACTATAAACTATAAGTTATGTTCCAAAGAAAAATTCCTTGTATGTGTCCTCATACTTGGCAAATGAAGGTGATAATGTTGGTGCTGTGTTGGTAGCTTGTTTCTGCTGCCCCCAAGAGGCCACACAAATAAATTAATGCAGGTGTAAAATAAGTTCTTGTATTGAATTTTGTATTCATGATCTTTATTCCCTTATTCAGCCTCCCATCGAGCCTCCAGCTCAGCCAACCAGCTGTAGAGTGGACTCCCCGCAGCCAATCAGTGTAAAGCCCTCCATAAGTCAGCCAGTCAGCAACAAGCCTGCCCTCCCTAAGAAACCGGATGTACACGGAGACAGTGTTGGAAGAAACAAACACATTTCAGGTGTGTGTCCACATGCACCATTTTTATATACCAACTGCCCAATGCTTACAGCTTTCCTATGCATATTTTCTCCAGACTTGGGCCAAATCCGATTAGTAAGTAAATGGTAAATAGCTCATAGTGTAACCGGGTATCTGGTGTGTTTTTGATTCAGACCCAGCTGCAGGTTGTGGCTTTTCTACTGGATCTGATTCTCCCAGCTGGATCTCTGTGGCCAAACAGAAACAGAAGATCTATAAAGAAAACTCACTAGAGGAAATAACTATCAGGAAGGTAAAAGTGGGTGTGGGTGTGTGTGGTCATGTATGTCTTTCATTCCCAGCAAAACTGTGAAGTGACATATGGAATAAAGTTTCTAACATTGTTCTGATTATCATAAAGTAAAAACAAAACACAATGGCATGCGTGTCCTATGAGTGGTGGAGCAAAATATAAACTGACGACATTAATAATTGCATTCAATCAGACCAAAAGGGACATAATTGCATTGTAGCCTACAGTATATTTGAGCTTAATACCAGAGATACACATGTTAGTCCCAGTTCAAGAAGGGTGGGAATCAATAGAGGCCTCACAATACATTATTATCACGATACCCATGTCACCGGTTATTGCAATTTTATTAAATAATAAATATTGCAATTTACTTGCTTTTTTTCAACTTCCAAAAGAAAAACTTTGTCAACATCTTGCGTTTATTCCATGTTATTGCTGTAAAATGGGATTCAACATCAAACTGACCAAAATTGTCTTGAAAACCTGAGAAAAAGTTAAATTCTCATGTACAGTTTATACAATTAAAGGTGGATATTTGGCATCCGTGTATCAGTACAGTATTGCCATGGTAAATATTGCAATACTTTTGACGTTTGTCCATTAATGGTACCTGCTCGACTCAGCTCGGCTTTAATTGCAGATCAGTGCCGCCTCATGCGTGAAGCGAGCATGGCTGGTCGTTATACACACACATATACACACACACACACACACAGAACGTCGAAGGCGTGTTGCTTTTGATTCTCTGTATGTGGCTGTTGCCAGAAGACAATTTAGTCTTCTGGCAACAAAAAAAAAGTCGGTGGGTAGAGCAGGTGCCTTCAAGGTTTAATCCTCGACACAGCGGTCTCCCCCCTCTCTCTCCCCTTTCTCACCTAGCTGTCCAATCAAAAATTAAAGGCGGAAAAGCCCCCAAAAATAAAAAAACGCTGGCTAAACCATTAGTAAACCATAGTACGTGGTACTAATAAAGTAAAAAAAATGAGTCAAGTCGAGGAGGAAAAACATAAGTGTATGGATTTCTGACATGGTGGTTAGGTTAGAGGACGATATGGATGGGATGGTTGTATACTCTGTGTTGGCTTCCATGTGTTCACAGTTACTCCATACACACATTTCCAGCCACATAATGTATATATTTATATGTATATGTGTATAACTGACTGTGCTGCTCTCTGTCGTCAGGAGGAACCAGAGAGGAAGAGGTCACTGCCAATGTCTGTCAGCTCAGCTGGAAGCAGGGAGCCCAGCAAAAGAACAGCTGAGTTCACCGGAAAAGGTCAGAACACACACACACACACACTGAATCCCTGTAATCAGGTGTGGTTTAAGCTTTTTGTTGCACTTGTTGTGTGGAGAAAACACTTTTGACTGATGCAGTTCCGACCTCGTCTGGATAAACTGTGCTACTGCAACCAACTCAACAGAACTCTGTTTTAACATTTTAACGTTGGTCCTCTGGTTTCTGAGGCCCTTCATGGGTGCATTGATCACATATGGCAACTGACTCATAAACACATGACTGTTCAAGATAACAATTTCACCGAAATATAACAAGGATATTTTTCTTAATTTCTGAGGAAGGTGGTCATAGAGTATAAAAATGGAGACCACTGTGCTCTTTCACATGATATGATATGTGCTTCTCTGTGGTGTGTTTAATTAATGTGATTATTATTCTTTGGTGCTTCTTTTGCTCAAACCCATTATGCAGCTAGTGCCGTCAGTATATTGTTAGATGCATAATTGTATGCAGTTTCCTGCAAATGTATCACATTTGTACCTGTATTTTCTGAAAGCCACATTTTTCACTTTTAGACTAGAATGCCTTTATTGTCATTATACACAAGTGCAGTACCTGTGCAACGAGATTGAAGCAACCCCTTTACAGTGTCAACACAAAATGTAAAAATATAAAATGTATAAAATCTAAGTAGTGCAGAAGAAGGAAAAAAAAGAGAAGAGAGAGACTATATACATATATAAAATACTAAGCAAGATAAAGGGTTTGTATACACATTATGCAAAAGTATAGTTATTGGTGTATCAAAGGTCCTGAGTATTAAATATTGCACTGTAATGAAATTGCACAGAATTCCAATGTCTTTTTAGGTATTATATATAACAGCTTTCTTACTAAGATGATGTCACATTGTGTGTTGTTTGATGTGTGTGTGTTTCTGTTTTCTTTCCTCCCAGTGAGTCCTTTGGAGATCAGAAAGCCTTCAGCGTCCGTAGAAAAGGAGGCCAGGAGGGCTCTCTCTCCTCCAACTCCGGTGCCACCCCAACCTCCTAAATCCCAGTCGCTCCCCTGCCCTGTCCCTCCCAAACCCCAGCTTCCCCCCGCCCAACCTAACTCACCCCAGAGATCCCTGTCACCCCCTGCTGCCATTCCTGTTCCCCAAAAATCTCCCTCTTGCATAAGCCCGCCACCTCCCTCTAAAACCGCCACCTCGTCCAAGACACCTCCGCCCCAGAGCGTGACACTTACCTCCCCTCCGTTTTCATCGAGAACCGCACAGGAAAAGTCTGGTTCAAAAGCTACGGGCCTTTCCAGCCAGACCCCGGCCTCGCAGCGGGGCCCACCTCCCCCGGCTTCGCCCCAGGATGAGCCTCCCTGGATGGCCCTGGCCAAGAAGAAGGCCAAAGCCTGGAGCGAGATGCCGCAGATCGTCCAGTGACGGGCACAGGGCTCAGTAAGATCTTGTTAATGGGATTGAAGTGGGCAGAGAGTTTTTAATGGACCCGAATGCATTTGCACACAAAGAGCTGTTGTTGTTTTCTCACTTCCTGGTTTTGTATCCTGGCTTAACTCTTCAGATTGGTACAAGCCATCCAATCACAGCTGAAGACTGGCTCAGTTTAACTCCTTCTTTCTTTACGTCCTTATGTTGTACAGTCATGTTTCTAAGAGACAGGGTAAGACCCCAAACGGTAATGCGTCCTACTTTACGTGGATTTATATTTTTTCAGTATATTAAAATGTGCCTGAATGAGACAAACTATCTGCAGTCTAGCAGCAGAAAGTATAAATCTTTATCTAAAGTATCCGATGGTTCCACCGATATCACTCAATATTTCAGGGAAGACAGAATAATTTTATAAAGACCAAATTTTATCCACAGAAAGTTGGTTAAAAGTGACAAAGAGACAATTGTGTGTGTGTGTGTGTGTGTGTGTGTGTTTAAGCCAGTGATACCATGCTCACATTTTGAGGAATGTGGAAAATGTTGTGACTAGAGAGTAAAATGGGCTAACATCCAAGTTAAGTGGAATTTGCTGAACTAACTGCTGCCGGTCATGAGTTTTAGTAAAGATCGCTGACTCATGTTTCCTCAATCTGCTCTCTGTGTATCAGGCTCTCCATAAATATATTTCTTGTAACACGATCCACTGACACCAAGCTGTTTGTTGTGTTAGCGCGTGCTGGGTGTGTCTATTATGTTCCAGGTTGTCAGTGAAAATAATATTTTTAATTTTCTCTTTTGATATTTTTAATACATTACTACACCGTGTCATCATCCTACAGGAATCGTATCATCTCCAAAAAGGAATCTGTTCAAAAATCAAAGCCACCCATCATCACATTGACTTTTGTGTGTTTTTAATATTTTTCAGTGCATCGTTATGTCGGCAGCGTTATGAAACATTTTCCATTTATAACCAACCATGTAAATAAAACATAAATAATACACTGCTAATAAATCACCCGGAGACTGAGTTGGCTGCAGGATGCAAAGCAACATTAGAGGAAAGCAAGTCACCGCTGAAACTGACTTTGTATCAATTACGGTATGGTTTATGCATTTTACTTAATTTTTTCTATTGCCTTTTGAGAATTTGTCTTGTATATAAAATGTGCAGTAAAGAACAAATGAAAATTTTTTGTTTGTTGCTGTTGTATTTTCTGTGTTTGTCCACAAACAGTTTTTGCAGTGGAATTATAAAGGAAGTGTATTTTTCTTACATCAACACAGCCGAGTCCATCTACTTTAGTTTGAAAGCTAAAATGCCTTTAATGCACTATAAATTCCATTGACATTTTATAGGCTGATTCCAATTTACTACATATTTAATTCCACTACTACTATATCAATAAATAAAGGATTAATTATTTCCCAATCAGAATTAAATACTTGGAATTGTAGTAAGACATTTTAAAGGTCCCATGGCATGAAAATGTCTGTTATGAGTTTCTTTTAACATTAATATGAGTTCCCCCAGGGGCTAGAAATGGTGATAGGTGTGAACCGAGCCCTGGGTATCCTGCTCTCCCTTTGAGAAAATTAAAGCTCAGATGGGCCGATCTGGAATCTTCCCTATATGTCGTCATAAGGGGAAAGGTTACCTCCCCTTTCTCTGCTTTGCCCACCCAGAGAATTTGGCCCACCCATGAGAAAGAGAGAGACTTTATTTTTAGTCCATCTACGGAAAGCCTGTTCACTCACAATTAAGCCCCATTAAACCAAATTTGGTTGCAGTTCCACTGGGGGCGATCGTGGTCCAGTGCAAAACAAATGTGACTCTATAGAGCTAGACGGCTCAATTTGTCTCTGTCGCCTGATTGCCTGTTAGGATGGCCGCATAGCTGTTGGATAATTACAGCAGGAGGCTCGAGGCAAAAGTACGGCGCAGATCAGCAGGTGTTTATTTCCCCAACAATTAACACAAACATGGACGCCATGATCACAACCAGCAAACTGAACACCACAGGCAGCATGTGGTCCAGACAGGCAGGGCCACTAGATAGAAACCAGCAGCCCCCTACAGCCCGCCACTGACCCCATCTCGACCCCACCACAATACATCTCAAGTCCGAAATGTACCCAATTCGAACAACCACAAAAAAACAACAACCACATCAAATACACCTCTACTTCTCTACGTTTATCTCAATTTACCTGCATTATGTTACCTAATACAATCAAACATAGTTAGTTTAGCAAGTACAATCAGTTACAGAACTCCAACACCCCTTTGCTACATGAAAAAAAAAATGGGGCTCAATACGCTGGGGACTCTTTTAGCCTGAACACTGTGGAGAGAAGACACAACAGAGGTGAGTTACTTGAACACAAACTTTACTAATGTACCAACAGCAAAAGTTAACCTGCATGCAAATAATCAGGCAAAGACTATACCATGCTGCACATGTGTAGGTAACCAAAGACTAGACCATGCTGCACATGTGGAGGTAACCTAGGACTATACCATGCTGCACATGTGGAGGTAACCAAAGACTATACCATACTGCACATGTGGAGGTAACCAAGACTATAACATGCTGCACATGTGGAGGTAACCAAAGACTATACCATGCTGCACATGTGGAGGTAACCAAGACTATACCATACTGCACATGTGGAGGTAACCAAGACTATAACATGCTGCACATGTGTAGGTAACCAAAGACTATAACATGCTGCAGATGTGTAGGTAACCAAAGACTAGACCATACTGCACATGTGTAGGTAACCAAAGACTATAACATGCTGCAGATGTGTAGGTAACCAAAGACTAGACCATACTGCATATGTGTAGGTAACCAAAGACTATAACATGCTGCACGTGTGTAGGTAACCAAAGACTATAACATGCTGCACGTGTGTAGGTAACCAAGACTATAACATGCTGCACGTGTGTAGGTAACCAAAGACTATACCATGCTGCACATGTAACAAAGACTATACCATGCTGCACATGTGTAGGTAACCAAAGACTATACCATGCTGCACATGTGGAGGTAACCAAAGACTATACCATGCTGCACATGTGGAGGTAACCAAAGACTATACCATGCTGCACATGTGGAGGTAACCAAAGTAGGGTGACCAGACGTCCCCGTTTCCGGGGACAGTCCCCGGTTTTGGTGACCTGTCCCCGGCTGGATCTGTCCCCGGAAATGTCCCCGGATTTCACTGTGACTGACAGACCCGATATTGGAATGAAAGAAAGAAAACACTGACCAAACGTAGCCGATAGTCGCACACTCAACACACGCAGGCTCCAGACAACCAGAGCCAGCGCTGCTCAGAGGTCAGAGATGTTTTAGAAAGCCGTATTTTACAATGCTAAAATCACTGATTATTTACATGGAGTGTGGTGGGTTTAGCGAACGCAATTTCGCGGACTTTTGTGTTTTTAAAAAAAGATCTTAATCTTTAACAGGAAGGCCGACCTCCTTAGAATATTAATCTGAGTCTGTCACCAGCTAAACGAGCACTTTTTAAATACAAGCTGGACAATTGTCCGATTAATTTACACTGTAGCTTGTTTCTCTGCTGCCGACTGCAGCGATCTCGTTTAATACTGCATCAATGAGGAAAATATGTCCTCAAGAGTTTTTATTGTATCCGATATTCAATGAGCTGCTGCAGAAACAAGCCTGAAGCAATAAAGCCAAAGCTGTCAGATAAATGTAGTTCAGTAAATATTACAACATTATGAAATATTAGGACTTTTATCTTGAAATTTTAGGACTTTTTATCTTGAAATATTAGTACTTTTAATTTTGAAATATTAGAACTTTCTATCTTGAAATATTAGGAGTTTTTATCTTGAAATATTCAGACTTTTAATATTGAAGTATTAGGACTTTCTATCTTGAAATATGAGGACTTTTTATCTTGAAACATTCCCCTCTGAGGTGTAGTGGAGTATGAAGTAGCGGCAGGGTCTAGGATCTGACCTTTGGGGGGGGCTCAGTCCCTAATGAGAACAGCTTTAGGTCTAGTGTCCCCGTTTTAAGTTTTACAAAAATAAAAACATGACATGTTTTGGAGGTATGTACGCTTCTGAGCTGAAAATGTCCCCAGATTTTGTCTGAGAAATCTGGTCACCTTAAACCAAAGACTATACAATACTGCACGTGTGGGGGTAACCAAAGACTAGACCATACTGCACATGTATAGGTAACCAAAGACTAAATCATACTGCACATGTGGAGGTAACCAAAGACTAAATCATACTGCACATGTAGAGGTAACCAAAGACTAAATCATACTGCACATGTGGAGGTAACCAAAGACTAAATCATACTGCACATGTAGAGGTAACCAAAGACTAGACCATACTGCATGTGTGGAGGTAACCAAACTAGCAAACTGAGTACATGTGTTTCTCTTGACAGGGCTGGCCTCCAATCAACACCAGCTGCAACCTTCACAAAACATCAATATTTTCCACTAAACATTCAAAACTTGTATTAACCCATAACATAATGAGCTATATTGTACTAATGCTGCAAAATATTAGTGATGAAGAGGACCTTCATTACATTGCTGTTGAGAAATCTCAGATTTGATTGTAGTTTTCGCAGGTTCAGCATGGATTATAGGTCAAAAGTTGAATGAATGAGTTCTAATGTCCTTTCGATTTGTTACACGTTGAATTGTTGTTGCCCCTAACACGCTAGCATTCTGCTAATGAATGCTGATTGGGCAGTGAAGGATTCTGAAGCAGAGACAGAATGTCTGAGTGAATAGTTCAACGTGGTCTTTAAAACATTAGCAGACCTCTTTCTAGCATGTGTATTGACAGGGAGAGCCTTCACTCACTCATTAATTCATATTCATTATACAGGAATATTAAAAAGTAACATTACATTACAATATAAACGGGCCTGACTCAGTTTAAAACTGGTTTTCAGCAGGTTCCTGTTCTGCTGAAACATAAAACATTGTCAGCTGTGTTGTCGATGCCTCGAGAGAACAAAGGAAGTGACTCAGAGCTCGCCGTGAAGCAGTATCTCCGGCCGTATGATGTGTATGATGTCATTGATATTTTTTTTTAAAGGCTTTTTTTTCAAAAAAGACATTTAAAAAAAAATATCTAACACCCAGCAGTGTGTATTGTCTTAGCCTCCCCTTTTGAATGCAACATTCAAATTACTAGACAAAAAATTATATCCTGAGGAAAGTGGATTTTGAGGGATATAGCGCCATAGAGTCCCATTCATTCTGCACTGGCCTGTGAGCGCCCTAAGTAGAACTTTAATGGACAAAGCATCCAGATCAGCAAAGTTCTGCAAATGCGGAAGTGCCTTAAACCTGCATTCTATCTGAATTCCAGCAGGGGGCAACTCCTTAAACCTGCATTCTATCTGAATTCCAGCAGGGGGCAACTCCTTAAACCTGCATTCTATCTGAATTCCAGCAGGGGGCGACTCCTTAAACCTGCATTCTGTCTGATCTCCTGCAGGGGGCAACACATGTGAGTGCAAAATGAGGTCTGTTCATGACGTCTATGAGAAAGTGACCCACTTCTCACTTGATTTATTACCTCAGTAAACATTTTCATAATGAGTTTATGGTCTCAACCACTTTAAGTCTTCTGCAACACAGAATGATGTAAATTTTTTCGAATTGTGGTCTCGTTGATTTTAAAATCGGTGATAAAGCAGGGGGGTTTTCAGGGTGTGGCTGATTTGATTGCCAGTGAAAGTGTGTAACGTAACGTTGCTCCTCCCTCACTCTGCCTTCCCGTCTAAAATCGTCACATCCGCAACCAGGATGACTGCCCTGTAACGGCAAACTCGACGACTCATGGCAGATCTCCACAAACTAATGGGTGACGTCACACATGCACTGTCCTAACTCCACTGACTAACATACAGTCTATGCTTGCAAACGAGCAAAGCATGGCAGTTGGTCTAGGCCACACCCCCAGCCTCCACCACTTCAGATACAGTATTAGGGGACCACTAAGGTCTATATAAAAGAGACTTCAGATACAGTATTAGGGGACCACTAAGGTCTATATAAAAGAGACTTCAGATACAGTATTAGGGGACCACTAAGGTCTATATAAAAGAAACTTCAGATACAGTATTAGGGGACCACTAAGGTCTATATAAAAGAGACTTCAGACACAGTATTAGGGGACCAAATATAAAAGAGACTTCAGATACAGTATTAGGGACCACTAAGGTCTATATAAAAGAAACTTCAGATACAGTATTAGGGACCACTAAGGTCTATATAAAAGAGACTTCAGATACAGTATTAGGGGACCACTAAGGTCTATATAAAAGAAATTTCAGATACAGTATTAGGGACCACTAAGGTCTATATAAAAGAGACTTCAGATACAGTATTAGGGACCATTAAGGTCTATATAAAAGAGACTTCAGATACAGTATTAGGGGACCACTAAGGTCTATATAAAAGAGACTTCAGATACAGTATTAGGGACCACTAAGGTCTATATAAAAGAAATTTCAGATACAGTATTAGGGACCACTAAGGTCTATATAAAAGAAATTTCAGATACAGTATTAGGGACCACTAAGGTCTATATAAAAGAGACTTCAGATCAAATTTAAGCTAAAAATAAAAATGGATATAGACTGCTTTAGACCAGAGGTCAACAAACTTGCCATTTTCAGCCAAACTTTTTTTTTGTATTTGTCTGGAGCCACAAAACATGTTGAGCCTCATAATGAAGGTAACAGTGAAATTGATGAGATTGGTGATGTTTGTTGGCCTTGTCTTTGACACTCACATTTGCTCTACTTTCCGCAGCAGTTCCAAAATCCCTCTTTTGATGTTTGCAGTGAAAGCAAATGAGTCTTACCACGCACAATACATTTCTTAACTTGCAAGACTGCTATTAAAGTTGGGCAAAATATAATGGATAAGGCTGGAGAAGTACGTATGCCATGAGGCCCATTTTACTTGACTGAAATGTTGAACTTACAACAATGTCAAAGCCACATGGAGCTACTGGAGAGTTGCAGGCCCCTTGCTATAGACAAATAGTTAAGAATAAATATAATCCACCTAAAACATTGTGAGACTTATTGTATTACTGAAGAGATGTAGCATATGCAAAGTTTCTAGGGATGCTATTTAGAATTTTTGATAAATTATACTGACTTATTGAAAACTTGCAAAACATAATTTTAAATTGATGAGTACTTGGCCAAACGGAGTTTTGAACACTTACTGTACTGTGGCATGCACATCTCTGCACATCTGTGTTGTGTGAAGGTGACTTTCGCCTTATGTGTGGCCAGATTCTGAGCCGTGTGTGTGTGTGTATCTTGCAACATGTGTGTGTGCGCACGCACAAAGGAAGCTGTAATCAGAGGGCTGTTTAAACTTCCCAGATGTCTTTTCTGGGTGGGTTAGGTAACACGGGCCGCTGCTGCCCTACTTCTGATACATGCACTGTGACCCACACACACACACACACACATACCTACACGCTGCCCCAATCTGGACCAGCAAGATGTACAATATGTGTGTGTCCTTGCCAAGTATCCATAGCAATAACTGCTGGGTGCTGACCTTCTGATTTACAGGTTATATAACCAAACAACTTGGCAAAATTCACAGAGGTAAGGAGACTGTGTGTGTGTGTGTGTGTTTGGGGGGAGGGAATCTTGAAGAAAGACTTTCATAAACAAAACATCTACTCACCCTGCTGTGAAAAAAAATCGTCTTTGTGTAGTTGTCATAATTCAATTCAATGCTTAAACCATGTCTGCTAGCATTTGTGTCAGACATTATATTATATTATATATATATATATATATATATATATATATATATATATATATATATATATATATATATATAAGTTTCTGCCCAGAGCAGCTACACATATGAAACTTAAGAGTAACCAGCAAATAAACATAAGTCTCTTACACAGCCAAACCTCCTTATTTGTGTCAGTTTTGATCAGGGGACAAAGTTAAGGACCCCTCAGCTGAAAAAGAGACGGACCCCTTATGATATATTGTGTAAAAAATTGAGTTGCACATTAAACTTATCCTACAATAACGTGTAAGAAGGCCAAGAGCCTTTACACAAACCTTTTAGTGGTGCATACAAGCTCTAGTCACTGAAAAGAAATAAGAGGAGCAATCAGACCAATCTCAACAGCTGGTCAGTCTGACGTCATGTTGTCTGAGCTCATTAATATTCATGAGCTGGGTGAAGGATGCTGATAGCCAGGCTCTCATTGGCTAGCTGTTTCTCTGATCTTAACTATTAGTCAAAATAATTTATAATTTCTGCTTTATTAACTTAAATATTAGGTATAATTCTATACAAATGAGCGTTATTGACCAAGGATTCTAAAGAGTAGTGTAAAACTAATGGTAGTAAGGTGGTGGTAGTGAATTAAAAAAGAAATAATAATAATGCGTTGAAAATGTCAAATGTCGAAAAAATCTTTTTGAACCGGGAGGACAACACAAGGGTTAAGAACCTGAGACAAACGACACGTCCGGTAAAGTAGCTAAAAGTAACAAATAAGATAAGATAAGAAACCCTTTATTTGTCCCACAGTGGGGAAATTACAGAAATCATTGGCTGTTTGCAGTTTGAAGTGGACAAAAAGCAAAAAAGTTGAAATGACACAAAATCGCTCTGGCAGCTAGGGCTATAAACAAAGACGCCCTGTGGCACAAAAATAAACATTTTCCAATGACTTACATGTTGAAATAGATGTCTCTAAATGAATGTGTGTGTGTGAATGAACTTTTTTTTTAAGCGAAATGACAGAATTTGATCCATTCGGAAGTAGCCGAGCCGAGTCTCTAGGGTACTTGCTTTATGGGTCGCACAGTCCAGAAGCAGTGCCAATCATCCAACTAATTTCATACAGTATGTGGTTTTGGCTCAACGATGGCATCGTGCCCCACTGAGCGGCTCTGATACTTACGCTGTATCCAGTTCTTATTATAGATCAATGCTGGCAGCAGCGCAACAGCTGGACACATTTTAGACACACACTCTGCATACTTTGGGATTTGGTCGGACTCGCCCGATCCCATTGACCACTGTGTGCAAACTGCCCCCCTGTGACGGTGAATTTCAAATAACACGACAAGGACAGCACTAGCTGGTTTAAACCTGCAGGAATAAAAGACCAGTTGTACCATAGGTGACCACTCTGTTTCCAGTAATATATTTTAAGAACTGTGCCGATCTGGAATCTCCCCCTTATGTGGTCATAAGGTCTATATAAAGACCTTCAGATACAGTATTAGGGAACCACTAAGGTCTATATAAAAGAGACTTCAGATACAGTATTAGGGGACCACTAAGGTCTATATAAAAGAGACTTCAGATACAGTATTAGGGACCACTAAGGTCTATATAAAAGAGACTTCAGATACAGTATTAGGGGACCACTAAGGTCTATATAAAAGAGACTTCAGATACAGTATTAGGGGACCAGTAAGGTCTATATAAAAGAGACTTCAGATACAGTATTAGGGGACCACTAAGGTCTATATAAAAGAGACTTCAGATACAGTATTAGGGGACCAGTAAGGTCTATATAAAAGAGACTTCAGATACAGTATTAGGGGACCACTAAGGTCTATATAAAAGAGACTTCAGATACAGTATTAGGGGACCACTAAGGTCTATATAAAAGAGACTTCAGATACAGTATTAGGGGACCACTAAGGTCTATATAAAGAGACTTCAGATACAGTATTAGGGGACCACTAAGGTCTATATAAAAGAGACCAGATACAGTATTAGGGGACCACTAAGGTCTATATAAAAGAGACTTCAGATACAGTATTAGGGGACCACTAAGGTCTATATAAAAGAGACTTCAGATACAGTATTAGGGGACCACTAAGGTCTATATAAAGAGACTTCAGATACAGTATTAGGGGACCACCAAGGTCTGTATAAAAGAGACTTCAGATACAGTATTAGGGGACCACTAAGGTCTATATAAAAGAGACTTCAGATACAGTATTAGGGGACCACTAAGGTCTATATAAAAGAGACTTCAGATACAGTATTAGGGACCACTAAGGTCTATATAAAAGAGACTTCAGATACAGTATTAGGGACCACTAAGGTCTATATAAAAGAGACTTCAGATACAGTATTAGGGGACCACTAAGGTCTATATAAAGAGACTTCAGATACAGTATTAGGGGACCACCAAGGTCTGTATAAAAGAGACTTCAGATACCGTATTAGGGGACCACTAAGGTCTATATAAAAAGAGACTTCAGATACAGTATTAGGGGACCACTAAGGTCTATATAAAAGAGACTTCAGATACAGTATTAGGGGACCACTAAGGTCTATATAAAGAGACTTCAGATACAGTATTAGGGGACCACTAAGGTCTATATAAAAGAGACCAGATACAGTATTAGGGGACCACTAAGGTCTATATAAAAGAGACTTCAGATACAGTATTAGGGGACCACTAAGGTCTATATAAAAGAGACTTCAGATACAGTATTAGGGGACCACTAAGGTCTATATAAAAGAGACTTCAGATACAGTATTAGGGGACCACCAAGGTCTGTATAAAAGAGACTTCAGATACAGTATTAGGGGACCACTAAGGTCTATATAAAAGAGACTTCAGATACAGTATTAGGGACCACTAAGGTCTATATAAAAGAGACTTCAGATACAGTATTAGGGACCACTAAGGTCTATATAAAAGAGACTTCAGATACAGTATTAGGGGACCACTAAGGTCTATATAAAGAGACTTCAGATACAGTATTAGGGGACCACCAAGGTCTGTATAAAAGAGACTTCAGATACCGTATTAGGGGACCACTAAGGTCTATATAAAAGAGACTTCAGATACAGTATTAGGGGACCACTAAGGTCTATATAAAAGAGACTTCAGATACAGTATTAGGGGACCACTAAGGTCTATATAAAAGAGACTTCAGATACAGTATTAGGGACCACTAAGGTCTATATAAAAGAGACTTCAGATACAGTATTAGGGACCACTAAGGTCTATATAAAAGAGACTTCAGATACAGTATTAGGGACCACTAAGGTCTATATAAAAGAGACTTCAGATACAGTATCTCAGATCTCAGACATTTTATACATTCTTTGTCTATTTCATTTTTTTGCGAGAAATCAACTATGTAGAGCATACAAATAAATACATATGACAGTGTGTATTGCATTTGACTGTGTTTCTGGTTTATTGTACGCTAATTTAGGCTTTTTAAATCTCCCATAGATTAAATTTAAGCATGAAACCCATTTCTCGGGATTCCTTATAGACTGAGTGCTGATTTGCATAAACAGGATACATTCTAGACACCAAGTAGAGGTTTTGATGAAGACGTTTACTGTATGCAATATACAGGTCTCATTAAAGCTTCTGTGGCTCTATATTTAGAGGCGCCGGGATTGGCATAAGTAGGCCTTCAAATCTCTAAGAGTCCTTATGGGACTGCAGCGAGCTAAACTTGCTAATCTGCAGTGTAATTATACTGAAGAGCAACAATTAAAGAGTGAGCGTCCTTCTCTAATATTTTTTTCAGTAATAAGTTTCTAACGCTGAGTGACCTATATTTAAATTGCTTGCATAACCAGACTTCCTGTCGGTCCAGCTCTCCCTCTCTCTGTATATCTAACTTTTTTTATGTGACTTTGCAGCTCAAACATATTGGAGACGTATGTGTGAAAACAAGCTGCCACTGTCCCAAAATGACTCACTCTCTCTCTCTCTCTCTCTTTCTCTCTCTCACAGACTTGTTTTCTAAGTGGCAGTTTTGTTCTCTCCAACAGTCTTTTCTTGGCTTCTTGCTCTTGTTGATTCTGCCTTATTTATCCCACCACACTGTCGCACACACACACACACACACACACACACACACACACACACACACACACACACACACACACACGCGCAAACCACCACCGTCCTCTTTTTCTATCAACTACTCTGCTTGAATCTGTGTCCATCAGCGGTTTGTAGACTTTCCTCCAGAGACCCTCTACTTCACAGGAATGTTTTCATGACCCACATTTTTATGAGCAGCGGTGCAGATTGACTGTATCAACCGTTTGTAACCCCCGGCCCTAACCTGCAGTGTTTTACTCAGCCCACCTCCTAATGCCCTATAACCTGATAGGGCCTACTAAATGTTGTTGAAGAGTAACTCTACACTGAAGGACGTAATGTGATTCCTTGCGTAACTGCTATATAACAGGACTTACTTATGAAATGCAACAACTCTGGGCATAATGCCACAGCATGTGAACATTTGAGAGGGTGTCACATTTGTCTAGATCTAACCTGGCTCAACTTGAAGTGTTGCCCTACTTCATTCCTGCTCTCCTCCACTCCGTCTGCAACTCCGTTTTGTAACCTCTTTAATCCCACTATCCAGTGCCTATAATGCAGTAGAGCTGTAACAATTTCAAATTTTGCTGTACAATATAATTGTCTTAGAAATAATTAATATTAATAATGTCATTTTCTCTATCAGTCAAATTCAAAAATATGTATTAATGGATTACATTTTAAAACAAATTCAAGTTTTGAATGAATTCCAGGATCTATCTTTTGGTTATATATTATATCACATATTATATGACCCAGATAATGTAACAACACAAATACACAGCGTATGAAGTACACTACACATCTTTATTATCAAAAAATTATTTTTGTTGCTATGAACGTGTTTAGGGTCAAGTGCCAACAACTACCAATTGAATAAATAATAAAAATATATAGTCCGACCAATAATCACTTATATCATATCTAAACAAAATCAACGATTGCCGGTCATACACCTTAAGGCCTTAGCCAATTAGACAAGTATGTATTGTTACAGACCTATTACAGCAGTACATGCTGCAGCTAAACCTTGTTCAGACATACACAACTTTCAATTATAGCAGATTACAAAGATAAAAGTGTAAATAGCATCTGTGAGCTAATAAAATTTAATTTTCAGATGCAGGAAAATACTATTACAGGTTTAAAGAAATATTCAATTTTTTGGGAACTATGCGTATTTGCTTTCTTGACAAGAGTTAATTGAGAAGACTGATACAACTCTCGTGTCTGCACATTACAATGAAGGGTTAGCGTAGCTTAGCATAACGACCCATTTCGCTATGGCTAAAACAATATAGAACGTGTTACATAGTGAACAAAGGTGCTAGTAGGTGGATTTTGTTATCTTTTTGGACAGTCCCACGCTAGTTGTTTCACCTTTTTCCATATTTTATGCTAAGCTAAAATAAGCTAACCATCTGATGGCTGTAGCTTCATATTTGTCTTACAAACACGACATCTCCCACTCTCACAGACTGTATTTGGAAAGAATTTCCGATTTCATTGATTCGTCTTATGAATTATTAAACACAAAGTGATATAACTAGTAAACTGATCTGTGACTTTGTAAAAAATGACAAACAAAGGAGACGTCAGACTCGAGTCCAGTCCAGTATGTTCACATCCCAAACCTTTTGATTTATTCACTAGCTGTAGCTTCAAGACAGTTATGCACATACATTCATCTTGTGCCATGAAGTTCTGCAGGTTAACATCCTTTTGAAAGAAGCAGCCAATGTAGTGACTGATGTAACTGCAAATATTTGAAAATATGAGGAGCGCTCATGAGATGAAGTATTTTTCGAGTTTGCAAAGCATGAATTTTATATCAGAATTTATTCAACTCGCACTTTGTTTCCAAGACGCTATTCACTTTGCAAGGTGAGATAAATCAAGGACTCCTTCAAATACTTACAAGTATTTGAGATCAGTATCAAATACATTACACAGAAAGCTTTGCATCGACAACTTTGGTTGACAAATGACACACTCTGTGTGAAGTGTTGACAAAGATGGTGCATTTTAACATGGGAACAAATCCGGAATAGTGCGTTTGGCAGTGATGGAAGATCAGGGGCGTAGCACAACAATTCTGGGCCCTGTAGAAAGGCATTTTCTATGGGGCCCCTCCCCTCATCCACAGCTATTCATTCTAACTACACAAGACTAGACTACACAACAATGACAGGAAAACACCAAAATTAGGAAGCATAGTTTTTCTTTTTTGTCTCGGGATCCCCCACTTGGAGCTGGTTAAGGTGGCTCGGGAAAGGGAAGTTTGGGGTCCCCTGTTGGAGCTGCTGCCCCCCCGCGACCCCATACCGGATAAGCGGACGAAAATGGATGGATGGAGTTTTTCTTTTTGTGTAAGGGCTCTAGGAGGATGCTAGTTACACTAACACTTTGTAACACTTCCTAAAAAGATAAATGGTTGAATTTTAAAAGATGACGGTATCACTAGGTGCTAATCCACCATCCTACTGTTTTTGCATAGCTGGAGAACAAAAGATCAAAATAGATTTTACCTCTCCTACATCGGCATTGTTGACATTTTGTTGTGGTTACTGAACAAACCAGAGACGTTGACGTCATTTACAGGAAGTGTGTTTGTGGGATTAACTCTGGGATGCTCGGTTAACCCAACACTAAAATTAAAAGGTTGGTGTCAGTTTGTCAAAGTTATTAAGAGTTTGAATTGCTACAAAATGTCAAAATGATACCACCAGGCTTCAATAGTTGACACCAACACAAATGCCAACTCGGTCAAAGCTTATAGCCCGTGCTGTTTCTCCTCTGAAATCACCTTTGTGATAATCCAAGAGTATGGAATCCCATCAGTGATGAAAATATTCACCCTTTTTCCATATATTTAAAAAGCACAAAAAAGCATAGCAATTGGAATGCTGTAATTGCTGTTCATAATATGAGTCAACGGATTACAGGGGATAAGGCTAAGGATAGGATAAGGTTGCTTGCCAGTGTGGAAAAAATCAAATCAATCCCACAATGTCTTAAAGAACCTATGGCTCGAAAAATCACTCATTAACATGTTGTGTATATATAAAACAAAACATGACAAATTGTGGTTTTAGGGGAGGTTATGTACTAAACTAAGCTAACCAGCTGCTGATGCTAGCTAACACTTGATTTAGTCATTTAGCCTGAAGGCATAAAAGGGGTATTGATCTTCTAACTCTAATGAGCTTTTTCCCAAAATGTCAAAACGTTAATTAGGCTGGCTGGATATGTAAGATTTCTGGGAACCAGATTACATAACAGATTAGCATTAATTGGGGTTGTGTTTCTCAGCAAAAGAACACCTCCGCCATAAGCCAGGTTCTTAAAGACATCTTAAGAAGCTATTTAGGGAACACCAGGTTGTCGCAGAAAACATTAGCATACAGTAGTAGCCATTGCAGTTTATACAAAGTGAAAATGGAAGAAGTCCAATTTAAGGCACTATAACTGCTGTCACAGATTAACAATAATTCACAGATATCAATTTTAAGCCAAACCTCATTTTGGTGTCATACTTTAACATTTGTGATGGGGAAAAACACTGGATCTACAGACAAAACCTCAAGAGGCTTTACTATCAATGATGACCTTGTTCAGAAAGGGAGTTTTACTGTTTTTCTAGGAACATTTACTCATGTTCACAAATTGTAAGAAAAGAAGAAAATATGTGATTTCACTTGAGGTGGATTGTTCCTTTCACTCTATTTCTTCACGTCTATCAGAAATCTGAAATATGCTTTTATGCTGGAGGTGTGGTTATATCTGTATAAATGTTTTTTTCCCTTTCCTGCCCAGTTTGAGACAAGCATCTTCCGATGGAATTTTACACTTGGTTCATTACACAATACATTTGAATACAGTATTGCTTTTTTAGATTGTGTCATACTGAAACCATCTGACAATATAATATCAATGTGGAAAATATTGAAATATTGTGGTATTGTACTTAATACGTTTCTCTATTTTATAGCATTACATGTCTTGGACCCTTTCAATAGAAAATAATAAATGTGGATGATCTGAAATGGAAATCCCTGTACTATCACACATGAAATAAAGAGAGACAAACACACCAGTAAGTGAAGAGATTTACACAATACAAAGAAAAACCTGATTGAACATAGAAACATGTCAAATCAAACACTTGTGTATAAAATAAAATGTTCCGAAGGCAAAGCTCAACAATCTCCTGCATTTTCCAGAGATTAGCTGTTGCCATGTAAAAGCAGACATGTCACAGATATCAGCAAGGCCCAAATATGTTTTCAAACATCATTTTCTCAGGAATATGTTTGTGGGAATTCTCAAAATGGGTCTTCTCAAATCTTGTTTCATTCCCATTTACACTTTATTTTTATTTACTGTCAACATCATATTTTGAATTGATGAATTTCCATAAATGGGGTAGATGAACATTAAAATGAGCCTTGTATTAGCGTGGTACTACTTAACATATTGAATTGTTCCACACCATGTTATTCTGTGGTAAGAAGGCACTGGCCTTCTCCAATCAAACTCATATGATCATTTCCAGTAGTGTCAGCCTGCTAGACAATTCAGATAGGCTTACACTTATGGACCGTTTACCAATTTAACTACCAGAAGATTTGACTTTTTTCCGTGGTAATACAAATAAATTATGTATTCAGATTCTAGAAATAGTAGAAATACACATCTTGAGGCCTGTCTGCACCGTTTCTTTCCCTTACTTAAAGTGCAAAATAAGTAGGAATACTTAGAGACTCTCTCAAAGCCTGTAAGTATCACAAGTATCCCTGCTGACGGCGAGTGGAGCCAAATAAGTTGGTCAACATAGCTCGGATGGTGACAGACCGAGAAAAAAAACTGCTTTGCTTTGGGGTCACCAGTGATCTAAAAATATGTGGTCTTGGGGAGAATCTGTGTCAACTCGTTGCCAGACATTGCCCTGGATAGTTTTCAGTGGCAGCCCTTTTGGTTCCAAGTTGTTAAAAGTGTGTTTTTTACAGAAATAATACCCTGCAATCACCAGGGTATTGTTTTTAGGTTAAACATTATGATTTTTTTAAATTAATGTCTGTTAAGTCACTATCCATTGCTGGATGATGTAACACAATGGTGACTGAGCCCAGTGCTGAAAGGCCTTGCATTTACAGTACTATGAACTGGGTGTCGGTGTCGACATTCCCCGGAAGACTCACAAAGACTGCAGACAAAACTTAAAAAACAAGAGAGAGTGAAAAACACCGGCAATTACTGCTTATCGCCATAGGTGATTCTAAAAAGGAACAAAATAGAGATCTTCGAGATTGTAACTTCATTTTTTTTTTTTTTTTTAAATCCATTGGAAAGTGATCAGATCCACGTCTCTTTCTGTGTAATGTAAACAATGTCACGGCACGCATAAATAATGACAAAATAAATAATGGGAAAAAAAATTCCAACAAAAACGGATGGATAAAACACAAGGGCCTAAAAACACGGCAATGTAAAGTTTCAGTCTATTGTTACTCAGCTGCATAATGTAGAGTCAGACAGAGACAGAAATGAAGGAAGGAAGGAAGGAAGACAGAATAACAGCCAAAAATGGTTGTTGTTTAAGTTATGGTAAAGGTGGCAGAATAGTAAAGACACAGGTTTAACTTCAGACGTCCATACTTAGTAATAGGCATACCAATTAAGACATATCAGCGCAAGAGTTTCTTGTTGTCCCCATGGAGATGTTAGACAAAAACATTATACTACATACTTAGCATGTGGGCATTTGCAGTGTTCCAGTGGCGTCCAATGTTAAGGAAAGGAAGGTGATTCTGTTTAAACTAGGGCTGTCGGCATTAACACTTTAATCACGATAAGATTAATGACAGAGCGTAACGCGTTATAATAATGTTCATCATGTTAAACGTGTGCACCAAAGATTCTTTATTTTATACCGTCACTGGTGCTGTTGCCAAAACATATTTGCTACGAAGAATTGCTACGCTCTAGAATCTTTGGCTGCTACTATTTTGACCCTTTGAGGCACCTTTACAAGCTGCCACAGACACTTTTTACCTCCTGCTGCAGCCATGGAGACGAACAACACAGTTCTAAATGGAGCTTTTTACTTAAAAAAATTCCCAGACGGCTCTGTGGAAACATCAAAGCAATATGCACCTTGTGTGAAATGGAACTAAAATATCACCGAAGAACTTCAAGTGTAAGCTGCCATCTACCCGCTAAGCATGCAGCTAGTACAGCTAATCAGGTTGACGCTAGCGGACTCAGGCAAACCACAGAAATGTGGATGAGACCAAATCGAAAAAACTAACTGAAGCTCTTGCAAAATGGGTGGCAGCTAGCTTCAGACCAGTCAACATTGTACAAGACTCGGGTGTTGCAGACCTCCAACTGTTGGCATGTTCTGACCAGTCATATATTGCCTTTGCTGGGGACAATAGTTGCAATGCAAAATAACTCAATTTTAATTATGTGATAAAAGATTTAATCGCAGATAAGAAAAAATTGAACGTTTGACAGCCCTAGTTTAAAACTAAATGCAGTCGCTTTTGCGATTTTAAGAAAGAATCCTTCTTGTCTGAACATAGCTTCAGTCTGCAGCTCAGCTTGGTTGGTTTTCTGTATGGTGTGAAGGGAATGTCATGAATGAAGAAATGTATGTATTCAGACGTATTGTATGTATTCATATGTATTGCTGCTTTTTTGTTGTAAGACTTTGTAGCGTGTATGAGTCCAGTGCTGCTTTCCGAATGGGATGGCGCTACAACAAGGAAGGTGCAACAACATCAGGTCTTTGTGCGTTGAAACGGAAAAACAACAGGTCAACTGCTGTGGTTAGTTGCTGCATTTTTTCCCAGGTAGGGTGCACACATGTGGAGCGCGTGTCACCGGTGCCTGCTGTGGGCCATGAAGAGCAGCACCTTGCGTATGCCGCGGAGGCGTTCTTTCAGAGAGGTGATGGCCAGGAACGGCAGCTGGGCTCGGCCTTCTAACGGAAGCACGGCGAGTAACCACCAGCACCACGAGGGACCGTTAGGAGACTCCTGAAGAAGTAGGAGACACAGTGAGAATTTATCCATTTATTTGAATTCATTTCTTTATTGGGAACACAGATGGTTTACATAATGCATCAAGTATGCATCTTTTTCTGTTTTTAATAACTTTAAAGGGAAATTAAAGTGAGGCTGTATCACAAATCATATTTGTATCATTTTTAAAAAAGAAACCTAAGACACATTTGAAAGAAGGATGAATAAGTAAAATAGTGGGGGTTGTAAATCTTGTGTTTACCTGAAGTTCAGGGTCTTTCTGAGGCATGGGTCCAAAGTGTCCTTCGATGCGTTCCTTCTGCTCGGTTTTCAAGGAGTTGACCCATACCAGGGCCTGGTCGTACACCGTGTCATGCAGAGACCGCAGCTCACGCTCTGCAACACCCTCCACCTACACACACACACACCTTTGAGTAAGTGCTGTGCAATTGACATGAAAATTTCTAATTTTTGACTGATATTGCAATATGATTCACAATATTGCAGGGACTGATTATTTTACTGATCATTATTCTCCTTTTCATTGGAAAAAGTAAAATAAAATACAAATTGAATGAAAATGATAATAGTGTGATTTCTTTGAGATCTGTAGGACACACAATACTTAAGTCAGAATGGTTTCATACATATTTTGCCTTTAACAAATATTGCTCCTCTCCCCAGCAATTTGGATATTGCACTAGTCCATACTGCGATTAATTGTGCAGCCCTACTGTGAGTTAGAAAATCTTCCGGCAATTCTCTATCAAGCCACCACTTCTCCATCCAACCAACCCTCTCCCAGCTACTCCTCCCTTCTGCTATCTCTTTCTCGTACCTTAGCATCCTCCAGGTACTCTATATCAGCTGTGTTGTAGCCATCCCTCTCGCTGTGTTGAATGACTTTAAAACGCCGTCTGCCAATGGTGTCCACAACTGAACGGCCATCGGAAAAGAACTTTACATCGCGGATCTCCAACAGGCACCCGTAGTCTGCAAACCTAGAGACGGGAGGAGGGAGAGGGCAAAATATTACACTACTTGGATATATACTCTGACACTCATGTATTAAACACATTACCATAAGTACACATAGGTACTGTAATGTACTGTACTGTACTGTCCTGTCCTAGTACTGACCCTTTGAGGTTGTCTTCCAGACACATGCCAAAGCACTTGGTTCCCGTCTCCATGCATCGACGAATCATCAGTCTGTAGCAGGGCTCGAAGATATGGAGAGGGCACGGCACAGTGGGGAAGGCCATGGTACACACAAATATAGGCACATTCTTGTTAAGACTGAAGAGAGAAAAGAAAAAAAGGAGCCTGTGTTAATGTGGTGCACAGCAGAGTCATGGAAATATGTCTGTTTTCAAGGTAAAAGAAAAAGTCCTTTAATTCATAAAATTCATAAAATGAACACAACCTTAAAGGTCCCCTATCATGCTCATTTCCAGGTTCATACATGTATTTCAGGTTTCTACAATAACATGTTTACATGCTTTAATTTTAAAACCCCCCACATGAATTCACTCTCTGGGCCCTATCTAGCACCCAGCACAATTGACTTTGTACACCTTTGTACAGGATGTATTGTTCTTATTTTGCACCCGACGCACAGCTGACTTTTTCCTCCAGAGACTCACGTCAGTAAATTAGGGAATTAACTTGGGCTCCTGGGGGTGGTTGAGCAAAGAATTCACTAGTGCTTTTCTGCAGTTTCAGAAAACAATTCCACCACAGACCAGGAAAGACCTAGTCTAAAGTCAGTCAGCCTAGCAAATCCACCATTATAACAGCAATCCACCATGGAACAAGCACACCTGTTTTTTAAGGGAATGTGAAATAATAAAGAGAAGTCTAAGACTAAGTCGAAATAACGCTCTGATTGGTTTATTGCATGTTACGCCCAAACCACACCTGAGTAATGTAGCTACTTCCAACCAACCAATTTTAGATTTGTGTTAGGCACAAGACTCATTTATCCCACTGGTATAATAGCAACAGCGCCCGAGATCCCCCCACAAAGCTACATGCATTTGGCCTTTGATACTTGCGTTTCAGATCGTTAAAATAGAGCCCTCTGTCTAAAACGCTCCATTTTAGCACCTGTCTCTTTAAGCCCACCTCCTCAAAAAGCCCACTCTGCTCTGATTGGTCAGCATGTCCGGGTCTTCTACATGTGTGCTCCCGGAGTCTTTGCACCGTCATTGCAGCTGGGAAATGACTGTAACGGCACTGTAGCGGCACTCTCTAACTATATATAGTAAAGTTGTGACATCACATCCGTACAGGAAGTCCTGAAGGCTCGTTTTATGGCACAGTTTCTGAATATGGGCTGGGTGCATTTCTCTGTGGATTCAGCATGCGGATAATTCCACAGTATTTGAAGTACCTCACTCGCTTTAAAATTAAAAAAAGACATGGAAATCTAACTTTTTACAATATAAGACCTTTAATAAAACACACCAGTTTAAGAGATGTTATGTGTGTTATTTTAGGAAAGAGATACAGTATTTGAGGTCTGCGGTGACGCACGCTAACAGGTCAGTGTGTGACTGTGACTTCAGTCACACATACTTAAACACAGGCCGTAATCAATGAGAAGACAATATTTAAAGCTACATTGTGTAAGAATTTCTCCCATCTAGCGGGTAAATTGTATATGAAAACCAACTGAATATGACTTTCTAGCCCCTCCCATTCCAGTAGCATTTGAACTCCTACAGTACAGTGTCCTTATTATTCCAAAAAGCATGACTTCGTCAGTGAGGGTTCCTTCTAGTGTAATAATAGTTTTACATTTTTGTTATTTTGGTACCATTTCATTGCTAATGATTCTGAATGGTAGATTCTACGCTTACAATAATACTTTGTTTAGTTGGTGGAAGTAATTACACATGAATGAGCACATATTTGTGAAGGAATAAAGTTTTTTTTTTGCTAAGAATGATCTCAAAACATTACACAATGGAGCTTTAACAAGAGACGAGAAACCAGAACGAATAGAGCATAAAGAAAAAGTCAAACCAGATGTTGAGGTAGTGGAGGACACAAACGTACTTAGAGAGCTCAGCCATTTCATCCTGGTGGATTCTCTGTCTTTCGATGAGCTCTGAGGGAAGATACTTCGATATCAGGTTCTCCATTAGTACTGTCTTACAGAGCTGCCTCTGGACCAGGTACTGGAGAGATAAACAGACAGAAACCATATTAGAAATGTGTTTTTAGTGTCAAACAAGATAGAGTGAGTGAGTTTGAGTCACACAGTTTTCAACAACATCCATGTTGTGGCCTGCTCTATACTTTGCCCAATAACATCATCCTATTCTGTCTGTGATACGTATTTGCCAAGATAGTGACCTTATTACGCGATTGGGTATCGGCCATGACATAACCAATCCAAATTAAACAGTTTGTGCATCAATTTCATTTCAGAATTCTGCATTTCCATGACAAGACACCAACTCTGTTCCAATCCCCAGTGTCATGTTCCTGTACGTAAAAATGACCCCAATGAGTTCCACAGTGATGTACATAGATTTCAAATTTGGGGGAAAATAGATACTATAATATGGTGTAATAAAAAGTTGGATCACTGCATCTGTACTGGACTCAGGTTAAAGCAAACTGAATGGCTCCTTATGTTATAAAGTATGGGGGAGTGTTCCGGCACGTACCTCGGACAGCTCCTCTTTACAGAGTGGACACTTTGGGTTGTGGTCCAGACATCTCTCCAGACACCGGAGACAGAATGTGTGACCGCACGGCGTCGTCACTGGCTCATAGAAAAGTCTAGGTGGGAAATACACAAAAGTACAACACCTCAAAAATGATGGACATACGAGTATGTGGCTATGACTAATGATTATTTTCTCCCAGTTATGTTTTAGATTAATTGATTAATCATTTTGCTTGCCGATTTAAAAAAGCATTGTGAAATACGTAGAACTGTCAGGATGTCTCCTAGCCAAGACAAAGACTGCAGCTTATCACATATTTCATCACAGGCTATATAACTGTCAGTGGCAATTCAGCACATGTTACACAACTGCTAGCTTTATTGCATTGTGTGACTGTTGATAAAGATGTAGGTCTGAATCAAGCTGTGAAGTAAATCTCACCTCATACAAAGAGAACATTCCAGATCTTTCGGGTCCAAAACATCAGCAACCGCAGAACTCAATGGATCAGTTGCCTCTGCTGGCTCTGAATGGAGAGAATATCACAAAAAAAATAAAACACAAATGCTGCCAATGGAGAGCGTGTACATGTACATGTGTTGCTATGCTATGTGCATGTGTGTGTGCACAAAATGGAAAAGCTCACCAGACTTTGCTCTCTTGTGATCGTCTCTTCTCTCCTGTCCTCCCTCCTCTGTGTTCTCATCTATGCTACTCCGTTTCCTTTTGAGGAGAAAACAGCGGTCTGGCCTCCTGACTTCAGGCTTTCTCTGATCCTCTGGCATCTCAGGTGCAGGAGGAGTGGAGGCAAGACTGGACACTGACGACCACAAACTGGGACTAAAGATCTGAGAGAAGGAAAAGAATGACACATTGTGTCTCCTTGTCCTTTTATTTATTTTTTTTACTTTGAAACTGTCGACTTGCGGAGGTGGAGCATCTCTTACCTGGGAGGGAGTGTTAATGTTGTTTTTGATGTGTGCTCTGAAAGACAGGTTGGAGTAGTCTGAGATGTGTTCAGGGACCTGATCTGTAACTGGAGCCAGGAGATCACAGAGGAGCTGAAAGAAGACAACATTAAAAGATGTGAGTATTCTGCATACATTTACCACAGAGCTGGGCAAAATGGAGAAAATCAAATATCACAATATTTTGGACCAAATACCTCTATATTGATATTGCAGCAATATTGTAGTTGGCAACTGGTGCTTCCACAAAACATTTACACAATGAGATTTGTGATAAATAATCATCAGTAATGTGAATATAATGACCAAGTGGTTAAAGGCAAATACAGGACAGCTAGACCAGTCTGGTAAGTTCAGAAAATGACATCACTTTACTGTAATCCCACCTTTAAAACCAGGTGAACACTTGGGTCATATTAGGATATTACAATGTCCAAAATCTAAGACGATATCTAGCCTTATATATTGATATCATATTGATATATTGCCCAGCCCTAATTTATGATAAAATAATATTTCCCAATGCTAATGCAGTGTGTCATGTTTTCTTTAAAACACGCTACTGGACAAAACAAAGAAATGACAAATAGCTTAATACTGAAGATGATTGTCTCACAAGAATTATTCTTTTATATATTACCACTCTTACACTTATTGCACTTATAATTTACATAAATGAACACAAAGGTACTACAGGTGGCAGATGGAATACATATATTTCATCTGTGGGTGTGTACTATAGTACTAATGCTGGATTTACCTTGTGAGCCTCAGTCTGGGCCAGTCTACAGTCGGGCTCTATGGACAGACAGACCAGGTATTCCCTCAGACCTTCCTCTGTCCTGCCCAGCGACACCAGCGCCTGAGCCTTACGAACATGACCCTGTAGGCAGGAGGAAGACATATCATCATCATCATAACTTAATATCCAGTTTGGAACATTTTACTATCATACATTTAAACTTGTATTTGTATAATGCAAAACAATATGTCTTCCATACCTTGGACCAGTGAGGCATGAGTCTGCAGGCCATCTCAGCGTCTCTCAGAGCTTTTTCGTAGTGTCTCAGACTGGAGTGGATCTGGGAGCGATTACTGAACAGTATGTGGTCCATAGGTGCTAAGAAGGAGAGAAGGGACAGTTAGTAAGACAGTCAGTTGGTTCGTTAGGTAGATGTTGTTACTAACAACTAGAGGTGGCACAGTTCATGAAAAAACATCCAAAGTGTTGGGTTCGCCTGTCTCGGTTCGACGCATGAACAATGTAGCCTCGTGCCCGTATACTGTATGTGACCTCACATAGTGTGTTTTCCCTTTCAAAACATTCCAGACCGTCCTGCCAACCTGTATACATTTTAACATCAATGTACACTGTAACGTTGCTGTTTCAATCCTGTCGGCTCTCTGCAGTGGGCGGGGCTGCTCTATTCCCCCTGCAACTGACGCATGCACACACACACACACACACACACACACACACACACACACACACACGGATGCAGGAAAAAACGGAGATGAGACATACAGGATGACCTAAATTGTGGACAGCTACGCTCGTTATTGTAAGTGCAATGATAAGTTCAAGTCCAATAAGTCCTTTATCAAACCGTATGACTGTGTCCCAGGCCAGCGTAGGACATTCATTGACTAACAATGTAAAGATCAACAAGCCACTGACAGGCATATTCATATTTGATATAACAATATAAATTATTATTTTCTGTCTTAATTCTACCAGCCATTTTCATATTACATTTGCAGCATCCTGATTGGTAAGGTTACTAGGTAGGCCTAGAGTAGTTTTAGTCTCTTTAAAACAAGTTTCCTTTTTATTTTTAAAGAACTATACAATACAAAAAATTGCAACTTTTTATGTTTACGTTATGTTTATGTACCTATTCAAAAGACGGAGCTTTAAGAGTTCCTGTCTTTTTCTTTTAACCCTCATGTTGTCTTCCCATTAACCATGAACTGAAAAAAACATGAAAAAATGAGTTTTTGTCGCTTTTTCTGATTTATTTGTCACTTTTTCCATGCTTTTGGTGCTTTTTTTTTTAAAACCTGAGCTGGTTTAATAAAAGGTTTTACACTTATTCTTGGGATTCATGGTCAACAAACCTCATTTATATCAAATTATACATAAGTTTTTAGTTAAAAATGCAGACATTATGAATTATTTTGACTAATAGTTAAGATCAGAGGATGTTGAGTGGATCTCAGATGGGTAGATGTCAAAGTTTTTTCAATTCAAACGTTATAAGAATAAATAAAACACCCAAAAAATTCAATGAAAGCAATCATTAATTTTATCTGAAGAATGTTGTATGGAATCATCCATGTTATTTTTGGGCAATTTGGTTGAAAGAAATCCATATTTCAGATATAAAACACTTGGAAACGGGTCAATTTGACCCGAGGACAACACAAGGGATATAGGATACAGTTTTTGTAAGAGATACGCTAAAGTTGGCAGTTTGATAAATGCAAGTTATTTCAATTGATATTCTGTTATATTTCAATCTTTGTGTGCTAAAAAGGCACATAAGTTCCTGTAGATGGCAATACACATTCTCCTTTTTTTGCCAAATAAATGAAAAGCTTGTTGAAATCATCAATGTCTTCCCTCTGGCCGTATCAACATCTCCCCTAGCTTTCCTCAGACACATGAAATAACTATTTTTTTAATACTGTATTCTATATTGTGGATTTTCCATTTACACTAATGTAAAATACTAAAAAGCAGCACTTAAGCAGCTGGAACCAGTGAAGAATATGTTACATGTTACGTTACATGTACCAATTAATGTATTATCAAAATAGTTGTAAACAAGTACTCTGTCAATCAACTAATCATTGCTCTTTTGTTTTTAGCACTCTTTTCCCTTTACATACAGTAAGTTGAATGACCCCCATACTGAGGCAAATGTTTCATAATATACTGCAGAATCTTAGAAAAAAATGCATGGCCATTAATTTTTTATTTTGTTATGTCTTTAAAAGCATAATTTACTGATGATATATGTTTCCAGGTTATGTGGAAGAAGCAATGTTTAAAATGGATCCGATTATGAAACATGCTAAGAAAAAAAAAATGGTGCTGATTACAAAACTGTGCAGCAATATCAAGGCCACCCACATTCCAGGTTTCATAACTATAAAAACTTATGCAAATGTCACAGCTAGCCCTATGGGAATCAGAGGGAAACATTTCCCTGGCTCTAATACAGTCACTCCATCACATAAAAACAACAATGGAGATGTTTTACAGGATAACTGCACAGTACTTATTTTTAAGACTGATTACAGCTTTGTAATACACGCACACCACACACACACACACACACACACACACACACACACAGAAACTAGGTAATCACACATATATTCATAATGACATACAATTAATATTCAATAATTATAACATTTTAAAGTTTTATGTTTACGAGACCATCAAAATTGATTCCTCAACCCGATGGGTCTTGTAATGCTGGACTGCATCGCACACGCACACACACACAACCAGCCCAGAAAAAACACTATAAATGGTGACTATCCATCCATCCATCCATCTTCATCCGCTTATTCGGTGACTAGACCTTGTTTAATAATACAAAATATAATTCCATAAAATAAATGGTTATGTATGCAACAGATTCAGCTTAAAAAACAATTTGCATTCATTTATCCAAGATCAATATCTTCTACAAGCCAATTCTGCAAGTCATTGCGGTTTGAGCCAGTCCTTTCTAATATAACACAATTATGTCATTCATTGTTAATCATTATTTATTAAATCAATTTTGCTAAACATGCTGAATCACATTCCTCTTGTTGAACTCTAAGATCCTGGAAACAGCCCAGGCCGATACTATCCTATTACCATGGGAGTTCCCCAGCTCAACAACAGCTCCACTGCTACTAATTTAATCTGATGCTTCTATCAGCTGTCAATTGATCATCCAGGGAAACTGTGGTATACTCAGAATATTGCAGCACATACTCATATTCATCTCAACAGCAAAGCCAACTAATGCAAAGCATGGACGATTGCACACGACCCCGTCATCCCCTCTACCTCTTCTTCCCACTGCTTCCATCAGGACACAGATACCTTGGCCTGGAGTTTTGGGCCTTCTGCCATATTGTCCTTAAATGAAGCTTCCCAGCGGTGATTGTTTTGTGTGTGTGTGTGTTATCTATATGCTGTGTATACGGTGCACAAGGGTTAGTGGAACGTACTGGAGGGAGCTGTGCATTGAAGCACAGGTGAGACAAAGCTTGCGTGAGCCATAGCAGATAAGTTTATAGTAGAAAAAAATGAGGAGAAGAAAACCGTGACATCAGAGGGTGACATAAACTTGTGTCCGATCCAAAACACTGTGCTGAATGAAAACAAAATTGCAAAGCCCATTAAAGGGCAATCTAGCGCACATTCTCTCAACTGGAGTAACATCCAGTTAACTACTATTTACAAAAACTCAACTAAACTCAGTTCAATTTAATTTATCCAGCTTTGCATCAATAATATAAAACAATATACAATGTATGTGTATATGGGACATACACCCCTATAAGAAGTAAACATTATTCCAGACTATGGATCCAAATTAATAACTGCCTGAAAATATAGTTAAAATCTGTACATATTATAGTTTATTTCACTACGAGTAATCCCTGCCTGTAGGTCAATGGTCACCTGTGCCATTACCACCTCTGCCTATATAACCTCTGGTATGGCTGTGAGCATCAGTGTCCCTAGTGGGGACCTGAAATAGTATCCTTGACCTACATTTGCCTGGATCATTGTTTGACGTTACACAATGACGGAGCTGAGAGGAGGGGGGGGGGGGTGGGGCGTGTTACATACTGATGCATTTGCCTAGCCTCCATAACCTATTATCCAACATATGGGTCTGTTGCTCTCAGATGCCAACCAGTTCAACTACATGTGATATCTAACATGTTAACAACATGTTAACAACATGTTAACAATGCACACACATGTTGTCTATGTGTTGTTAACACGTTCATTTTTTCAAATGTTAACAACACGTTTTCTTCTCACCATTTTTCTTCTACAACAAACTTTTTCTGCTATCGCAGACGACAAGCTGTGTCTCACCTGTGCTGTGTCCATGCCTCTCTTGGACGCCGTTGAGTCTTGTTTCTACTGGCCGTCCCCTACATGAGACCAACACCGCCTGACTCTCGCTCCCCAGAGAGAAGTGTAAGTGGTGGCTGCACTTCTTCAAGTTTTCCCACCATATTCCCAGCCAAGAGCCAGGTGGGAAGCCCCCACCAATGTTTGGATGGACTACGACAAGGAGGACAACCGCCGGATGTATGACAGTTTGAAGGGTTGAGTCATAATTTCCCATTGGCTGCTGTACACTAGGTATAAACTGTTACTGTAAACCCTGGGGTTGTCTACCACTATTTAACATGCTAAGGATCCTCTTATTTCCTTAATTTCCTTTCTTTTTTGTGTATTATATAAGAATAAAATATTTGCAGTTTTATGACTTACAATCAATCCAGATATTTAAATTGTATAAGCTACCCAAAAAAGGAATAAAAGGACAAAGAACTAAAAGGATCCATAGCATGTTAAATAGTGGTAGGCAGCCCCCCAGTATTACAGTATGGGAATGACACTCACCCATTTAAACTGGCTAAATTGGGGCCAAATGGCTCGGAATTACATGAAATCAACGCTTTGTCATCTTTTTGTTGTGTGAAAATGAACGTGTTGTTATATTTGCACTGCCAGGCTTTCTACAGAGGCGTGCCAAAGTAAATAACACACTTATGAAACAAAGTCATATGTACGGAAGAGGATTAGGGCCACATGTGAAAAAGGTATTTGAGTTCTGTGTTTAAAGTCAGAATTCTGAGAAAAAAAGTCAGATCTTAAAAAGAATCAGAATTTTAAGAAAAAGAATCAGAATTAAGATTTTGTTTTTCTCAGAATTCTTTCTTTCTTGTCCTCGTAATTCTGACTTTATTCTCTGAATACCTTAAATGTTTTTATAGACTGAAATTCTGAGATTAAAATCTGAGTTCTGACTTTTTTTCTCAACATTTTGAGACTTTATTTTCAGAATTCTGACTTTAGGCTAATCCCAGAATTCTGAGAATAAAATCAGAACTCAAATACATGTTCTCACATCATCTTCCATACATAAAGCAGGGTTATATCATTTCTTTGTGGTTTTATGACACATCATTTTGGCATGTTATTATGTAGCAAACCCTTAAATAATATATCGTCAACTAAAGAGTAGCCTACCAATAGAAAACATGAAGTTAGAGTAGCAAAAACAGCTATTTAGCCCAATAGCCTAACGTTTCGCTGTAGCAACATGTCTGTTAAGCCACTCTTAAGTGTCTCATCCCGGTAAATTGCTCAGTGTCCTACCTATCAATATGGCTTGGTTATATTTCTCCAGCGCTGCTTCCATCTTCTTCTCTGCGTATAGTCCGTTGCCCTCCCGCCTCAGCAGACCGGCCTGGTGCGAAGTCGGGAACGACTTGGCCAGTAGGTTGCTGAGGACCACATTGACCCTGTAACTCTGGACGTAGGCTACTCTGGAGCTATCCCCGCACTCTTTACACATCACCGGCTGTTCCTTCTCCTTCTTCTCCCTCTCCAGACACTTTTTTACAGAAGCAGTGTCCGCATGGAAGAGTCACAGGCTCAAACAGAAAGCTTAGACATATCCGGCAGGAGAAGTCTTCGTACCCAACGCCCGGGCATCCAGCTGCAACCGACGCCCCAGACTCCTCTCCTCCCCTCGGGCCCCTGTTTTGACTGTCACCCCAGTCTTGCCTCCTGATACTACCCGAAAGGTATTCTATAAGGTTGTTCAGGTGACCAGGTCTCAGTCTTTCTGTCTCCGAGGCTTGTCTGTACACCTCGAAAGCCTCGGCGAATTTGCCCCCGAAGGCGAGTGCGTCAGCCCGCTTTACCATCAACTCCTGCCGGCTCCCTGGTTCTCCAAGTCTCGCTAGTTGGTACTCGTAGATGTCAGCAGCTAGGTCGAAGTTTTTCGACTGGAAAGCCTCCGCTGCAAGCTGCAGCATGCTCTCCATCTCTGTCTCCATACCCAGCAGGTTGTTTGAAGTCTATACCCTCACCTATGTTCGCGTCCGTGGCTGCTGGGAAACTGACTAAAGCACATTTATGAGCTGGAAGTACCCACAACATTCTCAATGGAGCAGCGCAGGAGAAAAAAAAAAAGGTTACGTAAAAGTTGTGTGTCACGTGACGCCGGACAGCTGTTCTCATTGGATGAATTCAGAAGAAGAAAAATACTGTTACAAAACAATTTGCCATGTAACACCGGAGCCTGACCGAGTATGTAGGAATGGCAGTGCACTTTGACGAATCTGTGGACACAATACCACTGCTTTCAAACTGACTGCTGACACAGTTGGAATTAAAAGTTAGAATAAAAATCGCTGTCAATACTGGGAAGCGCTGTCAAAGCACTTTCCTGATTGTCAGACATTAGGCAACATAGCCTGGCCAGATACCTTATCAAACGGTGACACTTTCGCAGAGCAAACTGTTTGATAACCATGACGGCCAGTCGCTGTGGTGCATTAGTCACTGTTGCGTAAACGTGTTATTACAAAACAAATGCAACATCTTACCAAACACATCTAGAATTTTGTAGGTCAACATAACGCACTTAGGTAACACCTACAATGTTAGTACTACAACTAATACTACAACATTCTCACTTTATTGAACAATATGATAATATCAATATATAACTTTTATAGAGGATTCTTGGTTACTGCAAAGATTTGGCATGGCACTTGTAGCATTGTTTGAGTCCCCAGTTAATGCAAGACTATGTAACTATTAAAGGATGAATGACACATTCTTCATCTTGCAAATGAGAAGAGGAATTCATAAGAAATAAAACTCACCCTTTCACAATACAACACACTTAGAGTTTTCCTTCTTTTTTTTGCTACAGCCTTTAAACAGATCTTGCCATGTAACTGACATTGCATTTTAGTATTTTACTATTAACCTGTAATAGGGACTTTTGGGCACAGTTGCTGGTGGTCAGCCTGTTACACATAGACTAGATATAACGCTGGAAGTAGGTAAGGGTCAGAGTTTAATGACTCTGCTTACAGGATTGTTCTCATACTAGACTACATGGTATTATTAGCATATCGTGAAGTCGTGTATCCGGGAACTCTTCAAATATAACGGGTTTGATGCACGTGTGTGTGTGTGTGTGTGTAAGTGAGTGGAGATTAGAGGCTGGTCAGTCGATCAGTGTCCATGTTATTAGTAGTGGTGGAAAATATAGGTCGGGCAGTCTAGCCTGTGCACTCAATTCCACAAACAGACACAAACGCTGACTGACATACTGTATACACCACAGGCAGACACACACACACAAAACAAAAACACAAAACAGACACACTGACTTATATAACAATATATATATAGGACCCTCAGAGTATTATACAGGCAAGCACAAACACGTCCAGTCAGACACATGCACACACAAAAATCACAGATCCTCATGTCCCTCACACCTCAAAATTGTGTTATGTATCTAAATAGGCCAACAATGCAGCCTAGCCAAGTCTTCTAGAACAGACTGTCTGGGTGGTGTATATTGGGTTGGGACCAGCAGTTATCCTCAAAGTCACAGACTATTATACAGTACAAGGTTCTTACTTGGCTGGAAAGAAATATGGATATTCATGTGATGGATTCCACATTTCATTCCTTTAGTAAAGAATCCATAAACATACTGGTAAAAGAGGCATGGAAGAATCCCGATTACATGTGACAAGGGGCTTTAATTAGATTTGAACTGTATGTGCCTAAGACATGTATGACCCTGAAAATAAGGCTACATTTTTGCAATGACATCACTTTACTGTAACTCAGTCTCTGGAAACCAGGAAAAGACAACACTTATGCCATATTACGATATCCAAAATCTAAGACGATATCTAGTCACATATCACGATATCGATAGAACATCAATTTGTTGCCCAGCTCTGTGACTAACTTCCATGGAGTTTGTCCAAGTGGTGTTGTATAGGTGATAAGCCAGTAGTTGTAGTTTTGCTTATATAAAGCTAATGGAGTTCACACCTTCAGGGTTGAAAGCACTTAATTGGAAGTTGCTTTGGATAAAAGCATCAGCTAAATGACATGTAATGTAAAGCCTTTTAAAAATGCCATATGTATAGTTACCTCGAACAAATGATTATTTTCCAATACAGGAATGGACAGATTTTTAAGAAATGTGGATCAAGAGTTAAACATTATTGATTATTACGACAAATATACAAAAACTCTTACTCTTACTTATTTTACTTTTTATACAACAGTGCTACAACTCAAGTACATATTTTGTTTTGTCACTGGTTTGAATTACATAATACATTACAGTATAAAAAACATGATTAGAGGGAAAAAAAATCTCCTGGTTCATTTTCCAATTTGCACATCCGCATGTTTCAGAAGTGAGTGGACAGAGTGTTCAGTCTCAAACCGCACACGAGACCAGGTACTTAGTAAGAGAGTGTCTGAGTGCTCACTTTAATGCATTTGTATTTTGGCACAATGGAGGCTTTACAGCTGACTCAAATCTCCCATCAACCACTGAATGTAATAATGCTAATATGTAGAGTTTACAACAAGGCAAGATAAAGAAATACAGGCTGGGAGTCCTTGTCTTTTTGTCTTCAGTATGGCTATTAGGCACTCCTGTAAAGCAGCCAGGCGGCTAACTATTGTTATCATTTTGCTGTCAGCAGTTAAGTATGTTGGATGCCAACACCATCAAATCATAATACCATGACAGGCAGATTACGATTATCTCTTATAAATATTACATTTGAAATGATTTAAAATGGATTCAATGCAATTTACAAAACTCTACTAAATCTTACAAAACAAGCAGAGAGGACAGCTTTATTAAATAACAAGCCTGCGTTGTATATCAATCTTGGATCTTGAGAATGTTCCTCTTCTCCAGATCGTTCATCTCTTTGAGAATCAGAGCCACGTTGTAACGGAGCTCCTGGAATTTAGACACAGGCACCTGGACGAAAGAAAAAAAACAATTTGCCGACATATATAAGAGAGGTTAAGGAAAAAGTTTTTTATGAATACAGCAGCAGATACACTTTTCAGTCAGTCACACTCTGAAACAGATCCTAAAATTACACCCATCAGGTGACGATGAGGTACGTCCATCAAAAGAATCTGACCACCGGATGTTGCAACTAATCTTTCAATTCTGCTGTAATCTGATTACACAACCTCTGCACTGGGTTAGGAGACAGGCTGAAGTAGAAGCTTCTGTCTACATAAGTAACCTACTGTGAAAGCAGCAGCCACCCTGAAATGATCAGTCAGGTATGGAGTATGGCTCCCCCTGCTGAGCAAAGCATCGTACTAGCTTGTTGAAGATTCGATCCATTTCGCTTGCGGAGCTTCTCCCTTTGTCTGCTCACTCTTTGTAAATAGTGATGAGGGATTCAGAAATAATTATTTAAAATTAGCACAGTTGTATGTTTATAATAATACATTTTAACTGAGGATTGGATCTTTTTATTTTTACTGTCATTTGAACTAATAGGTTTGTGAGAACAGACAGAAGAAACACAGAGGTTCAGCTAAAAGACATTAAAAGAGGCTAATTTGTCCAGAGATACAACAGTTATAGTATCTATTCTGCTATGCAATACATGTTGTGTTATACAATATGTGTAACAAGTAGAACCATGCAGATACTGTTTAAACAATACACAAAACTGCCAGTTTATCAGAAAAACTTGGTCAAGAACAGGTTCTAGGTTAGGCTGTAGTTAATAATTGTCACCTCATTCCACTGTGATCTTAATATGTAACAACAGAAACTGACCGACATTGATCCCCTGGCTAATGACCAACTTCTTTCTACCCACAGGCTGAAGATCAGCTGGAAATACACACTACCGTGTAGAAACCTTTCACAGTGTTATAAAGCAGTCTGAGACCTATTTAATTTAGCAAAACACGTATATCTACTGTAGCTGATATTTAGACATATTTTTAAAAGTTTAGGTATTGCCCAACACCTGTATCAGGGGGAGTAGAGAAACCACCAGTCTCTCTTTAACACCTACTAGAGTCAACGGGCCTCATTCACCAATATCTTACTATATTTTTCTTAAATGTTTTCTTGAGAAAGGTCATAAGAAAAGCATACAGTCTACAACCTACATAGAGATTTCCATAAGATCATCTCTCAATGCAAATCAAACCAGCTATTACGCTAACTGAAATAAAACCATGCCAATCTCTAGGTATGGGGAAGGGTATGTGATGATTTGGGGGGGGGGGTATTTTAATTCCAAAGGTCAAGGGAACTTTATCAGGATGCATAGTATCCTGATCCATGAAATAACTGGCCTTTAATAATAAAAATCTGCCTGCCTCTATGGAAATTTAACATGGGGCTAAAAAGTTGGATTTTCCTAATTTTTTTGAATTAAGGCATTAAGATCAATTTTCAGAAGATGTTTTTTTTTTATTCCTCTTTTTAAATCAACTTTAGCATGGGTGTGTAAAGTTATGCAAGCCACTGTACGTCAGATTCTTAAACTACAGAATTGTTTGCACCTGTGTTGCGTTTCTGTCCCAATTTTGCGTTTAAACTAAAATTTGACTCGGGTCCATTCACAAAAAGACCCTAGGTTGAATTTTGGCCAGAGTTACGTTTTAAGAGAATGTAAACCTGCCTGTACCATCAGGATCACAATGAATTGTATACAGTAAGTACCTCAAAGCGGTGAAAGCTCCCATCTGATAGTTTTATCTGCATCAGAACAGAAGGCTGCAGGGCTCTGGCTAAAGAGCTGTGGAGACAGAGGATATACACAACAACATGGACTTCATTAAACTAAGTGGGAAATTACATTTCTTCGAGAAAATGATTCCAACATTGTTGCATCTTTTTCTTTTTGATGGAGCTTTTTTTAGCACATGTCTGTTCAACCATATTACTGCGCAGTCCAAATACACATTTCTTCTGGTATTTATTATGAACAAAGTAGAAACATAAAAAACACCTCACATTCTGTTAGATAGATATTTCCAGAAAAGAACCACCAGACACCAAACAAGTAAAAAAAAAGCTTCAATATAGTGGCTATAAGTTGAAAAACAAAAACATATTTTCTCGCCCTCAGTACGTTACCTTGTAGAAATGGCAACATCCACTCTCCATTTAAAGTCTTCTAATGTGGGGAGGTGAGGATCATTCCGGGAAGTTGCTGCATCTAGAGCTGCACGCCTGCATTACAAAGAGAGGTGTCACACAGCAATGATAATGTCTCTCTGACATTTGAAGGCTATTCATAGCTACAGCACTGTTCTGAAAGTCATGGACAAATCGTAAGAGAATGAAAAGCAACCACAACACTGACCAAATAAGTTTAGGTTACAATATGAAAAAAGACATGTTATCTTTATTTTCTTCAAGGGAGAGCTGTGCTTTTACGCAAAGACACAAAAACAGAAACTAAATGTATAAAAGGTCTACATTTAGAGGCTGTAAATCCAACATACCTGTTGCCAAAAACCACACTGGCAAAGTCTGTGATAAAGTCTTCAGGTATCCTAAGTGACAAAGTATAAATTCAGCATCTGAGGTTAAAATTGTGTTGTGTACATCCCGTAAGCAGCAGTCATAATGCATGAAAACATTGAGGATATGATTAATTGATGAGCCTTGCCTTAGTTCTTTGAGATCTTCTCTGAAAGCCTTAACAGGGACACAAACAATATGTTTTAAATAGTACTTCATACAAGTTAAACATCTTAAAATGTACATTCAGTGTTTATGAAGAGGAAGCTATTAGCTTGTGTTGCCGTAGATACCCACGCAAGTGTGTTATGTGTAATTTAGCAATAAGTCATTTTATTATTTACACCTGTGCTTTTTAAAATGTCTTCTGTTTTCTTACAGAAGACATTTTAAGCTAAGTCCAACAGCACCCTTAGGCGGTAGTACAACACATTGGATGCAAACCGCCGTTAAAACAAACAGAAGAAGAAGAAGAAGAAGAAGAAGAAGAAGAGCAGCACGTTTAAAATCCAAGGTTTTCTTAGTAGGCATTATCAAGTTTTTGAGTATATTTAATTTAATTACTTTTCCAGTGTCAACACATATTCTCAATCAGAATTAGTACGTAAAATGGAATTAAAACTCATAATGTCTTGTAATAGTGAGAAAAGGACATCTGAATATAATATCATTAATATTGGCTTTGTTTTCATTGAGGTGTATTGGTAACTAAAGCCATGACAGGGCAAGCAATCACAATACAACTAAATGTCTTCTGTGGAACATGGTTTATCTGTAAGCTGTAGCAGGCTTAGCTGCCAAGTTACTGACCCAGAATCATTTAGTGTTTTGTGCAACACATTCCAACATGTAATCCCCAGTGTTTAACGTCAACGTACCTCCTGTTTAAGGGATGATGTGGGGATGCGGATGGCCTCGGACAGCACTCTGTAAATCCCAGCGACGACGTGACTGAGCCTCTCCTGGGGGATGGTGCTGCTCTCGGCTATAGACTTCATCCCCTCTCTGCAGTCCTTCCCCTCCAGGGCGCTAACCACAGCTGGACACATAATAATTCAGAGGCACATTAACTCACTCACTTATATAATGGCTTCAACAGTTACAGTGGCTTGCATAAGTTTACACACCCGTGCTAAAGTTGATTAAAAAGAGAAATCTTTTGGAAAACATCTTTTGGAAACTGATCTTAATGCCTTAATTTTTTTTTTTTTTTTTTTTTAATTGGAAAATCCAACCTTTTAAGGACACCAATTTTCTTTGTGAATGAATAATGTATTGTTGTTCCTTAAAATACAGGGGGCATAAGTATACACCCCCCTATGTTAAATTCCCATAGAGGCAGGCAGATTTTTATAATTAAAGGCCAGTTATTACATGGATCAGGATACTATGCATCCTGATAAAGTTCCCTTGGCCTTTGGAATTAAATCCCCCCCCCTCACCCCACATCATCACATACCCTTCACCATACATAGAGATTGGTATGAGGTACTTTCCATAATATAATATCTTAATGCAAATCAAACCAGCTGTTAGTCTATCTGAAATAACACCATGCCAATCTCTAGGTATGGTGAAGGGTATGTGATGATGGGGGGGTGGGGGGGGGGGGGGGGGTATTTTAAATCCAAAGGCCAAGGGAACTTTATCAGGATGCATAGTATTCTGATCCATGAAATAACTGGCCTTTAATTATAATAATCTGCCTGCCTCTATGGGAAACATAGGGGGGTGTATACTTATGCCCCCTGTATTTTAAGGAAGAATGTTTATTTATTTACAATACATTATTCACTCACAAAGAAAATTGGTGTCCTTAAAAGGTTGGATTTTCCTAATTTTTTTTAATTAAGGCATTAAGATCAATTTCCAAAAGATGTTTTTTTTATTCCTCTTTTTAATCAACTTTAGCATGGGTGTGTGAATTTATGCAAGCCACTGTAGTTCTGTACTTGTCTCAGTACAGAGTCTCAGTTATGGGCCTCGCCAGAGAATATGCACAAGCAGGGACATTGGGCGGGTCACGTGTCTCCTGCAGTTATATTTCAGCTGTTTTCATGCTTCTCTTCTATCAAAATCTCGCAGTAAAGGCTATTGGTTACTCAATGAGCAACTCATAAATGTTCAATTGTATTGTGGTATTAGCTACAAACATTTTAATCTTGACATAGCTTTTTTAGGGATGCAATAACAGTTAACTGTCTAATCTCGCACACAACTAGCCTTCAACGTTACCTTTGAGTAGTTTTCTGAACATCTCTTGGTCCACATCCTTCAGGTTTTTCGACAATGAGTCGATTTCTGGTGGTATCCTGCCTCCCAAAAAACTGGAGTCCTTTGTATAGCTTGCAGACATGACTCACCATGCACGAATATTCTAAATGCGGATATATTAAATAGCAAAATAAGAAGTTTAAGTGGGGACGTTTGAGCTCTTTTTATCCAAGTTTTCTGTTTATGTGACAGCTTCCGCTTCCACGTCACATGACGTTATGCTGGCTCCCGGGAGTCTCGCGGTGACAGACAGCTGAGATCATCGGCAGAAAAGAAAGGATTTGCAAATGGAGGTGGCAATAATGATTATTCTTTGAACGACAAAAGGTAGGTATTTTAATGTAGATAGCCTTTTAATTACAACTTTGCCAGGTTTAAAAACCGTTCGGAAAGGTTATTGTGTGGAAATGATTAGTTTGGTGTCGTTTTGTGGCTTGGTGAACGCTACGTGGATATTTGAGGATTAGCAACTAACGTTAGCTAGCTAACGATGTTAGCTTGTGCTGTGTTCCAATCACAGGCTGTTTGCTTTCACCAAAGACGACCACTTTAATGGAACGTAACGTCAAAGCGTAAACTAATGTAGCTACCTTCTATAATGCTGGATTCATAGTGTGCCTTTTTTCGACGTTTTAACGTCACAGGAAAGCATTTTAGTCTTATTAAGAAAAACAACAATTATGGGAGTTGGATGCTTAGCAACGTTACAATTGTGTCAACAATTAGCATGAACAGCTTCTTCAGCATACTTAGTAAAAAAAAAAACAAAAAAACACTACATTTGTTCACTTACGTCACTAATGTTAGTGACGATATTAAAGACCCAAACGTAAATAAGCTCGTGTAGCTAATGCTTGCTAGCTAGTATTTGGGGTAAAACAAGCTTTGCTTTGTAGAGAGACTGTGTGCGATATTTTAGTAGTCTTTTTTATTTTTTATTTTTTTCCCTCAACGTGCCCAAAGACGTACAGGGTAAAATGTAAACAAGCAAGGCTGGTCTATTAAAGTGCATTCGTTAAAGTTAACCCTCCTGTTGTCTTCGGGTCAAATTTGACCCCTTTCCAAAAAGTTTCTCTATCAGAAATTTGGGTTTCTTTCAAACAAATTGTCCAAAAAAGTAGCGTGGATGGTTCCCAACAACGCTCCTCACTAGTTAAATAAATAATCAGTTCACTGCTTTCATTCAATTTGGGTGTTTTTTGTCAATTTTATAGCATTTGGAGAAAAAAATAATTGATAAAAGACCTGTATGACAAATATAAAAAAAAAAAAAAATCAACAAAGATAAAAGTGACTACAATGTGAACAAATGTAAAAAAAAAAAAAATGTGAAAAAAGGTCGCTCAAAGTGACAAAAATGTCAAAAGTGGCAAATGTAAAAATAAAAGCTTTAAAAAATTTGGGGGGAAAAAACACACAAATTTCTAAAGGCTCAGAAAAAGTCGACAAATGTTGAAAAGTGACAAAAACATCGGGGCAAAGACACAAAACGGTTGAAAAAAATGACCAAAACGTTGATAAAAGGTTTTTCATTTAAAATTTTGACTCAGAAAAACAAACATTTGCAGGTTGGCGGGAAGACAATACGAGGGTTAAATCATAGCTTCGCATGTAACATTTTGAATACAGCTAGCTAAGCACTTGGTAACACAACAATAAATACATTATATCTCCTTATTTTCAATATTGCAAGCATTTTTTTAATGTTTTGCCTGAATATTTTCAACAGTATCTTTGTAAATGTAAAATCTCTAAGTATACTTTAAACTTTTTCAACTTTATTGTGAACACTGTGATGCATTAATGTGAATTACCGCAAGCTTAGTACAGTACAGCGGAACATCAGTGGTATGTCTGTTGTCTAGACTTTCATTTTCTATACTTAACTGTACTTTATTAAATAACAAATTTTAAGATATTTAACGCTAAATATCACGTGGGCACTTTTCTGTTTCAGGTGTGTTTGTTCAGTTTGGTGGTAAATATTGAGGCCGCTGCAGTTCCATTGAAAAGCGCCCTGTTATATTTGTCCTATCTTTGCCTTATCTTGTTTGTGTGTCAGGTACATCTCGCCATGTCTGAGTCTCTGTATGAGAAGTTTTTAGCGCCAGATGAGCCTTTCCCCCTCCTCTCCCAAAGAGCCAACCTCAGTGACGTGGGGACCCTGGATGTGAGTGACTTCGGCTGTCAACTCTCATCTTGTCACAGAACAGATCCTCTACACCGCTTCCACAGTAACAGGCAAGTACAGAGTTTGTGTTCACACGTGTACGTCACCTGTCTGTGGGATAAACAGACTTTCAGAATGTATTTTCAAAGGTTATTTCATTGTTGTTTTGGAATATATTTATGATGTGTGTTCAAAGAGAAGGCGTTTACATAGTTGAAATGTGCATCCTTATCTTGTATGCACACCACTCCTTCTCAGGTTCAGAACAACTTCTGGGATTTAACCTTTAATGTCCACTCGTGTTTCTCCCCAGGTGGAACCTCACTTCCTGTGGGACCAGTGTTGCCAGCTCAGAGTGCAGCGAAGAGCTTTTCTCCTCTGTGTCTGTGGGGGATCAGGACGACTGCTACTCCCTTCTGGATGACCAAGAACTAACATCTCTGGACCTGTTTCCAGAGGGCAGCGTTTGCAGTGATGTGTCCTCCTCTATCAGCACCTATTGGGATTGGTCCGACAGCGAGTTTGAGTGGCAGGTTGGTTGTTATATAGTCTATATCCTTGACGTTCCACTTCCGGGATTGCTCTGTTGCAGTCAAAGTCGAGGCCGGATATCCGCTGCCTTGGGCTTCCTTTGTGTTGTCATTTTAAACTCTGGTGGATTTCTGAGGACTATGGTTGACCTCTTCTCAGATCTCTGCAGGGTAAATCCAGACAGCTAGCTATCTGTCCAATCTGAGTTTTCTGTTGCATGACTAAAAGAAATTTTAAGGGCGCCTGCCCAAGAGGATTGGTTGGTTTAAAGAAATGCCAATAAACCAGAGCACGCTTTCCTCCCATCCCCGAATGCTATGTGGACTAGCCAGACTCTGCTCCAGCGTGCTTTGGAGGAGGGTCTGGTAAAGCGAGACTAGTTGTTATATGACCTAGAAAGTTTTTTTTTTTTTTTTTTTTTAAACATTGCTGATTGTAATTCAGGCTTTTGGCTTACAGGAGAATTCCGGTCATTTTCACCACGTATCTCTGTTGTTTGGAAATTTGGAGTGTTTTGGAGAAGCATGAAACCAATCGGTGCTGCCTACACCGTGTTATCCTCCTGCTAGAGGCTTACACAGGGCAAGTTTTAGCCTCTAAACATGTTCAGAATGTCATTACAAGTGCCTACTCATGTGCAGTAATTCAGTGTGAGGGAGTGAGGTGAGGGAACACAGCGAATCTGACTGCAGTAGATGTAACAGAAAGGCATAAAAATTGTGTTAATCCATACATCTGTTTATTTCCTGTTTTCCAGTGAAGTCCACATTAGTTGATTGTGGAACTCATACAATCCAATATTCCAAAATGTAACAACAGAGCTACATGTTGAAATCGACCGTAATTCTCCTTTAACGATGGAAGTCTTGAGTAGGGCTGGGTACCAAATTCAATATTTTTTAGGCAACGACCGAATTGCCTCCTTGGTATCGAGTATCAAAAAATGCCTCGTCATTCAATACCAAATCTCATCAGAATCAGTGAGCCAATTAGCATGCAGCATGCTTCTACCAAGATCTAATGTCTGTGATTGGCTGTCTATTGTTACACGTCGTAGAGACACGCAGGACAAACTACGTTACACAGAGATGGGACTCGCATAATAGGAGCTGAAAAAGGAACACACTTGAAAAAAGATTTTGCTGTAATGTTGTAATTTCTTTTTGTTAAAACGTTTTTATAAAATTGGTACCGAAAAAAGTATCGTTCAGAAACCGCTATCACCGGGACTGTATCGGAATTTTTGAACGATATCCAGCCCTAGCCCTGAGAACCTAGCTGCATTAATCTGCTGCCGTGCAACACAGAAGCTGTGATTGGCAGGATAGTTTGTCCATTCGTTTTTCTCTGCTCCTCATTGCTCGTCTGTCTTACGTCTCAGTTGCCCGGAAGTGACATTGCCAGCGGCAGCGATGTTCTGTCCGACATCATCCCGAGCGTGCCGAGTTCCCCCTGTCTGTTTTCCAAGAGGAAGCCTAAGCCCCACCCTCACCGCAACCTGGATGAGTTACCATGGAGTGCCATGACCAACGATGAACAGGTAAACAAAGCCAACACACCTTTCTGTGTTATATTTTTAAATTAGCAACCGCTCCATTTTGTTGGAGCTGAGCTGTCAAGACCAAGTTAGGGATTTTTCAGGGTTTATTTGTCAGTCAAACATATTTCACAAACTAAACAGGAGGGCTTAAAGGACCATGCTGACTTATTGGGATTTTCGCTTATGCACCGTATCCCCCAGAGTTAGATGAGTCCATACATACCCTTCTCATCTACGTGCATGTCGTAACTCTGTCTGGCGCCCCCACCACTAGCCTACGTTACCATAGATCCTGGAAGTAACCGGATCCAATTAGCCTACTGGTCCCAATAAGAGACAAAATAACACCAACATGTTCCTATTTACATGTTGTGTTTTGGGGGAATGTGATTTTATAGGTGGCCACATCGTTGAGGATTCCAAAACTTAGAGCAAAGCAATACAGCAAAGCAGCATAATGGCATTGTGGAGATATAACATAAGCGGTCTGTTTAAACTATTGAGCAGGCTGTATTGTCGCTAGGGATGTCCTCAGCTCATCTGCAGCATCAGGGCAGATCCAGTTATTTTTATAATTTTTTTCTGTATCAGCTGCACAAAGCATCATCCATTTGCATTCCATTACCCCAGCAGTTAAAAACACCCCATTGTGCTCAGTTGAACTGTCTCTGTCTTTAGTCTTCAGTGTGGGCAGAGACACCTGGTCAAAAAGGCCCAAACCCACATGTCTGTGTTTCCTGTTCCAGGTGGAGTACATTGAGTACCTGAGTCGAAAGGTGAGCACAGAGATGGGCCTGAGAGAGCAGCTGGACATCATCAAGATCATCGACCCCTGTGCTCAAATCTCTCCCACCGACAGCGAGTTCATCATCGAGCTCAACTGTCTCACCGACGAGAAACTCAAGCAGGTGGGCAGTAACTCTGACACTAACAATACAAGTTAAACAACACCGTTCGAACAGAGCAGATTTTATTTCCCACGCAACCTCACACTTATACACAAGTGTGAGCAGTCTGTCTACAAGTTAATACAAGAAAGGAGATTTTAAATTTGCCATCATTTTGGGACTCAGTAACAGTCTGCAAGGTAGCATCACTCCCTATGAAAATGTTTAAGAGACCATAAGTTAGTTAGGTTAGGGCTGGGGCATATGCTTTTGTCCCGATTCTTTCACGATACATGGGCGTTGATTCGATTTGCATTTGCAGACAATATATCACATTGAGACATTGCAAAAAAACTAATTGTTTTCTAAGAAGAATGAGCTTCACAAGTCATTCTTACATCTATTTAATTTGTACAAAAAAAAAAAAATTCTGCTTTCGGTCTGTTTTGCTGGAAATGGATATGATGTAGTCGCCTTTACCACATAAACAGTATAAATTAAGGTGAATCATTGGTAAATAAAAATAGTGATTTTATAAAAATTTTGCCATTATTGTTGATACATTATCCATTAATTCTTTTCCCAACCACCCCAAATTATCTCTGTCTTTTACAGAGAAGCACTCCTTGCTAATACATCAGTATACCAAGGTAGGAAAGATGCTAACCCAGAGTTTTTTTTTTTTTATTTAAAGATAAATTTACAAACATTCAGTCATCACAGCTCAAACCATAAAATTATAACATTGCAACAATATGAGATATTGAGATGTAACAATTGCAACTTATGAGACCAGGTAACAGAAGTATTGATTACAATATAAGTGGATCAATGAATTGAACAAAATAGAAATAATAAAAAGTAAATATATAAATAAAAATGTGACAAATTTACAAACCTCGTTAATGATATTGACGGATGTTCTTAAGTAGATTTGAGTATATGTTAGATATAGTTGGAGCTTTCTTATTTGTTACTAATTTAAGAGACTGAACATATATGTCAATTTCAATTGAATAGAATGGTCTTGAATTTGAAAATGTTGATGAATATGAAACTTCCCTAACAAAATAAGATTAACAATATTATATACAGTTCTGTCTTTACATTCAAAATATGTAATAATATGTTTCTCTTCAAGTGTGATTGTATGTGTTTTAGATACCATATACTCATCAAAACTTTTCCAGAATGTAATACAAAATAAACAACCATAAAAAAAGAGTTAACGATTCTTGCTCAGTCTTACAAAAACTGCAAGCATTGTCAACTGGCATGAATTTTGAGACAAACAAGTTTGTAAGATATGTTTTATGCAACATTTCCAAATGTAATTCCCAGTTTGTTCGATCTAAAAGGAACAAGCCACGCCATATGCCAGTTAATATCATTAAAGTGAGAATTCCAGAAAATGATTATTATTATTTTTGGTAACCCAGAGTTATGCAGCATGTTTGTGGTTGTGTGACGTCATCAGGTGCGTAACTACATCCGGGAGCACGGCCCCAGGCAGCGGGCCAGCAGCACCAGAGAGGGCTGGAAGAGGAGCAGCCACAGCAGTGCCAGCACCGGCGGGGTCAGCGGAGCCAGCAGCAGTAACGCCAGCATGGTCAGCTCTGCCAGCTCCTCCACCGGCTCCACAGCCTCCAACTCAGTCGCAGGTGAGATGCTACCTGCTTGGCTAGCAGTGTGCGCAGCAGTAACGGTGCCACCAGCAGATGATCCTGCAGCGACGGGGGCGTTGTCTGCTCAGTTAGGAGTTCTGATTGTAAAAGGGACAGAAGGGCACTTTTATTGGTGAAATAATCAGAACGTGTAACATTCTGTAAAATCTTCAGCTCCGTTTCAATGTTGTTTTTTCTGGTCTTCCAGGTTGAAAACTGTTGACATTTGCTTGTGTTCCAGGTGGCACAGCATCAGCCTGTAGTGGAGGCAGTGTTGCTAACATTAGCAGAGCGCACAGCGATGGCAACCTTTCCAGTGCTGCGGAACGTATACGAGACTCTAAAGTAAGAGGTCTGTGTGTGTGTGTCTGTGTGTGTCTGTGTGTCTGTCTGTGTGTGTGTGTGTGTGTGTGTGTGTGTGTGTGTGTGTGTTGTCCCAGCCTACAAATTGTATCCTACAGATCCTCGCATTTTAATTTGTATTTCATTTTACTTTTTCCAATGAAAATGAGAATAATGATAGGAAAATTGTCATTCCCTCCAATATCGCGAATCATATTGCAATATCAGTCAAAAATTAGACATTTTTCGTGTCAATCTCACAGCACTAACTCAAAGGTGTGTGTGTGACCGACCGGGCCCCCACAAAAATAGTGCCACGCACTGTGTCGTGACAATGTCTTGTTGTCCCCTGGACCCTACTATTTGTGCTCCCTCTTTGGTTATTGTTTTGTTGCATTTATGTTGCACCATTTCACAGAGCGTGTGAGCCTAGTGAATCACCTCAACGCCTTGGTCCTCATCTTGGGATACACGATCCTACTTTTTCAGTCCAGATACCTGGGCCTTGGGTACCGAGCCGATAAAGTGTTTAATTAATGAGCTGTATGCCTCACCGTGTCAAAGTGACTGGGATAATTATTTTATGTGTAAGGCAACATAATTACAAGGCGCACCTGAACGCATCATGAAGTCCTGCTTTTAATTCAATTGAATTTTATTTACGGTATATAGTGCCAAATCACAACAACAGCTATCTCATTGCGCTTTTCAAAAAAAAGAGCAGGTCTGCCTTGACCGGTTGGGGGTGAGAGAAAGAGTCAGAGAAAGAAAGACAGAGAGAGAAAGAGAGAGAGAGAGAGAGAGAGAGAGAGAGATAGAATTGTAGCAGAGGGTGTTGATTAGGAACTTGATGTTCGTTGTTTGTTGACATAACTCCCGGGGAAGGCAACGCGTTGCCACACTGGTTGAGAGAAATTCAGAAACAACTGAACAGTTCAGTTGTTTCTCCGTCATCTCTGGCAGTGGCCATGGTAACAGTGACAGTTACTGTTACGCTAACATTACCCTGGGGCTTCAGCTGCATGCTACCGGTCGGTAAGCAACGCTGTTTCGTCTGTGTTGTTTTTTTCTTCGGCCCCATTGTCACGATCCCCAATTGTAGTGGAAAATCTCTTTGGCCATTCGGTGGAGAAAGTAAAGATCGTCTGAAACACTGGAGCTATCTATGTTATTGTATTATGCTGAGGAGCTGAGTTCTTGCCAAATCAGCTATTTCTCATCCGAGAGCAACAGTGTGCATGTGGTGTTAAAAGGTTTGCATAGTTGTTCTATCTGAAGCATGCGTGCAGTTACAATACACAATCCAGATATTTGGGTCAGTATTGGATCGGTGAATCCCATCATTAGGACTGGGTGATATGGAGAAAATCAAATATCGATATTTTTGACCAAATATCGCTGCAATACCATATATAATACGGTATTGCGGAGATATGTAGGGTTGACAATTGGTGCTTTCAAAAAATATTTACACAGTGAGATCTGTGATAAATAAACATCAGTAATGTGGATATAATGACTAGGTGGGTAAAGGCAAATAATAGGACAGCTAGAACAGTCTGGGGAGTTCAGAAAATGACATCACTTTACTGTAATGTAGCATTAAAACCAGAAGAAGACAACACTTGTGTCATATTACGATATCCAAAATCTATAAGACGATCTCTTGTCTCGTATCACAATATCGATTTCTATTGACATATTGCTCGGCCCTCCTCTAACCTCTCTCTCTGTCTGGTCACACCGCCTTCCAGAAACGTTTCCAAGCAGCGTAAGCTCCAGCAGAAAGCCCTCCGGAAGCGGCAGCTGAAAGAGCAGCGGCAGGCCCGCAAGGAGCGCCTGAGTGGACTCTTTCTGAATGAGGAGGTGCTGGCGCTGCGCGTGACTGAGGAGGAGGGCCGCGGCGACGACGACCTGGACATACTGATGTGACACCAGTGAACCAATCGGTGCTCCCTCTACGCCTGCTCCCTCCCCCCCCGCCCAGCCGCTGCCATAGAGCCCATAGACCACGCTACTCCCCATCACTGCATGCATTAGCTTTGAGTACGCCAACATGATGCATTTTGTAAGCGTGGTGTCTGATAGGCAGTAATAGCTTATAGTGGCTTCTGACATGGCTTCAACACATTGCTTGCTAATGCTAGTATAGTACCGCTAGTGCTAAAACTGATAGCCGCTGCAAACACTACTAAGCTAGCTATAGCAATAATGCTAAAAAATACTGCTAGTGCTTTGACTAGACACGACCTCAGTCCAGCCTGCTTATAGCCAGCTCTAACGCTGCGAACAACTAGAAGAAGCTTGCAGATGCACACAAATACACACTACTAAAGACAGTTATGTCAGCTTCATACTGCTAAGAAAAGGATTGCTTCTAGATGCTGTAACAGCGTATATCCACTGCTACTAATACAGCCACCACTGGCAGAAGGACAGATCGGGCAAGAGAAGCAGAGTTTGGCCGCATTAGGCCAACGCTGCTGTGTGGGAACCAGGTGTTTATATGCAAGGTGCCAGTAGTCTCCACCCATCTGCCTACACATAGATCAAACTCTGTCTTAAACTGCTGCAGGTAATGTTACAGCGCGAGCATACACCTGAAGGCCTACAGTGGGTGAAAAAATCACGATTATTTTAATTATTTTGGTCAATATTGACATTGCAGTTATTTAACACGACTGCTCATTGACTTTTGGAAAGACGTTGCAACTATTGAACTTGAAAAACTGAACAGGTTAAACAAATCAACAGTGAAAACACCTTTAGCTGTACAATTTCCCTTAGTACTTTTCCCATTTAAACATTTTTTCTTTTCCGATCATGACGCAAAGGCAATAAGAGTTCACTTGCAAAACGTAACTGGCAAAATAATCGTCAATTAAAATTTTGATTTAATTGCACAGCCCTAGCAGAAAGTACCGGCAGCAGTTTGAACTCGACGGCAGATGTACTGTAAACAGGAGTGTCCTCGTAGGGACGCGTCTGGGGGAAACGACACAAAATGAGATTGAAGCTTTGCGTTGATGAGCAATTTCCCAATGGTGGGTGCCTGAAGTCTAATTCAGAGTGTAACACAACTGAGACGTGGAAACTGAAGTGAGCCGGTCTGTCTTTCTACCTGCCGAGTGTTGCGGTCCCCTTTCACTCTGAAGGCTTAGAGGGAGCACTGAGTCATGCATGTTTAAAACGCCGGTCACACACGAGTCCCCCGCGTGGCCCAATAACTGACAACTTGCTTCATAATTTGCATACACCTGTTTAAAAAAAAAAATCGCTCATGTGTAAATACATGGTAAATAACTGCATATTTAACGCTTGCTTTCAGGTTTTCCTTGGTGATGAAAGTTTGATTTAAAGAAAAAAATTTTCCTGTGTGTGTGTCTCTCTCTCTCTCTCTCTCTCTCTCTCTCTCTCTCTATAGAGAGAGAGAGTAGTGAACTAATTGGTTATGATAGCTTAAATGCTGTAAATTGCCACTGGTTCTTTGCATTATTTTGAGTCTTACTTTGAAGCATTTCGCTGTTTTGTACTTGAGTGTGGTCATTGTCTCGTCTTTTGAAAGTCCTCTTTGTTTCTCTCGCCAGCACTCCCTAATTTATATTTTCGCCTGAATCCCAGTTTCTCCCATCGTTTGACTTCTGTGTACATTTTCTGAATAATTTTGACCACCATGATAACTTTTGAAGCATTCGAGCATCGGTAAAGACTTATGAGACTTTATTTGGAAATGATTTTTCTTGTCTTTTTTAAACAGATCACATTGTGTCTGTCCACGTACTGTATGGCCGGTTTGGTATGGCGCTGAACTTGAGCTGGTTTCTTAAGCGTGTGCATCTAACATTGAGCCGTTCACTTTGAGAAGTGTTTTCTTTTGCTCTATTAAAATATTGAAACTCTCCCAACAAAGTGTTGACGAAGCACTAACACCTCGGCTTTTTCGTAGAGTTGTAGCTACCAGGCTATGTTCATGTTTTGCAAAGAGTAGCAACCAGAGATATTTCTTTTGTGTGTGTGTTATTTTTTTCTTCTTCTGTCTACCGTGTAACAAACACTTTCCCCGCAGCGTCTTAGCTGTAACGTGATGAACCACTCCGGCAGTTGGCCTAAAAACCTGCTGTCTAATTTCTTTATGTACTCGGCTCTCGGCTATTGTCTCATGTATAAAGTTATTAATTACATCAATTATGTCAAATGCAGCTTTATGTATTCTGTAGTTATGAATTAGTAAAACTCTATTTTGAAAAAATAAGAATTTTGAAAAGAAAATGAATTAAAGAAAAAATAAAAAAAAAAAAGCCAGTGTGATGCTACTAAGGTATTTGTGTGTGTGTGTGTGTGTATATAAGGTAATTGCTGATAATGAATAATGGAGAACTGATTTAAATATGGATCAAAAAGGTTTGAGTGTAAACTGAACTTTTCATTGTGTCATTGTTAGAATTATTTTATAGCGGGCACCAGTTGAGTTGGAACACATTTTAACCATCGGCTACAATAATGACATTATTTTTTAATTTTTTTTAATGTATTATTAGTTTCTTACAAGCCACTCTGCAGCCGTGTTGCCTGCAGTTGGCCCTTGGTGTTATCACAGGCTGAAGCATATGAATAGAGAGGTTGGTGCTTCAGGCAGGAAATCCACTCAATGGTTCTGATTGACTGTACACTTGACAAATAAACTTATTGCATCTGATTGTTCTCATCTATGATGGCTTTTTATTAAGTGTGCATGCGTTACTTTATCATATTTACAAGAAAAGGGCAGAGGCCACAACATTAAAGGCTTCAATCCGACCTCGAAATAAAAGATACAGATAGATATATTTTCTCATTTACATATTTTAGTTTTCTTTTTGTCTTTCAATTTGGAATGTCAATTTCTCCATGCACTGCTAACTAATGCTGCCATGTGTCTCTTCTACATCATCTTTTTCAGAGTCAGAAAACTATCGATGCTCTCAGGGAAATTGTTAAATTGCAGTTGCTCACAGTCAGATTTAAAGATGCCCTGCCACACGCAACCATTTTTCCTTGTGTTTTAGAAATATGTCAGGTCCATATGTGTTTGTGTTATGTGAAGATGAACTGCTACCTCCTCTGTCAACTCTAGCCACTGGAAAGAAATGAGAGGAGAAATCCGGCCAATCACAACAGCTGGTCAGTCTGATGTTATGTTGCCTGAGCTCATTAATATTCATGAGCTAGGTAAAGGATGCTGATAGCCAGGCTCTCATTGGCTGGCTGTTAGCCAATCAGAGACAGTTTAGCAGCTTGAATATTAATGAGAACTGGCACAAATTGAGCTGACTGGTTAATCTTTGCTCTCAAAGTACAACGCTCCTTTAACATATAAAGAATAAAACCAAAGTACGGTAAGAAATATAAAAAGATATTGAGTATACAGTATAGCAATACAATAGAATTTACAAGAAATATTCATTAACAATTGAGGGAAGGAATAGTGCAATCTCAGTATAGTTTGAGATGTAAGATTTAAAGTGCCCATATTATGAAAAATCACTTTTTCTGGGATTTGGGGTGTTATTTTGTGTCTCTGGTGCTTCCACACTCTTACAAACTGAATGTCCAAAATGAATGAAAGTAGAGATTTGTACTTGGCAAAGAGCGTTATGTAGAATCAATCATGTTATTTTTGGAAATTACAATTGGGTAGTTAAAAAGAACATTGATTGAAAAAATGGGTCAATTTGACCCGAGGACAACATGAGGGTTAATATCTAATGGCATCAACGCGCTCCAGAGCTTGCTTCCCGGAAATAGAAAATACGGCGGATGTGACGTCGTAGTGTTTACGTTTACCCCTTCTCAGTTGAGTCGCAAGCGATAGTGAGCCAAGAAAGCGGATATAAAAGAATTTCTATTTCACGTATTAGCCCGCACAGTTTGGGCGTAACGTTAGTTGTCGTAATTCAATGGGCGGTCACGGCGTGTTGGGGAACGAGCCCGAATCTATCGACTACTCGGTGCACGAAGCCTGGAATGAGGCCACCAATGTCTACCTGCTGGTTATCCTGGTCAGCTTCGCCCTGCTGATGTACGCCAGAAAGTAAGGACAGTTTCTACTTAAAAATACTTATTCACTGTACCACTCGGTTTATAACAGGGAGTGGTAAAACACAGGCCTTCGGGTCGGTCAGAAAGATTCCCCTTTGCGTCTTCTCTGAAAATATCAAATTCACGCCAGCCTCCATTGACATTTTTCGTATTTTAATGTTTATTTGGTTACATGGAAATAAGTACCTCATGTGGCATTACTTAAATTATTATAAATATGTAATGTGGTCGTCTGGCTAATTCGGCATTGAAATAATCCTCCAAATTTAATGTTTTGCTTTTTGATTTAAGTTATTGGTGTGAACACGGTCTGACGCTGTAGGCGTGTTAGTCATTAAGGTTATCAGACGGCAACTTCAGCGTCGTGATGTTCTGGTACACGCGTTCTCTCTTTCCTTCTCAAATCTCTGTTTTAGGGTTGCACGATATTGACAAAATGTGATATTGCGATATCGATATTCATTTCGATATTTTAAACATACACTACCAGTGAAAAGTTTGGGGTCACTTAGAAATTTCCATTTCACTCCATATAGACAGAATACCAGCTGAGATCAGTTGCATTATTTTTTTTTACCAGGGCAGCAGTTTACAGATTACATTATGTGTTTACATAATTGCAAAAGGGTTCTCCAATGTTTTCTCAGATAGTTTTTTAAAATGATATCAGATTAGTGAACAGAATGTGCCTTTGGAACATTGGTAACTTATAATGGGCAATTTAAATATTGCATTAAAGATCAGCCCCCCCACTCAAATCAGCTGGTATTCTGTCTATAATGAATGATATCGAAATTTGTAAGTGACCCCAAACTTTAGACCGGTAGTGTATGTAAAATTACAAAAGTTACTGGAAAACGCATGGAAATAGATTCATAACAAATTAAACAAGTTTTCTTATAACACTCACTTATATCGTGGCTAAAGGATTAATCCGTATGCCATGATACAATGTCATGATATCGTACCGTGGCATAAGGATTGTCATGATATCGTATCGGGAGACGTTTGGTCCCCCCCCCACCAGGACATGTTTTACTGGTTGGACAGTATAAATATAAATAAATAAACACAACTTGTACCTCTCTTCTCTGATTTGTTCCGTTTTGTCGTTTTTATTTCTATTTCTTCCCTTACATCGTCACTCTGTTGAAACCTGCACACACGTGGTGCGTTCCCGAGGGTTTGTCACGTAGCGGCCCCGTGCGTTAGTGACATGCACTAACATGTACAAGTGGCATGGCAACTGGCCAATGGAACATGGTCATTGTAGTTTTTCAAGCGAGCTCTAAATTTGAACACAAGTAATGCTGCGTTCTAATATCCTCAACGATCCGACTCGGACCTCGGATATCGGAATTCTCGCTCGGTGTCTACAAGGGTTGTCCGAGTTCGGAACATTTCTAGTTGACTTTCTAGTTGGAACTCCGACTCGGATAAATAACAGAACGGGACACAGCGCTCCACAAAATATTGCATACTTTTCGCAAAGGTTTCGATGTAGCGTGATATTGCGATAACGATATAGAGCCGCTGTATCATGCACCCTTACTCTGTTTATCTGGGATTTAGGAACAAGAGGAAGATCATGCGGATCTTCACGCTCCCTCCCACGGTCGGCAGCAGCCCGGAGCCCAACTTCTACGACAGCCTGCAGAAGGTGCGCCTGCGGCAGCAGCTGGAGATGTACTCTCTGGGTGAGCAGTCGTTTCACTCTATCAGCTCTCCAACAGCCGGGTCTGGGACGAGAATCCTAAATGTGTCTTTGATTCTGTCCTGTTCTAGAGAAAATCCATAAAATAATGTTTTCAGCACATTACTGTATGTTTGGTTAAACATCAGGCAGTAAGTTCTGTACTTAGGTACACATTTGAAGTACTTTACTCGAGTCTTTTCTTTTCATGCCACTTTCTACAGACAGAAATACATTTTACTCCACTACATTCATCTGACAGCTTTAGTTACACATTGAGATTTTACTGCACTGTATATTATAGTACTTCTACTTAAATAAAGGATCTGAATACTTCTTCCGCCACAGCTTATGTAATCCCATCAGAACTGATGTTTTAGTTTAATGACCTAAATCAGGGGTCTTCAACGTTTTTTAACTGAAAGAGAGACGGAACAGGAACCCCCTACCACATATACACATGTATTTAGGGCAGGGCGATATGGAGAAAACCAAATATCACAATATTTTTGACCAAATACCTCAATATCGATACCGCAACGGTATTGTAGTGTTGACTATTGGTGCTTTCACCAAATATTTACACAATGAGATTTTTGATAAATAATCATCAGTAATGTGGATATAATGACTGAGTGGGTAAAGGCAAATAGAACAGTTAAAACAGTCTGCTAAGATCAGAACATGACATCACTTTACTGTAACGCAGCCTTAAAAACCAGGAAAAGACGAGACTTATGCCATATTACTATATTACGATATCTAGTCTCATATCACAATATCGATATATCAATATAGTGCCCAGCTTTACATGTATTGTATAAAATGAAGTTGCATATACAATAACATGTAGGGTGGCCTAAAGCCTTTATACCTTTTTTGCATAGAATGCTAAGCTATTAAAATATGCAGGATTTTATAAATCTATGTATTAATGTTAAACATGTGGCACAGTGAATATTTAGGATAAACTGTGTCTGTGGATGGCCTTAGTGACTACCTTACCTATGTAGTCCAGTCATTTAGGCCGAAAGGGGGTCAACCTAGAACACATTTCAACAGCAGCAAACTCAACTGATTTTGTGTCCTCTATGTCCTGAGTAAGGAAAAAAGCCCCGAAGAATCCCAATAAAAACAAAATAACTAAGTATTATTGCAGAGATGGGGGACAGGACCTACCTTTTGTCTTCTGCATTTCCCTTACTTGTCTCCTGTTCGTCCCCCAGAAACAGTCCCCCGGACCCATCCCCTACCTCTGCAATAAATAATGAATAAAGACTGGTTTGAAGTACTTCTTTCTGCCTCCTATGTATTACTGCTCATGGTTCCTAACTGGGTTCCATTCAGACCTTAACATTAAGTACTTTACTGTTATATGGCAACACGATTCAACAAGACATTTACCTAGCCAGTGTTTAGATCTGTTATGGTATTTCTGTAAATTAGCACATAACTAATCAGATTATGCACCGTTTGCCCATGTTAACAAACAATTTAAAAAAAAACATGTAATACATTTTTTGTTTGTCTTGATGTAATTATTCAACTCAGTAATTTTCACAGTGATATATAAAGGTTTCAATTTTTACCGTATTCAGGTGATAAAACAGCATGAATAGGCGTATGAATATGCTATATTTGGTACTTTTTTAAACTTTCCCCTAATGGGATTCTTCTGGGTTTTTTCCTTACTCAGGACGTATTGAGGATACAAAATCATTTGCTTCTGTTGCAATTTGTTCTACCTTTTTTCTTCATAAAATAACTGGACTTATAGGCCAGTAAGCCGTGGGGATTTATATTTCTAATAATATGCTGGATTCATGCTAAGACTTTTTAAATTTTGGGGAAAAAAATGAACTATAATTTGGAGGTCCCTCTGCCTTGACTCTGAGGACCCCCTAGGGGTCCCAGACCCCCTGTTGAAGATCCCTGACCTAGACCTTGATTTGTCTAAATAGGCACCTGTATTATGTTTGCATTCTGGGTAATCTAGATGAAAATGAACCCTTCTGTTGTCCTCCTCGGGTCTAATTTGACCCGTTTTGGGGTTTTCTATATCCAAATTGATGATTCCATACAATCCTCTTCGCAATAAAATAAAGGATCAGTTCACTGCTCTCATTGAATTTGGGTGTTTAATTAAATTTGATAGGATTTGAAAAAAAGATTGCAAAAAAGAAAATTAAAAAATGACGGAAAAAGCTTAAAAACGTGGGGAAACCACAAAAAACCTCGTCAAAAAGTGATAAAAGTGACAAAAAGATAGGGAAAAGCGACAAACATTTCTAAAGAGACGACCATGAAGTTTAAATTGAATATTTGGACCCAACAGAAGGTCGACGGGAAGACAACACAAGGGTTAAAATAAACGTTTTCTTGTGTTCTGTGTTTTAGCCAGGAAGTTTGAGCAGGGCCAGGCAGACAGCGTGCAGCTCTCCATGGAATGAGAGCAGGAAGGACCCCTTCCCTTTCTCTCGGAGAAGACACGCCTGCGTCTCCGAGCCCTTTGTGCGTGGACAGGAAAGCATCTGGACGGCTGTCATGATCGCACAAAAAAATGCAGAAGACGCTCCTCCCATCCTAGTTCTTTTCTGTTTGGCTCCTTGAATGAGAAGCAGCTTCATTCGCCTTTTTGTGAGTAATTCACTAACAATGACCTTCTGTCGTTTTTTCCATTTATTCTGTGTGGAGTAGGTACAGCTGGATGGAGACGCAGCATACGCAGTGTGGTGTCCCGCAGGGACTTAATGGACTGAGAAATGATGTCACTAAGATACTTGAAGTACGGTGTGAGATTAAAAGAAAAATCCACCAGGAAGATTTCTTTTGCGCACAGAACAAGATCCTTCAGTTTTAACATAGGCTCTAGTTGTTTTTTTAAATCTGTTTTTACTTGTTTGTTCAACTGTTTTTGTGTCAGCTGGTTAGTAAAATTCAAATATAAAAAAAATAAAAGCACATAAACATAAAGCAGCCGAGTCAGCAAATGTTTTGACTATCAGACCTGAGTTTATTTCTTGTTATGTATAATGACAAGTCTGGGTATATAATCAACCATTTTTATCGGTTTTTAACTTTTTCTTACGTTTGGAGAGCCTGGCTATCAGCTGGCTACTGTCCCTCAACTGTTCTCTTCAATCTCATTGTATATTTCTTGTAAATTCTATAGTATACTGTATATTTAATATCATTTTATATTTCTTACTGTACGTTATGGGAGTGTTGTACTTTGAGAGCAAAGATTAACCAGTCAGCTTGATTTGTGCCAGTTCTCATTAATATTCAAGGAGCAAAGCTGCTTGACTCTGATTGGCTAACAGCTAGCCAATGAGAGCCTGGCTATCAGCATCCTTTACCCAGCTCAGGAATAGTAATGAGCTCAGTCAACATGACATCAGACTGACCAGCTGTTGTGATTGGTCTGATTTCTCTTATTTCTTTTTAGTGGCTAGAGCTGACAGAGGAGGTAGCAGTTCATCTTCACATTCACATTCACATAAAACACACACACACAGACCTAACACATTTAAAAAAAAAACGGTTATGTGTGGCAGGGCACCTTTAAATGTGTCCATTACTTGATAGACGTAATACATTTTAGCATGATAAGAAGCCAATTGTACACAAGTGTAGCCTTAATGAGCTGCTAGCTTGGCCCACCGTAGACTTTAACATTAAGTTTTCCGTGTTTTGAGACCCAGAAATAAAATCCAATTGACTACTGTATGGGTGCAGGGTCAGAGACGGATATCTGGAAACCAAAATGTACATTAAACAGGAGGGGTGTGTAGCAAAAAGTCTGGTAATTAGGGTGAACCGAAAACAATATAAGTCATCAGTGTTCCATCAGCGGCACGTCTCACGCCTTTCATAGTACACAAGAAGTTTTATTTATTTACATCCAGTAAACTGGTCCCTTAGCTAGGGCACATTTCCACTGATCTCAGAACCAGGATGTCATTCAGCATACAATAGAAGGCCCTGGTGAGTGGCAAAGGAAACAGGCATATTTATTAATTATTAATACAGTAAAACAGATGTCAAACAAGAACAAGTGTACAAATACAGAACATCTAACTCAAAACAACACATGCTCACTCTTATCAGATTCTTTCCTGCCTGTACTGGTACACATTCAAATCAGATTGGGAACTAGTGATGAATGGCAAATGTATAGTTTTTTTTTTTAGACATTAATATGAGTTCCCCCAGCCTGCCTATGGCCCAGAGAATTTGGCCCACCCATGAGTGAGACATCATGGCTTTCAAACGAGCTAAGTGGCAGTTGGTCAAGGCCCCCCCCCCACCCACCCCCCAATTGCTACAGACTCAGAAATGGCACATACAACGAAAAGCTCATTTCCTGCATCCTGTGTTGAAGCTTGGCGCCGACATTTTAAAAAGGTAAATATACAAAATGCTCCAGGCATAAAATCAATTGGACAAAGTGAGCTCCCCCTTGCACCTTAACCTGTATATGAAAAATCATCACAACAAAGTATAAAAATAACATGTCTTGAAACAATATATATATAAAAAAAACGAAACGCAATTATATACAAAAACCAGGCAGCCAGTCAGGAAACGCTAATACAAATAAAGTGTGTTCCTTCACAATGTACAGCAAGCGGATTCTGCACAAAAGTTCAAGTAGCGGGGGCAGGCGAGACGGGGCAGGCGAGACGCAACGTGCTTTACTGAACAAACCCCCAGTGCGAGCCGCCAGGGCAGACGTCCACGGCGTCCGCAGAGAGAGCGCTGGCGTACTGGGACGTCCAGTCTCGGAGGAAGAGTTCCTCCGCCTGGTGCTGCACAGTCTCCTGGCCTTCTTTCACCTGCGAGCCGGTCTGGTTCACCACCAAGCCCACTCCAGCCGTCTGGGTGAAGTAGTTCTCCGACCAGTTGGATGTCCCTGGGAACACAGCAGTTAGCAGTCAGTCTCACGTTTTAGTGAGATATGTAGTCTCCCCGCCACATGGGTTCCATTCAAGAAAAAAATGACTTTTACAACATAGACAAGGGGATCTGCAGTAAAAACAGGTTGCAATATAGCTGGTTTCAAAATGAATATTATTTTAATTAATTCCAGACTAAAATAAATACCATTGCATTTCATACCGATATAGAGCACTCTGTCTGTAACCATGTACTTGGCGTGATTGACTCGTGCGAAGGGAATCTTCATCTGCTCGGCTGTCGATGGCACTGTGAAGATTTTCTGCAGAAATAAAAACAACAGCGGGAGTTTAGGATATATCCCATATCTGTTAGGGGCTGTATGTCTCAGTCATCGTGCAGGAAAAGAGTTCTCCCCAACGCACCACGTCAACGTCACACTTCAGCTGAGGTCTGCTGAGCACCAGCAGGGACTGCAGGAAGGGGAACATGGCGGCGGGGGAGTGCTTCCAGCAGCTGACCAGGAGTCGAACCTGCACACGTCTGGTGCAGGCGGCAGCACGCAGCGCCGAGTCGATGGCGGGCCAGAACCTGACAGAGGGAGACCACACGCACGCGTTTCAACCCTTTGGCACGGGAGACAATATCAGAATGCCTGTGGTGCTAGTGTGTACGCTACTTAAAAAGGATGACACAGCATAATACATTTTAAGCTAGGGCTGGGCAATATATTGATATTATATCAATATTGTGATATGAGACTAGATATTGTCTTAGATTTTGGATATTGTGACATCGTAATATAACATAAGTATCTTTTCCTGCTTTTGAATGCTGCATTACAGTAACCAGGCTGTTCTATTATTTGCCTTTTCCCCACTTAGACATTAATTACACATTACTGATGATTATTTATCTAAAATCTAAGTGTGAAGATATTTTGGTAAAGCACCAGTTGTCAACCCTAGAATATCACGGCAATATCGACATTGAGGTATTTGGTCGAGAATATCGTGATATTTGATTTTCTCCCTATTTAAGCCCAGTTCAGACCAAAGAGTCGACGAGTTGAAACTTGCGACTATTTCCAACACACCCGTCTACAGCGTCCTGCCAGTTTACACCAATACGACAACATGCTGTATTGTCTCCATAGAAACGGATCCTTGTACCTCCGTTATAACTTCTGACTTTTAGGCTTTTTTTTGTAGTTGGATACATTATTTGTAGCGTCTTAAAATGTGAATAAGGATAGAGATGGTGAGATACTGGCTACAGCTGCATTTCTAGTCGAGATGAAACCGCAAAAATAAGGTTTTATTTCTCCGATTCAACGCCGCTCCCTCTCTTCAGTCACGCTCTAGCTCGCTCCACCAAATACCACGCACTGCTCCTGGGCCCGAAACTCTGTCAACCGGTCGTAATGGCAGTTTGTAACTTAGAAATCAGTTGGATTATCATTTCATTTCTATAGTTTGTCGCTGACATTACCAGCTGGCATCACTGTTGCCTGTTGAAACAGGCGATGCACCTTATGCTCTTTTTTTTTTTACGTTGTAAAAAACAGTTTCACCTCACTGAAAGTCTTTGGTCTGAACGTGGCTTTACACGGTTGTTTCCACACTTCTAAAACCATCCCAGGACTGATCAGCTTTCTTGCAGATAAGCAAGTCTCCAGCATTTGAACTAGAAAGTCTCCAGTCAGCAGAAGAACCTCATCTTACTAAGCTGCTTCGTCAGCCAATCAGAGTCCAGTGTTGTAACGGTTTATTCAATAAATACCCTTTTAATTAACTAGTCTATCTCTACTTACAAGACACAATGCATTGCAGTATTTGTTACTGTAATACTTGTATCTAATAATTAAGTAACTCAACATAAAGATGGAACAGATGACTGTGTGTGAGGAAGCGGTTTGTGTCTGATGATGAACATGTCAGCAGTAAATGCTGCAGCGGAGCGGCTCGTCGTCACCTGAGGGGCTCTGTGTACTGCGACAGAGGGAGGTAGTCCATGACGGAGATGTAAATGAATTTCTGGGCGTCGTCGATGACGGACAGGATGGTGGCGAGATCATCCGAGCGGCCGCGGGCGGAGATCTGTGGAGGGGAACTCTGCAGGAAACGGAGAGAACACAGCGAGAGGGCTCTGTCACAGCAGGGCACATGAATAGAATTTAAAAAGGGGTGTTTGATTTTTCAAAATGGGCGTTTACTAATTCCTCATATGATGCTCCAAATGCTGTCTCATGTCATCTTCCACTCTGAAATGTAAACATTATCACTTAAATCTGCGGAATATGTCAGTTTTTTATAGTTTTGTTTAGAAAGTATCGGTATTAGCCTTCAAAACCACATAGTAATTAGTAGGCGTGTAGTGATACTTCGATCTGGATCAATATATATTGATTCAATGATCCACGATCCAATGTTATCGATGCAAAGTGAAAATACCGATACATATCGTCTGTAAGATTCCCATTTTATATTTACAATTTTATTTAAAAATAATGGTTTGTTTTAATTCAGATGTCTAGAAGACAATTGTCAATTCATATTTTTTGAGTTGCTATAAATCGAACCGTTTTAAAATAGGCATACGATATTGTCTCACATTGATTGCAGGCCCGTGAATCTAATAAAAATGATATGATAGATTTAGATGTCAGTAAACATTGTATTGCTGTGTAGAGAACCAATATAATATTGGATTGTGATAACGTGTGTGAAACCCAAAGCATTCCTCTGGAAGGAAGCTTATAGTGTAGTTCTGAACTTACAGACAGGTACACTTGAGCAGGCACTCCATTGAACTTCAGGTGCAGGGGATTCTGGGAGCTGGACAAGGCAGAGAGACGAGCAGGCCAGTACGGTGGCAGGGAGCCGTTGTTGGCACCGCCGATGGTCCAGTACACGCCAAAGATCCGAGAGGCATCCTGGGCCAGGCAGCTGCAGTCCTCCACCGACAGGCCCACCTCCTTCACCTGGTTTAACACAAACACACAGGACGCATCAGCGTCGTCGCAGCCACCACTACCGCTGTGTTCCACGAAGCACATACAGGTATCTACAAACTGGAACCCCCTCTGATCTGGAAGACGCACAATTACGTTGCACTTTTAGGACTAGGCAGGGTTTCCTCTATGTTGATGGCGGCCCGCCACGGCAACATTTCTGCCGCCATGACATAAGTCAGACGCACAACAGGGTCTCCGCTTTGTACAGCTGCTCCTTCAGCTGTTTATGAAAAGTCATAAAGTCGTAATTACACGACTCTGCGGAGCCGTCTGCTTCACTGAACTCAAGAGAAATGTCATCTGCTCTGTCTCCCTGAGCAACTGGAACAGTGACAGGACGTCATGGTAACCAAGTTACAAACTGTTTGTGAGTGACAAAAAGAAATCTGCATTCACGAGGGTCCCGTGAAATATGACGGCTACAGTTTATTGGAAAATAGCATTGTGGACACTAAATTTGATGAATTTACTGTTTATCAGACCCCAGATGAGACAAGAAGCTAACGTTTCCCCGCTGCAGGAGACGCTGTATTCCTCCAACACGCTGTATTAACGTTAGCTACTGTTTTAAAAACCATTTCCAGGTTAGTGGGGGTTCAACATGCAAAACGTAGCTAGTAATGTTCACTCAGCGTTTTGTTTTGTTGTTAAACTGTGTGTAAAATGAGCGGTGGGTTAGGGTCACCAAAGGGAATTACCAACAGTTCAAAGTGTTGTGACGGAAATCCAGAAAATTACAAAAGGTAAAATTTTTGGAATCAGCCAGCCATCTCCTGGGCCTTAAAATAAAATGAAAATACCCAAATCTTTGTTATTAAACATCGCCATGGTAACATGTGATCTTTTGAAGTGCTGTCCCAATCATTTTTATACCTATATGAGCCCACGTGGCCTCACACACTCACTCACTCACTAAGGACCTGAGATCAATTGAGTCTGGGAGTCTTTAGTCCCCAGGGATCACTTTGGGATTGGACCAATGACTGCTATGTTTAAGTCCACTATGGCGGCGTACACACAGGGAATCAGTGATCCGGTGATTTGGCGCAGGGTTGTGCGTGTCTGTGTGTGGGAGTGTCTCTGAAACAGGCCATTTGTGTGATGTCTAGGGGCGGGGGAAAGAATCGATACAGCATAGTATCGCGATATTTTCAGTGGCAATACTGTATCAATACACAGGCTCCAAGTGTGGATCTTTATTATATATGTGTTGGTCAGTTCGTCCCATTTTGCAATAACATTTAAGTGACATGAACAAACAGAGAAATTTATCTTTTTAGATAAAAGAGATGTTGACAAAGTTTCCTTTAGGGGACGTCATTTGAAAATGATTGAAATTGGAAAAAGGTTATAAATTGCAATATATTGCAGAATACTGCAATAGGTTTAAAATCGCAATAATATCATATCATGGCATAAGTATCGTGATGATATTGTATCGGGAGGCGTCTGCTGATTTCCACACCTAGTCCCGTTTTGTTCTTTAACCCCCCCCAATGTAGTACAAGTAGACTTTGTATTTGACAGTTACCGTTTTTCGTCAGAACGTTAACTTATTTCCTCTCTACGTTTCCGTTAGCACTTGAAGGCAGCTTCATTTCACAGAGAAAGAGAGAAAGACAAGAGACGAGCGAGACAGATTCACTGTTTGTCAAACAGTCAGCTGTTACAGTCAGTGCACTACCCCAACTCAAAATGAATGGGAAGACTTCTGATGGCCGACGCAGGCTGTGTGAATGCCCACTAATGCAGATACATTTGAAAATGAAAAAATGTTTCTCTCTGTTGTACCTGACTTAGAGAACGCCAGTCCATGTTAGCACTACCCAGGTAGAAGTGCTTCTGATCCACCACCCACAGCTTGGTGTGGACAATGCCTCCGGTCACAGCCTTGAGGTCCACCTCTCTGACCTCTGCACCTGGAGACAAAACATGATCAGAAATCACTGCAAATTATAACCCTGCAGTAGCAGTGTCTGCAGTCTACATAAATGACTAAATGGTTCCATGGCATGAAAATGTCACTTTATGAAGTTTTTTAACATTAATATGCATTCCCTAGCCTGCCTATGGCCCCGCAGTGGCTAGAAATGGTGATGGGTGTAAACCGAGCCCTGGGTATCCTGCTCTGTCTTTGAAAAAATTAAAAGGTCAGATGGGTCAATTTGTAATCTTGCCTTATGAGGTCATAAGGGGTAAGATTACCCCCTCTTTCTCTGCTTTGCCCACCCAGAGAATTTGGCCCACCCTAGGCCTGCAGCGTTGAGGTGTAAACTTCTATATATGGGCGCCCGCTCTACCAACTGAGCTATACGGGCACCCTATTCATTCATTGTATGTGTAGCTGAGCCAATGTTGTATTTCGGTTTGTTTTTGGATGTGTGTTTGTTTGAAGTATGGCTGCGTGCTAAATTTCATGGATCCATTTTGTACTTATTGTAAAAATGAAAACCAATGAACATATATATATATAAAAAAAAGATGTTGACTACTTCAGCTTTAATATATGGTGCACACGACAGAAAGGCACCACACAATGATCGTTGGGTGATGAAGTACCTGTTGCAGCCAGTTCTGCCGTGTCTTGAGTGGAGGTCTGGGGGGCGTTCACGGCAATCTGGAGTTCTACACCTTTGGATTCAAGTTGTTGAAGTTGCTCAAAGACCATTCTTCCCTAAAACATATGGAAATTAAATCACACACACATTAAGAGTAGGGCTGCACAATTAATCTAATTTTAATCACGATCACGATTTTGACTTCCCACAATCAAATTTTTATGATCGAGCGTTTTTTTTAAAGCATCATTTCATAGAACGCTCCGTTTTTTTTGCATAGCGCATCTACCGCTCCGTAAACCCCTGTCTGCTCATGTTTCAGTCAGTTGTTCCCTGCATCTCGCAACTTAGTTTAAAGATGTAGACAGTCACAGTGGACAGAGTAACGGGAGGAAAATTCAACAGATAGCAGTCGGTTATACGTCGGTCTCAAGGTTTACCAGTTTACCAGTAAACGCAACATTTTGTCCCGTCTGTTATTCAGACAACAGCAGTGAGCATGCCACCACAGTCGTAGTTGGTGGCGGTGCTAGTTAGCTTCTGTTAGCTCACAGGCTCTAGGGCGCAAGTAATATTTTTCCTCTAGGACGCACCGGTGCACATAATGTCCTCGCATCCGCTGCAATGTTGTTATATGGGTATGGTTTAATTTTGCGTTACATGACCCATTTCTTCTGTAAAGCCGTGCCTGTGTTGGATCTCCAAGTGAAACGGAGTTGCTGGACCTGGGCCAGAGATGTGACCCATGGACAGAATATCATAGTTAAAAAAAATGCAGCGCAGTGACAATACAGACATTTCATACACACGACGTGTGTATCCGCCGTTCGACCCGTGCTGGACCCGTTCATAATGAGTCAGCCGTCTCTCTGAGCCTATGTGACAATAAAATGTGTTTTGGTTAAAATCAACAAATAATCGTGAGAATAATCGTGATCACAATATTGATCAAAATAATCGTGATTATCATTTTGGCCATAATCGTGCAGGCCTAATTAAGAGGTTCAAAGGATTATTTATTTTAATGAGAGTAGGGTATGCCGCTGACTGAACTAACCTGAGAGTCAGAGGAGTGAGATAACTCCCCGTCACGTAGAGTGAAGTAGAAAGCAGCGATATGGACCGAGCTGTTGGCTTTGTCCAGCAGACGTAGCCAGCTGTCTGTGATGCTCAGTCTGGACGAGGGAGAGGGCTGGTAGAGACCCTCGGGGATGCTCTCCACCAGGCGCACTCTGAACAAGAGAGAGAGAGAGAGAGAGAGAGAGAGAGAGAGAGAGAGAGAGAGAGAGAGAGAGAGAGAGAGAGAGAGAGAGAGAGAGAGAGAGAGAGAGAGAGAGAGAGAGAGAGAGAGAGAGAAGCTACAGCCACTGACACACCAAACAGTATCCAGTCATCTTCGTAAAACTGGTCTGAACTTCTAAGTTAGGCTGGTTTGTGATTTAGTAGTTTGCACGATATTTCTTTAGCTGCTCATATGTCACCTTCGAAACAGCAAAATTTAAATAATGTGGGGTGCATTTATGCTGAATAGGAATGTATCAATGCATTGTGAATCGTTTAAAAATCAATTTACATTTGATAAAAACTGAATCTTGATGCAATTTTGAAACAGCCCTTGCCCAGGGCATGACGCTAGCTACCATTACACAGCAGGTAACGTTAGCCTGCCGTTAGCAAGTTACATTAGCTGGCTTAAACACGGTTAAAATGCTGACAGCTTAACGGTCTAATGGGTGACTCTATTTAACTGTATTTTTTCTCTTCAAAAATACAATTTCAGTGAATTTTCTGATGAGAGGACACATCTGTTGTTTTTGCACAGTTTATAGAAAAAAAGGAAATATTTTTCAGTCTTTTTTCTGCAGCTCATTCTGTTATAAAAATCCTGATTAAATCACGAAGCAAGGCAAGGTTGTTTCTTTTTCAACAACAAAAAGGACAATGATGTGCACATCCGTGTAGTTGCTGGTGGCAACCGGCATGGCTCATCACAAACAAAACTGATTGGAGAGATCCACACTTTTTCCTGGTTATGTCTTACCGACAATCAGTGCTGCAAGGCTCTGGTACTAGGCCGAAGCCCTCCAGCCAGTGCAGTTCCATCTGAGCGGTGAGCTGAGCCACAGACATGGGAAGCCCGTAGTGCCACACATGCTGGCTCAACCCCCCGAGAAGCAGCAAGGTGGTGGGCAGGAGGCAGAAGAGGGCAAAGCTGGAGCATCCTGAACTCTACAAAACAAGTCGAGTACAATTTTAGTTTGTTCTAGTTTTGTTTTATTTATTTCTCTATTTATCTTCATCGTTATCGTCTCTGCCACAATTATTACATTCCACCCTACTAAGGTTCACTGAACAAGTACACCATATACACACACTTACCGTATATACTGTATGATCTCCACATTTGTACATTCAATCGTCAATTATACAAACATTTAACATAACTGCTGTATATATTGTCTGTGACTGTCTGTTTGTCTACATATGTGTCACCTTTTAGTTATACACTATCTTCACACACACCCAAAAAAAGTGTGAAGTTCTGATCTTAGCTTGGACAAGAGACTGGGGAACAGCTGAGGATTGTGTTACATGACGTAGCTGTTATTGCAGGGTGTGGTGAAATTCCTGCTTGTGTGACTGTAACCACCAGGACATCAGTAGGACTAATCTCAGTGGAATCTGTCAGGCCAGTAGAACCACATGGCTCACCTTAGTTGACTTGGTTGCTTGAGCTCCAGCAGGGTTCTCTGGTGCTACAAGAGAGGTCAACCCATCCACGTTGGGGTTTTCCTCTGCAGGATCTGAGAACTGGCTTAGAAGTGGTTCATGATGCTTCTCCCCCTCCTCTGAATCATGGCCGTCGGACTTTTTATCTGCAACATCATCCTCACATTCAACATCTGATGAAGACATACTGTCCTTTAAATCAGATGGATCTCTCGGCCCCGTTGGTCTCGTCTCCCACGGCGGTTGTTCGTCCATAATAGCCTCGTCCTCTGTATCTCCAGCGGCGGTGAGCGTAATCCTGCTTTTAACCTCAACAGCAAAATACTCTTCCGCATCTTTTGGTGGCATTTGGCTGATGGAGTCCTCGCACGGAAGTTGAGTTATGGTGGCACCCTGAAAGGGTTCAGTTTCTATGTCTAACGTTTTGCCCTCCTCCTGGTCCGGTACATGTTGCTGTGAGCCCTGCTCTGGTCTGAGGGCCGGCCTGGTGCTCACACTCAGAGAAGATTCAGACAAACTGGAGTTCTTGGATGCAGTGATCAGGGGACTAGGGGCTGCTGCAGCGGCTCGTTCTGTGCTGCTTAGCAGAGAGGTGGTTTCAGAGTCCATTTTGAGAATGCGAACCGATGGCTGGGGCAGTGATGTTTCTCTCACATCAGGCGGCTTGGACTTGGTGACCTCCACGCTGCCAGCTTTCTCGGGGCCTACATGTTGCTGTGAGCCTTGCTCTGTTCTGAGGGCCGGCCTGGGGCTCGCACTCAGAGAAGATTCAGACGACCTTGAGCTCTTGGATGCAGGGATCAGGGGACTAGGGGCTGCTGCAGCAGCTCCTTCTGTGCTGCTTAACGAAGAGGGGGGTTCACAGTCGGATCTGGGACGTGGTCGGAAAGTGGGGATTCGGGACAGGAGTTTCCCACCTTTGCGGCTCATGTCTTCTTTGTCCTCGAGTTCTTTGCTTACAGCCTTGCCTTCAGCCCGCAGACGGTCCAGCACAACGCGACAATACTTCAGTTCCTGAGGAGGACAGAACTTCATTAGAAAAAACATGCATCCATCTTGTGTGTATTTATAAAAACTATTCACAGTGGCTTGAATAAGTTTACACCATACATGGAGATGGGCATGGGAAACTTTCCATAAGATCATCTCTCAATGTGATCAAACCAGCTATTAGGCTAACTGAAATAACACCATGCCAATCTCTATGTATGATGAAGGGTATGTGATGATGGGGGGGTTATTTTAATTCCAAATGCCAAGGGCACTTTATCGGGATGCATAGTATCCTGATCCATGAAATAACTGGCCTTTAAAAATAAAAATCTGCCTGCCTCTATGGGAAACATAGGGGGGTGTATACTTCCCCTGTATTTTAAGGAAGAACATTTATTTATTTACAATACATTATTCATTCACAAAGAAAATTGGTGTCCTTTTTAATTAAGGCATTAAGATCAATTTCCAAAAGATTTTTTATTCCTCTTTTTATTTAACTTTAGCATAGGGGTGTAAATTTATTCTAGCCACTGTATCTATAGCAACTCTCACACAAACATGTTTTAACCCAGTGACTCTGAATAGCTTCATGGCCACACCCTAAGCTGCACATAACACCGGAAATACCTTTAGAAAAGCAGTTAAACATTCTCAAACTCAATATCATCTAGTCTTTTGTTCCTTGTATTAATTCAAACAGCAAATACTATAACAAGTACATTACCTTGAGCGGCTACCGGAGAACTGCAATAGCCAGAATGGCCACACCCATTCAAATTAGTGTGATTGTCTGATACACCTTAACATGTTTAGCATGTTTTCATGGACATTTTCTTTAAAACAAGACATGAGTGTTGCCATGGGGACAACATTATTTAAACTTAACATTCCGATGAACAATAGGCTTCAACAAGCTCAGTCCACAATGCTAATTTTCATTAATACACTGATATCCATGGCAAATAAATTTCAGTATTCCAGTGATAGATACCCCGGGATTGTTTATCAGGGTGTGGCAAGTCGACTGGTCAGATTTCTGCGGCTGCTGCATTCATTTGACAAGATGTCGTGCAGTCCTTCCATAAACAATGACTACATTAACATAATACATAACACATAATAATCCGGTGTTTGCCCTTATTCAAAAAAATCGAGCTGTTTATATGGCTGATGAAAGTGAATATTCCACCAATATTCCCATTGAAAATCAACTTTGCACATGTAGCCGTGCAAAATAGATTTTTTTTTCCATTGTTTAACAAGTATTCCTTCAACCAGTTTCTTGAAAATGTTGGCGTTGTGATGTTTGCACCCGTTAATATCCAAGTCTTTGATAATGTTTAAAAGTAGCAGTGTTTCTCCTTCAGAGAATTTGGCCTTTTTCTTTTATGTATGCATATCTACCACAGCCTTGCAAACGGTTGGCTTGTATACACCAAATATAGCAACACACTTCTTAAACCTGAATAATACCTCACATGTCCCAAATGTCTTCATAGACAGAATATGCTGCTTACATGACCTGTATCAAATTAGGAATATTGTCATATTTGGAATAACCGTGGGAATATGAGTATGCATACAGACAGACTCACTGATTCGTAACTCCATTTCCAAAGAGACAACATCATACAACTGAATGTCTTCCACCAGTTTAACCCTCATGTCGTCCTCGGGTCATTTGACCGTTTTCCTATATCAATGTTATTATTAACTACACAATTTTAATTCCCCAAATTAACATGACTGATTCCACACAATGCTCTTTGGCAAGTACAAATCTCTACTTTCATTCATTTTGGGCCATTTTATTCAATATTATAGACAAAAACGTGAGAAAATGTTAAAAACATTGATAAAAAGCATCAACAAAAGTGTTGATTTTCAATTTTGACGAGAAGACAACAAGGGTTAACTGTTTTTTCTTAATTTTTTACTCTTATTGTGTGACGACCAAGACATTTTTACAAGTCACAGTAGGAAAACCCATGTTTTAAATGATTAATGGTGGATTCCACCGAGCTGCTTCTGTTGTAGGGTATTGTGCATGCTCTGTCAACATCATGGCTTACTGGGACAATTGAATAGAGCAGAGCCACCCGTGCTTTTCCTACTATGACAACATTTTCACGTGGGAGGCTATTTTCATAAACGGACAACCTCTCAGTTTTCAACAATAACATCCTGCACAGCTGTCAGTTTTTAGAAAAGTGTTCATTTACACGTACCCGTGTATATATGCCGTCAATGCTGCCATGCAAGATCTCACTTCGTGGGGTCTCAATGATCCTAAGAAAGGTGAGAAATCAGCCCAGAACTACACGGGAGGAGCTGGTCAATGACCTGAAAAGAGCTGGGACCACCGTTTCCAAGGTTACTGTTGATAATACACTAAGATGTCATGGTTTGAAATCATGCATGGCACGGAAGGTTCCCCTGCTTAAACCAGCACATGTCAAAGCCTGTCTTAAGTTTGCCAATGACCATTTGAATGATCCAGAGGAGTCATGGGAGAAAGTCATGTGGTCAGATGAGACCAAAATAGAACTTTTTGGTCTTAATTCCACTAACCGTGTTTTTCTGCACATGGGACAGGGCGACTGCACTGTATTAAGGAGAGGATGACCGGGGCCATGTATTGCGAGATTTTGGGGAACAACCTCCTTCCCTCAGTTAGAGCATTGAAGATTGGTCGAGGCTGGGTCTTCCAACATGACAATGACCCGAAGCACACAGCCAGGAGAACCAAGGAGGGGCTCTGGAAGAAGCATATCAAGGTTCTGGCGTGACCTAGCCAGTCTCCAGACCTAAACCCAATAGAGAATCTTTGGAGGGAGCTCAAACTCCGTGTTTCTCAGCAACAGCCCAGAAACCTGACTGATCTAGAGAAGATCTGTGTGGAGGAGTGGGCCAAAATCCCTTCTGCAGTGTGTCAAACCTGGTGAAAAACTACAGGAAACGTTTGACCTCTGGAACTGCAAACAAAGGCTACTGTACCAAATATTAACATTGATTTTCTCAGGTGTTCAAATACTTATTTGCAGCTGTATCATACAAATAAATAGTTAAAAAATCATACATTGTGATTTCTGGATTTTTTTTAGATTATGTCTCTCACAGTGGACATGCACCTATGATGACAATTTCAGACCCCTCTATGATTTCTAAGTGGGAGAACTTGCAAAATAGCAGGGTGTTCAAATACTTACTTTCCTCACTGTAGTTAATTATCTGCCAGCCTTTAGCGCACACTGACACTGATATACCTGCAGTATGCTAATGCTGGCTCATATGTAAATCTAGCTCTGAACTTCATTTTATAAAATTTCACTGAAGAAAACTACTTTGACACCCAAAGGTGGTTTCATATAAATATGTAAACATAAAAACTGACTGACTGATTTATTGACAGTCCAATATGGCTCAATAAATGTATTTCTATTTAAGTGCACTGTTATTGTTACTATTATCTTCGATGATTAAAGTTAATTGTGAAATATTATGCAAAATAATAGATTTTAGCATACAGCTCTCCTTTTAGAGATGTAAATAACTTACTAACAAGTTGAAAATATAAATCAGCTTTACTGCTGCAGAACAGGCTAAATGAGATTACACTTCTGCACAAGCCTGCCAATATTTTTTGCTGATGATGACATGCTGCTGCACCAACACAGAGCACCATTTATCTCCCAACATGGCTGTGTAAATAGTTGTGCCACTCCCAGGGCATTCTAGGTAGCTATGGTTTTCCGGCCTATACAAAACATCTAACAGCAAAAGGTTCGTTTGTTTAGGCTTCATGTGAGGTGAATTATAGACTACCGTTAACGTTGCACCAGCCTCCTCAGCAGTTTCCTCCTCCAGCTCTGCAGCGGGACTTTGACGTGTCTCCATCATTTGGACAGACTCAGAGTCTGACTCATCTGACTCCTGATGGGGCAAGATCGGTTATATTCACAGTTAACAAGCCATCTAACAAAGCATCAGACATATTCCACAATGTAAGATTTAATGTGCCGCGGTTGTATTTCAATCTACAAAAGGCCACAGGCAACAGTGAAGGGAAAAAAGAAATTTACGGGGACCGTTATGTCATCTTCTTCACATAAAAACACAGTCAGCGTGAAGTAAAAAAACTTACCATGATGCAGTAACTTGTCGGGTAATAAGTTCTGGCTGGGCGGAGGGGTTTAAACTCGCAATGCGGTTATTAGCTCTTAACGGTTTTGCTAACCCGCTAGGCAAATTATACGTTAAAGTGTTAATACCAGTAAATATAAGACCGTTTAAGGCAGACTGGTGTCTATATAATCCTTCCTTGAGTATTTCTCCCGGGTTAGCCAGCAAACGTTGCTGTCGTTGACGTTAGCGAGCAAGCTACGTGGCCGACTGTGAAGTTTTCAGTAGCGGAGGAAGAGGAGGCGGAAAAGCTGAGTAGTAGGTTAGTACCCACCTCGTACGTAGTTCTCCTGAGCGGGCGGGTCGTCCTTCTCCTCGACTTTACCGTTGTTGTGTCTAGAAACTCGAGCTCACTTGAGTCACTCTCCTCACGTGCATGACTGAGGAGAATTGTTTTTCTGGATCGCAGGACCACCGGCATCTTGGACTACTTTAACAATGCAGCAGCTCCTTCGTGACACGAGATTAACGGACGGAACGTAGCTAACGTTAGAGGGAAGTTACGTTTGTCTAATGAAAGCACACTCTGGCTAACTTTAATTTTGAGTTATGGCAAACAAAAGTTTCATTAAACTTCTGCTAGGGTTATCCAAACACTTTCCAGACTGACTTTAAGCAACCTTACCGTTAAATCCTATTTGAATGCGCCGTCTGTCTTCAGAAATAAACAACAATTTGAAGAAACCGCGATTTCCTGTTGTTGCTGATTGGCGGTTGGTATTGAAAACAGTGGCTCCGCCTATCAGGCGGCTCCACCTATCAGACGTTACGCAGATCATCCCACAACACGGAAACAACAAGGGATTACCGTCGCTTGCTGTTTATCCTGGAGCTTCTTTGGTTTTCACTTAAAAAAGGTCTGTTGTTATCCTTAAATGTTTAGCTATACATTTAATGTTTTTTTGTGAAAATACAAAGCATAACTGAGCGACAGAACGAAATAAGTGACATTCATACAAAGTTAGTTTCGGTTAGCGTATCCGTTGTTGAGCAGCCTTTGTGGAACACAGTTGTTGTTGTTTATGTTCCTAAGACCCGAGTAAAGACATTTAGCCTGCTGGGATACTGAGTTTCAAAGGTCACTAAAAATGTCCATGGGGCACATGAAAACCTGTAACGTTACATTATAATCAAATCAAATAGTCCCACAACCTTGGCTGTCATGAAAGGCGCTTTATATCAAATGTATTACAAATATTAGCTACATTACCGATGTTTGAAATGTTGATGTTAATGTCGAAATTAAGAGATGAGTTGTAGCTAGTGAACTGTGAAATTAATATTGTTAAGAGGTGGGACTGCCAGCCACCATAAAGTGACTTTTATATTGTCATATAATAAGGTCACCTCTATAGTTTATTAGATCATTGTAACGTTAGTTGTATCATGGGATTGTTGTTACAGTGTCAGTAATAATGAACAAGTTACTATTACTAAGATTTGCCAGATATAAACCTGAATATATGACATTTAGAGTGGTAGAGTGGTCCCCTAATACTGTATCTGAAGTCTCTTTTATATAGACCTTAGTGGTCCCCTAATACTGTATCTGAAGTCTCTTTATATAGACCTTAGTGGTCCCCTAATACTGTATCTGAAGTCTCTTTTATATAGACCTTAGTGGTCCCCTAATACTGTATCTGAAGTCTCTTTTATATAGACCTTAGTGGTCCCCTAATACTGTATCTGAAGTCTCTTTTATATAGACCTTAGTGGTCCCTAATACTGTATTTGAAGTCTCTTTTATATAGACCTTAGTGGTCCCCTAATACTGTACCTGAAGTCTCTTTTATATAGACCTTAGTGGTCCCTAATACTGTATTTGAAGTCTCTTTTATATAGACCTTAGTGGTCCCCTAATACTGTATCTGAAGTCTCTTTTATATAGACCTTAGTGGTCCCTAATACTGTATCTGAAGTCTCTTTTTATATAGACCTTAGTGGTCCCCTAATACTGTATCTGAAGTCTCTTTTATATAGACCTTAGTGGTCCCCCTAATACTGTATCTGAAGTCTCTTTTATATAGACCTTAGTGGTCCCCTAATACTGTACCTGAAGTCTCTTTTATATAGACCTTGGTGGTCCCCTAATACTGTATCTGAAGTCTCTTTTATATAGACCTTAGTGGTCCCCTAATACTGTATCTGAAGTCTCTTTATATAGACCTTAGTGGTCCCCTAATACTGTATCTGAAGTCTCTTTTATATAGACCTTAGTGGTCCCCTAATACTGTATCTGAAGTCTCTTTTATATAGACCTTAGTGGTCCCCTAATACTGTATCTGAAGTCTCTTTTATATAGACCTTAGTGGTCCCCTAATACTGTATCTGAAGTATCTTTTATATAGACCTTAGTGGTCCCTAATACTGTATTTGAAGTCTCTTTTATATAGACCTTAGTGGTCCTTAATACTGTATCTGAAGTCTCTTTTATATAGACCTTAGTGGTCCCTAATACTGTATCTGAAGTCTCTTTTATATAGACCTTAGTGGTCCTCTAATACTGTATCTGAAGTCTCTTTTATATAGACCTTAGTGGTCCTCTAATACTGTATCTGAAGTCTCTTTCCAAAAATTCAGCCTTGGTGTAGAATTACAGCCCCTAGAGCCAGTCCCACAATAAGCTTTCCTTAGGATGTGCCATTTCTGAGTCTGTAGCTTTTGAGGGGGGGTCTTGACCAACTGCCACTTTGCTCATTTGAAAGCCATGATGTTTCTCTCTCATGGGTGGGCCAAATTCTCTGGGCGGGCAGAGCAGAGAAAGGGGAGGTAACCTTGCCCCTTATGACCTCATAAGGAGAAGATTCCAGCTCGACCCATCTGAGCTTTCATTTTCTCAAAGACAGAGCAGGATACCCAGGGCTCGGTTTACACCTATCACCATTTCTAGCCACTGGGGGGCCATAGACAGGCTGGGGGAACTCATATGATGTTGAAATTTTCATTCAATGGGACCTTTTAAGATACTTATAGCAGTGATGCAAAAATTGGATTAATACAAAAATATTGGCCACAAAATGATATGGTATCAACATGGTGTAGCTATATATTGTAGTAGTAGAAAATCAAATATCTTGATATTATTGACCAAATACCTCAATCTCGATATTGCGACGATATTGTATGGTTGACTATTGGTGCTTTAACAAAATGTTATTTACACAATGAGATTTTTGAGTTAATAACTTAGTGGGTAAAGGTAAATAATAGAACAGCTAGAACAGGTAAGTTCAGAAATCACTTTACTGTAATGTAGCATTAAAACCAGGAAAAGACAACACGTAGCATATTATGATACATCAAAAATCTAAGACAATATCTAGTGTAATATCGCAATATTGATACAACATTGATATATTGCCCAGCCCTAATCCAAACATATTAATGTTTTGAAGGTATACATTTTCCTCCATATTGTTCATTTCTTGCTCAGTGTTGTGCTGATGTCTCATCATTTTGTTTCAGGTCTCACATGTGAACGGATGGGGCTGAGAGGAGACAGTTCGGCAGTTTCTCTACGATGATGGACACTTAGTTTAGTCCTAGCAGTACTCCCAATGGACGCTCCACTCACAGCTGCCCCTCCTCCCAACTCCTCCGACCTGCCGGTCCCGATCCCCCTGCATCCAGCCGTCGCCCCGTCCGTCGAGCTCGGCTTCACTATCCTCTACACCACTCTGTACGCCGCGCTGTTCCTGGTGGTGTACACACAGCTCTGGCTTCTCTACCTCTACAGACACAAAAGATGGAGCTACCAGAGCGTCTTCCTGTTCCTCTGCCTGCTCTGGGCTGCCCTGCGCACCACCCTTTTCTCCTTTTACTTCTATAACGCTCTGGAGGCCAACCACCTACCTGTTGCAGTCTACTGGCTGCTCTACTGCTTCCCTGTCTGTCTGCAGTTCTTCACTCTCAGCCTCATTAACCTGTATTTCACTCAGGTAAGACAATGGGACATTGTCTTGAAGTGAAAGTAAAACAGTTTCCTAGAGTGTCTTCACATAATCTTTAAGCGGGGGAATTCCTTTTACTTGCTCTCTGTGCTATTGAAATGAAACATTGTGGAGCAGCTTCTTTTGCTTCCAGTTGCATTCTTAATGTCAGATGTGTTTGTTTACCCTGTTGCTTATATCCCTCCTGTACCACAGGTCTTACTCAAAGTGAGAGAGACGTACAGCTCAGACGTGGACAGAGGACTGTAAGTGTTACTCTACAGCAAAGACTAAGAAAAAAGCCTTTCAATTAATACCGTTACGCTGATTAGAGCCCGACCGATACATCGGCAGGCCAATATTATCGGCCAATATTAGGCATTTCCCGATGTATCGGTATCTGGATTTATAATGGCCGAATAAAAAATAAAATAAATGATTTTGATGAATAAATATTTAAAAAATAACGGACTGTCAACCATGTTATGAGCATTAGCGTTGTGTAGTTTGTCCACCAGAGGGCGCTCTACAACGTCCCTGTTAGCAACACTCTGATTATTTTTTTGTTAATGTGTTTTTGTTCAAAGGACTTTAAGTTTCATATCTTAAGTTTGTATTTTATACATTTTGTATACCAGAACTTTAATATATTTTGATGTTCCTCTGTTCTGTTGTGACAATAAAACAAATTATTATCATATTATTTTAGTGAGAACTCATAAATAAATCCAAATAACTAAAGTTAGGGAAATCTGTTTGTTTTGTAATGTGTTTCTGGATTATTTTTTTTTAATATATATCGGCTGATATATCGGCATATTGGATTTTTAAATAACCAAATCTTCGTATCGGTCTCAAAAATCGGTCGGGCTCTAACGCCGATTATCTTGATAAAACTTCAAATGTGATATGAGCATATATATATATATTTATTAATATTTATCTCTGCAGATGGTTGGCGCGGTGTGCGTATGGTGCATTGAGCGCCATCTTTCTCTGCGTCAACGTGGCCTGTGCGTCTCTGGAGGACAGAGGCCCCGGGCCAGGGGAGCGGACCTGGAGTCTGGTTCTGGTCCGAGTTCTAGTCAACGACTTGCTCTTCATCCTGGATGCGGTGGTACTGGCCGCCTTGCTGTTGCTCCTGACCCGACACTCGCGCTCCACCAGCCCCTACCTGCTCAGCAAGGTGTGCTAAGCCTCCGCCTTAGAAGTGGCGTGCAAATGACCAAGATGCAGCAAGTACACTATAGTATAGGTTAAAGTCATATATATACTGTATATAGTCAAATGAAAAAATACATACATTTAAGGCAATATTTGATAAAACGTCAAAATGTAATACATTTTCACTTCATTATGTAATGACATCCACATTATGTAATAATCTGACAAATTTTGTAATAGAAACCCTGAACATACGTAATACATTCCTCTGCATTCATGTTATAAATTATTACATAATGCAGCGCCGCCTACAAAATGCAGGGTTTGCAATGTAATAGTGTGTGTGTGCGTGCATGCGTGCGTGTATATTGTATGTACTGTATGTATATATATAGATTTATTGTATGTATGTGTGTGTATACAGTATATATATATTGATTAATTGAAGTATTAATTGAATATAATATATATATATATATATATATATATATATATATACAGTGGGTACGGAAAGTATTCAGACCCCTTTAAATTTTTCACTCTTTGTTTCATTGCAGCCTTTTTCCAAAAATCAAAAAAGTTCATTTTATTTCTCAGTAATGTACACTCAGCAACCCATCTTGACAGAAAAAAACAGAAATTTAGAAATTTTTGCATATTTATTAAAAAACAAAAACTGAAATATCACATGGTCATATGTATTCAGACCCTTTGCCGTGACCCTCATATGTAACTCAGGTGCTGTCTATTTCTTCTGATCATCCTTGAGATGGTTCTACACCTTCATTGGAGTCCAGCTGTGTTTGATTATACTGATTGGACTTGATTAGGAAAGCCACACACCTGTCTATATAAGACCTTACAGCTCACAGTGCATGTCAGAGCAAATGACAATCATGAGGTCAAAGGAACTGCCTGAAGAGCTCAGAGACAGAATTGTGGCAAGGCACAGATCTGGTCAAGGTTACAAAAAAATTTCTGCTGCACTTAAGGTTCCTAAGAGCACAGTGGCCTCCATAATCCTCAAATGGAAGACGTTTGGGACGACCAGAACCCTTCCTAGAGCTGGCCGTCCGGCCAAACTGAGCTATCGGGGAGAAGAGCCTTGGTGAGAGAGGCAAAGAAGAACCCAATGGTCACTGTGGCTAAGCTCCAGAGATGCAGTCGGGGAGATGGGAGAAAGTTGTAGTAAGTCAACCATCACTGCAGCAATCCACCAGTCGGGGCTTTATGGCAGAGTGGCCCGAAGGAAGCCTCTCCTCAGTGCAAGACACATGAAAGCCCGCATGGAGTTTGCTAAAAAACACCTGAAGGACTCCAAGATGGTGATAAATAAAATCCTCTGGTCTGATGAGACCAAGATAGAACTTTTGGCCTTAATTCTAAGCGGTATGTGTGGAGAAAACCAGGCACTGCTCATCACCTGTCCAATACAGTCTCAACAGTGAAGCATGGTGGTGGCAGCATCATGCTGTGGGGGTGTTTTTCAGCTGCAGGGACAGGGCGACTGGTTGCAATCGAGGGAAAGATGAATGCGGCCAAGTACAGGGATATCCTGGGACGAAAACCTTTTCCAGAGTGCTCTGGACCTCAGACTGGGCCGAAGGTTTACCTTCCAACAAGACAATGACCCTAAGCACACCGCTAAAATAACGAAGGAGTGGCTTCACAACAACTCTGTGGCTGTTCTTGAATGGCCCAGCCAGAGCCCTGACTTAAACCCAATTGAGCATCTCTGGAGAGACCTGAAAATGACTGTCCACCAACGTTTACCATCCAACCTGACAGAACTGGAGAGGATCTGCAAGGAGGAATGGCAGAGGATACCCAAATCCAGATGTGAGAAACTTGTTGCATCTTTCCCAAAACGACTCATGGCTGTATTAGATCAAAAGGGTGCTTCTACTAAATACTGAACAAAGGGTCTGAATACTTATGACCATGTGATATTTCAGTTTTTGTTTTTTAATAAATATGCAAAAATTTCTAAATTTCTGTTTTTTTCTGTCAAGATGGGTTGCTGAGTGTACATTACTGAGAAATAAAATGAACTTTTTTGATTTTTGGAAAAAGGCTGCAATGAAACAAAGAGTGAAAAATTTAAAGGGGTCTGAATACTTTCCGTACCCACTGTATATATACACTCACCGGCCACTTTATTAGGTACACCTGTCCAACTGCTCGTTAACACTTAATTTCTAAGCAGCCAATCACATGGCGGCAACTCAGTGCATTTAGACATGTAGACATGGTCAAGACAATCTCCTGCAGTTCAAACCGAGCATCAGTAGGGGGAAGAAAGGTGATTTGAGTGACTTTGAACGTGGCATGATTGTTGGTGCCAGAAGGGCTGGTCTGAGTATTTCAGAAACTGCTAATCTACTGGGATTTTCACGCACAACCATCTCTAGGGTTTACAGAGAATGGTCCGAAAAAGAAAAAACATCCAGTGAGCGGCAGTTCTGTGGGCGGAAATGCCTTGTTGATGCCAGAGGTCAGAGGAGAATGGCCAGACTGGTTCGAGCTGATAGAAGGGCAACAGTGACTCAAATTACCACCCGTTACAACCAAGGTGGGCAGAAGAGCATCTCTGACGCACAGTACGTCGAACTTTGAGGCAGATGGGCTACAGCAGCAGAAGACCACACCGGGTGCCACTCCTTTCAGCTAAGAACAGGAAACTGAGTCTACAATTTGCACAAGCTCATCGAAATTGGACAATAGAAGATTGGAAAAACGTTGCCTGGTCTGATGAGTCTCGATTTCTGCTGCGACATTCGGATGGTAGGGTCAGAATTTGGCGTCTACAACATGAAAGCATGGATCCATCCTGCCTTGTATCAACGGTTCAGGCTGGTGGTGGTGGTGTCATGGTGTGGGGAATATTTTCTTGGCACTCTTTGGGCCCCTTGGTACCAATTGACCATCGTTGCAACGCCATAGCCTACCTGAGTATTGTTGCTGACCATGTCCATCCCTTTATGACCACAATGTACCCAACTTCTGATGGCTACTTTCAGCAGGATAATGCGCCATGTCATAAAGCTGGAATCATCTCAGACTGGTTTCTTGAACATGACAATGGGTTCGCTGTACTCAAATGGCCTCCACAGTCACCAGATCTCAATCCAATAGAGCATCTTTGGGATGTGGTGGAACGGGAGATTCGCATCATGGATGTGCAGCCGACAATTCTGCGGCAACTGTGTGATGCCATCATGTCAATATGGACCAAACTCCCTGAGGAATGCTTCCAGCACCTTGTTGAATCTATGCCACGAAGAATTGAGGCAGTTCTGAAGGCAAAAGGGGGTCCAACCCGTTACTAGCATGGGGTACCTAATAAAGTGGCCGGTGAGTGTATATATATATATATATATATATATATATATATATATATATATATATATATATATAGTGTATATATATATATATATATATATATATATATATATATAGCCTGTTCATAAAGCTCACATCAGCGCAGCTGCATGTGCAGTATGTAATCATTTATAACAGATTATAACATAATGCTGGTGTTATTAGATAATGAAGTGACTATTTATTATATAATGCGTTGTAAGAGGTTTTTACACATTAAGATGAGTTTATTCCTCATGATAAGTCCCACTACTAAGCATTGTGTGGCTCCAGGCTAACAGCGTGTCTCCTCCCGACCAGGGGACCACGGTGTGCCGTACAGCAGCTCTGGGAGCAGCAGTGATCCTGCTGTTTGCGAGTCGGGCCTGCTACAACCTGACGGTGCTCATTCTGTCTCAGAACCACCGAGTGGAGTCCTTCAACTTTGACTGGTACAACGTCTCAGACCAGGTGATCATCTAACGTTGGAGTCAACGCACTTTTAGTCAGCGCATTGCTCAAGTTGGCACCAAATGGTTGTCAATATTTCTATATCAGAACGTCATGATTAGGGCTGGGTACCGAATTGAATATTTTTTAGGCACCGATGGAATTGCCCCCTTAGTATCGAGCATCAAAAAATGACTCGTCAAATTTCAATACCCAAAGGAGTAAATCTCATCAGTGAGCCAATAAGCATGCAGCATGTTTCTACCAAGATCTAATAATGCTGCTGATTGGCTGTCTAACATCACACAGCATAGAGACACGCAGGAAAAACTCGACGCTACACACAGACTGGGATTACGTCACTCAGAAGACGCTAGAAATAAATGTGTGCCAAAATGTTATTTCTTTTTTGTTAAATATTTTTTGGATTTATAAACATGGTATCGAAAAAAAAGTATTGTTTAGGAACCAGTATCAAAGTCACCGTCTGGATATCAGTCCTAGTCATGATAAGGTTGATAGCCATGCTCAGTGAAAATACCAACACACACTACTAGATAACCCCGTGTGTCTGTGTGTGTGTGTCTGTAGGCTGACTTGCGTAGTGAACTGGGCGACAGGGGCTACCTGGCCTTCGGCGCCATCCTCTTCATATGGGAGCTGCTGCCGACCAGTCTGCTCATCCTCATCTTCAGGGTCCGCCGGCCTGCGCAGGAGGTAGTTAGCACATCGGACAGAATAAAAACTAAATAAAGACTTTTGAATTGATTCTGATCCTGTGTCCTGCTTCATTTTAAAGTTAAAAAAGAGATCTATAATGAAACTTGACACAGGATCAGACATGCTGAAGCTGTGGAAGTCATTTCATCCTGTGTTCTCTCCCCCCCCCCATTTCCACAGACCAGCAGCATGGCCATTAGCAACAGGGTCCTACCTCGGCCATATTTCTTTGATGACCCTCAAGGCAGCGATGACGATGTCCCCGCTCCATGGGCACGCAGTTCACATCCACACTCTAGGTACTGTCATCACACAGGCAGGACCACATGCATCAACCCTTCATACCCCAGTAATGATCGGAGTTGGTTATTAATAACAATGAAAACTTTCCTTCGTCCCAGCTTCTTCAGTGTAATGATTGACAGCTTTTCCTAGGGCTGCAAATTACAATGATTTCTGTTGTTGATTCGCCTGCAGATAGTTTTAACTAGAGCCCGACCGATAAAGGATTTTTAAGGCCAATACCGATACGAATATTTGGTTATTTAAAAATCCGATATTCCGATATATTGGCGAAATATATATATTTTTTAAATCCAGAAACGCATAACAAAACAGTTTTCCCTAACATTAGTTATTTTTTGTTATTTATGAGCTCACTAAAATAATATGATAATAATTTGTTTTATTGTCACAACAGAACAGAGGAGCATCAAAATATATTAAAGTTCTGATAAATAAAATTTATAAAAATACAAACTCAACATATGAAACTTAAAGTCCTTTGAACAAAAACACATTAATCAAAAAAAAAGTCAGCGTTTCCAACAGGGACGTTGTAGAGCGTCCTCTGGTGGACAGACTATGTAACGCCATCACTAACAGGGACGTTGTAGAGCGTCCTTTGGTGGACAGACTATGCAACGCCATCACTAACAGGGACGTTGTAGAGCGTCCTCTGGTGGACAGACTATGCAACGCCATCACTAACAGGGACGTTGTAGAGCGTCCTCTGGTGGACAAACTATGCAACGCCAACACTAACAGGGACATTGTAGAGCGTCCTCTGGTGGACAGACTATGCAACGCCAACACTAACAGGGACGTTGTAGAACGTCCTCTGGTGGACAGACTATGCAATGCCATCACTAACAGGGACGTTGTAGAGCGTCCTCTGGTGGACAGACTATGCAACACCATCACTAACAAGGACGTTGTAGAGCGTCCTCTGGTGGACAGACTATGCAACGCCATCACTAACGGGGACATTGTAGCGCGTCCTCTGGTGGACAGACTATGCAACGCCATCACTAACGGGGACATTGTAGAGCGTCCTCTGGTGGACAGACTATGCAACGCCATCACTAACGGGGACGTTGTAGAGCGTCCTTTGGTGGACAGACTATGCAACGCCATCACTAACAGGGACGTTGTAGAGCGTCCTCTGGTGGACAGACTATGCAACGCCATCACTAACAGGGACGTTGTAGAGCGTCCTCTGGTGGACAAACTATGCAACGCCAACACTAACAGGGACATTGTAGAGCGTCCTCTGGTGGACAGACTATGCAACGGCAACACTAACAGGGACATTGTAGAACGTCCTCTGGTGGACAGACTATGCAATGCCATCACTAACAGGGACGTTGTAGAGCGTCCTCTGGTGGACAGACTATGCAACACCATCACTAACAAGGACGTTGTAGAGCGTCCTCTGGTGGACAGACTATGCAACGCCATCACTAACAGGGACATTGTAGCGCGTCCTCTGGTGGACAGACTATGCAACGCCATCACTAACGGGGACATTGTAGAGCGTCCTCTGGTGGACAGACTATGCAACGCCATCACTAACAGGGACGTTGTAGAGCGTCCTTTGGTGGACAGACTATGCAACGCCATCACTAACAGGGACGTTGTAGAGCGTCCTCTGGTGGACAGACTATGCAACGCCATCACTAACAGGGACGTTGTAGAGCGTCCTCTGGTGGACAAACTATGCAACGCCAACACTAACAGGGACGTTGTAGAACGTCCTCTGGTGGACAGACTATGCAATGCCATCACTAACAGGGACGTTGTAGAGCGTCCTCTGGTGGACAGACTATGCAACGCCATCACTAACAAGGACGTTGTAGAGCGTCCTCTGGTGGACAGACTATGCAACGCCATCACTAACGGGGACATTGTAGCGCGTCCTCTGGTGGACAGACTATGCAACGCCATCACTAACGGGGACATTGTAGAGCGTCCTCTGGTGGACAGACTATGCAACGCCATCACTAACGGGGGCGTTGTAGAGCGTCCTTTGGTGGACAGACTATGCAACGCCATCACTAACAGGGACGTTGTAGAGCGTCCTCTGGTGGACAGACTATGCAACGCCATCACTAACAGGGACGTTGTAGAGCGTCCTCTGGTGGACAAACTATGCAACGCCAACACTAACAGGGACATTGTAGAGCGTCCTCTGGTGGACAGACTATGCAACGCCAACACTAACAGGGACATTGTAGAACGTCCTCTGGTGGACAGACTATGCAATGCCATCACTAACAGGGACGTTGTAGAGCGTCCTCTGGTGGACAGACTATGCAACGCCATCACTAACAAGGACGTTGTAGAGCGTCCTCTGGTGGACAGACTATGCAACGCCATCACGGGGACATTGTAGCGCGTCCTCTGGTGGACAGACTATGCAACGCCATCACTAACGGGGACATTGTAGAGCGTCCTCTGGTGGACAGACTATGCAACGCCATCACTAACGGGGACGTTGTAGAGCGTCCTTTGGTGGACAGACTATGCAACGCCATCACTAACAGGGACGTTGTAGAGCGTCCTCTGGTGGACAGACTATGCAACGCCATCACTAACAGGGACGTTGTAGAGCGTCCTCTGGTGGACAAACTGGACATGCAACGCCAACACTAACAGGGACATTGTAGAGCGTCCTCTGGTGGACAGACTATGCAACGCCAACACTAACAGGGACATTGTAGAACGTCCTCTGGTGGACAGACTATGCAATGCCATCACTAACAGGGACGTTGTAGAGCGTCCTCTGGTGGACAGACTATGCAACACCATCACTAACAAGGACGTTGTAGAGCGTCCTCTGGTGGACAGACTATGCAACGCCATCACTAACAGGGACATTGTAGCGCGTCCTCTGGTGGACAGACTATGCAACGCCATCACTAACGGGGACATTGTAGAGCGTCCTCTGGTGGACAGACTATGCAACGCCATCACTAACGGGGACGTTGTAGAGCGTCCTTTGGTGGACAGACTATGCAACGCCATCACTAACAGGGACGTTGTAGAGCGTCCTCTGGTGGACAGACTATGCAACGCCATCACTAACAGGGACGTTGTAGAGCGTCCTCTGGTGGACAGACTATGCAACACCATCACTAACAGGGACGTTGTAGAGCATCCTTTGGTGGACAGACTATGCAACGCCATCACTAACGGACGTTGTAGAGCGTCCTCTGGTGGACAGACTATGCAACACCATCACTAACAGGGACGTTGTAGAGCGTCCTCTGGTGGACAGACTATGCAACACCATCACTAACAGGGGCGTTGTAGAGAGTCCTCTGGTGGACAGACTATGCAACACCATCACTAACAGGGGTGGACAGACTATGCAATGCCAACGTGCATAACATGGTGGACCATGTTAGTTGTTTTAATTTTATTTTTTAAATATTCATTTATCAGAATAATTTATTTGTCATTATAAATATTTCTGATGAATGAATTTTATAAATGCCGATATCAATAGTTCGGGAAGTGCCTAATATCGATCGGGCTCTACTTTTAACACTTCCATTCATAGTTTAGTTGATAAAATGTAAAACTGTAAAACGTATTTTTTATTTTTTTTAACATATTCACATATTCACTTTTCTATAATAGAAAACGAAAGAAAGTATTCCCATTTGAAAAGCTTGAACCAGATATTTTTGGGACCAACAGCGATCTCCGTGCACACAATGTTTTTAGCTCGCGCCCAAACTGCATATCTCATCAACACCCTCGCATGCAGCACTCACAGCAGGTTGGCACTGCAGAGTCCGACCCCTGGTCCAGGCAGGGCCTGTGTGTGTGGAGTTTGCATGTTCTCCCCGTGTTTGCGTGGGTTTCCTCCCACCATAAAGACTAGGAGTTGAAAATTAGAGCCGACTGGCTCATATTTTCAGCATAATTCACTGTATATCAAGGAAGCTAGGGGGAAATGTATTCAGTATAAAATGTTGCATCGGTACTACTGGACACCAAATTGGCTTTTCAAAATAAGACTAATAAGTACCAACACATGCTGGAAATGTAAAACCGAGATGGGCATCTTTTTGGGAAACGCTCTATGGTCAAACCATTTTGGCATAACATACTTGCATTATTGGGGTAGCAGTAGCCATGCCAAAATATCCAAGACTATGCCTTTTGGGAGATAAAACAGAAACACCAACGCTGACAAAAAGCGCATATCCAGTTGTGATAACCACGGCTGCCAGGATTATATCGAGACGCTGGAAATCCCCCAGAAACCCAACAATGCAGGAGTGGAAAGTCCTCATGAGTGAGACAACATCATATGAGCTTATGCGGGCTAGGATAAGGGGCAAAGAGCCTGGGACATTGGGGATTTGGGATCACTTTATGGTCCACCTGACTTCGAACTAGTAGCCTGATTATGGGATTGTATCCTATTTTATGCCATATTTATTTAATTTTGTGATATTTTGTTTGTTTCACTAATTATATGATATCATAGCTAATACTACTGTACTTTTTGTCTGCTCAATTTTTTTTTAATTACAATATATATATATATATATATATCATAATGTTAGGGTCTAAATAAATCCAGAACAGATTAATAAAGTGATTTTGTCTACGCTTCTTGTCCCTCCGTTCCAGCTGGTATGGATCAGAGACAGCTCCTCTCCTGTTTTCCAGCAATCCTCCAGATCAGAGCCAGCAGCACCACTCGTTCTACTCCACCCCCCAGAACTAACCTGGACTTCTCCCGTGCTACCTGGGTCCTCCGTGATGATGTCATCTCCCAGCAGCCACCGGGTAGCACCGCCCTCCCTCTCTGGGAACAGTTGTGAAACTGAAAACCTCAGGAATTCATCGATAAAACGGCGAATATGCACCTTGTAGTTTTTGAACAGAGAATATATTTCTTGGCTTAAAGGGAACAAACTAGTCGGGACTAGCCCCCCCGACGACAGACACAGCCTCCTTTATAAAGGTCAGGTTAAGATTTAGTCGCAATGTGTTGATGAAACAAGGTAAACTTGCTCCTACAATTCCTAAAAGAAATTGCACATTTAGCTTCATTAGCATTCCTTCACCTTTTTAAATAAATGCACATAATGTATTTCATAAGCTTGCAGCTTGATAACCACTGACAATACTTACAGCGTTTACAGTTTTGTGTTTTCTCCTCCACTGTGTCAAGCGTACAGGAAATACACTAACACATCTCTCTTTTTTCATTTGGTGTTTCTTTAAGACCAGCAATGTTTTGACACTTTTAATAAATCCACACCAGCAGACTGACTCTCTTCTAACCGGAGACCTATACAGTGTCTGCTATTTTGGTTTGTAAGGAAGAGTTTCATTGTTTTTCATTTAAAAAAGTATTTTTGATTGTTATTATCTTCATGTATAATTGTATTTTGATGGGACGTTTAACTTATTTTATAGTGTAACCTTTTAATTGTAGCTAAGAATCCCAATGTTTTTCTCCTTTGTCTTTACTGGAATGGGGCTTCCTCATAGCAACCAATCACATGGCTTTGACTTAAAGGTGCTCTAAAGGCCGTTTTATGGTTGTGCCGAGGTTTCACTCAGAGCTTTCGCCGTAGCGTGCGTGTACGTGCGTGCGTTAGAGAGAGGTAGAAGTGCGAGAGTGACGGCGGTTAGCTTTGGAGTGAGTACCGACTCTAGAGTCATAGTGAGAGAAACAAGTGTCTCCTGTGTTTTCTGACCACGGTGGGAAATCTGTAGCGGGGGGGGGTGTTGCAGAGCCACAGCCAAGCGATGTGCGCTGCTACGACTTTCAGGCTACGGCGTAGACGCAGAGGGGTCTGTGGGGGTGCGCCGTCGATTGTACACACAACCATAAATGGTCTTAAGTAACGTGTTTTTTAGCCTACAACATTCAAAAACAAACTGCGCCAATCTGCACCACGAACCTAACAGTGTTCCAGCCTATAACTGACAAAAAGGAGTTGGTCTAATCGGGAACGCTGCAGCGTTAGCACGTAGGCTACTTCCACAATGCACGTTCACGACTCAACCAAATCATTCTTGTCGGTTATTAGCTGGAACCCTGTTTGTTATGGTTCGGGGGGCAGGTTGGTGCAGTTTGTGGAGCCCTGGCTGTCTACAGAGACCGTGGTTTCTACAGCGTGTTCGGGGGACAGGCAGCCAACAGATAGTGAGGAGATGTTTGCTGTCTGTGAAAAAAAATGTTGTAGCTCCTAAAAAACATGTGACATCTCTTGGAGCACCTTTAACCACATGATTGATATTTACAACAAACCAATAAAAAATGTAATTTAAAGAGCTTGTTCAGTCTGTCTAAGCAGAAAATAATGTGGCGAAAAAGTGCTGTTTGTACTACTGTTCTGGCTAATTCACTACAAACTGTGGTAACACTTTACTTGAAATTTTCTACATAAGAGTGACATGACACTGTCACATGAACCCTAACCGGTCATGACAAAACCGAATGACACTAACAGAAGCGTTATGTCATGTTTTATGACACATTCATGACAGTGTCATGTCACTCTTGTGTGGATACCTTCACGTAAAGTGTAACCCAAACTGTATACTTAAATAGTGCCAACACAAGATGTAGCCTACTTGGGTTGAAAGAGAGCGATTCTTTCAAGGACATTCCTATCGTCCCTATAATTAGTACCAAAACAGACTTCTATCCAAGAAACTACCTGGGAAATTACTCAGAAATGACAGATCTGTAAGTTAAAAAATTACTTAATGACAATAACATAAAAACAATAAAAGCACAAATGATCAGTTCTTAAAGGTCCCATCACATGGTGCTCTTTGGATGCTTTTATAAAGACCTGTACTATACTGGTCCTAACACTGTATCTGAAGTCTCTTTTATTTAGACCTTAGTGGTCCCTTAATACTGTATCTGAAGTATCTTTTATATAGGATATCCAGGGCTCGGTTTACATCTATCACCATTTCTAGCCACTGGGGGACCATAGGCAGGCTGGGGGAACGCATATTAATGTTAAAAAACCTCATAAAATAAAATTCTCACACCATGGGACCTTTAAGACAATCTGCCTGTCTTTCTGGGAAGAGAAACCTTATAACTTCTTCCCAAATATTTTGAGCCTAAAAAGGTTTGTACGTATACGTACGAGTGATAATAAATTATAATTTTACAGTTCAATCTTTAATTCAAAGGCAACATTAAAGCTCTGACACAGAGAAAGCCTGACAAGTCTACGAGCTTCACTTAAACACATTCCAACTCTATGTCATCATGTGAACATACACACCAATATACCGTACGTGTTGTGCCACTGTCATTTCGGTCAAACAGTTTATTCTGCATTATGTACAGATCATCCTATTAAAACGCTTTATACAGTATTTACACATTCAAATAAATCCGTATGTTACAACGACTGCATTGGTGACAGAAGACGGAGCGAGTGTTAAAGAGCCAGAGCCGTTGATCAACTTCCCCTTTGATTTGAATTCAATGGATGTGACGCGGATGCAGATGTGGTGTAACATGTTGATGTGGTGAATGGGGCCACCTTTATACTGAAGAAAGCTGAATTAAACAACAAATCAAAGTGCAGGCAAAGAACCTCACCGACAGTAAAACTACCAAACACAATCAGTCTCTCTCTCTCTCACATTGACCAAATAAATGGGTTCGGAAATCGTCTTCCACCTGATTAAACCTACAAACACCTGCAGTGCTCTTATTGCAGTAGTCATTCTGAGGGTGTCGGGGGGGAAATAAAAATAACCTAAATTAAAGAAGTCGTGCTATTCTTGACACAGCAATAGTCCAGATAACGCGGCAACGATCATTGCGTCTCCCGGTAGCCTGAGTCCAACTCGACACGGTTAGAAAGCCGAGCCCGTGGAAGGCGAGAGCCACGAGGACAGAGAGGCAAAGAAGAACCGAAGCGGCGATCGATCAGCTCCGAGTTCCTATTGGTCCAGAGCAATATGTCCGGGTCAGAACCGTGGATGTATTAGGACAGCAGCACGCGGATCAGTTGTCCGGAGGGGGTGAAGACGAGGGTGATGACGTCTCGAGCTTGCGAAGGCGTCGGCGCCTCAGCTCAGCGGCGTTGGGTTCTCCGTCCTCGTCCCCCGCCGCGCCTTCGTCCAGCTCTTCTGTTCTTTCCGTGCCCGAAGCGGTAGAAGAAGTGGAGTCGGCCGGCTGAGAGGAGACTGTAGCTCCGTCCACCTGCTCGGCTGGAAACAGAAAAAAAAACAATTTAAAATAAAATGGATTCAAGTTTTGTTTTTGTTTTTTCTGGGGGGGCAAAATGTTCTCAAATATACTGTATTTTTGTCTGTATATATCCTCTGTACTGCATGTATACTGGAGGTGTGTTTTCCTTGCTCTCTTTAAGGAAATGAAAAAATAATCACAGAACAAAAAACATTATCAGAAGAGGAAATTTATCTTGTAATTCTTTATGTCGTCTTCGTCACCGATGCTGAACGCTGCTGTTTCTCAGCGGCGACGTGAAACACTCGAGCTGCTGTGCGCGAATGTTGCCGGATGACACCAATTTTTGTAAAGTTGGCCATAATGAGAAATACAGACAGTTTTGTGGCATTTCTTTAAACCAATCACAATCGTCGTGGAGGAAGGGGACATCGGGATGAAAAGGCGCCGAAAAGCAACTACAAGGCGACAAAAAAGTGGCGAAAAGGTGATAAAGAGGCGCCGTCGCCGCTGAGAAAAGGAAAAAAAAAGAAATCAAAAATTTGACATTTCTACCAATGTTATGTGACCCTGGTCACGCAACAGAAAACTCTGATTGGACAGATAGTCTAGCTAGCTGTCTGGATTTACCCTGCAGAGATCTGAGGACCAGGTAACCATAGTCCTCAGAAATCCGCCAGAGGTTAGAACGCCGACACAAAGACAGAGGAAGATGACTGAAGAGACGTGCATCCGGTGGAATTTCCCGCGGCACCGGAGCAATCCCGGAAGTGGAACGTCGTGGATATAGACTAGTTGTCGTTCTAGTTGATGTGAACTGTGAAGTTTACTTACAGCTGGAGGAGTCCCTCTCCCGGCTGGGACTGTCCGTGCCGCTGCCCGCTGCAGGAGGGGAAGCAGCGTCGTCTGTCCCGCTGGCTTCTCCAGTGCTGCCCTCAGTCCGAGGAGGGCTGGGGACAACACAGCAGGAAAAGTCTAAGCTTTTTATTGTTTCAATCTTTTCAAACAGGTAAAACTTGATTGTTTTTCACATATTCATTCTAAAAAACAGATAAATACCTATCTAACCTAACTTAATTCTTACAATAACATAATAAAAACAGCTGCATTTCATGACTAATTCAAGCTTATTTTGGGATGATGCGTCTTCAAAAAAAAAAAGGCTTAGTTACGCAAGTGTGGCGACGGTGCTGAGGTAGTGGTGGATGTTGAGCATGGCGGCGTCCAGCAGGGTGTGGATGTTCTGGAGACACTGGAGCCTGGCCTCGAGGCCCCGCCGCCCTTCGGCCTCCAGTTCCCTCAGCTCCTCCTCGGACAGCCGGGACAGAGATGGAGGAGGAGGAGGCATTGATGACACTGGAGGAGAGGCGAGGAGAGGCGTTAACACAAACTGGTCCGGCGGAAACAAACTTCAACTTAAGCCCTATTCACACGGGATCAGTATCCCTGTAACCTCTAGTCATTTGTAATAATTACGGAGGTTGTGATCTGTATCCCATGCGAATATGCCATGTCTGTAATTTGTCCTAAGATGACCTACCACATTTGGCCGAACACCGAGGTCCTGTGATAATATTAGCCCTGTGTGAATCTGCATGTCTGGGATTTGGCGGGGTCGTTAATCATTTTTAAGGTTTTTGTTTCCTGTACGCCTTCTTATCCTTCTCGTGAAGATGGATTATGGGATTGCGGGGGATGAAACTCAGATGTAGGGGGGTCATTTCTAAATAAAACTAAGTCCCCAGATGATACTCATCCTGTGCGAATACGGCATCAGCTACAACTAGGGGTGTAATGATACATCTATCTGGTGTGAACACTTTGTAACTTGATTATGAAAAGACACTCTTTACAACAGACTAAGAAAAAAGGGAAATGCTAGGTACTTTCACACCCTGTGATCAGATAGTATGTTGCTATGGCAATGCTCAACACTTCCCCAAACAAAGGCTGAACAAAGAAGTCAGACAATATAATCGTCATGGCTTATCCACATGTATTTAAAATTGCACATTTCTTATTATTTCAGTTCTTATAAATGAGTAACACAACCTTCCTTCCCCGTCTTTCTACTTTTTGCAGCAGGTCATCTTTTGACAATAGTGTCAAGTCACCAAGCGTGGATTTATTTTAGTCTGCGAGACAAGTACAGAGTGTTTGTTACCAAAGGGAGGAGGTGGTGGCATGGGCAGCCATGGTGCAGAGGGGAAGGGAGGCGGGGGGAAGGAGAAGGGGAAGCCTGGCATGGCTGAGCCTGGAGCAGCAGCACCTGCAGCGGTGTCTGCAGTTGACGCAGTGGCCGGGCTGGAACCTGATGATACAAACACAACAATTTGGGTAGATGTCAAGCTATCCTTAAGTATAAAATTAAATAAAAACAACACAAGTGCAAAAGATACTATATGTAGCAAGACATTGGCAAACTATTTCATTTGGTTTGATTATGCTCTTTGTGGTGTGGTAAACAGGCTAATTTGTGGCAGGAGAGCCAGGTTGTCCTTACCAGCTGCCTGTGTAGCCTCGGTGCTGCTTCGCGGAGCATCGGTGGCACCAGGAGCTGCAGCAGGAGGAGGCACTGCAGGGAAAGGACCCCAGAAGGGGAAGACACCTGGAGGAAAACCGGGTAACATGCCTGGGCCCACTAGAGAAGACACAGAACAAAGGGGATCTTTACTAACCCTGGAAAATGGTCCAAATATGTATTTACCATAGGACGCTTCAAAACACTTTTAATATGCTTTGCAAAGTGGTCAATGTGAGCGGCTAGTCTACTTGTTAAATGAGCAAGAAAAGTGGGACTGAAAAACATACTGAACAAGTATTTCTGAAGAAGTTTCTCAAAACGTAAAGGTCCCATATTGTAAAAAGTGAAATTTCCAGGTAGTGGAGTTATGTAAAGTATTAAAACACTGTGAAAGTGCACACAGCCCATATTCATAAACTGTGCCTTTAAAGGAGCTTCCGTACGGTTGTGATGTCACAACTATACTATATAAAGTATACCCTAAAAAGTGGCGCTACAGTGTTGTTAAAGTCATTCCCCGGCTGCAATGACAATGGTGCACAGGCACCAAGAGCACAGATGCAGAAGACCCGGAAAATACTGACCAATCAGAGCAGACTTAAAGAGACAGGTGCAAAAACAGAGGGCGAGTACAGACATATTTAGACAGAAAGTATGAGAAATGAATGTGTACATGTGAACATTAAAGCATGTAAACATGTTCTAGTAGAAACCCAAAATATATAGTAAGTATGAACCTGAAAATGAGCATAAGATGTCTCCTTCAAAGCCATTATGGGTAGATTTTAAACGTGTGACTTTAAAGCCCAGTTTTCGACAAGACAAGATGAAACTACTTGCAACTAGAGTTTAGATTCTCTGCCCGAGCTTGACCCAACCCGTGGGCCGAGTCGGGCCAATATTTCTCACAACTATCCTCAGGACGGGCCCTTGATCAAACATTTGTGTTTTTTTATTAGCTTAATTGGGTGGGGAGAATGCTATGCCTCTCCAGCTTCTCCTGTAGCTCTTGCATATCGTATATGTCTTGCACTGCCTTGAGCGTGAGGTAAACTGCTAAATCGTGTCTCCCCCATCTCTAGCACTGTCTCCAATAACTGAGCAACCAGGCCAGATTGTTTTAGATATCTCACAAGTCCTTTAGCAGCAGATATGATCTCACCTATATCCGGCGCGTTGTCGGCCAGTGCGTCGGCATGCAGACCGGGGCGAGGGACAGTAGTAATTAGGTGATCGAGACAAGAAAGTCTCCTGTATGGTTCCAGGGCTTTGGTTACGTTGCTGCCTTGATCTGTTACCCTAACTATTTGGCTGAGGAGCCGAGGTTTCTTCATTTGGATCCATTTGCGTTCTGAAACCTGCCAGTTTACACGCATATGCATCCATATGCAATCCACTGGCGACTGGGTCGCAGGTGGATTGAGTTGAGCTGAGACGGGCCAGTTCAGACCACTGCAACTTTTCCTGCAATGTCCTAAAATGGTTTTTGCCTTGTCGCAAATCTTTGGTCTGAACTAGGCTTAAGACTACACACATTTTCCCCAGGATAATATCATTCAAACAAACACTGCAACCTAAGGGTGTTATGTCACTAAAGATTCAACACATACTGTAGTGGCTTTAAAGCTATAGTGCGTAGTTTCTGTCTCCCCGGTCGGTGGGTCCACATGGCGCTAACCTTCCATGATCGTGATTCACCCCCACCCCTCCTCCTAGTAGCCAAGCAGGACACGGAGAATTAAAACAAAAAATAAAACATGATTTGGCAATGGCTTGAATGCAACGCACGTTCATTAATATCAAAAAGTTACACAAAGCTTTAAGCCCATGAAAGGAAACGTTTCATAGATATAAAAAGGAATATTCTGCCTGCAAAACAGATAAGAGTACCCTCAAGTATTGGGATATTGTTTTTTGACAGTTTTCCAGGTAAGGGCACCCATATGACACGTTTTTTAAACCGTCAATAATGTGGGTGTAGGCAGGTGTCATGGAGTGTTGCCAGAAGCAGGAAGACAAAGGTTGTGTTCATGTATACTGGTGGTTGATCTCACCATTGGCGGGTGGAGCTGCGGGGGCATTGGCCGGGGCCGCAGGAGCTGGGGGCGGGGCCGGGGCTGGAGCCTGGTTGTTATTAGATGCACGGAGGACGTCCATGCGACAGGTTGGGCAAGTCTGCTGCCTCTGGAACCAGGAGCGGAGGCAGCTGTGGAGGGGGGGAAAGGACGTCAACAACGCTATTACAATGCCAAAAGGTTTTTCTTTTTATGAGGTTTTTTTTTTAACATTAATATGCATTCCCCCAGCCTGCCTATGGTCCCCCAGTGGCTAGAAATGGTGATAGGTGTAAACCGAGCCCTGGGTATCCTGCTCAGATGGGCCGATCTGGAATCTTGCCCATTATGAGGTCATAAGGGGTAAGGTTACCTCCCCTTTCTCTGCTTTGCTCACCAAGAGAATTTGGCCCACTAATGAGAGAGAGACATCATGGATTTCAAATGAGCAAAGTGCCAGTTGGTCAAGGCCACACCCCCAGCCTCCACCATGCCCCCCCCTCTCCTCCTCAAAAGCTATAGACTAAAAAATGGCACATACTAAGGAAAGCTCATTGTGGGACTCTAGTGGCTGTAATTCTGCACAAAGGCATACAGTATTAGGGGACCACTAAGGCCTATATAAAAGAAACTTCAGATACAGTATTAGGGGACCACTAAGGTCTATATAAAAGAAACTTCAGATACAGTATTAGGGGACCACTAAGGTCTATATAAAAGAGACTTCAGATACAGTATTAGGGGACCACTAAGGTCTATATAAAAGAGACTTCAGATACAGTATTAGGGGACCACTAAGGATACAGTATTAGGGGACCATAAGGTCTATATAAAAGAGACTTCAGATACAGTATATAAAAGGGACCACTAAGGTCTATATAAAAGAGACTTCAGATACAGTATTAGACTTCAGATTCAGGGGACCACTAAGGTCTATATAAAAGAGACTTCAGATTCAGTATTAGGGACCACTAAGGTCTATATAAAAGAGACTTCAGATACAGTATTAGGGGACCACTAAGGTCTATATAAAAGAGACTTCAGATACAGTATTGTCCAAAGCGGCCACTAGACTCAACACAAACGGAAAGTTACATATAGCTACTTTAGTTAAATTGCGTTTCATTGAAGTCACTTCATTACTGTTTAAATACAGGAACTGTGTGTGCCATCAGCTACTGTACTGCTGACTATATCTGACATCTACGTTGTTTCGTTTGTTTGCAGTTCCAAATCTTTCATGCCGAGTCACATTGGTGACCACATGGCTCACCTGGAGTGGAAAATGTGATTACAAGGGAGTTTCTTGGCTCCGGTGACCATTTCTTCTCGGCAGATGATACAGACGTTGTCTGAGGCCTGCAGATCTTCAGGAGTAGCATCAGGGTACCTGAACACAGGCAGCAATTAGAAGAGTAAAGAGCAGCAGAGAATTCATAGGCTAAGGTTTTATTCCATGTTGTACTTTAGATTTAAATGTATTGTCTGCTTTTAAAGATTACCAGCATCACTAAAAACTGTCCTGAAAGAGGAGCTAACAGACAAAAAAAACTGACTCACCAAACAAGATGCGTACATACGGCTCAACACATGAAATATTATGTATTGTATTTTTTGGTGACGATTTTTAGAATTGTGTATTTTATTTTATTTTTTTTACCAATGATTCACTTAAATATTTGACGGCGAATACATCATATCTTTTTCCAGCCACACAGAACAGAAGCAGAAAATGCAGAAGATCCATGTTACGTATTGTACTTCGTTACAAGTTATATAAATGTCAGACTGACATGTTATGTGTGCATTCCTTTTAGAAAACAATTAGTTTTGGGCGCCCAGATGGCTCAATTGGTAGAGCGGACGTCCATAAGTAGAGGTTTACTCCTCGACACAGTGGCCGCAGGTTTGACTCCGACCTCCGGCCTCTTTTTAATTAGTTTTTAGAAATGTCTCATGATATATTGTCTCAGGAAGTGTATTATTCAACTTTTGTTTTGGTTAAAGAAGGAAAAGAAAATTGCAATACTAATCGAATCGCAATATCTCTAGAATCACAATTAATGAAAATCTCAATACTAAATTAAAACGGCACCTGTGTATTGTGTATAGTAATCAAGACAAAAGCATATCAGACAACTTATTTGGGTCTGCTACAACCTGAGTAGGAGCTTGTCACAGATACTGTGTGCAGTGTGCATGTTTTCCAGCAACCTCTCAAAAACCGAATAGAGACTGGACATTCATTTGCATCAAAGGCTCTATTCCATGTCATTACATGATACTTAAAATCTCACATGACCAGGTTTTGTCTTACCAAATGATGTATTAATGAATAAGGAAGACGCACTGGGAAATGTTTTACAAATATAGGGTGCAATCAGGAAAGGTTCAACATTACTCACAGCGTATTCATATTGCGGATGGCTCTCCGAGACATTATAGCATCCGTTACAGCTTTCTTGAACTGCCTGAGAGAAAAAGAAGAAACAATACCAAACTCAAAACACGCCTAAAATATGAATTCTAAACATCAAGTGACTAAAAATTACAGTTTGGAAATGTCACTTAAAATATGAAATAACATCATCAAGAATTGGAAATGACCAAACACCATTTACATACTGTACATTTTAAGACATATCATGCTAATGTTTTAAGTTCATACTTGTGTTTTGGGTGTCTTCCAGAACAATGTTCACATGCTTTAATGTTAACCATTTCCTCTGTCTGTCTGTATAATAATATATACTTTATTAATCCCGCAAGGGGAAATTACAATGTTTTCACTCTGTTGTTATTACACACAGACCTGAAATACACACACATACTCAGTACCTATACATGCACTAAATGGAGTGGGGGGGGCTGACCATGGAAAAGCTTCTGGGCTCTTAAAGAGAAAAAAAAAAAAAAAGCTTTAAGTGCCCAATCTGCTCTGATTGGCTTACGAGAACAATATGGCGCACCTTTGTAAAGGCAGTTTGCAAGCCGTGGGTGGAGACACTGGCATGTGACACAGAAAGGGGAGCCAATCTGAATAGCTTTCTGATCTAGGCAGCCAAAAACTAACTAGTGGGTTGTCTTATTTCACAGTTTGTGGGTTGCTAGGTGCTCCAAATGCCCAAATGTATGTAAGCCCTGAGATAGTGAGTTTTTTATATATTCCCCCTTAAAGAATATTTAGAGAACTCTGCTTTCTGTCATATGTCAGAGGAGTGAAAGTAACAAAAACATAATAAACCTTCCAGGCAACACGCAAAGACAGAGGCACTCAACTGCTCACCTCATAGCCAGATACATGGGCCGAATGGCAAACAGGGGGAAGGTGTGGACCTTTATCATGATGGTCATGAAGGCAATGTACAGGAGCACTTTGATGAAACCTGGAATTGAAAAAAACTATTAATATTTCAGTATGGCTGTCACTATTTATGTCTTGAACTACACACAAAAATATCCCAACATCACATTTGGAACTCCAGCTGAATAGAGTACCTGTGAAGAGCTCCGTGTAGAGCATATAGACGGCCTTGTTGTCCCAGGGATTCTCACTCTGCAAGTCAATAGTGTGCAGAAGGTACTTAATGAAGGTTGTGAGCACCATGGTCATCAGGATGGCATACTGAGGGGCACACACAGAGAAGATTTCATTCTGAGAACATTTGTGTCCATTGTTGTGTGTATATTAGCAAGTGTTATCCATAGCAACCGTGTGGTATGAAAAGGATTAAAGTAAGAGGTTGTGGTAAACAGTCATCTGGACTCGTGAGTCAACTTGAACTTGTGTACTGATGACTTATATACAGTATCTACGACGTTCCAATTCCGGGATTGTTTAGTTGCCATCGCAAATTCTGCCGGATGTCTTTCATTTTGGCTGGATGTCCGTTACCTTTTTCTTTCTTTGTGTTTGGCATTTTAAACTCCGGTGGTTTTATGAGGACTTTGGTTAACTGCTCCTCAAATTTCTGCAAGGTAAATCCACCAAAACAAGTTCTTTCCCAAGACTATTTTGCAGAGGCATCGTTGCTCTGTCCGGTGTCCAGAACAATTGTGATTGGTTTAAAGAAAGGCCATTAAACCAGAGTATGTTTTTCTCCCATCCCAAAATTCTGTGTGGACTAGTCAGACCTTCCTCCGCAGCGCTGTAGAGGACGGTCTGGCAACGCGAGATTAAACAGGCGGTGATGGAGTCCTGGACTCAGACTAGAGTCCGACTCCTATTCTCTGGACTTGCTACTCGACTCAGGCTCCAACTCAGATAATGGTGACTCCAATCGGACTCTTGTTTAGTGGCTCGGACTCAAAACACTGAGAACTAGAGACTTGACTCGGACTCGACAGTTGGTTGCTCGACTACAACACTGGTGGTGAAGCACTTCCGACAAGTCTGTTTTTTGTTGTCTTACATTATATTGCCCAATGTGGGCTAAATAAGCCTTTTTTAAATCTAAAAACAAATAACTGATATTCAGCTTCAACTAAAGTATGACGAACCTCAAATCCAAAAACAAGCTGGACTGAGGCTCCTCGGGTAATGATGCTGTGACAGGCATGGTTGACAAACAGGAAGTCCAGGACAGCCAGCAGTCCCATGAGAGCTGCAGAAAATAAAGAACACTAAATAAGACGCAGAAAACAACATCTTCGATTTTGCCGGAAATAAACAAGTCCATACATAGTGTTTAAAGGCATATCTGATGGATAGTTATTTAAAAACTTTAATAGCTACTGGTAGGGCTGCACAATACATATTTTTTTATCGTTATTGCGATATCAACTGGCGCAATAAAGACCTTGCGAAAGGTTGCCATATATCGCATAATACACTGAGATGTTTTGTGGTATGAAATAGCGGTTTACAACTGCACTTTAAAATGTCGTCTTTCTTTTTTTGTGGTGCCTTATATTTAATTCAATGTTTGTTCAATAATGAATGCAATTTTGCAATTTGTTGTATTTTAGCAGCATACTGAAGGCAGCAAAAATGCAGAAATGAGTACACTTTAAACTCAGTTTATTTATCGCAAGTTATGTCGTTATCGTGATATTCAACAACCTTACTGCATATCGCATATTTTGCTCATGTGGTGCAGCCCTAGCTACTTGTCCTGACTCTGGCAATGACCATGAAGCCCTAATAGAGCTGATAGCAGCTGTCCTGGCAGCATTGACGTAGAACCCATTAGTTTCTGTGATAACAGAATCATGGACGGAAACGCAAAATTGAGAATTAAAAAAAGCTTTAAGACAGATTCCATTGGGCTCCACATTAAGTCAGTGCTAAAAGCTAACTGGACATTTGAAAATAGAACTGTCTACGTTTCTAACCGAGCGGTAAAAAAAACTGTAGTTTAAAAAACAAAAAACAAAAACATCTTATAATACATTAAAAAACAATTCCCAGTGGCTTAGGACCGGTTGGTTTACCAGGCTTGCAATACACTGGGAAAAACATGTATGTAATCAAAGGGCCACTTAGATCACTACTTATTACATCTGACCAGATGGCTGAATGGATTTTTGTATTAGTGTTTAGAAAATGGTATTGTCATAACATCTGGAAAGGATGAAATGAAAGAGAATTTAGCACAATACATTAAGTCTTGGCAGCACTTGGTTTCTTACAATAAAAGTTATAAAATACATATATCCACTATATTACTATATTTACTGAATGAGTTAGAAGAGTAGAAGTAGTAGATTTGGGATTGGGTGGGTATAGGGGAATGAGACTCTCTCGTATGCACTTTTATTTTATTTATTTATTTCTACCCTTGTTTCTTTATTATTCTTTGGTTTTGCACTGTATACTTTAATTCTGTTTTTCTGTACCGAAAAGTTCATGTATATGAATGTAGATGAATAGTAACTTTGCTTTCACCGCTCTAAGAAAATGAGCGCTGACTTGACTAATTCACTGTCTGTACAATGACCTGTATATAATCGGTCAATAAAAAAACATTTTGAAGATATTGGAGCCACAAGGGAAAAAAATAGAAAAGAAAACTGTGTTGAAGTTCGTTAATATCAACCATTTTACTGGTCTGTTGCAGTGCTCCATTAAACTGTGGTGCACCTGGCCTCATGCATCTGCAATGCTTTGCATACGGTTTCATTTAGCCAAAATACTTCTTTCATAAGTAGAGCAGATGCAACGGAAAGAGGTTGAGACAGAAGAAAAGATATTTAAAAATAAAAAATAAAAATAAAAAAACGCCATCAGAGTAGGGCGGGGAGAATGATTTCTGCCGAGGCTCATGATAACGTGTACTTACATAACACTCTGAAGTGAAAAATCCAGGATATGTTTGGACTCCGTTCCATCTGAAATTAAAAAAAGAATGAAAAACATTGAAATAAACATGATTCCCAGGCAACTTAAAACATGTGCAGCCACTTATGGCTATTTAATCACCAATTGTGATTTGTAATCTTTTCACATAATGGTTGCCAACACCATTACAGGTGCACCGAAACCTGTAACATGTACCAGTGTGCTTGGTATTCAAGGTCTGCTGTCTAGTAATAGCAGTTGGGTAAAGCTTCCTAACAGCCAAACAATACTTTTCAACTCAAAGTATTGCACAGTAAGGGCCCTTTACACTAAATTCATAACTGAATTATCAAATAACAATGTTTGTTCAACTCTGGTATGGGCATACCTTTGTTCCATGTTTCTTTTCTACCTTTAAACGATGTACTGCATGCACATGGATACAGTGGATTAATTAACTGTGTGTACTATGTAAGATAAGGAACTTGTTTTTTCTCATCACTCACAAAGTCCACCCGGTCCTCGGCCAGCCAGTGAAAGCACTTAAGGAAGAGCAGAAGTGTGAAGAGGGCGACAAATCGAGGGGAGAAGTCGTCTCTGAACACAGTGAAAGCCAAGCACGTCTCCGTCACAGCGTACCAGGAGCGCTCAATCAGATGCTGATGGTGGACAGGAAAGACACGTGAATGCCCATAAACAAAGACGCTGATTAGATAGATACATTGTTGACATTTAAAGCTGAGACCATGCATTGACTGCATATTAAAAGTGAGTGTGTTATGCTGAGCCAAGTGTGAGTCCTAAATATAAAAACAACTCTACCTCCATTTCTGCAGCCCTTAGCTGTCCAAAAAACACCTTCCTCATGAACTTTCCCAGCAGAAACACCAACACAAAGGCCTGAATGTACAACACCTGACACCAGAAACAAAACAGAAACGAAAAGCTTAATTTATCACAATGTCACAGATATGGCCTTTGAGGAAATATTTATACCAAACTTAAGATTTGACTTTGACTTTAGCGCTGCTCTTACCGCCATGCTGGGGCTGCTCTTGGTGAGGTAGACTACAGTTGGGTAGAACTGGTGTTTGAGGAGGTAAGCATGTGCCACCACAGCCCCAGTCAGTGCCAGACTGGTGGCAGTCACCAAGGTTGCTCGCACCATTTTGGACTCAGCTACAGGTACTGGGAGGGGAGAGACAGATGAAGGGAGAAATAAAAAGAAGAAGAAGAAGGTTGTTGCAAGTGAAAGCTGATTGATGTAGCGGAGCAGCATGCAAATAAAATGTAGCATTGTGCTGGATCATTTTGGTCAGATATCTTTCTGCTATGTTCATTTGTCCCTGTACATATTATATATATATATATATATATATATATATATATATATATATATATATATATATATATATACACACATTTATACATATACACACACATATATCACTATGTATTCCTTGCAAGATTACATACATTTAAATTGAATGTTCACTACACATTGTTAACTAACAAAAGGCCTTTAGGGCTGGGAGGAAACACAGACCTGTCAACCAGCCAGGTGAACAAAGACATTCTACAAATGTCCCTTTAAAAACAGCAATCTGATTACCACATCTTAATGAGTTTTGATTAACAGGATTCTGAGGAAAAATGTAACTTTTGTCAAAATAACTGAAGTATAAAAGGCTACAACTGATCCAGCCCTACATTAAAATAAATCCCCAAGTCCCAGCTGGAGTATAAAGTGAATAAGGTTAGTGATATTTTCTTTAGGCCAGACAACCGAGTATGTATCAAACATTAATGCAGGTAAAATGTTCAGGAGTTAACTCCTACATGCTTGATTTCATTTCCTCCTGCATAGATGCTCAGCAGTGCTCTTCATTAGCATTGGGTACACTCCCACTATTGCTGCTAATGAATCAATACCTACCAATGCAACACAAAAAACTAGCTTTTCACTGAGTTTCGCTTATTAAAGTAGCTAAACACCAACATGAATCGTCATAGAGAAGTGGCAACTATTTTAGCTAGCTAGCATTAAAGCTAGCATGGTAAAAATGAAGTCTCTAAAACCGAGCAGCCTTGTGAGAGCTTTCCGAGAATAATAGAAATTTACTTAAGATAATAAGCTAGTTACATGCTTCTCGTAGACCTAAATATGTATATGTTTTTGTATTAGTAACGTTACTTTACTCCAGAGTCTACCTACTGTCAAAGACGGGTAATTAGGTTAGTTAGCTAGAGCTAGCTAACGTTAGCAAGCTAAAAGGTAACGTTACAGCTGTCAGAACTCTGCGGGACTTACCGACTTGATGTCTGCGGAATACTTGCTCCTTGCTTATTTGACGGATGTCTCTATGTCTGCTAAAATCTCTATTTTCTTAGCACCTACTCCATTTCGATCGTTTCACGGTAGCTTCTCAATAACATTTATTATCCTCGCCCTGTTCGCCTGGCTACGTGTTTATCTTTGGCTTGCTCCTTGGGAGCCACATCACATCCGGCTGCTGATGTAAATTGACGCAAGAGCAATTTAGGGCATCACTGACACACAGTGTTACTTGGTGCAAAAAGCCGTTAGAAAGATACTTTGTATTAAATATCGAATTCAATATTTTTTTGCATTCAATCGCAAATGTTCTAAGTTGTATTTGTAAATGCAATTTGTTGTATTGTATTGTGTTTGTAAATGTTGGGTGACCTGCCTTTACGAGATTTACGGTAAATACCCAACGTGGACCAATGGGAAGGTGTCAGGTTGGATTTAATCTGCGTTACGTTATCCTATACTGTAACACTATGAGAATACTGCACATGCAATAAAAAATAACTCCAGTATTAATATAAGGATATTATAAAACATTCAGAATAACTGAAACATTAAATATACTGACGTTTTGATGTAGATGTTTGTCTATGATGCTGCAAACTACTGGAATTTATCATTTAAAAGGTGCCCTGCCACACAAAAATGTTTTTACTTGCATTTTTTTGAAATATGTCAGGTCCATATGTGTTTGTGTTAAGTGGTGAATGTGAAGATGAACTGCTACCTCCTCTGTCAGCTCTAGCCACTAGAAAGAAATAAGAGCAGAAATCAGGCCAATCACAACAGCTGGTCAGTCTGATATGTTGTCTGAGCTCATTACTATTCCTGAGCTAGGTAACACAAAAAAATCAGAGTCCATGGTAGAACTTTAGACATTACCATATAGTAATGAAATACATGTGGCAGGGCACCTTTAATATCCACTGGGTTAAGTTTGGTCTATCCACCTGAAACTGTTTGTCATGTAAACAAAGGGACAGTTTCCAGGGGAACCAGTAATAGGGCTAGAAGTGATTAAAGCAAGGGCCTTTCACCCAAAGGATTCTTTTTCACTTACTCTAATAGTTAACCTCAGCTTCAAATGTGGCTTTGTGGAACATGCGTTTATATTGGAGTAGGATTACTCCATAAAAACATACATTTAACAAATAAACAGAAGTAGAAACAAATACAGCCAAGCAAAAAAAATGCATTGGCATCAATTGGTAATTAACTCAAAGCTGATGTAAAGATCACTCAAAAGGACAATAACAATATCCGTTCTTTTGTAATTTAAATCTAGCCCTAGAGCACATACAATTTTAGCATCATGCAGTTAGGCATCCTTGATTTTCGATCAGAATTTGTAATGCTCCCCATAGCAGGATAAGGACTTTAAAACTCAGTCCTGACAAGCAGCTTTGTGACCGTTTTGCCCTTCGTGATTTAGCAAATGCATGTTTTTAATTAAATGTATTTGAATGCCATAAAAAACACTATTGTACGCCACAGTAGTAGCTTTACAGCAAACAGAAAGAAGCTGTAGGCTTCATATTTTCAATCGATAAAATTCCCCATGTCCCTGTTTGCAGATGTGCTTTTTGGGTTTGCCATGGCGACATTTTATCCATCCTGATTAAACACATTTCCACACCGTTCATGTACAGTACATTAAGATGTATTTCCCTTTTCATCTTGCCAAGTATAACTAGAACAGATAGAAAAAACAACCAACCAATGTTACCAAATAACCTGTTTATTTCATTGAGCTAATTAAGTCAATTATTTATCAACATAATGTATTGTACCCACGCAAAATTTAATATGCCTCCACAAAATCCATGAGTGCACAATATTGTTAATACAGTGAGTATGGAAAATACAGTCACTCTTACTTGAACTCGAGAGTACAAACAAGAATCAATAATGATGTCCATTTTCTGATTATATCATAAATGACTAATTCTATTGCAATAGGTGTAACATTCACAATGTTGTTAACTTATGGCATGTTAAACTTGTTCAGTGATTCATCTCCCATAACAAAATCAGGTTGGCATACATACATAACCTTCTGAAAAGGCAGTAGCTCAGTGTTCATTTCTAACAGTAGAGACTATAAAAAGAAAGCATTTGTTATATCTGAGCCCAATGGTAAACATAATTGTATCTATATCTTAATTGTAAATATCTGACGTGAAGTGTTCTGTAAAATTCCAATTTGTCTGTCGGACATAAGGCAGAGTAGTGAAACAGTTCTGCTACATTAAAAACTACACATACAGAGGAATAGAAACATTTGAGAAAACAAAAACTTGATGCAAAAATTAACATTTGACAGATTCAAGCTTGACAATGGAACCCTCTTTTCTTGAAAGTGTTGTAGCATTGTCAAGCAGTAGTGTGTCCATGTCATTACTGCCCCTTGGGCATTACTTATTCCTCTCTTCCACCAGGTATCTGCTTGTAAAGCTCAGTCCGGCTGCTGTTGAATTTCCAGCTAGAGTCAATATCCCTTCCCAAAGTTAAGTGTAAACAGTTCAGCCATTAAGACCATCTTAAATTATAAAATCACTGAGGGGGGGTAAGAAAAAGGTTAACCCAAAAAAATTAAAAAATTAAAAATAAAAGTCTCCCAAGCTCCCACACAAGTCCAATATTAGGACACAGAGGAGATTGGGTTGAGAGGTGAACCCATTTGTGTTAGCACCTTGTCCAGCCACTGGAGGGGCCCATGCAGGTGCACCTCGATCCAGCAGGGGGTGCTGGTGACATCCTGCCGGTGATACTCTGCTCCCCAGCCCTGCAAGGTGGCAAGATAAAATGTAAAAACAATGACACTGATTATGATGTTTGACTCTTGTTAAAAGGAAAGGATGAGATATTTATGTATCTTCTACTTATGGAGGCCTTACCTTCACAAAGCTCATCCTAATGGTGCACATCTTGGTAAGCTCATAGACGGCCTCAAAGCCGTGGTTGACTGACTGGGCCAGCAGCTGGGCAAACTCCTGGTTATTAAAAATCTTGAGGCTACATCCACTGGGGATCTTGCAGACCGTGGTGGGGTGGAAGCCGTGGTGGTAATTACAGTTTCGGCTCTGGACAAAAATGCTGGTGTCACTGAGGCACTCTGCGTATACCTCCCCTCCCACATAGTACAGGTGCACTCCTGGTTAACAGAGACAAACAACTGAAGGTCAGAACATTCAAACCACAGCTCTGCAAGAACAAAATGTACACACGATCAACTGATGATTGCTGCGTGCGACGGATAGGTGTACCTTTGCCGATGTGTCTGCGGGTGTTCTCAATCGTGGAGTTGCGGTTGACGTTGGACAGCAGTCCGAGGCAGAAGCGGTTCTTGTTGTTTGATGGGTCAGTGAAGCCATCCACCAGCACACTGGTTGAAGAGGCGTGGTAGGCCTCGCCTACTCGGTTGTTAAGTTCATAGTAGACAATAGAGCACCAGTGGCTTGGCTCCTCGTACTCCACTGGCTGCACATCTGGGAAATTAAATCAGGTGAGTCATAAACTTAGCTGACGACATCAAACGTAATCTTCTAGAAGGTAAAAGGAATTGATTAAGATGTATGGTACAAAGCAACACAGTTGTAGTTACACAGAATTCATTTAGGCAGCGTGGGAGTATCAGTATTTTAGGTTGTTTTGTACAAGATCACGAAAACAATCTCCCGCTGCCTTCACGGGGGAAATACTATACCCCCACCACTAGTTATCATTCCGTTTTTGACCGCATGTGACGTAACGTAATAACGTCATCACAAGCCTAACACCTAATGATTCAAAAGAGACATCTTAGCTTTCTGCTGCAAAAAGAATAAAAGCGCTAGCTATGATGATTTTTATATCAAAAACAGGATCATGTAAACGTCCTCCCCAGCTGCCGGCAGGAGGTCCATTCTCTAAGGGTTAACACTAATTTAGTTATGGAAGGTATTTCATACAGTGGAAAGATAATTGAATTAAAATCATATCTAAACCATATTGTACGAGCATTGCAACTTGTATTTTTGACTTTAGTAGTTATTGTTGTATATTTTTAATTGCACAGGGCACTGCACTGTCACACTCTCCCCTCCTAAGATACTATACAAGATTCTAGAATAATTATACTGTCAGGTTATATTAGCAGTCAAACACAGCTAAATTGCTTTGCAAACGTTAATGTGGGGACAAAAAACAAATATCTGATCAGACTTGGCAAATATTCAAAATAAAAGGCTTTGGATTGGTGACAAAAATGTAATGAAGACATCCTTATCCATACAAAATGAGACACAGAAATGACCATATTTTTATTGAAGTGCTCATATTATGCCCATTTTCAGGATCATTGTATTTTTTTTTTTAATTTTCAAAAAACACCATATTTTTGTTGTCCTGCACATTGCTGCAGCTCCTCTTTTCCCCGTGTGTTGAGCTCTCTGTTTTAGCTACAGAGTGAGACATCTCACTTCTGTTCCATCTTTGTTGGGAGTTGCACATGCTCAGTAGCTCGGTAAGGACTACTAGCCAGTCAGAAGCAGAGTATGAGGGCTTGCCACGCTAGCAGCTAGGTGAGCATTATAACGTATGTCCAGCCTTTACTTTGTCTCTGAAGTTAAGGCTGGACTACAAATCGAGCGGTTTGGAGCAATGTGTGAACAGTGTTTTCTGTTGGAGACGGTGAGTCCCTTTTGGGGGGGGGACTTTGGGCTTTTTCACTTTGTAAACCTATAACATGGACAAAAAAAGATATATAACAATAAAAGGAAAAGCAAAAAGCATAATATGAGCACTTTGAGACAGCAGCATGCATAGCATTAAAATTAAACTCCCTTATTATTCTCGAACAGACCACTGCAGTGGTGAGGCGTGAATGCCACCGCAGAGCACAAGAATAACTAAATAGGAGAGTCCATAGAACATCTGGCCCTGGCTTTACCTTTGTAGCAGCGCATAGTCGGGTAAGTTCATTCAGTTGCACCAACATGTACAGTGGGTACGGAAAGTATTCAGACCCCTTTAAATTTTTCACTCTTTGTTTCATTGCAGCCTTTTTCCAAAAATCAAAAAAGTTCATTTTATTTCTCAGTAATGTACACTCAGCAACCCATCTTGACAGAAAAAAACAGAAATTTAGAAATTTTTGCATATTTATTAAAAAACAAAAACTGAAATATCACATGGTCATAAGTATTCAGACCCTTTGTTCAGTATTTAGTAGAAGCACCCTTTTGATCTAATACAGCCATGAGTCGTTTTGGGAAAGATGCAACAAGTTTCTCACATCTGGATTTGGGTATCCTCTGCCATTCCTCCTTGCAGATCCTCTCCAGTTCTGTCAGGTTGGATGGTAAACGTTGGTGGACAGTCATTTTCAGGTCTCTCCAGAGATGCTCAATTGGGTTTAAGTCAGGGCTCTGGCTGGGCCATTCAAGAACAGCCACAGAGTTGTTGTGAAGCCACTCCTTCGTTATTTTAGCGGTGTGCTTAGGGTCATTGTCTTGTTGGAAGGTAAACCTTTGGCCCAGTCTGAGGTCCAGAGCACTCTGGAAAAGGTTTTCGCCCAGGATATCCCTGTACTTGGCCGCATTCATCTTTCCCTCGATTGCAACCAGTCGTCCTGTCCCTGCAGCTGAAAAACACCCCCACAGCATGATGCTGCCACCACCATGCTTCACTGTTGAGACTGTATTGGACAGGTGATGAGCAGTGCCTGGTTTTCTCCACACATACCGCTTAGAATTAAGGCCAAAAAGTTCTATCTTGGTCTCATCAGACCAGAGGATTTTATTTATCACCATCTTGGAGTCCTTCAGGTGTTTTTTAGCAAACTCCATGCGGGCTTTCATGTGTCTTGCACTGAGGAGAGGCTTCCTTCGGGCCACTCTGCCATAAAGCCCCGACTGGTGGATTGCTGCAGTGATGGTTGACTTACTACAACTTTCTCCCATCTCCCGACTGCATCTCTGGAGCTTAGCCACAGTGACCATTGGGTTCTTCTTTGCCTCTCTCACCAAGGCTCTTCTCCCCGATAGCTCAGTTTGGCCGGACGGCCAGCTCTAGGAAGGGTTCTGGTCGTCCCAAACGTCTTCCATTTGAGGATTATGGAGGCCACTGTGCTCTTAGGAACCTTAAGTGCAGCAGAAATTTTTTTGTAACCTTGACCAGATCTGTGCCTTGCCACAATTCTGTCTCTGAGCTCTTCAGGCAGTTCCTTTGACCTCATGATTGTCATTTGCTCTGACATGCACTGTGAGCTGTAAGGTCTTATATAGACAGGTGTGTGGCTTTCCTAATCAAGTCCAATCAGTATAATCAAACACAGCTGGACTCCAATGAAGGTGTAGAACCATCTCAAGGATGATCAGAAGAAATAGACAGCACCTGAGTTACATATGAGGGTCACGGCAAAGGGTCTGAATACATATGACCATGTGATATTTCAGTTTTTGTTTTTTAATAAATATGCAAAAATTTCTAAATTTCTGTTTTTTTCTGTCAAGATGGGTTGCTGAGTGTACATTACTGAGAAATAAAATGAACTTTTTTGATTTTTGGAAAAAGGCTGCAATGAAACAAAGAGTGAAAAATTTAAAGGGGTCTGAATACTTTCCGTACCCACTGTATGTCGAGATGGCGGGGAACATTTTTACATCAACTTTCCAGAGTAGACAAATTGTGCATCCAAGGGGCTGTACTCACTAGGGCTTAACGATTATGGCCAAAATTATAATCACGATTATTTTAATCAATATTGACATTGCGATTATTTGTTGATTTGAACAAAAACAAATGTTATAGTCTAATATGGGCTATACCTGCTTTCACATCCATATTATGCTACATTCTTCTGTCTTAAGTTTTATGTTGTATAGACATGCAGCTGCAACACATGTAAATGAAAATAAGATATCTGAAATAAATAGACTACGATGTATTTTAAAAGCTTCACTTGTTTCAACAATAACTGATTAAAAGAGCTAGGGAGAGAGAGGGGGTGTGATGGACGTATATGCTATTTACAGAGTGACGGCTGACTCATTATGAATGGGTCAGCAAAGTTACACACGTGTGTACAAAATGTCTGTATCATCACTGTGCTGCATTTTTATGATATTATATTTTTATGATGATATTCTTGCCATGGGTCACATCTCTTCCAGGTCCTGCAGGCTCCGTGTCACACGCTATTACTCTACAAACTGATTTTAGTTGCATTTAATAACTGTGTTTTTCGCTGTGGCGGCCGCGATAGCAGAGTTACCAGCCGAAAGAGTGGTAAAAAATACAGGTTTGCCGTTCATGCTTAACAACATACAGCTGTGTTAATAACAACTAAAACTGTGGACAAATGTCAGAAGTGTGGACTGGCGGCCGCTGTGTCTCTCCATGTTGCTACGGAGCCGTGTGAGTTAATGGGGGCGGGGCTGCACTGAGAGTAAGAAGAGAGATCCAAACACAAACACTGCTTCGTTTGTGGAGAGGCAGCGGATGAGAGGACATTAGCACCGGTGTGACCGGAAAAATGTTAGTTGCACACTAAAGCCCTGTGAGCTAGCAGACGCTAACTAGCACTGGTCACTGCTGTTGTCTAAAAAACAACACAGACGGGACAAAATGTTGCGTTTACTGGTAAACCTTGTAACAGCCATATGACGAATGCTATCTTTTGTGGAATTCTCCTCACGTTATTCTATACTTTGTGATTGTCTACATCTAGAAACTAAGCTGCGCGGTGCAGGGAACAACTCTGACTAGCATATGATCAGACAGTGGTTTACGGAGCGGTAGATTGGCTTTGCAAAAAAAACAGAGCGTTCTTTGAAATTACACATTTAAAATATTGCTTGATAACGCAATTTTGATCGTGTGAAGCCTAAATCGTGATCAAAATTTTATTAATTGTGCAGCCCTAGTACTCACTATTCCAAAAAAGAGAGTCTAAAATTACCTACATACGGCTCTCAACGTTCTGTTTTCCAACTTGTCAAATACCATTGTTTTGTTACAGCCCTCGGTGTGATCAGATGGAGCGCAGAGCAGAAACTCCAATTTAGCTCACAAAAAGCTCAAGTTTGAAGCATGCAAGAGCCCAGCTGTGTTACTGCAGCAAAGGCAGTACACGGAGATGAACGCTGCCTGCCCTACATCTAAGCCGCCGGTGTCTGTCATCCGGAGGACTTATTGCTGGCGTAGCTCCGGGCACTGGCAGCTAGGAGGATGCTGTTCATCTAAGAAATGCAACCTTTGCTTGGAGCGAGCTGTGAGCGATTTGAGTAAAGCGGGGTGAAACATGAGTTGAGTGTGGAGCGACATTGAGCAAAGCAGAGGGAACAAACAGCTCTTTGAGCGACAAGCAAAAATTCTTTAAAAAAAAATAATTTGGGACTAACATGCAGCCGGACAATCAAAAAAAAAAAAAAAAAGAAGACAAGCTCAGGATGCCATTACTCAACCATATGAAGATATAGCAAATAATTGCTTACAGCTTTATTAATGTTCTAGATATCAAGTACAGCGCCTTTAAGTTTACTGTAAACGGCTGTGCTGGACTTCCATAGGCTGTTTCAAACTGTAAATCAGCTCTGGCATTTATCCTCAGGGGCCTGCTGGTTTATTAGCATAGTGCTATTGTCATTCTAAATTTGATCTGATTTGTCTATTTGAAAAAGGAACAACGTACATTAATCAACATGAGCACGGAGTCCAAAATGAAAATGTGCCAGATTTAGCCATGCAGTTTCATTTCCATCTGCAGTACCTAGCAGGTTGATTGTCACTCTAAATGTGTGCACTCCTCACCTCCTCTTGCCACGTTCGGTGGCACCAGGCTGCTGCTTGTTTCCATTGACTGGCTCTCCTGGCCCAGCTGCTCATCAGGGGGCATGTAGGCTGGGGGTGGGGTGTCAGCTGAGACATTAAGAGAGCAGTTAGTGAGGATGAGACCAGTTGTTGCTGCTGGCAAACAAACACACACACACACACACACACACACACACACACACACACACACACACACACACACACACACACACACACACACACACACACACACACACACACACACACACACACACACACACACACACACACACACACACACACACACACACACACACACACACACACACCAGGATCTGTACCCCGGAAATGGTGTCAGATTTCACATATTCCTCACTTGCTAAACCACATGCTAACCCATTCCCGACAGAGATGCAATATGAGCTTTCCAAGCCCATATTCAGACACACAGGAAAACAACAATGCAGTAAACCCCCATTTAGATGGAAGTTAGGAAATTTCAATGATTAAGATGCTTGTAAACGAAGACAAATACCATCAGGGCTTTTCAGTATAATAAAGCTCAAATCCTAAAATGCCATGAAAAACTTTCTGCCTGACTGCCTGCAGCCACCGGATGTGTCAGCAGATCTGGCCTGGAGCAGAATAGAGCTCTAGTCACCAGACACACACAGCTGTATCATCCGCACACACTGAAACACAAGTACAATCTAAATATTTAAAGTATTTCTATCACGAATATTGAACACGGCCGAACAGAATGATATTTCCTCATGTTAGATGTATCTCATGTCTCCAGTCCTTAACAATGAGACAGAAAGGTTGCCTGGTCCATTGAGTTAGTGCCTCGACAGCTGCCCTGGCTCTATTGGACACTGCTTAGCTGGCATTTCCTTTGTTCTCATTTAGGGGCGTAGCTTGATTTAGATGAATATAATAATATAACCTGGTTAGAGTACTGTTAAAACATCTTTTTATTGCTTAGTGATGCAAGTGTATCATGCATGGGTTGAGACTATTAGTAATTATAAAGATGGAATTTTATGACATACAATAGTAAACAATTCACTATGTCAATGCTTCAATGTATTGCACCCACAATGTCTGTGGATTGGGAGTTTTGTAAATAAGCATTTTAAAATGGATTTAAAAAAAAATGTATTCTCAATTATAAACACTAAATTTTCCTTCTTACATTACACAACTTAAAAAACAGAAACTTATCAGAGGTTTATTAACAGTTAGCCTCTTGTTGGCTACTTGACAGCAATCCAAAAAGAAAACAATAGTTTGGCATCTTCCCAGGGTCAGGCACATGAGTATATCTGGCGTACCTGGGAGCTGGAATGGACTGGAGGGCCCCGAGCTGGCAGGAGAGTTTGGATAAGTACCACTGCTGGCTGGAGAAGGGGGGTACGGAGAGTTAGGAGAGATGGGAAAAGAACCACCACCACCTCCACCGCTGCTGCCGCCAGCGCTGTGTGGCTGCTGAAAGGACTCTGGAAAGGTGGCGTTCAAGGGCATGTGCGGCTCGTTGTGGGTGAGGTTTCGGAACTGTACCAGCAAACTGTGCTGTGGGTTAAACTCGCTGTGCCGAGGTACCAGGACAGGAGGGAGCACTGGATGGTAGAAAAAAGAATACAGTGGAGGAAAATGAGCTAGGAGTTGAATCCCACAGACAGAAAGGTATTTTAATATCATCAAGAAAACAAATGGATCATTATATGTAAGGTTACCATGTCTACCACACACGTCTTTAAACCAGAAAACCTATTTGAAGTAGGGATTGTTTTGTACTTAAATGTATTTCCTTGTTAATAATGTATCATTTCCATTACTAATAAAAGGAAATGCGGCCAGTGTTGGAAAGAGAAGCCCTTGATGGGCATGCTCTTAGAAAAGAAGATGTGGAGCACACTCATGTGTAACAACTGTTAACAACTAAATATTTTCTTGATTCAGCATTTGACCTATACCAAGTCAGAAAAATGCACAAAATTGCCACTTTACAATATCCTAAATAAAATTTTTGTATACAGCCAAAATCAGTAGCAGTTCTTAGTTTTCTAAAACAAAACAATACACATACAATCCCAACCTATGTCTTGAAACAGTGTAACATAATATATGCAACACTGCCAAACACCAACAGACCTTGGTAAAGATATAACCACAGAGGTCATCCACATTTGTTTTCATTTTCAACTTTGTCAACTGTGCCAAACTACCCAGTGAGCTTTGCCTTAAAAGATATGACGTGCAGTCTATCCTGACAGACATGTTGTCTATATCCTCGACCTGGTCAATACAGAGCTGGCAATCCCAAACCAGCTTTATATCAGAAAGGCTGTCCCCTTAGGGTCATCCGTGAGTCTATGTAATGTTGTGTATGATTGAGTGACAGAAAGAGAGATAGAGAAGGGATAGTGATTAGAAAGTGCTGAGAGTCTAGTCTGGAGTGGTTTATGCATTTAGTAAGGCTCTCTCTGATGCCACACCCTATTTGGAGTGCCTGAGGCATATAATCTAATAAGACTCCAAAAGAGCTAGTGATATTGATTTTCTGTGAAATGGAGGGGGCGGGTGGAACAGGCCCGTGAGATGACAGCCTCCTGACCTCTGTGGATTTGTTTACCAGCTCTACAGTTTACTCAGAGATCTAGCTACGGGATGTACACAGCTCTATACTGGTCGAATCTGTCTCATATTGTACATTACAAATTAACAGATTTGGTGATTATTGTGCCTTATTGAACACCCTTTACTCAAATTTGGAAAGGCAATGTGAATGAGACCCCTTTCCATACCATTCAAAACTACACATCTAAGTCATAAGAACGTCTTTCTTAAATATCTAAAGATAATTTTTAAGTAATTAATTTTGATAGGACAAAAAATAAAAAAACTTGGTTAGGAATATGTGTTAAGCATTAAGTATCGATAAAATAACCTGAACGCAAGTCCATATTCTTTGAACAGTCTATTTGGAGAAAGTGAGGGTACCTACCGGGACTCTCCACTCGCTTGTAGTGATATGGGTTGATGCAGACCTCTTTCTGTTTGGAGCCAAATGGGTACTCGCACACCTCCAGGGGCTTGAGCTCATGGTGGGACTGGAGATCTGGCCAGCGCCACACTCTGCAGTAGATTACATGAGGCAGACCTTTTCTGTGGGAAACCTGTAGTCGGCCATCCAGTGATCTTGGAATGGTTACACACTTGCTAGGCTGCCCAGGGCAGCTCAGAGCTTTCTCCAGGTCTTCCATGGCACCTTTCTTCTTCTTTAGCTTTTTCACGAGAGCATCCACTGCCTTTTCTGCCCATTTCTCCTCCTCGTCGCCCTGCTTCCACCCGAGCAGGCGCTTGACTGCTGGGCTCGTGAAGGAGAAGAGACTGGACATGGAGGTCATGCTGCAGTGTAGTGTAAAACTGAGGACTTCTGTGGTGGCTGCACAATTCAGGGGGACCAAGGGGGTCCAAAAGCCCCCTGCTGATAACCTCCAAGTAGCGTTAGTAGCCTAAATAAGTGTGTTGGAATGCGTGGTCAACAAGAGAAACCACTTAGGTGTGTGAATTTGAGTGTGTGTGTTTGTGTGTGTAAGTATAAGAGGCCAACTGAGATGAGGGGTGGGGTCGGGAGAGGAGGCTTTAGCCTTGTCTGACCAAGGACAGGAAGCAGGGGAGGGAGGGGAGTCAGCAAGCAGGACGCAGCTGCTGCTGCTCAGGAAGAGCCCTGCAGCAAGCGGTCCGGAGTTGGGTCACCACCACTGATGGAGGGAGAGGGGGTGCAGGCTGCAGGAGCGGAGATCAGGACCTCTGTCAAACGGACAAGCTGCAGCAGGTCTCACCGGTGCAAGATGACAGGCTAGGAAATAAGGAAGAGACTGCTTCTCAACAACAACTCCCAGCTCCTCTCCAACCAGTGCACAGTCAGTGTTCTACTCCACCAGGCTTCTGCAAAACAAACAGCAGATGTAAAGATTAGCAAAACACTCATTTTGTTTGGCATTACGTATTTAGATAAAAAAGGCAAATATTCCAATATCACAATCAAAATACATTTTAAAAATCCAATTGTAAAAAGAGTTTTAACTTCAGCATAGCATGTGACAAACAGGATGATTAAAAAGCCATGTGTGCCCTTTTTGATCTGACACATTATTTCCATAGAGACTTGCTGAAACTTGGAAAATTCAGATTCAGACTTGCAGATAGTCATAAATATATAAACCCGTTGAAACACTCTTGACCTTAAATTAACTTAGAAATAAATAAATACATACATAAAGTTACCTTTATTTACTGTTATCAGCCATTTTGGCATTGCACAACCATAAGTCATAAAAAAGCGTAATACTGAATCACCACCTTAAAAATGAATGGAGTATTGCTTCAGGATGTCTCTGATGAATGCCGCAACAAACTACTGTTTAGAGATACTGAGTGTTTGAAATAATCTTCCTGACACACAATTACACTAATGAAATGCTGCGATATCTGACACTTGCGTATGTCATGCAGCCCCAGCCCGAAGACAGTTCAAACACATGTAGCCTGCAGCAGCAGTTGTTTGGGGGCTTGTGAAACCAGCCTTAGTTAAAAAGGAAGTGACCACAAAGAGCTGCTTCCTCCCTCATCCCATCTCTGCCCCAATCCCTCCCTTCCAGCACACAGCTGTCCAACAGCACTGCACCCACTTCCACTACTTATTGTTCTACATGCACATTAAAGCAGAGGGAAACCTCCTAAAGTAGAACATGTAGACAGGCATACACACAAGTGATACATCTATACGTTTTTTCTGACAGTCACCAGCTGCTGTTTCCACATAGCCTGATCAGTCAGAGATCTGGATGTGGCAGGACTCTATTAGCATGGATCACCAGTGCACTGTAAAAAGGGGTAATCAGTAAATGCCAAATTATAGATTTCAACATAAGGACATGTCCAATCTCCCTGAAACGAGCAGAAACACATTGTTTGATGTCGAGATATAACTTGCCGGAATGGGCCGAGCTGATTTGCATCTGAATGACTAACCCTTCAGATAAAGCTCTACAAAGATCATCTCTACAAACTGATAGCAGCTCTTTGTGTTTTCACTTTCAATGACATCAAAGAGGCTGAAAATCAAATCAATCTTGACCAAACATATTTTCTCAAAGCCACATTTTGAAAGGGAATTTGGGGGATAACTGAATCCCCTGTTTTACTGATCATTGCCTAAGTTTACTGTAACCATGTTTAAAGATGGTTTGTGATCTTAAAAAAATCATCAGTGGCTCCTCCTCAGAATTCCTTAGCACATGGGTGATATACAATTACAACAAAGACTTTGACCTACATATTTTGTATTTTGAAAGACAATGTTAAATCATAGTCTTTGTTTTTATATTCCACTATTGTCCAAAAGAAATGCCTTGCTTTTTCTTTTTCACATGCACAATGTTCATATAGTTTTAGTTTAAATTTAGAGCCACTGGATACTTTTAACTGAAGTAACATGTCAGAAGACAGTTTTGTAACAATGGGATATAATTCATACTACGAACCAATAATCATCTGAGGCTCTTTTCCAAAAGCCAAAACCCCTCCATACAAATGAGGAAAAAAAGCAAACTGGAAGTGGTAAACAACAAAATCATCAGAAATCGCTGTTATATTGGCCTGTATGAGTGGTTGGTTATCACAGCCTGGTGGTCTCTTCTGAGGTAACATTAAACTAATAAGTAATGGCGTCAATCTCGCTTTAACAAAACTTAACATTGAAACACTCAACAATACTTACTGCCTTCAATGCTTGACAAGTCTGAAGTACAGGGAACGGACAGTATGGGAGACCATTGAGTTAAGCACCCCCCACCCAGAGAAAGAGAAATGAGATTCAGAAAAATCTAACTTTAGCGTTACACAAATCCTCAAACAGTAGTAAAAATAGCTTTTAACCCCGCTCTAATTTAACTCAACCACAGAAATACGCACAGTCATAATATAACACCTTATTTTGGTGGTATTAGCGTGCCCTGGTATGTAGCAAGCTAATGCAAGTAACCTCGAGAAGTTGCTAACTAGCTTAGCAAACGTTAACAGGACACAATTTGTTTTGCTTAAACTTAGTCATGCACCTTAAAACAACCAACTTATCTCTAGCGTTATCTAGTTTAAGAGTCTGACGTTTCAGAACGTCGTTTCCTCTGTAAATTTGATTTTATGAGCCATAGTTTTACCTCTCAACGGTAGGCAAAAGTTAGTTCACCCTTCTTCCTCCTCTTCCTCCATTCCAGAAACTTTTTTAACTTCTCAAAACTGAGGCTAAGCTATGCTAGCTGTTAGCCCAGCCCTCCGAGGGGAAAGTGGCGAGCCTCTGCCCAGCGTACCCTGCTGATGTATGCTAGCTAGCTTACTGGAATTCACTCCCAGTCTTTTAATGAAACAATTCAATAACAGCTTAGTCACATACCTTTTAAGAAGACACACGAGCCATGGCAATACGTTTTCTGTATTACGGTTGGGCTGTAGTTCCTACTCTCTCAAATATGTTCTCTCTATTTCCACAGTTTCTTCCCTCCGTCTCCCCGTGCCATATCCTCCAGATCCTGGACACAAGTAGCTAGACTGGGAGGCGGAATGCATATCACTCCGCTTTACTGACAAACTAGTGCTCGCTTTCCGCTGAGGAGAATTCGGTTCTTACTGCAGTGACTAAAACGTACTGCAATAACATAAAATAAATAACTATTGTGCTGTTCTTTTTTTAACCAAATCAGTACCATTAATGGCTAATTGTTTGACACATAAATTTGCTTTCCTCGCGCAGAAATAAGGGAATGTTCCTAGCGAACAAACTTTTCCCACCTTTGGCAGTTATATCTAGATTATTACACTCATAGGCTTCAAACATAAAATTAGACGTTGAACCTGTAAACAAAATAAACATTAGTACTGCCGGTCTATTTAAATTCGTTATTGATGCTCTAGTGTACGAAGTTGCCATTCTTACAGTGGTCGTGCTGCGGCTCTGTAACGTCTCACAAGTTGCTGGCTCCACTCAGTCTGGAGCACTGCGGTTTGTTGTGTATTGTTGTCCTTTGTAGTCACTTGTTCCCAGCTTTAACAGTTTTAATCTATTTAATTTATTTAAATAAACAAACTAATAATTACTAGTTAACACCCATTTCCGTAGACGAACCGATACTCTCTGGCAGCATAATGTTGGAAGTGCGGATTCTTCATTCAGTCTTCAGAATCAGACTCCAAATGAAATGCGTTGTCCATGTTCAACCACTAGAGGGCAACCTACACCTAGCTAGTTTTGGGCAGTTGGAAGTATAATTACAACGAATTAACTGGTACAGTTGGTTTGTGTATTGACGATTAATCAATACACAATCAGTCAATATAATACATCCATGCGGGCATGCTCCCATCACATGCAGGCAGAGATGTGTGCAGTGGCTTGCATAAGGTTACACACCCATGCTACAGCTGATTTAAAAAAAAAAAAAAAAAAAAAAAAAAATCTTTTGGAAATTGATCTTAATGCCTCAATTAAAAAAAAAAAACCTTCCAAAATCCAACCTTTTAAGGACACCTTTTCTTTGTGAATGAATAATGTATTGTAAATAAATAAATGTTCTTCCTAAAAATACAGAAGGGAAAAGTATACACCCCCCTATGTTAAATTACCATAGAGGCAGGCATATTTTTATTTTTAAAGGCTAGTTATTTTAATGGCTCAGGATACTATTTATCTAGATACTAGTTCCCTTGGTCTTTGGAATTAAAATACCTTGAAGACCTTGTATTTAATTCTCACATGGCATCTATTAATCCTATAATCATACTCATAGGTCACTTTTTGATCAAGGAATTAGTTGGTAAAGTTTACATCTCTGTCTCCCTGTCTACAAGGGTGTATCCATTTTCTTTAAAATGTCAGAAATATCTTTCCATTACTATCTCCATAAGCAGAAGTAGACAGAAATGTGGGGGATTGACTGCATGTCAATCATTGCTCATGCACAAGCATTTCATAGTGTCCTCCCCTCCCCCTTCTTGAATATATTCAACTTTGTCATTTTTGTTGATTTGCACTTTCTACACACACACATATATATACACACATATTCAATGTATCTGTATAGCACCTTGACCTACTATATATATATATTTTTTTTAAAGTGCATAATTTTGTCCTTTCTTTGATTTACTTGACAGCATCAAATAGCCCGCTATCACACAAAGCTAAGATTCAGTTGTAAAGTATGTCTTTACAGATATAAATACATTTAACAGAAATAAAGGGGGGTTCTTGGTTGTTTGTCCATGATGTAAGTCATATGATTTTGTGAATCATAAGAATGCGCAAAAATCACAATTAAGATACTAGTACCAACTTTAATAAAGGATGAGCTTACAGTATTTTTTTGCTACAGTGGCGCAGTGTTCAACCAGCTGAAACGTAACAAGACACAAAGAAATAGTGCAATGTTAAAAATAAAAAAAATAAATAAATAAAAATGGAAAATAGAGTGGTATTTCATATTTGTGTAACATCCCAATCTTAGTAAGGAACTAACTTTGTAAATGTGTATTGTGATGGAAGTATAACTTGGTTTAGGCGCTGCCTGTAGTTCTCTAAATCTCTAATTACTTGGTTTGTCACCCTGGAGTCTCACTAGAAACATTTGACCAGTGTGAAATATCACCTTGAAAATAACAAAATTCACATAAACAATTCACTGATTAAGGTTATGATAAAGATGGTTCTGTAAAAAAAAAAAAAAAATCTCATCTCTCTCCCCCTTTTATGTCTATCTACTGTCACTACAAGAAAAAAGGAAGAAGCCCCCAAAAATAATCTTAAAAAAAATAATTCCCAGCTGCCCTTAATGTACATGTGCTCGTTACAGTGAGTGTATGTACATCCATTTTTCTATACTTTTATTAATTTTTCCCCTCTCAGGATCAGTGTGACAAGGATTGTTAAGTTACAGGTTTATTTTACAAGAAAGTTATAGTGAATATTCACAGATCATGTAATCCCAGCAAAACAATAATGGAATGTGTTCAAAACAACACTATTTTCAAATTACAAATAATGCGAATTAAAATGTAAAAACACTTCAACAGCAGTGCACGTTTCTCAGATCAGAATCATTTCAGCAGATGTCTTCAAAAAGCTGATAACACCAAATTAACTAAATCCACACACTTGAGTGCAATCAGTGAACTACTTTTGATTCAAACAGATTAAATGATCAATGTGAAACACTAGTGGCCCAAGTACGTGATGGGTCACATGATCAGGAGAGGAAGTAGTATACAGCGGGTTCCTTGGAGAGCAGCATTGGATATATTAGGGTCATGACAAAGTTTCCAGCTCAAGAGTCATCTTTGCATGTTTTGTAACTTTTAAACTTTTTTTAATCCACTTACACAACCTTCACAAAGTATTGCTTTCATTATTCGCAGTAAACCATCAGATAATGATTTATAAATGGTTTTAAATTCTGAGTAACTGGTCTGGATTTCACATCAGATTAAATAAAAAGTCACTTAAAAATGATTTGTCTCCTGCCTGCAACCAATTAGATTTTTTTAAGATGGTAAATATAAATATTCTGCAATGACTGCCCTGTATTTCAGAGCAACTATCCACATTAACAGTTTAATAACTTAGCTTCACCCCAGTTGTTTGGATATCTGACTTAGAATAGTGCTGCCAAAATATTGCTTATTGCAGCCTCCAAATTGTGAGGATTTCTATTTCATTCCATACTTTCCAGACTATTATCCCCATGAACCAGAGAACCAGTTGATTGGAATGACTGGTATTTCAAAAATGGTCTCCATCTATGAAAAAAGGCCAGTTTAAATTATATATGTGTTGCAGTAAGGAATGAGGCTTGCTGCATGCTTTCTCCAATCATGGACATGCTAATGATGTAGAGAGTCACAAAGACCTGCTGTCCTTAATAATACATAATATGTGTTCTGTGGTGTGGATGTCCTGGTGCTTGGCAATGATGTCGCTGTTCTGTGCTATTGGTTTGGACATAAAAAAGAGATCTAATGAAGTCAAAGTGTCAAATAAATGGAAAGAAAAAGGGCAGTTTACAACCCGGATGTCCTTAAATAGACCAATGGGCGCATTAAGAGGAGCCATTGTATGTGTTTAATTGTGTTTTATAAAATGTCTCTTGTTGGCAGATGTTCTCTGATGGAAATGTGTATCTTTAGAAACAAACTACTGAGCATATCAGTAAATGTTTTCATGCTTGGGCTTTTTTTTTGAATTTTTGCAAACAAAAGACTGTAAGCCCTGAAAGGCCGACACATTGAATTAGATTTAAAAAGTGGGAGGAGGGGGGCTGAAATTAAGCCGAGAGACTGAGGCTTTGAGTTTGTTGATGCTTTTTTTTCTGTGTTTGTGTAGGTTTCCCCCCCCCTACACCAAAAGACATGCTAGAATTCTCTCGGCATTGCCACTGACCAAGGCCTTGGCCTCAGTACTGCCGTTGGTCCCCAAGCACTGCAAGCAACTAGTAATTAGGACAGGTCAAATGCAGACACATGGTCATGCTGGCATTTAAAAGTAACTTAATAAGTTACACTCCATGAACCCCCTCTCCCTACAACCAGTGAAATATGTCATTTCCATCAGTGATGTTTTTAACACACAGCCACTAAATCAGCAATCTGCTTTTACTTTAGAGTACCTTGGCATTTTCTGTAGCATCACCTGGACTCTGTGCATTGACAACAAGCACTTACTGAACAATGTGTCAAATGGTAGTGGATGCTAACTGATCTGTTCAAGTTACAATGCATAAATGGTCGGCAAATGAAGGCACTGGAAAAAATGAGTATTTGATAAAGACATCACTACGTTTTACTGTAGTAACATACACAACATATTCCTAAGCAGCATCACACTCTCATATTACAGAAAATATGAGGAGCAATAGGTACATTTCATTTCATGAGGCAAAAAGCTGGTGAGCTTTGACATGAAGTGGACACAACAAACGTCTCCTTTGGTGCTGGACACTATCTGTCCTGATTGTCCAACCTGAGGCTACAGTCCAAGGCGTCCTCAGAGGGAGTGTCTAGGACAGGATTGACAAATCCCTGAAATTCAGTGTCTGCGTTGTCCTCTGGAAGGGTACTCACAAAATCATTCTCCCACTCCAGTGCGTTGGAGTCCTCGGAGGCCGAGGTCGGGCCACTGTTCGGCGGCTTGGCGCCGGGCCGCAGGGCTGCGCGGAGGATGTCCTCCTCCGTCCGAGACCTCTCCCAGGCTGGAAGGGCACGATTGATTCCTACAACACAAGGACACAAGCTTTCATTCTGACAGCAGAAGGCAACAAAGTCAAAAACTGCTGCAGGCTCAGAGTATCCAAGTAACCTGTTCCAAACCTAATTTAAAACTTAATATACATTTCTTTTTATGGAACGTAACCTAGATGCCATACATGTATATCAGGGGTTTCCCTACTATTATACGGTAGGTGCAGCACCTAGGTTTAAAATTTTTAATATCAATCGGGAGCATATAAAATTACTTTTTTTCCCCAGAACTAATGGTTGTAGTTGGTTTCGGATGGACTTATTTAGCAAGTTCTTGATTGTTTTGATTATTTATTATCTGCTCTAGCTTGTCCAACGTTTTACACACAGATAATGTAGTAAGGGTCCAAAAGTATGTCAAATTTTTTTTTTTGAAACGTAACATTTTCTCAAGGGAGGACCCTTAAACCCCCAGACAAATATGTACGCACACTAAGTCTTCCACAAACCGAGGGTAAACACATAGATACAGTTCAGGATCTTTGGTTTTATAGTCAGAACTAAATTGACTGTGTGTATATATAAAAAAATATATACAGACAGCCCCCGTGAGGTCATGCATATTATTATACATTGTTGTTGCAAGGCAGGGCACTTTGGGACTCCTGCCTTGCAACAACAATGCATAATAATTTCCACATATGAATCATACTAAAATGATTAAATGATATTGTGATTTTTAGTGTCTTAATAGATAAAATGGACGTGAAAAGAAAAGTGTTTCTGCTGAATGGCAGACAACGAAAACTTGCATACCGACATATTTAACTCCTGTTTAAATATTTTGGATAGAACTTTTGATGAGGGTTGATACATATATACACGCTGTATGCACTATGCACAAAAGGCCTGCTCTGCCTCTTCCACCCCCCCTCTTTGCTGCAGTGTCAATGAAAAAAAACCATAATCATTCATGGCTAACTAAGTAACCAGAGCCCTGTTCTGGAGGCACAGAAAGCTCTGCCTTAGTCCTCCTCCGGTGTGATCACAGTTTGAACGTCAATCAGGATCAGTGATTTGCGACAGACCCAAATGAAACCCTCACCTTCCTCGTCTTCCCACTCTAGATCCAGGGAGGTCCCGTCATCGTTGGTGGAGCGGGTCTTGGTGGTGAAGTCCCAGCTGCACTCCGTGTTGGGGGTCACCACGTTGGTGTCAGACGGCAGTCCTGCAAACAAAGAGTCAATTATAACAGCAGCATGCATGGAACTCCAATGCCTTATCACGGAGATGCAGTATGCTCCAGACTGACACACATCTGCATGTATGGTACAGAATATCTGTGTATTATAAGAGCTAATATTATCAAGGCCAGATGGTTCACTTACTGTTGCCCCTGAAAGAGTCCGACTGGGCTTTCACATTCTGGAGGTAGACGTCAAAATCCTGGCCTGAGTTTTGTCTGGAACGGGTCGTGACAACAAAAGCAGAACTGTAAGAGCAATCACAATGGGTCTGTATAATTCCCTAATATTTTAATTAATATTAAATTTTAAATTATGCCACTTTATATTCTTTCAGTACTTTTTGCACATTGCCTGTTTGTATTGTTTGCTTGTTTGTTGGTTGTTGTTGTTGTTGTTTTTTGACTGTAGAAAAAATGCTGCTGTAACAAGAGAATGTCCCCTTTGTGAGATAAAATAAGGATTATCTAATCTAATCTAATACTGGTTCCTCTTTGTTTGTAGCTCCCTTCTGGCACAGTGAAAATTATTTAATTGGGTTATGAGACTGGCATACATTACACTGCAGGAACTAACGGTGTGCTCACATCGTTAAATCAATGTTCCTGTTGAGATCTTAAAAAAGAAATATGTCAGATTGTCTGCCAAAGAGCAACACATTCGACATCCGAGGTGCTGACAGACAGAGTTGTTGATTATTACTACTTCTTAAATGAGTGATTTGCCAGTTGCCGTGGTTCAGCGGGTAACACGTTTTGTTAGTCAACTGTCACTATATACTGACAGAAGCTAACCCAAGACAATTTGTGAAAAGAAATCATGTCCTCTGCCTTTGTTTCTGAAAAAAATTGAGGTAAAAAACAGAATCTTGATTCATATTTGATCAGCATAGTCTGGTTTTACAGCGTGACCGCAGTACATGAGCCGTCATTGACACGGTGTTAGAGACTCCTCGGCTCTGATTGGTTGTTTTACTTATGCCACTGGAAGCACCAGGAGGAGGCAGAGGGACAAGATTGTGTGTGTGTGTGTGTATATATATATATATATATATATATATATATACTCACCGGCCACTTTATTAGGTACCCCATGCTAGTAACGGGTTGGACCCCCTTTTGCCTTCAGAACTGCCTCAATTCTTCGTGGCATAGATTCAACAAGGTGCTGGAAGCATTCCTCAGGGAGTTTGGTCCATATTGACATGATGGCATCACACAGTTGCCGCAGATTTGTCGGCTGCACATCCATGATGCGAATCTCCCGTTCCACCACATCCCAAAGATGCTCTATTGGATTGAGATCTGGTGACTGTGGAGGCCATTTGAGTACAGCGAACTCATTGTCATGTTCAAGAAACCAGTCTGAGATGATTCCAGCTTTATGACATGGCGCATTATCCTGCTGAAAGTAGCCATCAGAAGTTGGGTACATTGTGGTCATAAAGGGATGGACATGGTCAGCAACAATACTCAGGTAGGCTGTGGCGTTGCAACGATGGTCAATTGGTACCAAGGGGCCCAAAGAGTGCCAAGAAAATATTCCCCACACCATGACACCACCACCACCAGCCTGAACCGTTGATACAAGGCAGGATGGATCCATGCTTTCATGTTGTAGACGCCAAATTCTGACCCTACCATCTGAACGTCGCAGCAGAAATCGAGACTCATCAGACCAGGCAACGTTTTTCCAATCTTCTATTGTCCAATTTCGATGAGCTTGTGCAAATTGTAGCCTCAGTTTCCTGTTCTTAGCTGAAAGGAGTGGCACCCGGTGTGGTCTTCTGCTGCTGTAGCCCATCTGCCTCAAAGTTCGACGTACTGTGCGTTCAGAGATGCTCTTCTGCCCACCTTGGTTGTAACGGGTGGTAATTTGAGTCACTGTTGCCCTTCTATCAGCTCGAACCAGTCTGGCCATTCTCCTCTGACCTCTGGCATCAACAAGGCATTTCCGCCCACAGAACTGCCGCTCACTGGATGTTTTTTCTTTTTCGGACCATTCTCTGTAAACCCTAGAGATGGTTGTGCGTGAAAATCCCAGTAGATTAGCAGTTTCTGAAATACTCAGACCAGCCCTTCTGGCACCAACAATCATGCCACGTTCAAAGTCACTCAAATCACCTTTCTTCCCCATACTGATGCTCGGTTTGAACTGCAGGAGATTGTCTTGACCATGTCTACATGCCTAAATGCACTGAGTTGCCGCCATGTGATTGGCTGCTTAGAAATTAAGTGTTAACGAGCAGTTGGACAGGTGTACCTAATAAAGTGGCCGGTGAGTGAGTGAGTGTGTATGTGTATATATATATATATATATATATATATATATATATATATATATATATATATATATATACACACACACACACATATGCACACACACACACACACAACGCCTACTAAAATCTATGCAGCGCCTCATGACCGCAGCTTGTCCTCAGCTACACAACTATCCTGTTGTCTGATGAACTCAAGTGACTCACTTTCTTTGCTGAGTTTCACCGCCGGAGCCATCTGCTTTCCCCGTGTCCTCTGGGCAGGCAGCTGCTGACAAAAAACCCACAGATCAAGTAAAAAGACAATCCTGTTTAATCCCATGATTTAAAAACAAAACAAAAAACTGACTGTTTTTAATAGCAGTTTTGGTGCTATTAAGTAAAAAATGTGAGCAAAAAACAAGATCATAAAACAAAGCAACACCAGAGAAGCAGTGGAATGTGGCATGAAAAGCAAAGAAACTCAATCCCAGCTGGGTCCCATTTCCATTATATCACATTCTATGAAAAGCCATTTCCCTGCAGCAGTATAGCAAATCTAGCCATGAAATATGTCCTAACAATACTATTACATGCTAATAGTCCACATTTCTCATGTCACTGCTTGTACTTGTGAATAAGGGTCACTGCAAGTTTAGTCTATTGTATATCGTACTCATCTGTCTATAAATCCATCCTGAAGTGCCCAATACTAAAAATACTGACCATTAGCAGTTACTCTACAGCACATGTGTCAAACTCAAGGCCCGCGGGCCAAACACGGCCCCTCACAGGTTTTAATGTGGCCTCATTTAATTGAGGTCCACAATAAATGTAATCTTGTTGTGCAGCAAACGAAAAGGACGGGAAACTCAAAGCAGAATTTGGCAGATCTTCCGACTTTAGGGCGTAGAAATTCCCCCAGAAGGAGAGAGTTTTCATATTCATGCTGTGAAGCAAGTGGGTGTGAGACGGCCGTGTGGTAGCCTGCTTTTAAAAATGTAGTCATTGTTTTGCTGGCGTTCGTTAAGATCAACAAATGTAGAAGTCGACAAATAGCATTGGAGAAAGCAACAAAAAAAACGACGAAAAAATGCGACAAACATCAAAAAAAGCAACACAGTATAATACAGTCAAAGATACTTGACTTTTCTCAATAAAAGCATGTCAATAAATTCTACATGTCTGGCCACTGATGTAGGTCGCATTTTCAACGGGGGAGAAGTTGAGTTTGACACCCGTGCGCTATGGAAAACAAAGAAAATATCACTGTGTCCCTTTAAGACACAGGAGGCTGTGGACTTGAAACCGTGGAAAGCTTCTGCACAGGGCCAGCAGGTTAGAGGAGAAGTTGTTTTAAGTCAAACTGGCAGAAGGGAGCGCGCTCAGTGCCGCCTCACCTCCTTCAAGTTTCGTTGACGCGCCAACCTGGCGGCCTCACGCTGGGCGGCAATTCTAGCCTCCTCTTCTAGCCTTAACTTCTCCTCTTGTGCTTCTAACTGAGCAGACACAACAAAATGAAACAAACACAAAACACAGAACAGAAAATTACAAAAACAGAAAAAACAATGTTGCAAATTAAAAAAAAGAATTAAAAATAAGGCAAAAATAAGACTAACACATGAAAAAGGAAATAACGCTGGCTGTGAGTAACAAAGACAGACTGTGTCTTACCTCCAATTGTATCTTCTGGTCGATCAGGATCTGCCTGTCTGAGAGCGCAGTGTAGCGCTGCTCTTTGAGGTGTTTGATCTCATCTTCACTGATTGGCCTAATAAAAAGAGCAATAAAACATACTTGAATGGTAAACTGTTCTCTTGCCAAAAATTACTTGGGATTATTGGTTTTAAAAGTCACCAGATCTCTTACCTCGGGCAGGGCTGTGGGCTCTCGGCCTGCAATGCAACAAACAACATTTAACCATACAGCAATGCATATCAGGAAATGCATCTTCCCTGCTGCACTGTTTGACTCAAGTGCTACTAGTCTGGGACTCTGCAGACGGTAATCGAGGTACTCCCAAAGTGATGCTCAGTGGCTGCTCCCATGCATCATCTTCTATCCCTCATTGGAGCAACTAACAGAAGCAACTCTGATGAGAGTCTGAAAGTAAAAACTATCCTGGAAGTAACATTAATAATAATGTATTTTATTTATAAATTTTATTTAACACTCAGACACTTTAGACACATGGGCGCCCAGATAGCTCAGTTGGTAGAGCGGGCCCCAGTTCGACTCTGACCTGCAGCCCTTTGCTGCATGTAATTCCCCCCCTCTCTCCCCTCCTTTCATTTCTTCAGCTGTCCTGTCACTAAAGGCCTAAAAATGTCCAAGAAATTATCTTTAAAAATAAAAAAAATACACAAACTACAAAAAAAATCATACACATTATTAAACATAATAAGTACCAACATACTACAGATTTTAATTAGGCTATACATCTTATAAAAACCCTTACTAATTTTTGCAATGTAGTAGTCCTAAATAGTAGAACAACAAAAGAGTTGAGAGAAAAGTCACCAACAGTATTTTCCTTTCTTTTGGTACTAAAAAGGTTCTTATGAAGAACACACACCATAACATAATTTGACTTACCTCATCACTTTCTACCAGATTTTCAAACTGCAAAATATAAAAACACACAATTAGACATATCAGAATACTGAATAGTCATCAGTTATAGCTAGTAAATGTACAACTCCCACCTCTATTGTATAATGTTCCCCTGTGGTGCTGCTTCGGAAGTATTTTGACCTGTAGGAATAATTAAAAGTATGAACACAGCGGCAATCATCTGAACCACCTGAAAAAGTAGATAATGGCTTAAAATCTTTTGTGAATAGCTGCACTTTCACATGACACAGATGTATGATGAATATATTATATTATATTATATTATACCACTGTCATCAAAATTTGACAAAGTACCTGCTGTGTTCCTGGTAGATCAGTAGCTCTGGCACTTAAGGCCAACATTATGATAATTTAATTAATTGTATTTTTTTTTGTTAAACTGAAAAGGTGATTTGAACAATGCCAGACTATGTACAGACTCACTGCCCAGTGAACAAATACATTGCTCATCTGTAAGAGTACCCAGAATCAACCTCAGAGACTTTACACAACATAACGCTAAAACTTTAGCATCGAACCCAGATGCCAGTCCTCTGCTGCAAATGCAGTGATGAACTATTAGGGGTGGGGGAAAAAAAAAATCTATATTTTCTGTGGCAATACTGTATTGATACACAGGCACCCAGTATGGATCTTTTATTATATATGTGTTGGTCAGTTTGTCTGCTTGACAATCCCATTTTGCAGCAATAACATTGAAGTGATATGAACAAACAGAAAAATGTAGGCCTATCTTTTTAGATAAAACAGATGTTGACAAAGTTAATTTCAAATCATTTGACATTGGGAAAAATTAGAAGTTGGAAAAAAGGTTATAAATCGCAATAGTATTGTATCGTGGCGTAAGTATCGTCATGATATCGTGTCGGGAGGCGTCTGTTGATTCCCACACCTATGAACTACGTGTCTATATTCTCAGAACTCAACAAATAAATTGGCCTACTCGCCTTTCTATCAAACACTTGATTATTTCTTTTAAACCCTTAAACGCATTAAAGAACAATAAAAAGCAGCACTTTCTTTCATATTGAATGGTTCTGATCAGAGTCCAGTAGTAATGAACGCAGTGTACCAGCCACGTTGCAATGGGATTTGTGACTGCTGTGCTGACTAATGTGGTTGTCACTGAGCAGGTACTGTTACACAGTATGTGTTACACAGTACAATATGTCTAAAAGCATCTAATATAATTGTTTGATGCCTATGCTAAATGTCATCAATAAGTTTGGAATCTAAAAATGATTGGGGGAAAAAAAAAAAAAAATTACACAAATCAGTTTAAGAGGTTCATTATTGTTATGCTATGTTTACATGCAATGGCATTTGAATTTGTAGCTCAAGCTGGGATAAGGAATCTGCAAAGTTCTTTTTTTCTTTATTACAGCTTTCAGCTTTGATCCAGAATAAAAATCTGTGGAATTCTGCAGCCTTTGGTGTGGCTGTGGTGATAAGGTATGTAGGAATGTATGGATTTAAGAGTTCATAGGTTGATAGCCTAAATCTTACAGGGAATTTTACTGCTGCTGGGGAAAAAAAAGCTTTTTAATGGCAGACATTTGACTTGTCACAGCAAGAAAGGCACAGATGGCACTATTTTATGACCTATATGCCTAAATTGAATGCAGCCATAATTAACATCACTGATCACACCTGTGTTTTTTGGGCTATGTCAGTCTACTTGGCTTATGTCCTTGGCTAAGTTATGATTGATTTAATCTTTAGGATGTTTACCTCATGTTTAGGCCAAATGAAAAACTGGATATTCTTCTTTTATTTCACTTTATTGAGCGTGGCACAAAACCCAGGCCTACATTTTATTACTCCAGTTAAAATGACATTTCCATGTCATTTTAACCAGGACCTAATGGAAGCAGCTAAAGTGGACGTTAAACTAAATGATAAAGGCCAACCCTAATAACTTCTACTGTACAGTATATGTCAGCCCCAATATGTAAAATATGGTGAATAAGTGTGATACTGCTTGCTGCTGGAAGAGAGCAGCCTTCTGTAATCTTAACAAAGCATAAAGTCAGACTAAAAAACATCAATTATTAACCTAAAATGCAAGGGCCTACAAACAACGCAAGAAACAGACAACGGAGACTCAGTATGCATAAAGACACATTGAAGGTTTAAATATGAGTCCACAACCATTGTCAACGACTTCTTAAACAGCCCTAGCTCCGTTCGTCTTCATGTTAATAATCTAACGTTAGTCTAATTAGACCTAGCTAACTAGCTACATGTCCACACTGTTGCCAATAGGGGTGGGGTCTTGGTTTCTGTTGGCATTTTGGCTGACTGCAGGTTAGACCCCTTAGAGACCCTACAATGGCGTAACCAGTAGTTAATTGACTGACCTATATCTTTGGGTTACAACACCACCACCAGGTTCACACACAGAGCTGTCAATGAGTCTTAATATTTCACTTATCGGCTAAGCAACTTTTAGCTAACATTAGCAGTAACCGGCTACGCTGGCTTAGATGATGCTTTTATGCTAGTTAGCTCAACTAGCTAATGCCATGTTTCACTTACCCGCCTCCTCTCTGGATCCTGTTGGCTTCTCTCCTGAAGAGCCCAACGCAGTATGCCCAGCAGTTACCCATCGCATTGTCAAATAGTACTATTGTCTAGCTGGCTAGGTAGTAATGTCCTGACAGCTGCTGCTACATTGGTAGTTACATCTCCACGTACAGTCCTGCTCCAACCACTTCCTCATTCTCCTTCCTCTCCCAGTGATGACAGTGAGTACATAAATGTTCTATACCACCACCTACTGTCGCTTTCTTGTCATTTTTGATAATTTATGACCCGGTTTATGACATAACCTAATGTAAAGACAGTATTTTGAAAATGTGGGTCATATTACTTGTATTGCACAGATGGAGGCAAATTTCAATATAAGTTATGATCATTGTGTGAATTTACTGGGGTCAATAAGACCTGTAAACTGTATAGAGTCTAACAGAGTTGGAGCAGGAAGACATCTTTTGATAATTGATCATAATAATAAAAATATCTAAAGTGCTAATATTAAACAGTTAAACAGACAGTCTTCACTGCAATCAGACTGCTTTATTGTACACACACAGGTCCTTATTTTACATGTGTTAACATTTTAGCTGATTCTATTTGATTTTATTTTGTATATGGTGTAGGCAACCAAATATCCCATGATCATTTTCACTCCTGCCCAGAACTGTTGTGTTAGAGGCATGATTGCACACAACAGATTTTCTTTTGTGTTTTACTCTGTGTCCTCAGAGGTGAAGAGGTAGGCATGCATCTCATCCTCAGTAGGGGTGTTCTCCACATTGCTCACTCTGACTTTCTGGGCAACAGGCTTGCATCTGGGCATGAGCTTTCTCCCACTCTGAAAGAAAATGGAAATGAGTCTAAGCAATGTGCATGTGGTCCTTTTGTGTGTTTTTATTTTACTTATACAGTAAATTCAGTTTCAGTTTTTAAGCCAGGTTCTAATTCATTAAAGATGCCCTGCCACATGTATTTCATTCAAATATTTGTACGAATATTAAAAGATTTAACAACTAAGACATAAACTGAATAATTTTTACAGATATGTGAACTGAGCATGAACAGAAATGGAATAATGTGTCCCTTTTCTTTTTACTTTTATCATAAAAAATCTCTGAGTGTCTTTTGCCGTGTTTATTGCACCAGTTGATATCATGATGACAATAATAAAATGTATATTGTGCAGCCCTACAACACATTGCTATTTTTTACGAGCTGTTATGTATTTCAACAGATTCCAACCACATCTTACCCACATTATAAATGCAGCAAACAACTTACTATTTTCTTGGAGTCAGCCAGAGATCTCTCCAAGTACCTTCTCATCCTTTCCTTCTGTTTCTCACTCTGCTCTCTCAGCTTTTCCTCACGCTGCCTGTGACATGTAAATGTAAATGTGCTGTATTTATATAGCGCTTTTCTAGTCTTAACGACTACTCAAAGCGCTTTTACATCATACAGGATACATTCACCATTCACACACATTCATACACTGTGGCCAAGGCTGCCGTACAAGGTGCCACCTGCTCATCAGATAAACACTCACACACATTCACACTCCGATGCGCAGCATCGGGGGCAACTCGGGGTTCAGTGTCTTGCCCAAGGACACTTCGTCATGGGACTGCAGGGCCAGGGATTGAACCACCAACCTTCCAATTGGCAGGCAACCGCTCTACCGCTGAGCCACAGCCGCCCCATGACAAAGGAAGACAGGGAGTTATGTTGCAATGAATACCATTGCTATTTTACATCACCTCCAGAAGAGGCTTGACTTTGTTGCTCTATCAACCTTTTCTTACAGTCAAGAGAAAGCTAGTCTATATCAACAACGTTTCATTTCCGAGATTGTTCACGTTCCGCCGTAAATTCTGTTGGTTGTCCGTTACCTTCAGCTTTCTTTGTGTTGGCATTTTAAACTCCAGTGAATTTCTGAGGACTATGGTTAATTCAATTCAATTCAATTCAATTTTATTTATAGTATCAATTCATAACAAGCATTATCTCGAGACACTTTACAGATAGAGCAGGTCTAGACCACACTCTAGAATTTACAAGGACCCAACAGTTCTAGTATTTTCCTACAGAGCAAGCAACAGTGTGACAGTGGCGAGGAAAAACTTCCTTTTAGGCAGAAACCTCGGACAGACCCAGGCTCTTGGTAGGCGGTGTCTGACGACCGGTTGGGGTTACAATGAAGAGTGGCAATAACAGTCACAAAATTTTTTTAACTTAACTGCTCCCCAGATCTCTGCAGGGTAAGTCCAGACAGCTAGCTAGACTATCTGTCCAATCAGAGTTTTTTTGGGCGACTAAAACTACCTTTGAATGTTCACGTTACACCAAAAAAAGTTCCTTCCCGATGCTATTTAGGCAATAAGATGATTGTAACTGGTTTAAAGAAATGCTGATAAACCAGAGCATGTTTTTCTTGTGTGAAGTAGCCAGACTCCCTTCTCAGCGCGGTGGAGGAAGGTCTGGCAATGCGAGAAATTATATTCACCGCGACATACCTGCTCCTCCTCTCGCTGTCCTTGATCTTCTTCATCATCTCTAAGCGATCTTCGGGGATGCTCTCGAGGCCCTGCAGCAGTAAAGACATGCGGTTCTCAATATTGGCCAGCTTCTCCAAGGTGCTGAGGTTGGTAATCCTGTCATCCACGCAGCAGCGATGGACCTCTACCACCTTCTCACCCAGAGCATCCAACATAACATCCTGCAAGCAAAAGGAGGAGAAATGAAAAGGTTACATGATTTCTGGGTGTTGTTAGCACTCAGATTTTGGACAGAAATGTAGACAAACACATTCTGCTTCCTTACCTGGTCTTCTTTGTTCAATGAAACATGGAGCTGCACCTTCTGTCTGAGCTTTGTGCCTCGTGCCTTCTCAATGTCGATTCTCTGGTTCATGTCTTTAATCTGTAATGTTAGCTGCTCCTCATCCTTTTCACTTCAGACAGACAGGTTTGAGCATTTGATTGATTTGGAAAAGTGGAGGGGACAAGGGAGAAAACAGTGTACAGGGGAAAAAAAAGATTATAATAGGTCTGAAATTCCAACTAAAAAAGTGAGACGTGCAGATTTCAGGAGAGCAAATGAGTCTGCTCATTTTAAAGCAACGCAACAGACAAAATTCATTCACAGAGCCTTGATCCGCTTACATCTTCTTCCTGGTGGCTTCTGTGGACTGTCTGAGCTCTTCCAGAGTCTCTTCAACCCTTGTAGTGTTCTGAATCAGGGACAAGTTCTGCTCTGTCAGCTCTGTCACCAGATCCAGAAGCTGCTGAGGCTCGGTGAAGTACAGCTCTGGCTCATACTGCAGCAGTGACAAACAAGGTGGGCAAGATAAGTAGGCTATACCCAAGATGAAGAGAAATGTTTTTGTCAAAAAAATAGATTGACTGACCTCATATTCTAAGCTGTCACTACCCAGTTTAAAAGTTTCAATCCTGGAAGGAAAAAGAGTTTTGGGTCAGGAGAAAGTTTTTAGTACATTTAAAATTAATTTACTGCAAGGTGGGTTTTTTTGCGATCAATTAGTTTTTTTTTAATTTAAGTTCAAAATGACGCCGACATGCTGTTTGCTACAACAGAGGGATTATGAATTTTAAAAGTATGTGTAAGTGATCATAATGTACATATCCATACCAGAAATATACACTTTTTATGTCTTTAAAAAGGTAAAAACGAATCTTAAAGCTACTTTTTTTATTTCTATATTTCGCCTCATGCTGAACACTTAAAGGTCTCATATTATGCTCATTTTCAGGTTTCTACTTGTATTTGGGGTTTCTACTAACTAGAACATGTTTACATGCTTTTTCTCTGTCTGAATATAACTGTATTCACCCTCTGTCTCAAACGCTCCGTTTTAGCTTCATTCTCTTTAAGCCCCCCTTCCAAAAAAGCCAGTCCCCTCTGTTTCTAGGTCTTCTGCATTTGCAGTCTGAGTCTTTGCACCATCATTGCAGCCAGGGAATGACTGTAACAGCACTGTAGCAGCACTCTCTACTTCTATATAGTAACTTTGTGAGATCACAACTGTACTGAAGTCTTGACGGCTCGTTTAAAGGCACAGTTTCTGAATACGGGCTGTGTGCATTTCTCTGTGGATTGAGAGTTTTGATACTTTCACCTCAACTTACTTTAATATAAAAAAAAGAAATGGAAATTTCCCTTTTTACAATATGGGACATTTAATGGAAGTCATGGCCCAGCTTAGCACCGCATCAGTGTGTATAAAGGCAAAGGATAACTACTGGATGTGCAGTAGGCCTGCACGATTAATCATAACAAAATCGCGATCTCGATTCACCCTGTTCACGATTTCATTTTTAAATAATTTTGATTTTTTTTTTAATGACTTCAATTCTACGGTAATTTAATTTTACGACCTGACTGCATCACAAACGCTACTACTTTCTTCTGTGAGTTTAAACACAGACTGTATAAAATAGGTTTCATTGCTCTCCCTTCTCTTCATTGAAGCCTCTATGTTTACATGCTTGTGGTGATGCGCAACGTGCTATAGGTGCCAAAACAAATCTATGTTTGGTACTGCCAATTAGTTTTGTTTGGTCATGGTTCATGTGTGCAATAAACATTACACTTTGTGAGAAAAGAATCGTGGTATCAATTCTAAGCAAAGAAAATCGTGATTCATATTTTTCCCAGAATCGTGCAGGCCTAAGGTGCAGCAAAACAGCCCTCAGTGTTGTAATGGAGGTGTGTGTTTGTTTGTGTTTCCTCACAGTGTATTGCTGTGGGCTGAGGGCAGCCTGGTCTCTCTGACTGAAGGCAGCTCTCCACCTGGACTGGAAACCTTTTTCTCCAAACCTGTGTGCATGTTATTATTCCAATCACACTACATGCACTATCCATACTCACTGTAACAAAGCATACTTAGACCATGTTTGAGTCAGATTTAAAAACAACAATATTAGGATATTAAAGGGATAGTTTGGATTTTTTTAAGTGGGTTTGTAATGGGTTAGGTACTTATCCATAGTCAGTGTATCTACAGTAGATTGCGGTCGACATGCCCCCAGTCTGGAGAAGCAGACAGGAGGACAGAAACAGAAGTTAAGCAATGTACTGCTGAGGACGGGGGCAGTATTGGCAGCTGCTAAATGTATTTTGGCCAATTTAACAAGTATACAATTTAAAAGCTTTACCTTGCCGTCACACTACACTGTTTGATACTCCCAAAGCCACCAGATTCCATTGAAAAAAAGAAACAGTATTTTTTTACCTTTCAGAAAAACAGTTTGCTGGTTAACTGCTGGCTAACCCTTTTAAAACACCAAATACCACAATAACAGAAACATACTAACTGATCGAGGCAACGGTAGAGCACCAACTCCTGTGTTCTGCGAGGTAAAATGACATTGAGTCATTGAGAATGAGTTTTTTGTCACAGGAGTCTGGTAGCTTAGAAGAGAGCATCAATTCCCTCCATGTAAATTTTAACGGGGCTGTCTGACTGTAAGGTAAAGTGGTGGAAGTATTCTAAACCTACACAGCCTACACTTAAACTGATGTTTTTTAATCGGTGGGTCTCATTTTTAGGTGGTTAAAATACATTTAGCTGCTGCCCCCCTCCAAAGCAGTGGATTGCTCAGCTTCTGTATCGGTACTCCTGTCTGATCCTCCCAACTGGAGATGTGACGACCGCCATCTACAGTAGGTAATACATTATGGATAAGTACCACCTGCAACCCCTTTAACCTGTTGTACCCTGGTCCTCATAATCTATTTTATGTTGATTCACTTGGGTTTGTACTTGCCATTCCTAATAGCTGACTCCTCTGGCTCCCTGTTCTGCTCGTCCAAAACGTCTCCATCAGTGAGGACATCAGTTTTGAAAGCCTTGGTCTTCTGGGCCTCCTGCCACTCTGGAGGAGACAACTCAAACAGAAGCTTCTCGTATCTTTTGTAGTCTATCAGAATTTCTTCAAACTTGTCGATTTCACTATAAAAAACAAACATTCCACATGACATAACTGTCACGTCCAATTTATTCCTCCATATTTATAGTTCCCCTTAGTGTACCTTTTGGGTTAACACTTCAATGCACTTAAACAAGAGTAATGTGCACATCATACATGTTCATTTTACAAAATTATCAGACTGCTACCTTTTCACGATCCCTATTTCAGTATTGAGTCTCTTGATCTGAGCGTTCTTCTCCTGTTTGGACTTGGCCTCGCGTTCAAAACTAACAACGGAGACAGGACAACTGTTTGCAATGTGACTCTTTAACCAACACTCAGCCAACAAGTCATATCAGGATGCTTCTTACAACGTTCTGGCCTCCACGGACTTCTTCTCGTTCTCCCTGAGGAACTCTTCAAAGTTGAGGTTGTCTCTCTCGATGATCTTTTCGAGCTGTCTCAGCTGTCCCTCCTCTTTTGCAATGGCTTTGTCCATTCTCAAAATCTCGGCCCTCTTCGTCATCAGAGATAACTGAGGAAGGGAGAGAGGGGGCAAATGAAGCAAGAGGGTCAAACTAGATTTTTTTTTATTTCACACATTCTCCCTCCTGGCGGCCAATATAGCTTCTGGAAGGAGCTTCTTTTGGTGGAACACGCACGTTCAAAGGTTGTTATAGTCATGCAACAGAAAACTCAGATTGGACAGATAGTCTAGCTAGCGGTCTGGATTTACCCTGCAGAGATCTGTGGAGCAGTTAAAGCTATAGTGCGTAGTTTCTGTCTCCCCCATGAGGAATTCTACGTAATGACAACAATTCTGTCGGTGCATCCACATGGTACGAGCCTTCCGTGATCGTACTTCACCCCCACCCCTCCTCCACGCAGTTGCTAGTAGCCAAGGAGGACAAGGAGGATTAAAAAACATGATGGATTCTTCAGAAGAGGTCATTATCTTCACAATCTTCTGAACAGTCATACTGAGAAATGTGGAGTTGTGTGTAGCTGAAAGTCATAATTTGTATCAACTCATTTGGCAATGGCTTCAATGTAACAGAAGTTCATTATTATCAAAAAGTTACGCACTAAAACTTTAACTATAGTCCTTCTTAATTGGCCCGAGTTTAGAATGCCAACACAAAATAAGAGCGGAAGGTGACTGATATCCGGCAGAATTTCTGGCAACACCGGAGCTATCCATTAACTCTCCTGTTGTCCTCGGGGCAAATTTGACCAATTTTCAAAATGTTTCAGAAAATTGGGTTTCTTTCAACCAAAATGTAAAAAAAACGGGCTTCACAAGTAAAATGAATGATCAGTTTACTACTCTTACTGAATATGGGTGTTTTATTTAATGTTATGGCATTAAAAAAAAAAAAAGGTAAAAGGACTTTGAAAAAAGCGACAAAAATTACAGAAAAAGCTTCAAAAACTGACAAAAAAATAAATGTCAAAAAAAGCGCAGAAAAAACAACATTGGGAAAAGCTTATCAGGTGAAACAAAACATCAGGTGACAAAGAGTGACAAAAACGTTCCAACAAAAGTTTGACCCAGAAAAACAAACCCTGGCCCGCCGTATCGAGGAGTAAACCTCTACATATGGACGGCTGCTTTACCAACTGAGCTATCTGGCCATCCAACTTAACTTCTTTCTATTCCTTTGCAATTCATCCGATTTCACACAGTAACAGAACGTTTTAAACACCTTTTCAGATATGCAGTAGTACTCCACAAGACCTGTAAACAGACTTTGATGTGAAAAACCGGTGGAGTTCTCCTTTTGGTTTCACATAAACAAACATAGAGTTTTCTTGTTTCCTAAATAAATAGATGGATGTTGTGCGAGGCGACTGAGAGCATCTGACATCTTATAAAAAGCAAACATTCAAAAAGCATTCAGCAGCCATGGAAACTGAATGCAGATGAGACGTTACTCCTCCTTTATTAAGATCTAAGCAACTCTTGAACTTATTTACCTCCAACACTGCCTTCTGCCGTTCCATGGAGATGAAGTCATGTTTGCTGTCTTTTGTTATGTTTTCTAGAGACAGAGGATAGACAGCAGTTAACATTCACGGTGGCAAGTTTGCCATGGCGTGCTCTCTGCTCTCTCTCCACTCACCTCGTTTCATCATGGCCATCTTCAGCTCATGTCTGCCAGGTGTTTGTTTGGGGACAACTGTCCTTCTCTTGCTTTCTTTCAGATTCTTCATCTTCTCCCTTTCTTCTTCCTCCTCCTCCTCCTCCTCCTCCTCTTCCTTCTCCACTTGTTCTTGCAGCTCTTTCCTCAGCTTGGCCATCGTTCGAGCGGCGTGGGTAGTCTTCCCATCGATTGGCAAAGCAAGGAATTTACGCATCTCCTGTGCATAAAGAACAGCAGCAGCACTTTAACATGGCGGTCGGTTTTTTTGTGTGTAAAAATTAGCTGTGTTTGAGACCGTTCCCTATCACGGAAATAGTGTACTATATAGTGTGTTCGCCAGTCTGAAGTGGTGTTTGAATTCTTTATGTAGCCCACTATAAAATACCCACAATGCACAGCTAATCTGAGTGAACACACAATGTACCCTACATTTTGCTCCCGTATAACCACAATGCAACACGGTCGTGTTTCGAGCAGTAGAAGGGAAACTGAAAAGGAAAAATAAACCAGGCTTTCAGTTATAAACATTGGAAATTCAACATGCAACATATGTACATTTTACTATCCTCATGAGTGCTTGTTTTGTTTCAGGGACGTATTAGAAGTATAATTGTGTATATTTTTTATTTTTGTCTGTTTACGTGATGCTGGGTGCGCCTGCTTCCGTCACATACATAACCGTTGCACATACCGGGAACATCTACTAACGCAACAATGTTTATCAGATTTCAGTGTAGTGTTCAAAATCTTGTTTGGTCGTTCCCTTTATAGTTCACTATTTAATAAACACTATATAGGGAAGAGTGAGTGAGTGAGGGAACGGTTTAGAACACAGCAACTGTGTCACACAAGTATCATGCAGTACATTAATAAGCAAGCCAGCCTATGACGACTATTACAATGTGCTGTTGGCTAGTGGCAGTCTCTGCATGCAACATGAGCTTTGTCCATGCAGAGTAATGCAGCAGTCTATGTCGGTGTACTATATGTACAGTATGTATGCACTATGTTGTGTTGAATTCTTTAAATAGCAGATATTGTTTGTTTGACCAAGACAAATTTCCCTTGGGATAATAAAATCTATCTTATTTCATCTCTTATAGTTATACAGTTGTATTCAAACATACACACCAACCTCTTTTCGGTCCCCGCTTTCATTTACACTCAGTAGGAAAATGCTTTTACTATCTGGCAATTTGAATGGGCTCTGTCGAGTCTTCTTCCTCCTCTTCTTCATGTCTGCATACAATGCAAATGGAGAAAATGTGTTGTTGTTTTTTTAAACTGTGAACAGTCTACATTCTCATTGTTTCCGCTTTCTATTTCACAGATCTGTCATTGCCCACTGTACCTGGTTTACGTGATTTGGCAGCACTATCAGTCTCTGAAACGACAATGCTGCCTGAAGAAATCTCTGGTTGTTTTGTGGGAAACATGATCAATCACTGAGCGTATTTACAATATGTCTTATGTGTGACACATGGCTTTATAACAAATATTTACTGGGATGTGGTGAAGACATCTCTGAGGTTACTTCTGGCATCTGGCACCGCACAGCCTCAGCGTTTCATTTGTCTGGAGGTTACAGAAAACAAATCATATGAAAACCTTTTGGTGGATGACAAACAGCATGAACCCAAATTTTAAAACTATTTAAGTCAGGGGTGTCAAACGTACGGCCCGTGGGCCATAACCGGCCCAACAAAGGGTCCAATCAGGCCCACTGGATGACTTTGCAAAGTGTGAAAATTGCAGAGAAGTAATTAATTCCAATTCCAAATTTAATATCCGAGTTCTTTTTTCCATAAATGTTCCATAATATAAAGGTTTTTTTCTGAATATTACCCTTCTCTCCTGGGTCTTCAACTTTATTTTTTCTCTACAATGGCCTTAGAACGCTGTTGTAGCATTAGCAATAAAGAACATTTATTTATTTACCATACATTATTCATTCACAAAGACAATTGGTGTCCTTAAAAGGTTGGATTTTTCAAATTTTTTTAATTAAGGAATTAAGATCAATTCCAAAAGATGTTTTTTTATTCCTTTTTTTAATCAACTTTAGCATGGGTGTGTAAACTTTCTCAAGCCACTGTGGTTGTAGAAGGACACAATGTCAGATTCTAGTTTAAATATTTTTATTTCAATTTATATTGTGCCTACTGATTTTTAGGCAAAGTATTAGACACTTTCACTGGAATAACACTACTAGGCAACAGATTGGGTCCATGTTTACTTCCTCTCAGCTGTCATTTACATAGGCTGCAACCAAGGAAACTATAAAACGTAACCAGGTTGGGTCAGTGGTAGAGCAGGCACACATGAACTTCGAGGTTTATACCTCGATGCAGAGGTCCAGGGTTTGAATCTACCCCCCCCTTCTCACCTAACTGTACTGTCAAAAATTAAAGGTGGAAAAGCCAAAAAAATTATAATCTTAAAAAAAACGTGAAATGGTCTATAATGTAGCAGCCATGCCTAATTTGCTGTGTATGGTGTTGGTATTTGGAGGCAACATGAGAGAGAGAGGTTGACCAGAATAACAAGCAGCGATTTTTTTTTTTTTTTACCTAAGGGAATTGGCTAATATGGCCATTTGAATCTTTTTTGTCAAAAGATAACTAACCCTGGTTATAAGATGTAGCATCAATTTAGAAAAAAACTGTTTTACTCTCTACAAGCTTCTTTAAATTTATCTAGTATCACAGTTAGACATTTTTTAAGTAACTAGCTAGCTAGCTAAACTACTCCCATAGACCGTTAATATAAATACATTATATAAACAGCTGGATACTCCGCAGCGCTGTGGAGATTAGCGTTAGCTAGCGTTAGGTCTGGCAACGCGAGACTATGTTGGAAGTAACGTTAAAGTTCACGTTAGACTGTTAACTTGCTTCATGATAAACAAACTATAGCTGCTGTACAGGTTAGCATTAAGGTAACTACACTTCTTTTAAAAATGAATTCAACCTACCGCCAATGCTGTCAGCACACAACCTGGCTCTTCAGGCTGGGCTGTTACGTTTATCTACTGTTGTCTTTGTAGCTGACGTTTGTCTACTGTTGTCTTGGTAACTGCTGCCTTCACGGTATGCTAGCTAATTCTCTGTTTTAATTTGTCATTCATACCTTGTATGCATTGTTGTACTCGATTGTACCCAACATGTCTGCATACTTGTGCGCATAGTTCGTTATTAGATACCGAGTTCGTAATACTGCAAATAAATATACTGTACACATTGCAATACTTTAATCAGTGAACCATAGGTCAATAATTACCATTGTGTTTTTGTTACCTCCTTCAGTGATAGAGAATAGGCTACCTAACATTTATTTAGATTAAAATCTTCAATATTACATCTTACGTCATTGTTTAATACATTTATGGACATTTTAACCATTTTAAATATTTTTCATTGATTATTTGGTGACTATATTAAAAAATACATCAAACAAGATTAACAGAATGCTTGTAAAATAACATTTCACTTTACTTTCGCTATTTTACTTTGGTTTGATGGCTGCACAGCTAACATTGGCAGTTTTCTTTTCATTTTCTTTTCATTCGAATAGGAACGGATGTTAGATATATATGTATTGGTGTAACAAATCTAAAAACGTCCAGCATCAAAACATTCATAGCTATTGTAAGTTTCCAATGCCTGTCCATAGAAGGGCTTTTAAACATATAAAAACAAACATTACAATTGCCACATTGAAATACATAATGCATATAAACATGCAAGACACATCTACCCCCCCCCAAACACACACACACACATCCAACCCCTCCCCCACACCATCCCACCACACCCCATGTCAGCCCACCCCTTTATGTGACTACAGGTCAGAGTTCCATGAAGGGCTCATCATCAGCCTGCTCATCACTTCTGTATTCATATAATTATCCACTAGATGGCATAGACAGATCATGCAATTTGTCTAATGTGGAACTCAATATTTCTTGTGTTGGATTGCCTTCTTAAGTTGAGAAACCAAGATTTCAGGACTATGAGTATAATATGAATTTGAATAGTGTATCTATGTGAGTGATAATTTCTTTCTAAGTTAAGTTGACTTGGCTGCCAACACTTCATTTAGGTCACGGTGTGTACCAGTGAATATTCTTAGAACCTAATACTGTACATTCCCTCCCACGCATCCACACATGACCCTGCACATCTCAGCTCAACAAAGCAGCCCACACGCTACACTTGCTTGTAGGAAATCCCAGTGTCAGATTGTCAGGTTAAAGTAATGCAAACACATGAGGGAGTATTGACTCTCGCAACAGAATAGGGCACGGTGTGTTAGGAAAGAGGAATGGTGTTGTATTCAGATTTGAAGGAAGAGTTTGTCAGGGATGCAACAATTTCCATCAATTTTCCATATCTCACATTTACTTGTTACATCTTCACAAAATTTGTGGCCTAACTGTTTTCAAGTTTAATTAAACATATTGTTCCTAAAGGCAGTCCTTTAGTGCAATTTGCCAGAAAGTTGTTGAGCATACAGTATCAGTGTCTTACAATGTAGATGAGCTGGTAAGCAGCTGGTTTTCTTGCAGCATTGCATGGGTTGTTTGAGCATTACAGATTGCCTCCGCCTCCTCCGCTTTGTAGCCCAAAAGACAGTGGATATCTGGAATTATATAAGAGGTGAATATTCAGCCTTCTATGGATAATGACATTGACAGCTTTTCTTTAAACATAATTAACACTGGCACCTTCAATTTGCACAAAATAGAGGGAAATCAACACATCCATATATCACCAAATAAATGAATATACACTAGGGCTGGGTATGGTTAAAAAATACTGGTACCAATACCAATGCCGTGACGTTGATACCAGTTCCCAAATTATATTGTTTCAATACCAATTTTATAAAACCAAAAGAAATTACAACATTACACATTATGGCACTAAATGATCCATTTTTTTTTCAGATCTTAATATGTGAGCCGTCTCTGTCGTTTTTCCTGCACAACGTATTGTATTCAATACCCAACCCTATTATACACAGGAAAAAAACTCAGAACAGAAAGCATTTCAATTCAATTCAATTTAATTTATAGTATCAATTCATAACAAGAGTTATCTCGAGACACTTTACAGATAGAGTAGGTCTAGACCACACTCTATAATTTACAAGGACCCAACAGTTCTAGTCCTCCTGAGCAATCAACAGTGCGACAGTGGCGAGGAAAAACTGCCTTTTAGGAAGAAACCTGGGACAGACCCAGGCTCTTGGTGTCTGACGGCCGGTTGGGGTTGAAATGAATAGTGGCAATGACAGTCACAGTAAAAGATAATGGAATAGTAGTTTGTAGTAGTTTATGGCATAGCAGGGCACTGTGCGGCAACCATATTCATTTTTAGTCTTCTAATACAGTAATACATGTGAGATGAACTGATTATCAAAAAGTATTCTCTCCCTCTTGTCTTGCAGTGAATTTAAGTGACTGAGTGAGTAAACAGCATTGACCTCCTGTCATGAAACAAACATTAGAGCAAAGTTGGACTGTTGAGGCGGCTGTAAGATGCAGACTGAGCTCGGGTCCATGTGACTGGGCTGCAGGGCTCCAAACTGAGACCGCATTTTATAAAGTTAGTCTGTTCTACATATCTGCTGCAACATTGTTCACTACACTTTATTACAATCTTCCAAAAATCAATAGGTGTTATACACAGCTTCTGGAAAGCACAAATGAACTGAAGTTTACAGTAGATATATTAGCCAACATCTATGAATCCTTATTAAATGTCAATTGCCTCTTGATTAAAAATCATGGGACTTAATACTTTCTTCATGACTTGACAAGACAGCCAGGCTTATGGGGATCTTTAAATGCAGCTCAAAAAATATGAACCCGTCATGTTGGTCCTGTCTTGTTGTGATGTCCCAGAACCAATAATATTTAAATAAAATAAAACAACATTATGGAAACTGATTTATCTGTGTGACATCTGACAACTTGTCATGTCCTCACACAGCCAGCAGAGGCACATCTGTTCCTGTGTGCTCATTTGATTTGTATTAGCAGTGCAACAGCTCTAATATCTTGTAACATCCACTCATTGTGTTGTCAACTTCGGCCTGGTACCAAAGAACTGCAGCTCAAAGTCGGAGGCCTCTGCATTTTTGTCACCGCTCTTTTCCTCAGGTGGAAAAGACTTCCCTTTCCAACTGTATACAGTATTTGTCAAGCAACCTACTTCAAATAAAAATCACTTATACCTCACTTATATTTAATATGAAATTAAAATTGGAGGGCCGTGATTTGGTTAAGCCTCAAAATGTAATGAATATGCTCAATTGATTATATTTGGTATTATGATCTTCCTTTCCTGTACTCAAAGACAATCTGTTTAATTGAATGAATTATTGCACTTTCAATTGGGAACTTGGAAAGCCATTTTCTAAATATAGGACACTCAGAAGCATGTCTAAAGCCAGTTTACACTGAATAATTATTTACTGGGAACTGTGAGTGAATCTTCAGTTTGACATAAAGCACAGCAATTGAGACATTATTCAAATCCTCCAAATGTGTGTCGATCAGCAGAGCCAGCTCAGTTCATACTTGTGTTTCATGCAAAGAAGGTCCTCCGAAAAGGTCTAAGCAAATTAACATTTTAATTTCCCTGTATAAAAATATTTAATGAGGAGTCTTCAAAGAGTTTGGGCTCAGGAAAGGGAAGTTTGGGGTCCCCTACTGGAGCTGCTGCCCCCGCGACCCAATACCGGATAAGCGGATGAAGATGGATAGATGGATGGTCTTCAAAGAGGACATAGTCAAAATTTAAATCAATATGATCAAATTGAAAACTGAAATCTTGCCAAGACAACAGTTTCTCTAGAGACAGGCCATAGTGCACCATTTGAAATCAAACCACCTTGTTACTTTTACACAGAGTTACTAGTTCCTTTACAATTTAAAGGCTCTGCACAGCCACACAGGTGTATTACCCTGGCTGATTATAAATATAATTGGGTTTTTATGCGGTTACCCCAAACTCTATGTACTAATATAAATGAAAACAGGGTGAGTTTTTCCCTCTGAGCAATTACAACAAAACCAACATGAGGATGAGGGAGATATCAATCAAGCACAGCACTAATTAGACAACATAAGTGAAAACACCTGTGTGGGTGGACTATGGGTGAGCAGGGCCTTTAAGATTTCACCTACAAATTGTATGATGAATTTATAAATATAATGCATTGCCACAACTATATAACTTTATTCCCAGAGTCAATAGGCATCATATACAGCACCTTTCAGTAATTACTGTCACACCCCGATCTGAGTCGAGTGCAGGTTTGAGTTGCACATGCTCAGATTTAAATGGTTTACAGCTTCAAAAGCATTTAAGCTATCTATGATTGTTTTTAGCTCAAAACGCCATTCCAGCGACAGCCTTTGTTGTGTTTGATTTAAGGTGACCAGATTTCTCAGACAAAATCTGGGGACATTTTCAGCTCAGAAGCGTATATACCTCCAAAACACGGCATGTTGTTATCTGTAAAACTTAAAACGGGGACACTAGACCTAGTCTAGAATTATGTGACTTGTGGGTGTGGAGTCTTTGGAGTTTTTGAAAGGCTTCTTTGACCAAGCTGTCCTTTGTAACAAAATAAGTGTACATTTTCAATGATGAGCATTGATGTCTGTCAAGTTTTTTGGAGTCCCTCTGTCCCAAAGTGGCTAAATAAATCAAAATATGCAATTTTAAACACAAAACACCTCCTTTTCTGTGTGCTAGGATGTCTTGCCAGGGATGTGTAGGAAAGATAAAAGCTTTGATATACTAGCTGTAGGTTGAATCACTTCTGAGTCATATTACTTGTAGAAAAGTCACAGGTTATCTCTTTAACATGCTGCTGAAGACATACAAATACACCTTCAACGTGAATATTGCATTTCTTGTTAGTCCTGTTAGTTGTAATGAATTCATACTTTCTTATTAACATTCTATTTACAAATTGAGGTAGGCTACTTCTGCCTGTGGGAATGTACATATCTGCATGTTTGGGGGATCCGTCCATTTCGGCTTTGATCCCAGCTGAATTAATCCTCATATAATTAAAAACTCGTTAGCAGACAGATGCCTGGTCTTTTCTGGAGAAAATGCTGTCTGTATTATGATACTTGAGTGACTATTTGGCAGAAAAAGGACATCTTAAAGGGGAAAAGATTGACTTTGTGAAATGAAATAGAGTTTTGTATTCCTGTATTCCATCTGGCAGCATTGTGAGCACTACTCCTCTTGAGCGGGTAAGGGGTTAAGGTTAGGGTTAGACTGGATCGACGACGGTTCCTTTGCCGGGTGTCCCTTCACTTTTGTCCCTCTGCCTTCCTTGTGTTTACTTACAACTCTGGTCGCATCGAGGAACATTAACCAGAACCTCTGAGCAATGTTCCACACCAAAAATGGCAAGTTTTGAAGAAAATTTGGATCATGATCAGGTGTGTTTACTCTCCAACTGGGATGTTTGGGGACCGATTGGTGGGGATTTGCTATAGACACACGGCGATACACTGGTAAGAGCAAATTAAGTTGAACCCTTATGCAGTCTATGGTTTAACCATGTAACCAGCTAATTTATATAGCTCACATTACTGTATTGTGTTAATTTCCTTTAATATTGTATGTGACGTTTTCTTTTGTGGGGTGCAAATGTTCCACCAAAACAAGAGTTTTTTCTCCTATCCAGGAGTGTATGCCCCTGTTGCCAGACCTTCCTCCGCAGCGCTGTGGAGATAGGCCTGGCAATGCGAGACTAGGGTTAGAGTTGTGGCTATATAGTTAGGGGTTAAGGTTAGTGATTTCACTCTGGCTGACAGTATGCCCATAGTATATACCATTAGTATAGTAAGTACTTCAGCTACAAATGTTTTACATGAGTACGTACATGGATTATACCCCGGGAAAGTTAATTGCCATTGAGACTGATGAGAATTATGGGATCCACCTCTTGGACTAAACCACTAATGATGAAGGATGACAAGTTTACTTAATTTAAGCCCAGTAATTGTCTCAAATCTGGATTAATTTACTCAGGGAGGATAATGATACTGTTTAATGCTTTCATCAACACTTTAATATTTGTTTCCTTTCCGGTGGGATTAAAGAAGTAATGTGATTGACTTTGATAATGTGGCGTTGTAAATAGTTGTCTCCTGGACATTTAACTTAATCAGTGTCTTTCTCAAGGACACCTTCACATGTGGAGCTGGGGATCTAAACCACCAACCCTACAATTAATAACTAACCCAATTTAACACCTGAGGGTAAGACAGCCCCCGATTTCATTGTCAAATAAGTGGTGCTAACCTCCAGTCTGTAATGGCTGAATGGTTTGCGAGAATCTATGGCTACATCATGTGGTGCTACTATGGAAGCATTTGGCGTACTAAATTAAAATGTAGGTGTATATACTATATAAGGTTATGTGAATGGTCATTATGGCCTGTTGCGTTTAAAGGCGTCGGGAGTGTTTGTTGCAGCATTGAATTACAGTACACTTACACATTTTTTTATAAAGTTAACAGTTATCTGACCTTGTTGCTTGGCTAGCCAGCTAGCTACAGTAATGTTAACATCAATTAACCAGTGTTAGCAGCTCTTTAATCTTGGTCAATGAAAGAAGCTAGTTGTTGTACCAGAGCTGTTTTGATATTAAAGGTGCTACTGTACGGTAATCTTAACTGACTAGCAAGGAAGGACCCACCCTCCAACGCTGATGTACTGAGAAATTACATTGTCATTTTAATCTAGTCCACCAAATGCTTCCATATGCTACTGAAAGTCCTCAGTTAACATAAAATACTTTTTTTTCACTGAGGTGTAAAAATATATTAGGATATAATCAGAAGACAAATGCATGCAAATCATTTTCCCTTGAAGTGCTGTGCCACTCAAGGGACGGAAAATGAAGGAGATTTGGGTTAGATTCTTTTCATCAGCCATTTTACTCCTCTGAGACTTTCCTGTGTTTTTTCTCTCCATCACCGTCTCTATCTCCTTCTGCCAGCATGACGCCATAGCTACTCCAGTCACTGCTAAAACTACCCCATTCATTATTAAAAACTATTTTATTAGTTGGCAAATGCAGCATAAAATCATCATTTTAATCTATCCAAAGGCCCTCCACTATCAATATCGTGTGTGTGTGTGTTTGTGTGTGTGTGTGTGTAGGAGGGGGGCAGGGGTGCAGTGTTTCTGGACCATCATTACTGAATCTGACATGATGATCAGTCCCCATGCCGTGATCTGAGAGGGGGAAAAACTACTGGTGTAAATATGACATAATAACTCAAAGCAGATGTGGTCACACGCTGTCAGTGTCTCATCACATTTTTTGGACTCGGACTCATCACATGCACATGAGCATGTTTCGCTTTTTCCAAACCCATCTGCCAATACATTTTTGCAGCCACAATATCCATACGCTCTGAGTGGAACATGATTAGTCAAAAATGATCGCCAACCTGGCAGTGAATGAAATGTCATGTTGTGAAAATCTGTAACAGTTACGTATCTATTTTTGGCTGCCTTTTTTTCTTTCTAGATCCATAAAAAGTCCATCCATCCATTGTCTGGGGGTCGGGTCGCAGGGGCAGTAGCTCCAGCTTGGTTACAGAGAGTTCTCTGCAATGGTCATATACCAAGCTCATGATCAGGCCAGTGCTGTCAACAAGGGAAGTGGGGGTGCAATAGGTCTGACTGAAGATCTATCAGCCCTAAGAAGGTGGGTTTGACAGTAGTCTATATCCTTGACGTTCCATTTCCAAGATTGTTCCGGTTCTGCAGGAAACTCTGCCGGATGCATGTATTTTCCGTTTCTTTCCGCTTTCTTTGTGTTGGAATTTAAAATGTGGATTTCTGAGGACTATGGTTATCTGCTCCTCAGATCTCTGCGGGGTAAATTTTAGACAGCTAGCTAGACTATCTGTCCAATCTGAGTTTTCTCTCACACAACTATTTTGCAGCGGCTCTGTGGGGAGTTCAGAGCTGCCTGTGACGATTCTGATTGGTTTGAAGAAATACCATTAAACCAGAGCACGTTTCTGTTCTCCCATCCCAGAATTCTATGTAGAGTAGCCAGACCCTCCTTCAGAGCGCTTTGGAGGAGGGTCTGGCAAAGCGAGGCTACTCTGACAGTGACAAGTAAAGTTTGTCAGGCCTTAACAAAAGTAACAATTGAATCATTGAAATCATTGAATCAAAAACTTCACAAGTTCTACCCAGGAGTTGAATAGTCACCAGATACCTAACAGAAAGATATTTTGAGATCATCAGTCATTAGCGCCGTGTGCAGCATAATTACAGCATAATTGTGACAACATTATTCATAGTAGGGATGGAGAAGAACAAGTAAACAGACCTGCACACACTGTTGAAGATAACTGCTGAGGACATTATGGCACACAGTAAATGAGGCATTAATAGAGTAAATGGATAATAAATGAATAAATGTGTTTAGCTGCAGGAGGAAAAAATATTTTTGAGTGCATCAAAATATTTTAAACTACTGTTTGCAACTACTTCTCAACATGTGAAAGGGATTCCACAAAACAGCATTACAGTCCAGATGTCTGTAATGCATGGCCTATATCTCAGTGTTGGAAATCTGGCCATTGGTCCAGGGCCTCTCCTGAGAGGCTCCTCTGAGAGTGAGGGTCTATTTCCAGTCTGTCTATTAATACAGAGCCTGCCTCAATAGAGAGGCAAAATGAAGCAAGATCTTTCCAGCAATCAGGCCAGGAAACTGAGGGCTTCAATGGATCAAAATCCCGTTTTCACTCTGAGACATGTAAAGGTGTCCAACCATTGCAACAGCGCCCAAAATCAATATATTCGATGCAACATTATGTTTTGTATGGAAGTGTTTGGTGGACAAAAACTCCAGCTTAGCACCAGACTGCATGGTATTATAGGTAATGATGATTAGGGGTTGCCAGAACTTCCTCCACAACCCTGCGGAGGAGGGTTTGGCTTGTCCACACAGCATTCTGGGAAGGGAGAAAAACATGCTGTGGTTTATTGGCATTTATTTAAACCTATCAAAATCGTCACAATCGGCGGTGCTAAGCGCCGGACGGAGCCACGGTGCCGCTACAAAATAGCCTCAGGAAGGAACTTGTTTTGGTGGACCATGTGTACGTTCAGAAGTTGTTTTATTCATTTATTCAACAGAAAACTCAGTTTGGACAGATAGTCTAGCTAGCTGCTCAAAATGACACATTGTGAACTTAACTCCACCAACACTAATGTTCAAAATACAATAATACACTAATATAATATACTATGTCTACCAAAACAATGCAAACATGTCTCAAAATCAGATAATTCTTCCAAAACACATGTTCTCTCCCAGTACATTTAGTCATAGCTCAATGTCATAAAAACACTGAAAACACAGAAACACAGAAACTGCATTATTTTATATGTGTCACGTCTGCCCTTATACCTTTATACTTTATATTTTTATACCATAGTGACAATAGTGATTGTATTGATCATAGACTGTGTTTTACACTGCACTTTCTCTTGATGCCTCTCTACAGAAATCCAATACAAAAATAAACGAGCCATCTCAGAGTAGCTTTATAGAATGTAGGGTTAATGAAAAGGAGACAGAGACAGAATTGTCTTGGTACAATTGTCCTTGTCTTCCTCTCCCTCGTGAAGGATTTTTTTCTTATTTTCTGTGGTCATCTATATTGTTCAAATAGGTCCTCTTTTACTGTATGTGCTACCATATGATCATGTGATTGAAAGAACCTCAACAGCTGATTGGGTTTCCCTAGATGGGAATCAGCTGTGACTGATCTATTTGCATAACTTCAATCAGCTGTTTCTCAATATAGTACCTCCATGTATAAAATGCAGGGGATATACTGTACATGGTAGTTGTGTTTCAATTTACAATATGAACAGCTGTTCACTTTGACTTTAGCCTGTAAGCTAAGTTTATAATATGATATTATCTGTCTGACATACAGTGTGAAAGCATTTGCGAATTTATCAGTAAAGATCCATTGTTTTGGTCTTGGTTGAGCTTGTGTGTAAAAGAATCTCAAGCATTTTAAATTTTGTGTTAACTGTATGCATTTTGTATCACAGCAGCAAGAAATGTCTTAAATGTATAGCCTACACCAACGGAAGTTGTGCTAACTGTGTTAAGAGTTGAGGAAAGTTGTTAAAAGTATTGAAAAAATTGTGACAGCAATCGTAAAACACTGTAATGTGGAAAACATCCTAGAAGCAGATGCTGGCTTAAAATTGAAACTTGCAAATTAGAGTCATGATCCCTTCACAGTATCTGAATTCATTAGCCTAATATTCTGGGTTGGGAGCACTCCCTCCCTCCCCACCCCACCTGCTGAAGTCTCCAAAGGGTGGATGTGTGCTCAAGGCTACTGCTGCTGAAATGCCTGGAGTGTGGTGTAACAGTCTGCTTTGTGTTTCTAATCACAACTGCTCAGGTATAAATGTCCTTATAAAGAGACTTAGACCAAGAACATATTATATTCTGTAAATAGGGTGATTTTAGACTTTTGTAAGAGCCCATAATAATGTCACTATCAAATGATCACACAAAATTGGCATCCAAAATGGGTCTTGCAGAGATTATAATGACACAGTTACCATATAGTTACATGCTGTGTGTGTGTGCATGTGTGTGTGTGTGTGTTTGCCAATGATGCCAAGGTTATATTGTGTCACCCTGTTTTTGTTGCAATTGTCATGGCTCAGCAAAACGCCTCAGTAACGTGTTGTGGCTACATCTGCTGCTGCCGGTGGGGGGGCCCGGGCTGCTGTGGTGAAGACTGAGGAAGCGGAGCAGGAGCAAACTGGGAACCGTCTTTGATCAAGAAACGCTGTGAGCCTCATCCCAACGACATTTGTTCATTTTTGTTTGCCCAGAGGGTAAGAAGTCATTAGAGGGATTCAAACCAATGATTAGGTATTTGATTTTCTATAAACAAAAGGATAAAAGGTTTCTGTAGTATAATTAGTTTACTCTGACTTGTTTCACTCTTATCTTTGTAGTTACAAAGTTGTAGATGATTATCCATTTTAGAATGTTTATCATGTTTTTTCCCCCTCACATCTGGATTGTTTCTGTACTTTTATGGTGTTGCTTCAAAACCTTGATGCAAGACTCTAATGCAGTCATTTATTCATGAAAAACCACACTTGCATATGCCCATGTGTACAGAAACACATACACCAACACACACACACACACGCATATGCACTTACACACCATTTGCTGCAGGGCAAACATTCTCCCACCAACACTTACGCCTTGTCTTGCATCTCCCACCGGCCACGTCCCCTACAGACGGATTCAAAATCATCACTACAAATGATATATAAATGTGTGAACAACTCATTTCCGCCTATGTTTAAGAAATAAAAAGAAAGAAATCTCCCGCCTACAACAGCTGTGCTCCTCTGCAAGCTGGATCTTGTATGTTCTTGTCTCTTTTGGTGCCAAGATTACAGTTTATTCCGATTGCTAGACGACAGTGGGCACAACTGGAGTCTCATGTGTAATACTCCAACTCCAGCCTGCACAGCTGCAGTTCATGTGGACCAAACTCTTGTTCCTTTTTCCTTGCTTCAACACAGTTTTCAAATCTCTACACACTTATCCCATGACTCTAACCACAACATACACAACACTGTGGATTTACAGCACTTTGTTCACATGCTAACCCACTGCTGTCACACCTGTTAACCTCACACTCAGACAGAAGAGATCTCAGTCTGGTGTCTATCAAACTCTGCTGATTGTACATTTAGCTGAGGTGTCTTGTTTTAGACTAGTTAGGGAACATATATCTGTTTTTTGTATACAAACACCAAATATGAATTGAGCAATTATACACTGTAGCGTTTGAGAGAAACAGGTAAAAGAGCAAAGATACAACCAATGTGATGAAGAAAACCTGCTGCATGATGCTGAAGAGAGGATCAGTCACATTAGTCTTTATTACTGTTATGTACCTTTAGTTTTTTCCCAGTAAGTCCATAACTTACTAGAGACAAAATACTATATTGAAGCAAACTGCTGATTTTTGTTCCTTCTTGCTTTATTCTTGTGTGAAGTCACTCAAATTGTTCAAACTGTAAAGATGAGAAAGTTAGTATTTTCTGTATTGGTGTGTGACGCAAGTGTTTTTACGCTCAGTGTGTCCTCAGTGACAGTGTGTGTGTCTCAGTGAGGATTGTTCAAAGTGTTTGGTGCGCTGAGTCTGTCCTGAGACGTGTGTTAAGAGTTGTGTTGCTTGGAATAAGTTTTGCAGCTGATGTGAACAGTTTAACTCAGTTGGTAGTGCAGACTGGAGTTGGAGTTTTGCACATGTAGCTCCAGTTGTGCCCACTGTTGTTTAGCAAAGGTTTGATTAGGCGTATTACACATTAAAACACATTTGAGCATTTTTGTGAGCACTTTTGCGCTAATGCACAAGGTTTAGAGTAATTAGATCTTCTTACTGGGGATCCCTTGGTCAAAAATATAATTCGGCAAAACCTATTGGAACATTAAAATGTTCAGAGAAAGTTGAAGCTGAAAAGGAGAGAGAGCTGAGATACTCACACTCATAGAAAAATATCTGTTTAATTAAAAGGAATAGTTTTGCATTTTGGGAAACACTTTTTTACTCTTCTATAGGAAAGTGACATCAATAACACTCTCATGTTTGCGTGTTTAGTAGAGAGCTACAGCTAGGCCATAATTAGCCTAGCATAGCATTAAGACTGGAAGCAAGGGTAAATAGCTAGCCTGGCTCTGTCCAAAGTGACAGAATATGCCTACCAAACACTATCCCTATTTATTATGTTGCGACTAATTTGTTGAATTCGTACACAAACAGGCAATTTGTGGTTTTATGAGTTTTGTAGAAGTTATTTCTTAAAACAACAGTACATGGTTACACGTACATGGTTATTTTGACAAATGGAGACATTTCCCTTCGTTTGTGCTCTTCGTTTACACGCCAACGGAGAATTTGCCTCTGAAAACAAGTATTTTAAATTTTGTGTTAACTGTATGCATTTTGTGTCAAAGCAACAAGAAATGTGTTAAATGTATAGCCTACACAGACGGATGTTGTGCTAACTGTGTTAAGAGTTTAGGAAAGTTGTTAAAAGTATTGAAAAAATTGTCACAGCAATCGTAAAAAACTGTAATGTGGAAAACATCCTAGAAACAGATGCTGGCTTGAAATTGAAACTTGCAAATTAGAGTCAGGATCCCTTCACAGTATCTGAATTCATCAGCCTAATATTCTGGGTCCCAGCTGGGTTGGGAGCACTTTCTAAAAACTCCGACCAGAATGGAGATTTTGGAAATCTTTGTTACACGTTTGCATAAATTGAGACACACGGAGGTTTAAGCAACCGAGGAAGTGAGGAAGAGAAAAGAGAAGAAGGGATTCTGATTGGCTAACGTGGCCTTGAGCTTTTCGTTACACTGCCACCTACCGGTTTGGCATTTTGAAAAATGAGAGGTTGAAATGTAGCTAGGTTAAACAAAAGATCATAGTTTGGGTTAAAATAAGGACATTTGTTACATTACAACTACATGACGTCACTTAAAATAGTATGTATGACTTTTGGTTTCACATGGGACGTGAACAGTGGTCACCTGGGTTAACCCAGTCGTGTGTTTGTTTGACCCATCCATCCAACCTGTCGGTACACGATCCGTCCTGCCTGCACGATCCGATGATGTTCACGCACGTGCATATGATAATCGTGATGTTTGAGGATTTACCAGGGATTTACGGCACTGCACGATCTGTTCCACAGTAGCGGTCTGCTGTTAGCCTCCACTGGAAAGCTAACGACGTTAGTTTAGCTAACAGCTAATTCGGCTTACCGCTAGCTAACACCTTGATTCAGCCTAAAATAACATTACTCAAACTAAACAGTGGGAAAAGCAGGCTACAGCTAAATTAAGACTTTACAGTAACAATAAAGACAATTATTGATTGATTGTATATTAAATCAGCACAAGTAAAGTAGAACTGACGTAACAGCTATTATATAAACGGTTATTTTGAGGGTGTTTTACACGCTGCCTCAGCTTAGCCGAATTAACTGTTAGCTAAACCATTGTTAGCTTTCCGGTGGAGGCAAACAGACTTTCTTTAACTGTCTATGGTTAAGATCGTGCAGTGTCGTAAATCTGCGTTCATCATGATATCGCATGCGCGAACATATTGCACATGAGCAGAACGGATCGTGTACAGGACGGATCGTGTACCGACACACCCCGTCACCCTCCCCGATACACCGGACTTCCTGCTTTGTCATAATTACTACGACCACTAGAGCTCGCCGCTAAAATAAAGGTAAATTTGGGTTCTAACGACGATGGGGTCATTTTTGGTCTCAAATATTCCCAAGATCCACTTTTCAATTATCATTCAGTACACATTAGTACACACTGTACTAATATACTAATATACTAAACTTCTCAGATGTGTTAAGCATTTATGAAGTTTCACCAGAAACTTTAATTAAAAAATAAAATAAATGTCATTGTATCAAACATGGTATCAAACAGCATTAAACCCTATCTATTGGAGGTGTATTGACCTGTTTCCAAAAACTGAGCTGAGACAGGCTGATCTTACTGTACATATATATATATATATATATATATAGTACCTTTTCATAGAGATACAGTGGGTACGGAAAGTATTCAGACCCCTTTAAATTTTTCACTCTTTGTTTCATTGCAGCCTTTTTCCAAAAATCAAAAATGTTCATTTTATTTCTCAGTAATGTACACTCAGCAACCCATCTTGACAGAAAAAAACAGAAATTTAGAAATTTTTGCATATTTATTAAAAAACAAAAACTGAAATATCACATGGTCATATGTATTCAGACCCTTTGCCGTGACCCTCATATGTAACTCAGGTGCTGTCTATTTCTTCTGATCATCCTTGAGATGGTTCTACACCTTCATTGGAGTCCAGCTGTGTTTGATTATACTGATTGGACTTGATTAGGAAAGCCACACACCTGTCTATATAAGACCTTACAGCTCACAGTGCATGTCAGAGCAAATGACAATCATGAGGTCAAAGGAACTGCCTGAAGAGCTCAGAGACAGAATTGTGGCAAGGCACAGATCTGGTCAAGGTTACAAAAAAATTTCTCCTCAGTGCAAGACACATGAAAGCCCGCATGGAGTTTGCTAAAAAACACCTGAAGGACTCCAAGATGGTGATAAATAAAATCCTCTGGTCTGATGAGACCAAGATAGAACTTTTTGGCCTTAATTCTAAGCGGTATGTGTGGAGAAAACCAGGCACTGCTCATCACCTGTCCAATACAGTCTCAACAGTGAAGCATGGTGGTGGCAGCATCATGCTGTGGGGGTGTTTTTCAGCTGCAGGGACAGGACGACTGGTTGCAATCGAGGGAAAGATGAATGCGGCCAAGTACAGGGATATCCTGGACGAAAACCTTTTCCAGAGTGCTCTGGACCTCAGACTGGGCCGAAGGTTTACCTTCCAACAAGACAATGACCCTAAGCACACCGCTAAAATAACGAAGGAGTGGCTTCACAACAACTCTGTGGCTGTTCTTGAATGGCCCAGCCAGAGCCCTGACTTAAACCCAATTGAGCATCTCTGGAGAGACCTGAAAATGACTGTCCACCAACGTTTACCATCCAACCTGACAGAACTGGAGAGGATCTGCAAGGAGGAATGGCAGAGGATACCCAAATCCAGATGTGAGAAACTTGTTGCATCTTTCCCAAAACGACTCATGGCTGTATTAGATCAAAAGGGTGCTTCTACTAAATACTGAACAAAGGGTCTGAATACTTATGACCATGTGATATTTCAGTTTTTGTTTTTTAATAAATATGCAAAAATTTCTAAATTTCTGTTTTTTTCTGTCAAGATGGGTTGCTGAGTGTACATTACTGAGAAATAAAATGAACTTTTTTGATTTTTGGAAAAAGGCTGCAATGAAACAAAGAGTGAAAAATTTAAAGGGGTCTGAATACTTTCCGTACCCACTGTATAAAAAGGCATGCATGAGTTTCACTCCAGATGGAAAAGATAGCACAATTCCCCCAAAACCAAACTATCCCTTAAAATTAGGGCAAGTGCCTAAACTTAGAAGCCGGGGGGGGACAAAAGCATTAAGGTAATGAAGTGGACACTTCTCATTATGGACACTTGATTGACCACACAGGGGAAAATAAAATAAAGTTAAAGTTCTACTTTTAATGAAGCAGTTTTGAGGTGATCAGACAATGTGCTTCAAAGTGAAGATGAGCTCAGTGCTTCATGTACTGCATAACTTCATGTAATAGCAACAGAATTGTGTAGAAAGAGGGGAATTTGTCATCTGTACATTATAGTGCACTCAAGTGTTGGTAAGTACTTAGGTGTAATGGGAGGTCAGGCTTACCGAAGACGATGAGAGGCCACTAGGACACTGCACAGCAGAAATGAGTCCCAATCAGACTCACAAGTGGATAATGGCTCAGGATGAGGCTTCCTTTTGATGGAACAACTCCATTTCTCATGATTGTGGGCAGCAACAGCACGGAAGAAAAAGTACTAAAAACAATTTAAGATTCATTTTCTGAAAGGCTTTTCTGAAAATATCTTTTTCTTGGAGAACTCCTCAGTACTAAAAAAATCCTTTTTAATCCTTTCGTCAATTGAAAAGGCTTCAGACCAGGGATTTGGGTAACATTTTCCATGACGCCCATGTCTATAATACATTATAAACATACTTATAATGCATTATAATCTGTTTATTGGACTGGGTTGTGCGATATCTCATTGTGCAAGGGCTGTGCTACACTTATTGTGGAGAATTCATACGAGAGGGTTGTTCATTTAAAAACTGCCATTGGAAGAATGAGTTAATGTGCTTAATATATAGGAACCTGTCTAATGTATATGAGAGCATGTGTTGTGTTGCATGAGAAAACGTGTTGAGAGATGGTTATTTTCTGTACTTTGTGTTGTCTTTGTCCGGAACGGATACAGTCCAAAACTAATTACCCTACAAGGACAATAAAGTATATCTTATCTTATCTAATTATAGTTATAGGCACACATAAAGATAGTACCTACTTCATAATTGTTGGTCACTCACTGACAATAATTTTAGCAAAGATCCTAATGTGGCAGAATTTCAATAGAAATACATTATAATCACAGTTAAAGCACCCAATGACCAATAATCACATTATATTGTATTTTAAGTGAACTAATGACATAACAAGCTGGTTATAAGTAAGTGGTCATTGTTTGTTTTGAGTAAATTGAAAATAAATTACATCCATGCCTGAACAACATAAAGAGTTGTCAAATTAAGTTATTTGTTAAACGGCACACATCAGAAATTGCATAGCCCAATTTGACACATTTTGATGATGAACAATAGCCTGACGTCATCATACTCAGATTCTAGTCAGAACATGAGTCTGGTGTTGGGGGGGCTTAGTTCGGCTGGCATCCAGGCTAGACAAACACCTAAATGATGGACATTTACAATTCACTCATGTAATGTTTCCTCAAAAAAACTCACTCTAAAGACTCAATTGACTCAAATTATAGATCATACTATGACAATCCTTGCAAAAATTGCCAGTGAGTGACCAGCAATTATGAAGTATTATGATACCTGAAATTAGAAATCATTATTAAATGCATTATAATGTGTTGATTGTTGTGCTGATACCTATAATTATACAGTGCTATAAGCCGATTACAGTGCATTATTAGTGTGTTTATAATGCATTATAGACATGGGCATCATAGAAAGTGTTACCCAAGATTGGAATAGGAGCGGTGTTCCTTTGTTAATCATACTCTGGTTATACCCTCTGTGTCATGACTTCCATCTGTTGTAGTCACATCTTCCACAAAGTCATCATAAAGGTAGGACCTGGCCTACAGCAATGTGGGCTGTAAGGTGGTAACTATAACCCCCGAAGGAAGGGATTCATGTCAATACTTTCTTTATGAACACGGATGAGTGAAGTTTGATGTTATTTTTATAGACTTGTATGTCAGTGAAGGTTTTTTTCTTTATGCTGTTTTAACCCTGAGGGGAGATTCTTCCTTTTGACTCCGCCTCCGCTTTCACAGGGAGGTCAGACGTCATGGTCAGCTATGAAAACAAAATCCCTGGCCTCCAACTGAAGGACCATCCTCCTGCTCGTGTTTGCCTCAGCGCATAGAAAATCAAGCTGGCTTCTCCAACTGCTGCGTGAGGCATGGAAGTGTAGCCTCAGTGGATAAATGCACCCTTGGTGGAAGTGAGCAAAAAATTTAACATGGGGCAAATGGATTAACTAGCAGTTACGGAGGTTTGGTTTGACAAATGTTTTTCAGAGGCAGTGCTACATTGCTCAAAAGGCATATGTGTTCTTATTGGATAAGTGAAACTGCAGTAGGAAGAGTAAAAGAACAACTTCAGATTTCCAAAAAGGATTTTCATTCCCCACTGCAGCATTAGTATTATCCAACCACTGGCTAAAAATGCAAGGCAAGTTGTCACAAATTGCAGCAAAAATGACCTTCCTTTATTTGCATATACAAATGCTGCTACAGAAAGAGTTGAATGCATCAGCAGCTCTACTTCCACGAGTAAGCGTATGAGTAAATATGTATGAGTAAATAAAGCCCAGAGGCTTTAAGAAAGATGTGTCACTTTAACAGGTATTTGGTCATAAACAGAACTAGTGGACACATTGATATTATGACCTGATGATAACCATGATCTTTGTTTAAAATCCTAACTAGTTGTTTTTGTGCCTAAACTTAACTGTTAACTTAACTCAACTGCATCGGCCTCTAAAATGCCCCTCACGGTGGCCCCTACCCGGCTCCCAGTGACCTTTTCTCGGCTAAATGTAACTGTAAAGACTTAACTCTCATGTGACCATTCATCATGTGACCAGCGGTTGCCTATTTCATATAGGATGTCATACAAATTGTGCATAACCTTTTTTATGATATTATAGGACCTTGTTCAGGAGAATTCCTTGCAAAGCTTGTTCTGCTGCCCCCAGTGGCCAAAAGTTAAGGAATGCAGCTTTAATTGTGGAGCATTTAACAGTGGGATGCTACAGGACCACATTTTTTGTTGCAGTGCCATGTTTTGTTGTAGCCAAAGGTGGCCTATTGTGGCACTAAAAAAAAGAAGACCATTAGTCTTGTACCTGATATGTTAAGAACTATTCGTCATTTTAAAGGAGGATTGACGAGGACAGGGTTTATTTTTGATTAAAGTAAATTAAGAAATATGAACGCTTTTTGTGCTTTTGTTTGAATCTTTTGCCCTCAGGTGTTTCTTACTGTTGTATGTGTAAAATGTGCTGATATTCACTTTCCGACTGTAGTTTGTGCATGCTTAAGCTGAATGCAGGTGATAGATATGAATTAGATGTGAAGTAAAGCAGTGGAATAAGCTCTGTTCTCTTGTGGCTCATTTTCATGTGTCTCACCCTCTGCATTTGTTTGGTGTTGAAAATGTCACATTGGGCCTTTTTTTGTGATTTCCCGACAGCTTGACTCGTGGTTCTGACTCATTAGCTTCCTGCATTGCCACAATGAGCCTCATCAATCGTAACCCCCAGCGCAAAAGAGCTGCTTTCTCCCTACCTGACCGTTATGGCTCTCTTTCGCAATAACACAGCCTGGAAACAGTGTCTCAGCTCAATTGCAGGGAAATAAATGACACAAACATATTTAATAAAAGTACTTTTGACAGTGATTCACTCATGTATGCTACCGATTGCAAAATCAGACCAGAGAGCACATTTAGGTATTTCATGTAGGCTCATGTTTCATGCATGCACAAAGTGTTTGGGTTGGGTGTGGTTTTACAAAGCTCCAACACAGCAAGGCAAGAGATGCAGTAACCTGCTGATCAGTAGGAGGTTTTTATACTGAGGAAGCAGAGATGACTTACCTGATCCAACAAGACTTTTAATTGGCTGAAATAGCTACGCTTCCACTTCCCCACCTAACCCCACTTAGCATAGTTTAACTTAACTTAATGTAGCTTAATTTACAGTAACTCAAAGGGGTACATTAATCCAAACTTACCATTTAAAATAAAGAAATCACACACAACTAACTAACCAATCAAGGCAGTGGTAGGCCAGCAACTCCCGTGTTCAGCATGTAACATGATTGTTTTTGTCAAAAGAGTGGTTGCTTTGAAGAGAGCATAGATGGATGTACCGGCTTCAGTTCTTCATCAGAAAGGGCTGTCTTACAGCACGGTAAAGTGGTTTGTATATTCTAAATATAGAGTACACTTATACTGATATTGATCTTTTTTTGGTGGGTCTTTTTTTGAATAAGGAAAAATATGTAAAATATAAAATATCTAAAATATGTTTAGCTGCTGCCTCCTTTCCCAGCAGTGTACTTCTGCCTGTTTCTCCACACTGGGGCTACTATCCCTTTAATGTAACTGTCACCAACAATCAACACTTATATTAACAATGGCTCAAATCATCAAATGTGTTGAGACAAAATATTCGTTCATAGTGACAAATAATCAGAAAATAATCGTCACTGTCCACTGTCAACGCTATCACATCCTTTTTTTCATCAGCAGCAGACAGACAAAAATAGACAGACGCAGTTTGCAACTAGATGGTGAACATGGTGGAGCATTTAGCAGCTGAAGAGACAGATATTTCGCTCAGAAGCTGGTGGAGACCATAACAGAGCTAAAAGGGGAACATTAAACTGCATGTTTACACAGGAGGTCTTTCAGATGCATTTTTTAATTTAAAACTCATTTTATTTGAAGTCAGTTTTCTTCTCACATACCTACAGTGATTGTGTGTTGAGCTCTGCAAAAACGTTACCTACAGGAAATACCGTGCCTGATCCTGCATCCTGTGAGGACCGGATCTGCTGCTGCTCTGGGAACGTGTACACGCTACGCAGACTGTTTAGACCATGGATGTATTAAGAACAACTGGATACTACATTCAAAGATGGCTGAAGAGGCCTACTTTTTCTTCATCTCCTACAGAGCTGTTGGGAGCTTGCATGGTCGAGACTTCCACTGCACACATAGAATAGATAGAATAGAATAATTAACTCTTGTGTTGTCTTCCCGTCAAAATTGAAAGTCAGTTGATGCTTTTTATCAATGTTTTTAACTCTTTGTCCCTTTTTTCAACACTTTTGACGCTTTTTTTCAATGTTTGTCACTTTTTTTTTGAATATGTCAACTTTTACTCAATACTATTTCAAAACCACTTCAATGTGTTTTTCCAAACGCTATAAAATTGAATAAGACACCCCAAAATTAATTAAAGAGCGTAATGTGAAATCAACCATTTTATTTTGGGTAGTTAAAAAGAAAATTGATATAGGAAAACATGTCAATTTGACCTGAGGTCAACATGAGGGTTAATCATACAGCTCTTCCAGTCTTTCCAAATGTTATTGAACTGAATGGTCACAATTTTTATAGTAAGAGGAGTCATTTAGGGGGGGGTTTGTGACGGGGAAAACGGTCCAGTTTTTTGGGCCATTGTGTGTCACATATTACTGTAAAGCTGAAGTTGCAATAACCCCATGTAGATACAGTTTAGGGCCGGCTTAAAATAGAAAAGAACTGGCTCGTATGAACCATGTCCAAAAGCAAAAGTGTTTATAGTTGTGCCGGTTGTGGATCATATTTTATATCATTATAGATTTAGCATGCAAAGTCTTTATGAGTACATGTGTATGAAGATGTTGCCATGAAGAAAAAAGTGATGCTTTTAAGGTTATTTTACCGTCTTATAGAAATGAAATACTTAAAGTGTTCATGTGATGCTTTTTGGCTTTTTCCCTTTCCTTTATTCTGTTATATATCATTTTTGTGTATGTTATAGGTTACAGAGATCCCCCCCAAAGGGACTTGACCATCTCCAGCCTTTACTTCCGTGACCAACAGGCGTCACTTTGTAACACAAATTATAATGGCACACCATGCTTCTGATTGGCTAGTAGTCCTAACCTAGCTATGAAAGATGGAAGAAAAGTGAGATGTCTCACTCTGTAGCTAAAACAGCCCTGCTTCAGCAGTAGCCTCATTTGAGATGTGCTGCGCCTCGCCTGTGGAGTGGACAAGAGCAGCCGGCAGCTGCCGGGGGCGGAGACAAAAATCCGCTCTCAAGTCCGACAGTTTCCTGCCATTTCCTGCAGCCTTCAGGCTGAACAGGAAATACAGAAACACTGTGGTCCGATTCCAATTTAATAAAATGTTATCAGACCCATATATCAGCTTGTACAAGTCTCCAGTTGTTTTAATTATGACAGAGTAGCTTTTCACTACCAGCCATGCAACATGTGTTCTGTACAGAATAAGACTTTAAATCAGACAAATGCCAATTACCAATCAGCTGTTACGTAAATCAGCTGAGAGGCCGGCATTTCCCAGCATGCTCTGGGTCCGCCAGGGTCTTGCAGTTGGTAAAAAGCAACTGCGCTGCCTGCGTGCCAGAACTGCGGCCGCCGTGATCTTGTGAGGTTATCATTGTCTACGTGTGCCTGCGTGAAAAGAGGAGCTGCAGCAATGTGCAGTACAACAAAAATATGGTGTTTTTTGAAATTTAAACCATCGAAACCTATTCTGATACAACCTCAAAATACAATTAGGAACCTGAAAATGAGCAGAATATGAGCACTTTAAAAAAAAGTATGAGTAGCCTACCTCAAAATTGTGCTAGCGTAAACGTTACTTTCCACTTCTGTTCGAACAAAAAAAAATAACGCTGATTTAAAAAAATGATTGTCTGCAAAGTTAATGAGGCTTCGCTGTAGCTGCCGCACAGTAGTGACAGCAGTCTTTCATGTGCGCTGAGCTCCAGCTAACAAGCCCTGCTGCTTCCGCTGTGTGTGTGTGTGTGTGTGTGTGTGTGTGTGTGCATGTCATCAGGTTGGGACTCTCAGAAGGCTGTCACCAGGCCCTGCATGGATCCTACAGGAGGTAATGTAATGACCCTCTGCTGCCATACCCCTCAACCCTTCACAGACACCAGCCATCACAGAGCTACACACATACACAAACACACACACACACGCCCTCACACTGATAAAAAACTAGGTTATCATAGCAGTTATTTCTGCTGCAGGGCATATAGCTTACAAAGCAGAAGAACCTGCACAATAACAGAAATTAAATTAGAAACCTTGAACAATTCTTCTTTTAGTGCTCTGGGCACAGCGTGTGTGTCTTTAGGCCACACATGTAGCTAAATAATGCATCATGTAGTGTATCTTAAACACAGGGCAGACTTACATGGAAAGGTCAACGTGGCATAATAAGGCTAATGTGACTTTTCTCAAAACTGTAACTTCTGACATTTCCAGGCATTTGACTTCCACTGACTGAATATTATTACAACCTTTTTGTACAGTATGGTGAAAGTGCCTCCATTATAAAAGAGCATATTGTAATCAAGTGTCTAAAAAACAGAGGAAGAAAATAAATCACTTGGACGAAAGCCTTCCCCACACAAAGACCATGCATATTACTCATCCCCCACAGAGCCGCCCTGCTTTAGTGTATTGTGGGAGGACCAGGGTGGGCGGCTGTGCAGGGGATTGGGAGCTGCGTTATAAGACTACATAACATGACTTCAGCTTGCATGGAACGTTTCAGCATAATGTTTTCTTACCGTCCCTATGCACTAAGTGGCCACTGTTTCAGCCCAGTGTGTGTGTGTGTGTGTGTGTGTGTGTGTGTGTGTGTTTATACTGTACTGTATGCACTTCAAAACTAATCAGGAAAGCCAGTGTGGTGGAACCCAGACATCTTGTTTATCCTGCGAGATTTTACCCGCACTTCACCTTCATCAGAGCCACACACACACACACACACACACACACACACACACCCGGTGAAGGTCTTGTGCTTGTCCCAGGTGCAGAGAAATCTGTGAAGCAGCATGTGGCTTGTCCCAGTTCCTCTACAGTACCTGTGTGTGTGTGTGTATGTGTGTGTGTGTGTGTGTATGTGTGTATGTGTGATTGCGTATTGCGACAAGACTGACCCATTTGAATCTTACAGTAATACAGGCGCTCACCAATGCATTCCTGAGACTAGTTCGACATGTAGGCTAGGCTGTGTGTAGCCTAACATTGTCACAATGTGAAACGAACACTGACTGATGTTGGGGGGGTCAAAGGGCATGCAGGGAGCACTGCTTGTAAAATAAGTCTTTAAAGCAAAAAAAAAAAAATCGAAAAATTGTCATTTTACAAGTGCTTTTGAAGGGGAGGTCATGCTGTCAGGAAACACCTAATGCTCAGACGGCTGTTGAGGAGAAGAACAGGCCCATCTGCGTCCTCCTTTTCACAGTTCTGACGGAGTGGGGGGGGGGGGGGGAGTCAGAGATGTGACTGTGTTGAAGTCATTCAAAGCACGTCTAATCTGTGTCATGGCCAAAGCAGGTGTGTGTGAGAAGGAGAAAGGAGAAAGCAAACAGAACAGACACGGAGAGGAGAGAGAGGAGGGAGGGAGGGAGGGAGACAGAGGGTGAGAAAGAGAAGCAAACAGAGTGAAGGAGAGAGACGGAGGATTGTTTCTTTCCCTGGATGCCAGAAACACCAGTACCAGTAACAGCAACAGCAACAGAACCAGCAACAGCAACTCGGATCCGGATGAGAGGTGACCGGGCTGGGGGTGAAAGTTTGTGTGTGTGTGTGTGTGTGCGTGTGTGAGTGTGTGAGTGCATGTGCGCGCGTGTTGCGCGTCTGGAGAGAGACTGCAGGATTGGGGAGAGAGGCTGAACTTGCTCCCTCTCTGCGCCGCTCTGCCCTCAGCGTCTCGGAGGAGTCCTGTTCCCCGGGACACGGGCGTCTGGCGCGGTGAGATGTGAAGAGGCTTGAAGTATGGCATGCAAAGATGGTTACTGCCATGAAGAAGGAGACGGCGACGGCGATGTGCCCCGCTTTTATTCGGACCCTCTTCTACTTTTTCTGTTTGGCGACTTGGTGAGTCCCACAGCCTCGCTGTCCGCGGTGCTGAAACCTGCTCGGCTCACACAATCACTAATGACACTAATGAGGCTGATTTATTTTTTTGTTTTCTTCCTCTTTTTTGAAGTTATGGTACCCTAATTCTTTTTTAAATTTTTCGTTCTAGTGTAAAGAAAATCTCTGGACAGACAAAGAAGGATGAAAGGATCCATCCGGAGAATTTTACTCGAATTTTAGACCGACTTCTGGACGGCTATGACAACAGGCTGCGACCAGGATTCGGGGGTATGTAGGGAAAAAAAGTATTTTTTTGTTTTAGAGTATTTTTTGTACACGAGGATCATTTTCCATAGGAAAACTACCTTCAATAATGTTGTAACACGACAGCACTGCATTGTATCTTTTATTTTGTACCATGGGAGGTTAAAACAAACCATTAAGTGCAATAAGGTAGCTGTAAACTCATTATTATTAGGCACCAAATACACAATCAGGTTCACCAATGTGATTATATGTCACCTCTAAAACACTTCTAATACTCCTGATTAAAAAAGCCAAGACTGAATTTTCTGTTAATTTGACTTTTTAATGCAGCAAGAGGTTAAAACACAGCATAATGATCAATTAAGTTGAGCACCAAACACCCTACACGTTGGTTTTATTTGTAGCAACAGAGGAGGGATATGCGATATATGTCGTGAACAGATCCTAATGGAAACATAACCTTTTCTTTACAGGTTGCTTCATGTGCCACAAAACCATGCAATGTTTCAGACTTTATCCTGTAAGCCTGGTTGTTTAGCTGTCAGGAGAGGGGCCCGGCCTATAAGCTTGCATGTTTAAGCGAATGCAGTTACATAACCGGGTGCACATTGCAGGACAAACGCTTAATGCACAAGTTCAAGTGCAAAAACTATGAATTTTTTTCTCTTTTTTTGTTTAGCCTACATCATGTCTGAAACCACAACATGTTAAGTAATAGCTTAATTCTAAAATAGAGTCCCATTTGGTTTACAGTCTCACAGCATGCTAATTCCTGCCTCCACATTCATTCAATGAGACAAAAATAATCAAACAGGATTATGGTTCTTCACCTTAAAGCTTTTTCCCCACTTTCATTATCCAAAGGCACTACAGCTCTGGATTGCCATTGCCTGTCTTTTTGGTTTGATGGGCTGTAGTAGGTCTGATTTAAAGGACTGGTGTCTCTCTCTAAAGCTGGACTGACAAAGAAACGCAGGAAATGTGACACTTGTTGTGTTTCATTGGCTCTGTAGGTCCTGTGACTGAAGTCAAGACTGACATTTATGTGACAAGTTTTGGGCCTGTCTCAGATGTTGAAATGGTATGTACCCACATGTTAAATGGAGTTCAACACTGCACTGTTAATACTAAGCTCGCCTAACTTTGGTCCCAAACTGGTCATTACAGAAGCGCATACACTACTTCATATGTGGGTGCAGGGGCGGCGCCAGAAGTTGTAATCATCCAGGGCTCAGGGCAAACCAGAAGGGTCTGGGGGCATAGCAGGGGAGATTTGATTCCCATTTACAGCAGCTACATGCAATATTTTTCAAGCCAAATGAGATAGAATGCCAAAAAATCTGTATATCATTTGGGAAAACATGATATTTGCCAAGGAAAAGAATCATCCTGTAAGAAAAGAATCCATAAAAAAATTACCAGTACCTGTTCCATTAGGTTTACAGAAAATTCTGTAGATTTAAAGTATATCCTCTGTGCCTTTAAATGGAAATTTCTGCTAAGTGAAACAGAAAATTCCTTCATATTACATAACACAGTATATTAGCAGTGTACATTCTATTTTGTATCTAATTGATCACCAACTGTCTTCATTATAACACAACTAACGCTGAGGATAACTCATTTTCACTCTTGTCACATAAAAAAAGAGGCTAACATTGGCAGATGTTACTAATTTTAAGTTATATAACAGGTAAGGTAGAAATGTAGCATAAACAACATTACTACAGTTGAAACCTCTTTTTGATATACAGTACTATGCTGGAGCAGAGTTCACACAATGCATGTTTAGTTGACCAATTTGCTACATTTGAATCCATCCCATAAAAATCCGGACTGCTCTAAATGTACATCAACAATCCCCAAAAGAACAGTTATTCAATGATATACAATTTCAGTAGGGAATAACATAGTTGTAGTAATCGTAGTAGCAGTAGTAGTTGAAGTTATTTTAAAACTCTAAAAGATTTGGGGCTTCTAAGACAAATTGGAGAAGGCTGGAGCCCCAAAAGCCCCCCCCTTACTTACCAGTTCTTCCAGATGAATGCTGATATTCATGAATCAATATATCATCCCACCTGCCAACCTACCTAACCTCCTGTTGCTTGTCTTGCATTTGCCAACATCCCTGTCTCAGGAGTACACAATGGACGTGTTCTTTCGCCAGACGTGGGTGGACCGGAGGTTGAGGTACGAGGGCCCGATAGAGATTTTGAGGCTGAACAACCTGATGGTGAATAATGTGTGGACACCGGACACCTTCTTCAGGAACGGCAAGAAGTCAGTCGCTCACAACATGACGGCCCCCAACAAGCTTTTCCGCATCATGAAGAATGGCACCATTTTGTACACCATGAGGTACTGCAGTATCACAATATCATCATCACCATATATCACCTATTGGCATTAAACACCTGAGGAATTCAAAGGCTACACTTGATCAAATAATTTTGTCTTTCTACTATTTTTACAAATGCCAATTTGTTTTTAATAGTAGTAGTTTATTTGAACATGTAAAACATTAAAATAAAAAATATATATACATACATTCATGCATACATACAGTATATATAATTAAAATGACATAAAAGGTTATGTACTTCTCAGCACAATCTTCCAAAATGATTGAAACAAAAAATTCCCATGTTCAAAAAGGAGTAGGAAGAAGTTCATAAACAACTTATCAGGTCCGACCCCCTTTCTCTACTTTATCAACATCTATGCTTCACTTATTTACACATCATAGACACAGATGCATACATGCATACATACCTACACCCATTTACAATGTTTTTGTTTCTTTTCTTCCCTTTTTTCTTCTTTCTATACCATCTATCTATAGCAGATTAAATAACACATCCATACTAGACTTAGTATATAGATATATTAGTGTATAGATGCCAAGAAACCATACAATACCATACAATTTATAATGTGGGAATGGACTCTTCACCTAATTCCTTTTTCCATATTTTGGTGTTTGTGCAGATTTGAAATCAAATCCAGTGGCTTATAATGTGTAAACAGTGCAGAGCTGTGCGGAGGCAGTGCAGAGGCTGCCAAAATCTTAAATTCAATATAACGGTCACGTAACAGCTCCTTTGCCTATTTAGTGAAAATGGTTTGGTGTAAAGTGTAGTATAAAAGTAAATCACAGACCTTTTCCAGTGGTAACCCTCTATCACATCACTGATATGTATATTACATCAGAAGAATCTGCCATAGGCTGTGCAACCACTCTCTATGATTTCTCTACTGCTAGTTTACAACAGTGCATGCTAACATGACATGTGAAATATACCTTCCTATGCATAACAATGCTAAGTAGATAGTAACTTACATTATTTACCAAAACATTGGTGTTGCTGTGCCTGATTATTGCACTAAATCTTGAAGCATATGTATATCTGTGTGTCTTTGTGTGTGTGTGTATGTGTGTGTGTGTGTGTGTTTAGTATTTTGTTGAGTAACTCTTCTCTGTACTGCAACAGGTTGACTATTAGTGCTGAGTGTCCCATGAAGCTTGTGGACTTCCCCATGGATGGACATGCGTGCCCACTCAAGTTTGGAAGCTGTAAGTCCTGTGTGTGTGTGTGTGTGTGTGTGTGTGTGTGTGTGTGTGTGTGTGTGTGTGTGTGTTTGTGATAGATAAAGAGGTAGGCAGAAACATGCAATAACAAACTGTTTGGGTCATTGCTTTTTATTTAAGTTAATGGCAGTGGGAATGAAGGAGTATTTGTATTTGTATTTGTGTTTTTTTCGGCCAAAGGGCTTTTATAGCAGCAGCCTGGTGGTAGTAACTGGAGAGTTATGGAGAGAGACATGGTCAACACACAATGTGAAATCATGGCAGAAACAAAAAAAACAACTAAGATTCTCAAAAGGTTTAGTTTGACTTATTCACTTTCTTGCCAAAAGTTATATGATAAGATTGATGCCACGCTCATGTCTGTACAGTAAATATGAAGCTAACGCTTAGCAGACTGGAAACTTGGGGACACAGCTAGCTTCCTCTGGCCAAAAGTAACAAAATCTGTCTACCAGTCTCTTCTAAAAAGATATATTTTGTCCCATGGGAAGGTGTATTAATAGCTCACCTTAGTGGTCCCCTAATACTGTATCTGAAGTCTCTTTTATATAGACCTTAGTGGTCCCTAATACTGTATCTGAAGTCTCTTTTATAGAGACCTTAGTGGTCCCCTAATACTGTATCTGAAGTCTCTTTTATGTAGGCCTTAGTGGTCCCTAATACTGTATCTGAAGTCTCTTTTATATAGACCTTAGTGGTCCCCTAATACTGTATCTGAAGTCTCTTTTATATAGACCTTAGTGGTCCCCTAATACTGTATCTGAAGTCTCTTTATATAGACCTTAGTGGTCCCCTAATACTGTATCTGAAGTCTCTTTTATATAGACCTTAGTGGTCCCTAATACTGTATCTGAAGTCTCTTTTATATAGACCTTAGTGGTCCCCTAATACTGTATCTGAAGTCTCTTTATATAGACCTTAGTGGTCCCCTAATACTGTATCTGAAGTCTCTTTTTATATAGACCTTAGTGGTCCCCTAATACTGTATCTGAAGTCTCTTTTATATAGAAGTGGTCCCTAATACTGTATCTGAAGTCTATTTTATATAGACCTTAGTGGTCCCCTAATACTGTATCTGAAGTCTCTTTTATATAGACCTTAGTGGTCCCCTAATACTGTATCTGAAGTCTCTTTTATATAGACCTTAGTGGTCCCCTAATACTGGATCTGAAGTCTCTTTTATATAGACCTTAGTGGTCCCTAATACTGTATCTGAAGTCTATTTTATATAGACCTTAGTGGTCCCCTAATACTGTATCTGAAGTCTCTTTTATATAGACCTTAGTGGTCCCCTAATACTGTATCTGAAGTCTCTTTTATATAGACCTTAGTGGTCCCCTAATACTGGATCTGAAGTCTCTTTTATATAGACCTTAGTGGTGACCTACAGTCACTTTGCTCGTTTGAAATCCATGATGTCTCTCTAATGGGTGGGCCAAATTCTCTGGGAAAAAGGGGAGGTAACCTTGGGGCAAGATTCCAGATCGGCCCATCTGAGCTTTAATTTTCTCAAAAGCAGACCAGGATACCCAGGGCTCGGTTTACACCTATCACCATTTCTAGCTACTGGGGGAGCTAGGCAGGCTGGGGGGACGCATATTAATGTTAAAAAACCTCATAAAGTCAAATGTTCATGCCATGGGACCTTTAAGGACATTTTGCGTGTTATGTCATTGCTTTTTTAAGATTTGTTATTCAACACTCTCATTCAACATGTGGTCAAAGTTGTAAATTTCAAAAAATATATGGTTATGTTTAGGCAACAGAAATACTTGGTTAGGTTTAGGAAAAGAACATGGTTTGGGTTAAAATAAGTATTTTTTTTTTACATAAATCAAGTCACATACGGTAGCCTACATAAGTGAAGAAAGTCAAGTAGACATTAAAAGACTTTTGGTTTCACACAGGACTGTGTTTGTTTGACCCATCCATCCACCCCATTCTCTTCTCAACGCAGACTTTTGTTTTTTATATTATGACATGATAAGTCAGTAGAGACCAAATGGCCTGATATTACATGTGAAACCCCAAAAATTCCTTGTGTTAAAATGCAAGTTTACTTAAGAAATTGGTATGTTGTACATGCCTTTTGGTGAGAACTGGTGTTTGTACTGAAGTGTAAAAACAACAAGGATCTAGCTGTTTCCAGAATCTGTGCTAAGCTATCTATCTATCACACTAAGCTATCTGGCAGCTGGTTGTAATGGTATATGGACTGCTTTTATGTAGCGCTTTTCAGGTCTTAGCTAGTCTTATATCTACAAATGATACATATAGTGCCTTTTGGGTAAAGTTTTTAAGAGTTTCTGGAGGTAAGGAAGTCTGTCATTTATCAAAAGTTTGTCCCGGCTTGGTCTGATGACACGCTGAAATGGATTCTCTGCTGAAAAGTGTGCTGAGGAGCTGAGCACTTTGTGAGACACAAAGCGACTGAATGCTTATTATTAATAGTGGAGCATTTCATGCTTCGTTGTGAACAATGAAGCCCTAGCTCAGCACCAGTGTTTATAGTGGGCTTACTGGTCAGCAGAAATGACTTATCTGAAATAAAGGTGTTCTCATCTCCGTCTTATCGGAGAAGAACAGCAGTTTGGAGATTACATCTGCAAGGGAAAGAATAGGGAAAAGACAACGGGTTTGCCTTTGCATTCATCCCAATCCACCATCAAATACTCAGTGCGTTGACATTGCAAAGGACAAATTCACATTTCTCAGTTATTGTCATCCGTCTTCCCCTCCTCATCCTCCTCCCTCTCACCATCCCACTCTGCTGCTGCTAGCCTCCAGTCAGGAGGAAGCGACTATGGATCTGATATGGCCTGAAGCAAAGGAAAGGTCAGAATCCCTTCCTCTGCCTCCGGATAGCACAGACCTATACAGCTATTTTCCATAGCTGGTGTGTGTGTGTGTGTGTGTGTGTGTGTATGTGTGTGCTAATTTTCTTTTTGTTTGCCCTGCCTTTATCTTTCCTCCATCACTCTTTCTTTCTCCCTCTCTACATCTCCTTTTCTGTTGCTCCATCTGGACTTGTGTGCACAGGCATTGCGTTCCTCTCCATGGCATACCACAGTCATTTCATTTTGGCAGCGCAGTATGGATCCTGCCGATGTGGAGTCCCACAGGGAGTGGCAGGAAAAGACAATTGGCATTTTGTTGTGCATCCACAGACTGGTCAACATCTTGACTTGTTAGGATTTAAAGTATCCCGAAGTCAGACACAGTGGGGAATTTATCTGAATGTTTTTTTCATCAAACACCTTCAAATTTTAGGATTTCAAATTAAATATATTATGAGGAATTGCAGTTCCAATTAGGCCTTAAATGGTCTTTCAGCTCCTTGTTTTGGTTTTTCTGGCAACTTTAATGTTTTGATTCACTCTTCGGGCTCTTATCAACTTCAACTCCAGCATCAGACAGCTGTTTTCAGAGAAAATGTTCTGATAAACCCATTGTACACTACCTGTCCAACACCAAACAGCAGACAGACAAAGTTAGCGACTAGCTGGTGAACACAATGAAGCAGATAGCCAGGAGTTTGTGGAGAAAAACTCAGAGCTTAAAGATGAGTAAATATTGTACTTACATATATCAGATTGCCAGAAACACGACTCCCAATGAATGTTGCTTGATTTGCTAACGTGTTTACAACTTGATGCATTGTTGTCGGGCTGTAGCGTGTTGCACCCAAAGAATCAATGGATGCAGATTTAAGTGAAAATGTAAATGTCATATGGTCCGTTCACACCAAACATTCAAAATTCACCACACTGCGTGCCTCCAGATTATATTATGAACCTGGACGTTCGGTTTTCCGACATATGTGGCCCAATGGGCAGGACAGCGCCTTGTATTGCAGCCTGCCACCATCGGTGTATGAATGTGTGTGTGTGAATGAGAGGCAAATTGTAAAGCACTTCGTCCTGTAAGGTAGAAAGATGCTATCTAAATGCAGTCCATTTACCATTTTTCACAAATAGATTCTATATAATCTATATATGTATATACATACTTATACAAATAATAACTAAATGTAAAATTACGTTATAGTCATATACTGTATGTATATTGTGAAAGACACAAACACATTCAATACATACACATCATTCTTAGTCTTTACACTGCACTGTACACAACTTACAGTAGGTGACTCACATCAGGCCGGCTTTGCTGTCTTCCCACAGATGCCTATCCGAAAACAGAGGTGATCTATACTTGGACCAAAGGGCCTAAGCATTCAGTGGAGGTCCCTCCTGAGTCCTCCAGCCTCGTTCAGTATGATCTCATCGGCCAGACGGTCTCCAGTGAAACCATTAAATCCATCACAGGTGAGACTCCCTCGTCCTCTCACCATTTTTACATATCAACTCAATTGTACTGAATGCTTCCAATCAAAATGACTTTCTTTTTTTCACACATTATTGTAAAAAAAAAAGGGTGTAAAATAGATGTCCAGCTGTCTCTGTCTATCATACTATGCCAAACCTGGTAGATTTACCAGGTTTACACTATATTTTCCACATGACTGACAGGAACAATACAGTACAAATGCAGCAAAGGTTGAAAAGATTTGGAGCTTTGTCACTCCATTGGACCATGGCCAGCAGAAAGTAGCCTGGCTCCGCCCTCCTACGTACTTCTACTCAGTTTTCATTTTCCTCTGTACTCTGTACCAGTACTCTGTCTGAGTTTGTAGCATATTCGCAGGTTTTCTCCAGTCAAATTTTTACCGGTCCAATCAGCGACCAGAGGGAGTGGCTGAGAAGGTTGACGTTGAGGTTATGCGCTAGTTTGAGTTGTAGCTCCGTAATGGCGGCCATGATGATGTGCCCTCCCCCCCAATGGGCTTTGCAAAAAGTTTGATTTTCCAGTTCGCTCCGTTAGTGGTGAAGGAGTTGGCTCAGGCGAACGCTAGCAATGCTAAGCCGACGTCACGACCAAGCGTTGGCGATTGGTTATGGCAGATCTAGAGTGGTTCTGGGCAGATCCAATAGTTTTAAACTTCAACAGTACCCCCCTTCAAGGAAGTTAACTCTTGTCAATGAAGAGTGACCAGACTCTGTACAAATGAAATGTACGAGAGTCTGGTAGGACCATGCTAAGCAGACAGTACCAGCCTCTTGAAATCCAACCCTGTCAACATCATGAATTGTGTCATTTCAGAGGGTCTTTCAGTTCACATAAATACTTAAGGATCCAAAAAAAGATTTTAGCAGAAAGTTTGGTGGCATGTGTCCATTTAGGTGAAAATGGATAGGGGTTACTGACATGTAGACAGGCACTAAGAATAATAAATCAAATAGAATCAAATGTGACATCTGTCTAAAGCTGCACTAAGTGAAATGTGTCGCCCTGCAACTTTAAACTCTTTGTTAATCAAACTAATTCTTTTCTGTTGATGTTCCAGGTGAATATGTGGTGATGACGGTCTACTTCCACTTGAAACGTAAAATGGGCTACTTCATGATTCAGACATATATCCCCTGCATAATGACAGTAATCCTCTCCCAAGTGTCCTTCTGGATAAATAAAGAATCGGTCCCGGCACGCACAGTCTTCGGTATGTAGACCTCACACATCCCTCATCTTGCCTTTTGGCTTTCTGTTTATTGACTTTACTCTATGCTTGCATGTGTGTCTCTCTACTCAGCACAACAAGGTGATGTGAGGTGATTATGACGGATATAAAAAGCTGCTGTTTTGTTTTTGTTTTTTTATCCTAAGATTGCCTAATGAAATGCAAATTCCCTGCTATTAGCTTTAAGAAGACTGGTTTCTTATGCTAAAATGAACAGCTGACAGCATTAGGAAAAATCATTTTGATGCATCTCCAAAGCAAAGATGCCTCAAGCAAAGACTAGAAATGTGGGTCTAAGAAAAGGTTTTGTATCCTTTCAAAGATATAATATGAATATTTGTCTAAATGAGTTATAAAACCTTGATGGGGAAAGATTAAAAGTAATTGTTTAAAGCAAGATGCCCCAAGAGGAAATTAAGATTTTAGGTCTCCACAGATTTTAGATTTTACATAAAGAATGCCATCTAACCAAGAGCAGTTTATTCATAAAAGCATGTGGTACTTTAATGAGATTATGCTTTAAAGGGTTTAGGCCTCAAACAAAACAAAAATAACAAATTATATTTCATTTCACTTTTTAAACACAGGTCTGTGAAAAAATGGGTCTATTCTTTTATAAACTATTCTATTTTTAATTTTTTTTTAAATAGTAGTGCCGTAACAATTGTGAAAGGGATTATAAAATTCAGTAATCACAGTTATGAATCACTGTAACATTAACGCTTTGTTACTGTGACTTTTGAGGGTCGGCTTGTTCGCTGTATAACCGGGAGTTTAATGGTGGTTTGATATAAGCTTGGTCCCTGGTCGGGTCCCTGGTCCCTGGTAGGGTCCCTAATCAGCCTGGTCGGGTCCCTGGTCGGGTATGTGTTAGCTTGACGTAGTTAGCCTCTTCCAAATGAGGAGAATGTGAGTAACTCCTGCTGGTAATAATTAGTTATTTTACGATGCCTTCAAATCAAACTTGCTAAAAGCCACTGAGGCTAACAACTTAGAAAGCTAACTAGCAAGAGGGTAATGTAATGCAAGAAATGCAAAAGCATAATGACAGAGGAGAAAGACGAGGTCGTTATAAATATTTTACAGACTTATAAAAGTATGAAGAAAAACTCTATAAGGCTAAAATAACAATACATTAACTTACTATACACTTGGCCTCAGTCATTTCTGAAAACGTTAGCAAACACGTCACAACCAGTGAACTCAGGGCTTTGAGAAAATGTAATGTTACACTTCCGAGTGTGTGAATATCACATATCAGGACAGTCAAATGGACTCCACTTGCTAACACGGTAAACGACCCCATTAAAGGCAGCATTATCACACGGCGTGTATCATTAGCTGGCATGCTAACGTTGGCCATTCAGCAGTCACCTATGCTATAGTGTGTTCCAAATCGTGCACTTCTGTTAGTGCACTTAACGGAAGTGCACTTTGTACACTACGTACTTACTTGCATAGTGCGTAAAATTTGACGGGAGAGTGTTGTCTCAAATCGCGCACTTCATTGATGTACTTACCGGAAATGACGATCACAACAGCTCATTCCTCCTCCTTCTTCTTCTGTGAAATTGTGAATTGCACCCAGACAGAAACATTCATACCGAAAACATACCGGTATGTTGATGTTCATACTTTTGCTCTTAAATAATTTTTTTAAAAACACCAAAAACTAGCCATTATGAGTTATTTCAGCAAAAGTGGAGTACTTAAAATTATGTCCAACTGACGTGTTAACTTCAAGAATAAATTTTTATTACTATTATTATAATAACTAATTCAATATTTTCGACTTGTTATACTGATGTATTTGCTTTGAGCTGCTGTAGTACAGATATTTCCCCTATGTGGATTTCACATTTTAGAAGCTGGAACTAGTGACTTAATAAATTACTTAATTATTAATCTATTAATTACAGTGACAATACAAGAGTAAAAGCAGATAACATTAAACACATTCAGTCCAGTTTTATTTTAAAAGACGGTCCTGCGTTAATTCTACAGGCTCCAGACCCCAGGCAGTACTGCCGGGTTAACAATACAGTGCCATTGCTGGCACTGTATTTTGACGGGGAAAGCAACATGAGGGTGGACTCTCTAGAGGATCCTTCCCCGGTCTGATGGCCATCCTCGGCACGGGGTCTGACCATGGCTGGGGACCTCCTACCGCGTGGTGTCCTCGTCTGTCCCTAACGATTATATAAATAAGATATAGTTTAACGATAGTTTAACACAATAAACAATATACTACAACACATGTAACGTTAGCTTATACATTATTTGCCGTGTATGGTTAAACTGTGCCGCTGTTAGCTAGCTATGGTTAGCTTGCTAGCATGTCAAATTACGGTACCAATAAACGTTATAATTCGCGATAAAAATATCATTAAAAACTGTAAGATTAACCAAATATACAAATACAGGTACATAAAATGTTATAAGTATAGCAAAAAGACTCATGTTCAACTTACATTTGTATTCCTCTGCCGTCCTCGCTATCGCGTCTTCGGCCGCCATTAATTCAAGTTTTTCGACTGTTGTTAGCTCCGCCCCTTCCGCTACGTAGCCAAGATGGCGACCGTTGAGTGTGGAAAGTGTCCATCGATCCGCACTCAACTTTCGGGGGGTTTTGAGTACACCATCCGGGTATTTAAGTGTACTGCGTTTGACCGCACTTCGACAATGTGAGCGCACTATGTACTCAAAAAGTTAGTATTTAGTACAGAAGTGCGCGATTTGGAACACACTACTAGTTTTGTTGCTCGCAGCTGAGATTAGCTAAGCTAGCTAGGTCGGTAAATCCCCCCCAAACGGTAAAGCTTCCTGCTTGTTAGTTAAACCAGAATGTCTTATTTTCTATTTCTACACAAAAATGTGTGGGTGTGGAAGATATAGAGTCGTTTAAAGGTCTTTTGACAGAGCTGTACTGATAAAGTAAAGTAATACGTATTACTTAATTAGTAAAGTAGCCTAATGTATTTAGTTTTTCAATGAGTAATGTGAAATAAATAATTGATAACAGTTTTCAAGTAAGTTGCCCAACACAAGCACCAATAGTCAAGACTACAATATCGCCGCAATCCCGACATTGATGTAAGTGGTCAAAAATATTGTGATATTTGATTTTTTACATATCGCCCAGCCCTATTTGTGTCTTTAAAAAAAAGTAAACCTAAAAAAAAATATTCTCAAATGCCAACAAGGGAATATTAGATCAATAGACCTGAAAATCTCTTGTGCAGAGTTCCTTAAACACAAGTCAAGTAGGCTTGCAGACAAGGTAGACATTGACCTAATGCCAGGCTAAGTTGTAACTACGTGTAGGTGTCTTTCCCAATGTTTCCCCACTGTTATTACTTGTATAAAACTTAAAATCATGAATTTATACTTTTTCAAAATCCTCCTAGGCTGAGTCCGAGCTCCACAAACAATTTGCATGTAGACTCTGTGGACCCTCATCAAAAAGTTATCAAAAGAATTTTGATAATCCAAAAAGTGTGCAAGTTATAGAGGAAAAATGTATTATTTATAGTAGGCTCTCTAGGCTTTGCAGTATTTTTCAGATGCATGATTCAGTGCTGTTTTTTATGAAAAACAACACTGAATCATGAAAAATGCTGCAATTACTTTTTGAAACATTATTTACTCAACATGCAATATGCATCCTGTCCTTGGGAGTGCTTGGGCCACTTCCGCTGTCTGCAGGGGGGCGACTCGTTCCGGGGGGCTTGGACCCCATTCATACCTGCTTGCAGGTCAAGTGACTTTTATTTTTCCTAGTTTTTGCAGTGTTACTCAATACTATTGTTACATTACTAATAAATAGTGTGATTATATTTTATCAGATTTTCAAAGTTGTTGCATTATCCATCCTTTCTACAAACTACATCATCTGTAAATTTCAGTGTTTGGCCTGTGACCCAGTTGCGCTCTCCATGGCTCCCCTGATAAAGTATTTGGGTCCTTGTCCTAGAATAGACTGATTAGTGTGTGTCGACAGAGATGATGGAGGGAGACAGACAGAGCTGCTAAAACTAGATCAGTGTTGCTCTTGTTTTATTATTAAGGGCCATCTCAGTCTGGTAGTTTGTTGACCACTGAGCAAACGGTTAGTGGTCCAATCCCTGGCCATGCAGTTGCATGCCAAAGTGTCCTTGGTCAAGACACTGAACCCCGAATTGCTGCCAATCAGAGTATATATGTGTGTGGATGCTCATCTGATGGCACCTTGTACGGCAGCCTTGACCACAGTGTATGATTGTGTGTAAATTGTGAATGGTACTGTGTATGTACTATGTTAAGACTAGAAAAGCGAAATACTGTATAAATACAGTCTATTTAGTCCAGTCCATTTCCATCCTCCTCCATTTTTAAGTTAGTTCTGGCATTTTTTGGAGCATCGTTCTCAAGAGGTCATTTTAATTTGAGTAATGGAAAGAAAAACATGAGTAACAGTGGTGATTAATGATTCCTCAAACAGCTTTGTGACATGTCAACTGTTTACGCTGCCAGCAGTATTTGGAGTTACAAAATGGAAGTGGTCTGTTGGTGAAATAGAATATTTCATTTCCAGTTTTGCACAAGATGCTTAGTTCCTCTCTGATAAGGCACCCTTTATGAAGTGCTCTAATGATTATAACTAGGGGTGTCATGATTTTGATTCTTAATTGAAAATCGATTGAAAATTAACTTTGAATTTCAATCGATTTAATGCAGAATTGGCGATTCTCATAGTATTTTATTTTCAGATTTTTGTTGTTGTAAAGTACCCTTCTGCCATCCAGTGGCTCTGTTTTTCTCTCAATCAGCAGCCAATGGTGTGGTTTAGGTGTGTGTGACGAAATGGCAGCTCCTAAAGAGGTTAGCGTTGATACTGCGGTAGCATCAGTTATATCAGAACTGGAGAGTATTTCTTTATTTAAAGAAGAGGCTTTTCTCTAAGGAAAGTATGTTTTTTCGCTCTTCTCCCTAGGGATGAGCGAGTACAGCATTAACTGTATCTGTATCCGTATGTGTATCTGTATCTGTACTCGGACTGGGCGGGGCCTAACCCGGAAGTGGACAGAATTTAACCCGGAAGTGGGTCGGGTTGTCTTGAAATGGGCGGGGCTTTAACTGGTATGTTATTTTAGTTGCTGACTGTTTTCTATGGATCAACTAGGCAGATGCTGTTTCTCAGATCTGCATTGACTTTAATGAAGCCAGCTGACGGTTAAAAAAAATAAATAAATCTCCGACGGCAGAGACTCAACGAGAGTCGCATTTAAACCTAGCAGCATGTCTGAATCCCCACGTTCACCAGAAATCTACTGGTTACTATGTAAGTACTACAAACCGAAGTTAAAAACAAACCTGAAGCTGAAGAAACCCTAAACGTTAACGGAACAGACCTGATTGACTGAGAGAGAGAGGGAGAGAGAGAGAGAGCTGTTTGCAGTGATCCGAGTGAGCAGGGCGTGTGTGTGTGTGGGGGGGCGCTGTGAATGCAGAGACAGTCAGCTGAGGAGTATTATTCAATCCGAGTACAGATATTGACTCGTATTACATAATACTTGTACTCGGCAAAAGTGCTTTATCCGTACTGGATACTCGTTTCAGCCGAAAAATCTACTTAAGCACTTCCCAGCTCTGGATAGGTATAAATGGCTTACTAACATGTATAACTGCATTATAACTTAATAGTAGCCTTAATAGCCACTTCAGCGGAGATTTGGGATAGTAGCGGCTCATGTAGCCTCAAACAGCTAGCAGTGATGAAGAGTGGGCCCCTGAGGTCCCCAACCGACACTGACTCGAGTGACATCACTTGAGGCAATTTTTCAGACTCCACACAGCTCCCTCTGGAGCCACAAAAGCTTAAATATAATAACAGGCTTGTTGTTGGCATTTAGTCAATCCGTGACAGCATACTGAATCACTAATGGTGACCAAACACACACACACACACACATACACACGCACACTGCAGTGTCACATGTACATTCAGTGTGCTTTGTTTGTGTTTTGAGTCTTTGCTGAGCAGGAAAACACTGTGTGACCCTCATAAAAATGTCTCTCAGTGTAATAAAGCACTGGGGGGGCATCAATGCTGCTCTCCCGCAGTGACCAATGTATCTGACAGTCCAGCTGCACTGCACCCGCCTTCCCCGCCCCAATCTGGCCAACACCACAGAGGCATCACAGCAGCACAATTATCAGTCGAGCCTCTAACTGCTGTTATCTGCTGTGTTTAAATGTGTGTGTGAGGCGGGTGTGGGCGAGCTGGGTGTGGGAAGGGAGGAGGGTAGTCGGTGTTTGGATTTCTCCTCGTCCTCCCTACAAACACACTGTTTTGACTTCCTGCCTCTGTGACTCAACCACAGTGTCCTAATGTGAGCGTGGATGAAGCAGTTTATCAGTAATTGAAGAAAAATTGAAAGAAATTGAATATATGCATTTCCCAAAATGTGGACATAGTTATTTTAGAGACTGGAGGAACTGGATTTGTGTGTGTGTCCATTAAACTGCAGTTGGTATTTGGCATCTGTTTTTCTATTTTCAGAGGACGCTAAAGTACCAAAATATCTGCTGCAGGCTGCAACCCTGTCATTGTGTCGAGGTGAAAATGAAACAGTTGGTGTAACCAATGTTGGTGACATTTTTACTCTGAAAAAAATCACAAAAATAAAAATACAAGCTTAAATACAGTAAAAAGATGATTCCCATATACTTTCTCTGATTTGATTAATACATACAACACTGAACTATTTACACATACAGTATACACCATTAGTTCCACAGTGTATTTTACTCAGACGGTTGGGAACAAGAACAAAAAAAAAAAAAGACATGAAAGCTTTTATATATTCCAGCATCTCAGTTTTTCTTATATCAGAGGTCAATATCCTCAGTCTGTGCCCTCAAGCTGCAGTTCACCTATCAATGTCATCCTGCTGCTTTTGATTGACAGGTAATTATATGGCAGTCACGTGCGGGCGCAGGGGATGACTGCATTTATGTTGGACAAGGACTCTGCAGCACAGATTGTTCCAGGTCTCCAACGTAAAGGGGATTTTCTCTAAATCACATTATTGCTATCAGTTAATAATACCAAGAACGAGTGATGTGCTACGGGCTTATACTGTAGCCTTCTGTTGTTGTAGGTGACATGTGAGACCTTGTGTGCTGGCCAGTTTGGTGTCTTTATTTTCATGGTATATCTCTTAGTACTTACTGCCAAGAGGGACGTTGGTGGTGTAATATCTTTTGATGCGCATCAGAACTGTAGTTGTACAAATACCATTTGGAGGTAGAGATTGTAGAATAGATGCATTACAGAAATATTCCTATTTGTTGAGTTGTCAATGGAAACTCAATGAAAATGAAATGCAATTAACCGAATCTCAGTTAAAAACGCAAGCACATAAAGAGGAGCTATCTGCAGTAATGTCATGGAATGCATATCAACTTTATGAAGTGATAATATGTTAATATTGTGTTTATAGGCTGTTGCCCTGCCCCAAGTGAACAGTAAAAACTCTATTTATGCGTGTGTACATTTATACTGTGGTTCCTTTTCCACATGTCTCCCATTTCAAAGGGCCAAATGTATTTGGTTCATTATTCCGTGCTTTCAGCTGATGAAATATGCTGATGGAGAGCAACATGGGCTATTGAACACGGTGCAAATGATTTCCATGATTCTTCTCTATCCTCATTTATTTAGCAATGACTTGAAGAAAAGGCAGTTTCATTCTGTTCTCTACAATGAGATTGTGTTTGATGCAATGCATTCTGATCTGTGGGGAAAACAGCACTTTCGTCAGTGGCGGAAGAAGTATTCAGTAAAGTACTAATACCACAATGTAAAAATACTCTAAGAAGTAAAAGTCCTGCATTGAAAATGTTACTTAAGTAAAGGTATAGGTATGCAGAAACATCCTCACAATTTAGAAACTGGAAACGATCAAAAAAAGTTTAAAAATGTTTAATCAGCTTATCATTTCAGATGTACTTATAGGCCTATATATTGTTGTGTAGTTCAATGTATAATAAAACATCATATTTTATAAACAACATGTGTTTTGTGTGCAAAATTTAGTAATTACTTAAGTAACAAGTAACTAGAAGTAGAAGTAGAAAGTGGCAGGAAAAGAAAATACTCAAGTAAAGTATTTCAAAATACTCAAATTTGTACTTAAGTACAGTACTTGAGTAAATGTACTTAGTTATATTCCACCACTGAGTTTCATAGATATGTGGTCTTAATTGTAAATCATTTAATTACAAATGACATATGTTATATTAGGATGTTTGGACTTAACCCTCATGTTGACTCAAATTGACCCGTTGTCCTATATCAATGTTCTTTTTAATTCCCCAAAATAACATGATTGATTCCACACAACGCTCTTTGGCAAGTACAAATCTCTACTTTCATTCATTTTGGGGTGTTTTATTCAATTTTATAGCATTTGAAAAATACGTTGGAATATGTCAACTTTTACTCAATACTATTTCAAAACCACTTCAGTCTGTAATTATCATCAACATCCATTCCTTTAATTTTAGTCTAAATAATTCCTAATTTCTGCTTTTCTAACTCAAACATTAGGTATAATTTCCTATAAATGAGGTTTATTGACCATAAATCTCAAAAATAACTGTAAAACTAGTTAATAAGTTAGTGTTATGTAGTGTTGAAAACGTCAAAAAAAAGACAAACATTGAAAAAAAGTGTCAAAAGTGTTAAAAAAAAGGGACAACAACATAAAAAAAGTTAAAAACATCGATAAAAAGCATCAACAAAAGTGTTGATTTTAAATTTCAATGGGAAGACAACACAAGGGTCAAATGGAACTGCACTGAGCTCCAACACAGATCTCACTGGGTCACATGTTTGATATTGTTCTGTTTTTCTGATTCCATTGAAGGCATCACCACTGTACTGACCATGACGACACTCAGTATCAGCGCCCGCCACTCCCTTCCCAAGGTCTCCTACGCCACGGCGATGGACTGGTTCATCGCCGTCTGCTTCGCCTTCGTCTTCTCTGCCCTCATCGAGTTCGCCGCCGTGAACTACTTCACCAACGCGCAGATGGAGCGGGCCAAAAAGAAGCCGGCCAAATGTCCTCCAGTGCCTCAAACCACGCCTGTCAAGGTGAAGGACACAGAGGAAGTGCTGCAGGTGATTTTTTTTTTTGTTTCCCCTCAAGGTGGCCGCGGCAAATAGTCTGATAGCACTTAACATCGAGGAGCACTTACACAGCATGTTGCCTATTATGTGCTTACTGTTCCTGGCCTTTAGCCTAGATGTTTGCCAGGAGTGGGTTTCAATGGGGATCTGAAACAGACAGAAAAACCGGAGAAAAATCTGATGTGAGTTTAGACTTCCATATATCACCACAACCTGCTTGTTCTGTATTTGCCAGTTGAATTGAAATTAAATGAAATCTTTATTTATTTGATTTATATAAGTTTTTTTCATCCATCAAACAAAAAGACAACTTAATGCAAACACCAGATTCCAAAGTCCTGAATCCAAAGGAGCAGAAAGAAGATTAATCTTATATAATCTGCCTTTCAAAAAACATACAGTACATTAACAAAACACATAATTAAATATAATTTTCAATCTGAAACTTCTATACTTAAATCCCAAGATTTTTTGTGTAACTGAAATGGTCATTCACCTTTAGGTTTCTTCACCCACAAATGATGTTCATACAACAAACTAGGCCATTTTAGGTAAAAGAAAATAATTACGGATCCAGTGGGAGGGGCTAATACACAGAGAGAAATTAAAGTTGTAAATTTACAAGGAAAAAGTTGTATGGTTTCTGAAAAAAGTCAGATTTGTTTTTTTGAATGCAACGTTACAATAGGCCAGATCATACACTAAAGGCATATTACATGGCAAGCTTGTATGTGCATGGTGTGTGTGGTGTGATGAGGTTGCAAAGTAAAGCATTCCTTGTCAAACAAAAACACTTTTTCAGTTTTCTTTCCTGTAAATTTGTGACTTCAATCACGAGAATATCCAAGCTTTTGTTCCTTGAAAGATTGAGCACCTTAATCTAGGAAATCCAAACCCAAATCAGAAAGATTAAGTGTCTAGCATCCATTAATGAAAGTTGCCCATCTCGAGGGGCGGCACCAAGCGTGCATTTGTAAATCTCACTGCACGCAATTGGATAACACTACGACCAATCACAACACACAGGGTGACGTATCCAGAGCCCCATACGCTTATGGCGGTTTTCCACTGCGTGGTATCTACTCGACTCGCCTCGACTCTACTCGCCTTTTTTGGTTTTCCATTACGAAAAAAAGTCCCTGGGACCTGCTACCAGGTACTTTTTTTAGTACTACCTCAGTCGAGGTTCTAAGCGAGCTGATGCGATACCAAAAGGTGACGTGGAAACCTGCAGACTGCTGGTTGGTCGGATCGCTGCGTTGTTAGCAAAACAAGAGTGCGGAGTGTGTGTCCGGAACAAACGCGACATTTAAAAAAAAAAAATCTAGCCAGACACCGACAGATTATCTACTCTCTGCACTATTCTCACTTTCCAACTGTTCAATATTAAGGGCTATTAGGGGATTTATGTTGTTTCCAATATTGCACACTGTTACTTTAAAAAAAACAAGACAATATATCAAAGAAAAGTTTTTATTTAGCTATTCAAGTAGCGCATCAAACCCTCCCGTCCATCCCGGTCTTCTTCCCCTGCACCCTGTGACAGTGTCCCCCCCGGCTCTGCTGTCCCAGATGCGTCCCAGTCGTTGTCATAAGCCATGACTCTCATAAAGATTATACGAAGCACAGCAGGTCAGAACCAGAGATTTCACCCATCGGACATCGAACGGCCACCAGACGGTCTGCGGCGGCGGTTTTGCAAAGCGTTAATGCTCTGAAACACAAACGGTACACAGCAGACATATTTTGGTGTGTAATCATGGTTGCTAAAGTTCATGTACTTTATATAGCGTATAGTAAATACTGACTGTGACCCTAACACATGCAAATGTTAGCTAACGTTACCAGGACACTTAACTTACCCTTTCGTGTCGGCGAACAACAGTCATGTCGACGTCTGAACTCCGTCTGAATTCCCAAACTCCTGTTTTTTTTAGCGGTGATTTTTGTTGCTTCCTTTAGCTTCTTTTGAAACAAAACATTGGCGAGTAGCCGAACGTGCTTTTGTGAATCACGTTGAAAATTACGTCATCACGCGTAGCTATGGTGACCAGCCACGCTGAGACGTTACTCAATCTGCAATGGAAAACCGACGGAGAATGCGTCGAGTCGAGTAGAGGCGAGTCAAGGCGAGTTGAGTCGAGTTGTTACCATCAATGGAAAAACGCCATTAGCTAGCAGTGGAGCTAACTGGTAGATTAAACTGTCGTCATCTGTTCAGCTCGCCTCTGGCCCCGCCTATATCAGATACACCGATGTGATTGGTGCAGCTCGCCTCTGGCCCCGCCTATATCAGATACACAGATGTGATTGGTGCAGCTCGGCTACAAGCCATAGTTAATGAGTAGCATTACTCAATGCCAGAGTAACTCGCTGAACAAATTCAAATTGTGCTCTCGCGAGAATTCTGGATTTCCAGGGTAGGAAATTCTGTGGGTTTTCTCAGAATAAAACCCCTGGCTTTCAGCTTTGGCTTTCATTCAACCTTAAATTTAGACCTGAGAGCAGATGGAAAATTGGAAAAGTGAGGAAAATCAAACAGGATCTGAAACAGCTTCACGGCACAGATTTGTATGGCTCATCGAGGTGATTCTCAAGGCCTTTGAGTGTTTGCTGTGGAACCTTGATTTTTCAAATCCGACATGAATACATTGACATAATCTCCTATTTCTGCACCACTACTTGAAACAAATTACATTGACACCATGGCAATTGACATATGGATTGAACCAGAATTCATGAATATGCCATCAAGCTATTTTAGAGCTCCTAGTCAGATGTGATATACAGTATGTGTTAAAAACCACTGTCATTGTAACGGTAGAAGTGTATTTACAGTGCTGTATAGACACAGTTTTACAGATGGGATGTGAAAAGAAGGCATACTGTCTTAGATTTCATGTTCTTCTAAAGAGCTAACATGAGACATATAGGCCTTCTGTTCAGTTCAACTGATCATTGGAGCTGTCATAACCCAGCAATGCATACGTCAGTTTTATACTAACTTATTTAAGTTGCCCACTCCAGTCCAAATCCCAGTGTGGTGTAATCATGCCTGAATGCGGTGTAGTGACAACAACACTTCAGTAGATTAGTAGGTTGCCATGGCAACGCAGCCCCGGGTACATCTATACCAGTTTCAGAAAGGCTCTGGCACTGGGGGGAAGAATTAATACTCTTTTCCTTGAGAGCAGATCGGCGCTAACCAAAGGGCTTGGCATGACGGCCAGGGTGCGTTCATGGGCCCCTAACCTCCGCCATGATGGGAATCGAACCCCGCTATCCACGCACCATCTTCCTCTGCTGCACATGGGACACAATAACACTGCATTCTTTCACTTTCAAGGGGGGGTGAGGGGAGAAGGAGAGGAGGGGTAGATTATTCCTGCAAATGCCTTAGTACCAACATCACACTCTCCCTGCTTGAAAACATCAACTCTCAAAGGATAAGCTCCTTTGACGCTACACTGCATTACCGCCCCCGATGAAGTGCTCCCTACTTTGTGTCTTAAGCTTGTGTGAAATGAGCGAAATCCTTGGTAAGTGACATCTGTATTGCATACACTCAATCATCTGCTTGCAGATGAAGGCCATCTGTGTCAGGGGGACTGTAATCAGATCAATATGACAAGGTTTACTGTGCCTGGCCCGCTTTTCAGTAAGGGAAAAGTAAGTAAGCTTTGCTTTGCCTGCAAATGCTCTAAAGTTGACGCACACAGGAGGAATGTGATTATTCACACTACGAATCCTCATACTGTTTTCTCCAACAAGTTCTCCAAACCATACAACGATATAGCTTGTGTATTCCTGCCCTCTAAAACAATCTACAGGAGTGTTTTCCATCCTCCAAATCTCATATCCCAACCACAGAACATTGGTTGCGGTTTTATACACCTTGTTTCACGGTTTGGTTTAGGCAACAAAACTACTTTTTTTTTGTGAACAAAAGTGCAAAACATTGGTCCAGATGACAACATACAGTAAAGTACACTACACACACCGAAGAATGCACAGTGCACCTTTTCCACAATCCTTCCTTTCGATCAAATGTAACAAAGAGAGAAAATACGGGAAGGAGGGAGACATGACAAAAACACAACAGCAACGATGCCCGCAGCTCACAAACAAGACACACAGAAACAGACACAGGCAAACACACAAACAAATAAGAGGCATTGACAGGGAGAGCGGCACAAGACAAAAGGGACCAAACACCCACATTGGTAGAAGGTTGTAGCACAAATCTCAGCCCAGTCTCATGGCAGTAAAATGGTGACGTTATTTATTCTTTTGGTTCGTTTACAGGAACACAATTTTCTCGTTTTGTTTGTGATGATGAGCACCAATTTAAAAATAATGTAATTCAATGGGAAACATCTTTCATCATAATAGCACAATTACGGTATTGAGTAGTATTGAAAAGCCGAGGAGGTTAGGAGGTTGGTCGTTGGGTCAAAACCACACAGGACTTTTACCCCTGAAACCGGGGATAGCATTCCGTGTGTCCCTGTTGTTCTTTTCCTAACACCAACCGTCCTGTTGTTGTACCGCGTCCCGCGTGTGACGGTCCGTCCACCGGCGTGTGTGGTTTAATTTCCCCGTTATTGCGTCCGCCATTTCCCCATTGTTGCGTCCGATTGCGGATTGTGACCTGGCGGTTGTTGTTGTCACGTCTACCATGTGTGGCGTTTCAGTTACCCGTTGTTGCAAATCTACAACATGGACTTCAGCAATGCTGAGCCAAGTGTCCAAAGTCCTTCCCGGGGCTCCACCAACACGAGCCGTGGAGAGCTCCATATTCATGACATCCAGAGTGGAAAGGGTCAAGACAATAATCATGAGAAAGTCATGAGGTGGTTTCCAACGAGTTGCAATCATTCTTTAGTCCAGCAAAAACAGCAAGTTTTTAAGTGTTAGAGAGCTGGAGGGCTGACAGGTCATTCAAAATCAAAACACTGACAGTAACAGGTACAGTATCATTAATCAGGGCAGATATTTTCGATGCAATATTGTTCCAGAACTGACCAACAGGAGAGCAATCCCAGATCATGTGAAGACAGCTGTTAGTGGGCAGAAAGTGCTGTTAATTTCAGGAGTGAGATACTGTATGTCCTATGAAGGAAATTGTAGTAAATCTGCTGCTGGTCTGGATTGCGTGACACTTCTGGAAGGTTAAACCAGACATCATGTCAGATCGATCATGCCCAGATCCTCTCAATAGGAAGGGCAGAGCGGCCAGATATCACCAAGAACTGATAAAGCCTTGATACCATGCCACAGGTTTTTGGCTGCGTAGTAAATAACTTCCTGATAGGATGGATGGACAGAGCCCTCTGTCAGGAGACACTGTATGTCATCAGTGCTGATCTTAATTAAAGGTAAAAGAAAAAAGAGGAACGTGGTAGATTAAATGTGTTTTAAGTCAGAAAAGGGTAACCAGCCAACCTCGTTAAAAATGTCTTTTAGACAATGAACCTTGTTCCCATTGTGGGGCTGTTAGCGGCGCCCCACCAATCAGGAGCACTGTATTGTTGAATAATGGAGAAAATGTGTGCCAGTAATAAGCTATATGGCAATATATTTCAGCCAATCTCAAGTCTTGATAAAATAAGAGATAGAAAACAATTGTGGTTTAGGTTATAATCATGGATATTTGTCATGTTACTTTGCTAAATTTATTTAATTTAGCATCAAATGGGACTCAAATGCATTTTTTTTATTTCTAAAATGCAATTTTACGAAAGGTCTTGTTTTCTCCCAAACTTAGGTCCACATTTTAACTAAACAAATTTACCTATTTAATGACTCAACACAGACCACAACTTCAACTTGATATGCATAGTAGTATCACTTAGTAAATAGGTAAATGTATCAGTTTGGTAAATATTTTGGGCAGATATTTCAAAGCTATAGTGCGTAGTTTCTGTCTCCCCCATGAGGAATTCTAAGTAATGACAACAAAACTGTCGGCGCAGCCACATGATACAAGCCTTCCGTGATCTCGCACCACCCCAACTCCTCCTCCATGCAGTTGCTAGTAGCCAAGGAGGACATGGAGGATTAAAAAACAAAACGAACAAACCAAAGTCGCCATGTTCCATAATGAGAAATACAGAGCTGATTGTCTTAATTAACTTTGTAGCAACTCATTTGGTAACGGCTTGAATGTAACAGACGTTCACTATAATAAAAAGTTACGCACTAAAGCTTTAATATTTATAGAAGATTAAACACAAGGAAAAAGTTTTTTAAAATACCAATATCGGTCAACATAGATATATCATTATTCTTTTTTTTTTTCTGTCTCAGCAGAATCCTGATAGCAACGGTAACCTGAGAAAGCGGATGAATTATATTTCCTACCAAGAGGCCATCAGTCACCGGAGAGCCCAGTCCACCACCAACATTTCGGGAGTGGGGAGAGCGAGAGCGCCTCGTCCTTTAGCCAGCGGCGTCAACGGCAGCTCCTCCACCCTGTCTCGCTCCAGCCCCAAATCTGAGAGCCTGCTGAGCGTGGCCTCCTCCTCGGCCCAGCTGGTGAAGACTGCACCCCAGGCTGCAGCTTCCACACCCGACGTGATGGCGGCGACGCCGTGCATGCAGAACGCCAGCTCCTCGTCTTTGCAGCATCTGCTGGGGCCTAAACTGGAGCGCATCCAGATGATGGGGAACAAACCGGAGCTAAAGCAGACGCCTTGCTCCCAGCCCAGCACGGCTGGCATGGGTGGAACCAGCAAAATTGACAAGTACGCACGGATCCTGTTTCCAGTGTCCTTCGGGGCTTTTAATATGGTCTACTGGGTGGTTTACTTAACGAAGGACACGGTGGTGAGTAAAGGCGGCTAAGCTTGGCTCTGACAGAGAAGAGTGAAGTCTATTCTTTCAACAGATGGGGAAGCAAATAAGGATTATGGGAGTTTTGGAACAATAAGAGGAAACAATTCTTCTGTTCTTGCTAGACAGATTAACAAAATGTGCTTGCCAAGCAATTCCTTATCTCGGAGAACACAGTTGTTTTTTTTTCTTCCTGAAGTCCTCCAACAGCAAGCATGGGAACAAATCAACCAAATTATAAATATCTGACTCAACATAACAAGGACCACCTGCACACTGGAATATGCTACAGTCCTCTTTGTAATGGCTATTTCCGACTGCAAAGGTCTGCATTGGCTTCAACTGCCTCATGATCCCTTTTGGCCTTCTGCCAAGATAAAGCATGAGATTTTTTCATTTTCCTATTTTTGTACCCTGCACCTGGCAAGATTTTTTCGGATCTGTGTACCTACATCCTGAAATGAACTGCTTCAATGCCATGTAAATATATGAATTTATTAGGATAACAGATTTATATATTTAATGATTACAGTGTACTTCCATTTGAATATTAGGACTTGTTGCTTTGCTCCCAGTGGGCTACATGAGGCAAGGTCAAATTATTTGAGAGAACAAAGGGGTTCTGTTGTTGTTTTGCTTGGATTTCACAAAAACTCCCTGAATGCACGCCACATGATGGACAAACTAAAATGAGATAGTCCTCGAACCAGGCTGAGAGGAGCTTTGGCCGGAACTGATCAGCCCGGAAAAGCTCTTAAGCAACTTTCTTATACGAGATGGATTAACTAATCTGAAAACGCTGAAATACCGAGGATGAAATTTGGGGATCAGTCGGGTAGAATATAGTAAACACAAATTATTAATTCATGTAACAGTAGGATTTAAGCTTCTTTCCTGCCACAATGGGTTGCCCAATAGTAGACAAAGATTGTTCAAATGATTAAAATACAGTAATAGCACGAAGAAAATCAAGTTAAGCTGTGCGTCAGCAGATCACTGCAGCAATAAAATAGTGGGTTGGTTGCTTGTTCATGGACACGTTGGCATGTACATAAAGGGATGTAACTGTGTGAGTGTTCAACAGCTGCTCAGGAGCTGGCTACTGTCATCCTTACTTTAGGTGGTTCAGTTTTAACACATATTAAATTATTTCACTGCATTTCATGGTGGGTACATTGTCATGGGTGACTGGATAAGGTCTATAGAGTAGAGAGCATGTAGTGTTGTGTTTCATAAAGCTGCAGGGGAGCCCGATCACACCCCATTTTTAAGTTTGAGAAAAAGAAAAAGGCTGGCTTTTTGTTAAAGGCCTAAAGTAGAACAGCCCGTTGAGTTTTTCAATCATTCATTCGGCTACTGTTAATTGCTTCAACTTGAATTAGGGTAATGGGATGATAACTGTAGCTACACTACATTACCAGGGAGAAAAAACCCTAATAAACAGTGAGTGCCTCCAGCCCTGCTCTCTCTCTCTCAGATCGTTTTAAGACATCATTTTAGGAAATACCATTTTTTTCATTTTTGCTGAGAGCTAGATGTGAACATGGATACCAATCTTATATCTGTATGCTGAATCAGGGGTCTTTAACCTTTTTCAAGCCAAGGACTCTTTATCTGAAAGACAGACGGAGCAGGGACCCCCCACTACATACAGAATATTGTATAAAATGAGGTTGCATATTAAACTAGGCCTTCAATACCGTGTTGGGCGGCCTAAAGCCTTTTATAAATCGTATTAATGTTAAACATACATGTGGCATGGCTTTAGTGGCAACCTAACCTATAGGCCAGTAAGCAGTGGGGATTTATATTTGCTGATGATATGTTGGATTCATGTTAAGACTTTTACATTTTGGAAACAACTTTAATTTGGAGGCCCCACTGCATTGACGCTGAGGAGCCTCTAGGGGTCGCGGGCCCCCTGTTGAAGATCCTTGTGCTAAAGCTACGGTCAGTAATCGCTTAGAAACAGCTAGTCCAAGGTAACAAAATCCTAATAAAGCTTACTAATAAACTTCACTAACAGGCTAGCTGTTTCCCCCTTTTTCCAGTTTTTATGCTAAGCTGAGCTAAGCTAACTTTAGCTTGCTTTACCTTCATATTTAGCATACAGACATGAGATTGGTCTCAATGTTGTTATCTAACGCTCAGCAAGAAAACAACTGATTTCACCACAAACTTTTTTTGTTCAACTCAATTTTCTTTAAATCTTGTTGATCTCTGAGGACACACGTCTCATTTCTACTTGTCCTTCTAGTAATGTACAAAATAGGCCAGAAAACCTTAAACTGACTAAAGAGTCACTGAAAATAGCGCCCCATGTGATCAGGACCCTGTGCAGGTTGTCACGCCGGTGACCCTCAGGAGGAATGAAAGAGACTGCTGATGTCATTATCTAAATATCACAAACATGACGTCAGGAATCTGTCCTCTGTGCTGTCTCCTGTTACCGTTCTGTTATTGACTGGTAGAGGTGAAGTGGGGGATGTATTCTCATGGAGTCCTTTCTCTGGACAAAGTGACATTTTCAGATAACATTGAATATCGCGATAACAAAATTCCTTTTGATAATTAAACAGATATTAAAGTGTGCTTAGTTCTGCATTTCTGCTGCTTTCTGTATTTTGTTAAAATGCCACAAAATGCTTATTGTATTTAAAACAAATGAAAAGAAATCAAGGTATTAAATAATGCCCTTCTACACATATTTCATTATTTTGTGGTAATGTCTAAGCTAAAACTGCAATATTGTGTAGTAATTATCTGAATTTAATGACTTCAAACAGCACTTTTCACATTTATTATTTTGTGTCATACACATCAAATCATGCTGAAACTCCTTTGTTCTGCACACATGACTTTATTTCATTATTTTGTTACCTTGGTTAAAGCCATTCGTGGTATAGAAAGCCTGCAAAACTGTTCTCATATTCAACAAATTGCTTGTAGTAAATTATCTGAATTTAATGACTTTGACATCAGACTGACCAGCTGTTGTGATTGGTCTGAATTTCTTTCAGTTGGCAATGAGTTCATCTTATTCACACAAAACACACACAAAAAAACATATATGAAAATTAAAAAATGCAAGCCAGGGCACCTTTAAATTGAAACTAAATCAACCAGATTTTAAAAAGGTTTTCTTCTCTGAGTAAACAAATTGGTATTCAATGACACTTAACAAAAACAAAAAAAACATATTGTGCAGCCCTACTAGAAACTATCCCCAATCAGGACCAACAGAGCTCACAAAACATCTATTCAGAAGATAATTAAAAGGAAATGATCCTCAGTAATTTCTATTAAGGAATCACAAAAATCGTGCTTGACTAAAAGTTCCTCATGGCCTAATTTATCATTCATTGGAGACAGTTGAAGTTGAAGATTTGGTGGATGAGCTATGCAGACAGAGATGTCATGAGAACACAGTGCATGCTGGGATTCCTGATGCAGTGGGTGCGTAGTTTCTTGCTCCAATAGCCACATCATCCATGTAGTCATGCTTGTTGGCCCTCGTCGATCGGTTAGTCTGACAGGAGTCATGATGCAGCCACAGCTGATGGACAGATCAAGATGCTGCCGCTCTCCTCTCTGAAATGCAGTCAAGTGTGAAATTGAATTTCCCTTATTACCTCCCTGTTGGCCTCCCTCTCCCAACAGTGAACAAAATACATATCTCTCCATAAAAGCACAGAACATCCACGTACTAATGAGGACCCTGTCAACAACAGATTGATGCTCAGTGTTTATGGTGGGACTCATGATAGATGGAGCTGCCAACGCCAGGTTGTGGGTTTTCTTTACTTTTTTTTGACATGCTGTTCTAGATGACAGGAAGATAGTTACAGATGCTCCACAAGCTCACCCTGAGTCGAGCTCTCAATTTGTTTTTGTCATTTCAGCTGTTTAACTAGTTCAAGACAAGCATCAAAATAGCTTTTTCCAAAAGCTACGGAGTGCAGATGGCTGGGTTAAATGGGGCATTCTTCGTCGTTTTAGAGCACTTTTGATGCAAATCATGGCGTAAGACTCCCTCTAGTGGCTCAACTGACCCCTTTTATATTTTCCTATTTCAGGACATGCTCTTATAGTCATTTTAAAAAGGCAGGAGCTGAATGCCACAGAAGTTATCCTGCTTACTGCCCCGGTCAGATATTTTATTTAACATGATGATGAGAGTTTAATTCAGCATCTGTTTGTCTGTTTGTATGGCTGACCTCAGCTGTTGATTTAACAAAACATAAAAGGCTTGGGACTTTTTTTCCATTTTGCATTGCATATGTTATGGTCCACTGAACGGCTGAATTATAACAGTAAAACTAAACTAATGCAGAGTGGGAGCTGCCAAATGTTATTAACTGCTGACTCTATCTAATTCATATATTCACAGCGCAAAAAAAGTGTGTTCTGAATTTCAAAACAGACCATTGAGATGGCATTGTCCAGTTTTTTCTTTCCTTTTCATGTATTTTCTTTAACTGGAGGTTCACAAGGGCGCCTTTATGTTATGATAATGATATAGAATGATAATACTGACTCACCTTGCTTTAAATAAAAATATACAGTCCATCCTCAGAACAGAGTGACTTTGACACCTGTGTATGTTTATACATTGAGACAGTGATATAATTTCAATCAGGAGAGACTCCATTTAGAGTGAACAATCAATTTTTATTGAAGTGCATGAGTGTGTGGCTATTAGACTCCATAGTGACGTAGTATATTAAAAGCGCCCATATTATGCTCATTTTCAGGTAATAGTATTTTGAGATGGCTGGAACGATCTTAGAACGGTTGGTCCACCCTGTCCATGTCATCCCACTGTACAGAAAGCACTTCAGTTCTAACTTCTTGAGCAAGATGATGAACCTGTGATTTTCTTACAAATCCAAATGATGATCACAGATGATCGCCATCAGGCGGCTCTCAGTACAACGTGTCCATACAGGCTGATTTTGCTCTCATGTTAGGGTCTAACTGCACTGATTCTAAAGCGAGGATCTGTGGATAGCATTTTATTGGGTTAAACTCGTGCTCTGAGAGTGGGGGATTCACAGCCTCCAGCAAATAGAGGAATGGTTTCATTTCATGAGACACTCTCAAGAGATTAGCACAGTTACAATGTAGGTCTACCCTCCTATATTATTATTCTCATACTTATTATCTGTCTTCATCACTTATTTAGGTACTGACACTTTATCTGCTTCAATTTTTTTTCTTCAAATTATCACACAAATTTTGTCATATTTTTATATGTATTGTACATATCATGCTGTTGGGGTGTAACTTTATGAGACATGCTGGGGTGTATTTTGATTATATGTTTCGCTTACAGATGGCACAATGAAGCGTTCATCCCATTGCGCCATCATATTTGGGTTCCTTTTTATCTCTCTGATACTATATGCGTCAAATTTAATACAATTGTTTTTTTCAATTCAACCTGATCTTTCTTAAATTTTCTTTTTTGGGACACTTTTCATGCAGTTTGTGTATCTGAATGGTGTAATAAGATCTCACTTAACCCAGTTTTTTGGAATGCCACAGGCCAAGATAATTAACATGTAGGCCCTTGGTACAGTAGTTAATAATATAATACATTCTAACCTTTATTATATGTGCGAGGCAATTTGAGGCTTAATAATCTTGAAAAAGGATGACATGATTGACCCTAACCTTTGTATGTTGTGTCACAACATTTACACACATACACTGAAGAGACCTATGTCCTGATTTCTGCTGGTGCATGTTTGCACCAGTAACGTGAAACAATGATTTATGAAGTTGTGATCTTAATGAAACCCCTTAATTATAATGCTCAATAGTAGGAGGAGGACTCTTTACAACAGTCTTTAGAGTAGTAGATTAGCCACAGAAAGACAGCAATAATGTAAACAAAAGCATAGATCCCGACGTACAGCGTGTGCACAACCTTAAATTGCTTCCTTACATAAACTAAAGCTGCACCAAAGGACTCATTACAATGTTTTTTTTCCATTTTGTAAGGATTTTAGATGAACACTTTAATTAACTCATAATCGCCCACTAACAGACCCTCGAGCTGTACTGATATTTAAACAACACTGCAGTACTTTGAATGCATTGGTTTGAAGGTGATTTTCTGCAACATGGCCTGAATGAAATGGACTTGTGAAAATAAAACTGGTGTGTTGTGTACTTATTGACGCCACGTTGAATTTATCCAAAGGGTGAAAACAAATGGTACTAACTGCATATTGTTCAGAGTTGAATTGTTTGCCATCCTCTCAAGTTGTTACAATCAATATGCTGATAAAAAGTATTTTTTGAACTAATGTTTAATTTATTGGTCCTTACCTAATGCACTGTTTTGAAGAAAAAAACACAATTAAACATGTTAGACTAATCCCTGCTTCATGTTGTAACTTCATTTTGTGAGAAATGTACTACAGTGAATACTATATGACTCAAGCAGGAGACATCACACTCACTATGTGTGTGTGTATGTCCTTCTTTCGTGTTGGTCTAAGTAGGCTAACATGTTAGAAACAGACGCTAATTTACTCGTGCAGCTGACATGGAGCAACGTTAGCATCGTTGTATCTGTGGAACTGGAGAATATAACGTTACATCCAATATTCATTCTCCTTTTATCTCTGTTTTGGTCTCCACCAATGCTAAATGCTTAATGCTCACCAGGTAGTCTTTCTGCTGTTGCTCGGCAACTAGCGTACTGTAAGTTGTATTTTCAGACCTCTAAATCACTGCTAACAACTCCGGTTTGCTCAGGGATTAAAATTGTGCAAAAGGAGCACAGTAAAAGAAAATGACAATTCAATCTAATAATTGAATTGTAGTGTAATTATATTTAATCAGAGCTAAAACTGCAGAATTGTGTAGTAATTCACTAGTATGGACCACGCCACAACCATGTGTTATGAATGTGCAGATAGATTCATTGATGTGGGTGTCGTCTGTTGGCTGGTCTGGGAGGATGTGTGATGACCGGGTGGAGGAGACTCAGAGTGGGGGTTCCGTCTCAGAAGCAGTTACAGACCCCCAGACGGTACCTAGAAGAGACATGAGAGAGGTGTGCAACAGAAAGGGAAGAGGGGTAAGATGGATGAAGGAGAGGGAAAGGGAGGGTGGGTCAAGCAATCAGAGACACAAGCCTGGCTGTCCAGCACGGTAGATGTAGGTTTGTCTGGTGATTGGAGGTGTGGTTTAGGCGTGGCCCTGCTCACGAACCTAAGTTAACAAATTAACTTCATTTATCTGGTTTTAATGACTTGAAACAACACTTTTCACAGTACATACAGTGAGTTGACACATTCTTTATCTACATGTATAGATTAATAGATTAGTTGAGGTTTAAAATGTACACCTGAGCCAATGTGAGATCAAATCATAATTAAAAACTCCAGGTATTAAATAGCTTAAAGGTGTCCTGCGACATGTATTTCATGACTTTGTGGCAATGTCAGAAGTTCTACCATGAACTCTGTAACATTTTTTGTGGAAAAAAATGCCTTGGTTACCTTGTCTGATTTCAGATTTCAGCTGACAGAGGAGGTAGGAGTTCATTTTCACACATAACACAAACACATACAGTATGGACCTAACAAATCTCACAAAATGCAAGTAAAATGTTTTTTTTTGTGGCAGGGCACCTTTAACTAGAAATACCACCATATACGTCTCCAGCCTGCTACACTCAAGTGTCTCAGCAGAAAAGTAGCCATGACATCAGTGAATGTGCCAGCAGTGTTACTGAGACAGCTGGAAGCTCCATGTCATGATATGGTGATTACATTGAACTATTGAGCTGGCCAAGAACAACCGTCAGATAAGCTGCTTGCTGCATTTAGCTAAAAGCATGAAGGCTAGATAGAGGGCTAATCTGATCAGCGTGCATAGGGAAGAGCAAGTGCAGATGTTGAGTTAACAAGAAATGCATTTAATTCATAGCCGGACTCAGGTGGCAGCACCAGGCAGTGACCAAAATATATTTTTTCAAAATTCAGAGGTTGGACATTAGACATTACACATATGTAAGATTTGACTTTACAGTATGTACACACAACTAAATGCTATAATTTCGAAGTCTTTTGTACCAGCTTTTCACAAAACACAACATTTTGAGACTCACAACAGAGAAGCTAGGTATATTGGACATTGATATATAATTCCATCTCATGATCCCAACCTCTGTGAGACAGCATTGTGCCGCAAGACATCCAGTCTGCTGTAAATCTAAAGAAGAAGTACTTCTACTACTTGTTGCAGACAGATCAGCGATGAGGAATCATTGTCCAATACGTACAGTACTTATTTCAGTTTGAGTCTCACCAAATGCTGTTTTGCCGTTCTGTTTTCACCTCAAGGCCACCGTACTTTCGCCTCTTGCTCAGCATAAGAGCCAATCAACAGTGGTCTAAAAAAAACAACAGTTGTCTTTACGTATCAATGTTCAGATGAAAAGCACAATTTAAAACAATGATTATTATATGTACTATCTAATACAAAAGTGAAAGCAAGATGAGACAAAGCTAAAAGCCTCTCCTTCCCCCTTCCCTCCCTGTGTGCATGATAAACAGCAGCTGGTGGGTTAGCGTGCCAGCTTTGTGTCACAGCTCATCACATGTAAGGCTGGTGACTACTGGTGGCGTCCTGCCGGGGAAAACTGAGAATCTGCATAATGAGAAACCTAGCTTTAATATCTGTCTCTTAACTATTGGTTATGTTAATTAGAGATCCAATTACAGGGGGGTACACATTGGACGGGATGCAATTCCATCACTCCGTCCACTGTTTGATACAGACACCAACCAATGTATTTATGTTACAATGGATCAAGTATGTAATAAGGAAGGAGAGGAGAATAATCATCTGACTGACAGACTCGTTGTATTGGAAAGCAACGTTACTGTATAGGTTAATTCTGCTCTGATTATTTATTAAAAATGATTTATTAAAAAAAAAACTTCTTGCTGCTGTTTTTAGTGGTAAAAGCTCTGATAAACACACTCTACACTACCTGCTCAGCACTAAATACTGACATAGTTAGAAATGGATTTCCCTCAGGAGACCAAAATATGATATAAAAGAATATTGTAAATAGTACATATTGGACTAAGGGACTCCAATGGGTTAAAAGGCAACTATTTGCTTACACATTAGCCACCAACAACAACAACTTTACACCCCCCGCTCCCCACAAGAAGCTCAAACATCAATTATTGTTGCTTTAAATGTCCAGTGTGTAACATTTTTAGTTGTCTGTGTTGCCCGTTCACAAACTTGCCCTTTTCATTAATATTTACCACCACCATCAATTTCAAGTATTCCTGTTGGCTTGAAATTTTACATTTGCATTTGCATGAACTGGGGTATGGACGTATGGACATATTCATGCGCCATCTTGAAATACGTTTAAAGATGGCGCCGGTAAGGGACATACAGGACGTACTGCTCACAGGTGCTGCTAATGGGTATCGCAAGTTTGAAGAAGGAAACACGGCTAACATCAACAAGACAGTTTGTGGTACTCACAAAATCTATAGATCAAATTTCACAATTAATAAAAATAAAGAAATGGACCTGATTGCCGGAGGTAAAGCTGGATGAAGACGTGGATGACATCTTGACTTTTTGAAGCTTGAGGGCAACAAGAGCTGTGATACTTGTAATACTTAGTATTACAAGTATTACTAGTTGATTGCGATATATGATCTCAATGCTATATGGGAGAAAATCCCACACATTAGACCTTTAAGTGACCTTTTCACATAAAACATAAATAAGTAAGACCCGGTGTAAAATATACAAAAAATGATACTCATTGTATCCTCAATGTGTCCAATGAAATGCCAGTAGGTTGGTGATTTGAATACATATGTCTCAAATTGATGCAGTTTTAGATTCTCTCTTAATGAGAAAACAAAGTACATTACAAGATTTCAGCTTTTATTCTTAGCTTTTTGTGTTTGTTGTTACTACATAAATCATGCATGAATACATTTGTATATTGAAAAACTAAAGTCAAGTGATTTTCACAGAAGTTCATTTGCATAGTTAAATACAGATAGGTCCTCAAGCACGGGTGTATAAACTCAACAGGTAGAAATGACTGTCCTCTTGTGACTAAACGTCTTTCATAATGTAAAGGAAACAACAGAATGTATTTATGTATTTGAGAGAATTTCAAGCATCCCCACAAAAGCAGTAATTAAGATCTGATAAATAATAAGCAAGTACCATAACAGGATTCTTAAATGATGGAAATATCTCTCGCTGACAAATAGTACAGAGTGTGATTATAAAACACTCACAGATGGGGAATAGGGTAAAGAGGACAGTACACACACATACACACCTGGACTTGCATAAATACCTGGACGCTTGAACACTTGACTGATAATTTATGGTAAATGTCTTTTTATATCATTTTATAACCAAAGGTTTTTATTGTTATTATTATTATTATTATTATTATTATTATTATTATTATTATTATTATTATTACTGTTATTATTGTTATCTTTATACTGTCTTTTCTTTTTCTCTCTATACTGTATTCTTCTTGCTAAAAACTGATGCTGGAAATTTCAATTTCCTTGCAGGAGTCATCCCAAAAGGATGAATAAAGAGAAGTCTAAGTCTAAGTCTAATGCTTTCATTTCATATCGTTATTTATTTTTATTTTTTTTCAATTGCTAAACAACAGTGGGCACAACTGGAGCTACATGTGCAAAACTCCAACTCCAGTCTGCACTACCAACTGAGCTAAACTGTTCACATCAGCTGCAAAACTTATTCCAAGCAACACAACTCTTAACACACGTCTCAGGACAGACTCAGCGCACCAAACACTTTGAACAATCCTCACTGAGACACACACACTGTCACTGAGGACACACTGAGACACACACACTGTCACTGAGGACACACTGAGACACACACACTGTCACTCAAAAGCAATACATTTTATGTTAATATACCAATTTTCTCAAAAGGTAAACCAGAAGGAACAAAAATCAGCAGTTTGCTTTAATTTAGTATTTTGTCTAAAAAAAACAACTAAAGGTACATAACAGTAATAAAGACTAGTGTGACTGATCCTGTCTCTCTCAGCATCATGCAGCAGGTTTTCTTCATCACGTTGGATGTCTGCATTACCTCTAAATACTAATGAATGGGGTGTTTCTATTGTTTTCACCTCCATTACTTTCTGATAAGTAAGTAAGAAAGCAATTTTAATATAGTTAAGATGTAATGCTTTTCACTTTTTGTTTTTTTATAGCTGTATATGTAACCTCTGACATCTTACCTGGGCATATTGGTATCATATTGGTAAAAACGTACCTTATATGTTCCCTAGTCTAAAACAAGACACCTCAGCTAAATTTACAATCAGCAGAGTTTGATAGACACCAGACTGAGATCTCTTCTGTCTGAGTGTGAGGTTAACAGGTGTGACAGCAGTGGGTTAGCATGTGAACAAAGTGCTGTAAATCCACAGTGTTGTGTATGTTGTGGTTAGAGTCATGGGATAAGTGTGTAGAGATTTGAAAACTGTGAACTAGAGTTTGGTCCACATGAACCGCTGCCGTGCGGACTGGAGTTAGAGTTTTGCACGTGTAACTCCAGTTGTGCCCACTGTCGTCTAGCAATCAAAAGACCTTACATTTACATTACATGCAGCGCATGTGCTATTATGTCATTATAATGCTCAAGAGTTTAATCACTGCTTTATCATTGTGAAAAAAAGACGTTCAATCACCATGCTTTATGATGATGGCATATAATGAAGAACTGCTCTCCCTCAACAAAACGTCTAATGACTATTGTAATCAGAGATGGATAATGAACATCACAACAAAAAAACGTTCTTAATGAAAATACAGTAAAAAATAAGTATTATATTATATTACAATATATATTTATTGTGCTCATTTCTTGAGAAGCACAGATGTGTAAAGAGTGTTAAACCTTCTGTGCCATCTAGTGGCTGTCTGGACTCTACAGCTGCAACTGGAAATATACAGTATACATATGTATAATTATTATATATACGCACCTCCAGGCTGTGTAAGGGCTATTTGACCAAGAAGGAGAGTGATGGAGTGCTGCGCCTCCACAGTCACCGGACCTGAACCCAATCGAGATGGTTTGGGGAGAGCTGGACCGCAGAGTGAAGGCAAAAAGGCCAACAAGTGCTGAGCATTCTGGGAACTCCTTCAAGACTGTTGGGAAACCATTTCAGGGGACTACCTCTAGAAACTCATCAAGAGAATGCCAAGAGTGTGCAAAGCAGTAATCAGAGCAAAGGGGGGCTACTTTGAAGAAACTAGAATATAAGACATGTTTTCAGTTATTACACACTTTTTTGTTAAGTACATAACTCCACATGTGTTCATTCATAGTTTTGATACCTTCAGTGATAATCTACAATGTTAATAGTCATGAAAATAAAGGAAACACATTGAATGAGAAGGTGGTTCCAAACTTTTGGCCTGTACTGTGTATATATATATATATATATATATATATATATATATACAGTGAGGAAAATAAGTATTTGAACACCCTGCTATTTTGCAAGTTCTCCCACTTAGAAATCATGGAGGGGTCTGAATTTGTCATCGTATGTGCATGTCCACTGTGAGAGACATAATCTAAAAAAAAAAAATCCAGAAATCACAATGTATGATTTTTTAACTATTTATTTGTATGATACAGCTGCAAATAAGTATTTGAACACCTGAGAAAATCAATGTTAATATTTGGTACAGTAGCTTTTGTTTGCAATTACAGAAGTCAAATGTTTCCTGTAGTTCTTCACCAGGTTTGACACACTGCAGAAGGGATTTTGGCCCACTCCTCCACACAGATCTTCTCTAGATCAGTCAGGTTTCTGGGTGGTCGCTGAGAAACACGGAGTTTGAGCTCCCTCCAAAGATTCTCTATTGGGTTTAGGTCTGGAGACTGCCTAGGCCACGCCAGAACCTTGATATGCTTCTTACAGAGCCACTCCTTGGTTCTCCTGGCTGTGTGCTTTGGGTCATTGTCATGTTGGAAGACCCAGCCTCGACCCATCTTCAATGCTCTAACTGAGGGAAGGAGGTTGTTGCCCAAAATCTCGCAATACATCTTGGTCATCCTCTCCTTAATACAGTGCAGTCGCCCTGTCCCATGTGCAGAACCCCCCTCCCAAAGCATGATGCTACCACCCCCATGCTTCACAGTAGGGATGGTGTTCTTGGGATGGTACTCATCATTCTTCTTCCTCCAAACTTAAGACGGGCCTTGACATTTGCTGGTTTAAGCAGGGGAACCTTCCGGGCCATACATGATTCCAAACCATGACGTCTTAGTGTATTACCAACAGTAACCTTGGAAACAGTGGTCCCAGCTCTTTCAGGTCATTGACCAACTCCTCCAGTGTAGTTCTGGGCTGATTTCTCACCTTTCTTAGGATCATTGAGACCCCACGAGGTGAGATCTTGCATGGAGCACCAGTCCGAGGGAGATTGACAGTCATGTTTAGCTTCTTCCATTTTCTAATGATTGCTCCAACAGTGGACCTTTTTTCACCAAGCTGCTTGGCAATTTCCCCGTAGCCCTTTCCAGCCTTGTGGAGGTGTACAATTTTGTCTCTAGTGTCTTTGGACAGCTCTTTGGTCTTGGCCATGTTAGTAGTTGGATTCTTCCTGATTGTATGGGGTGGACAGGTGTCTTTATGCAGCTAACGTCCTCAAACAGGAGCATCTAATTTAGGATAATAAATGGAGTGGAGGTGGACATTTTGAAGGCAGACTAACAGGTCTTTGAGGGTCAGAATTATAGCTGATAGACAGGTGTTCAAATACTTATTTGCAGCTGTGTCATACAAATAAATAGTTAAAAAATCATACATTGTGATTTCTGGATATTTTTTTTAGATTATGTCTTTCACAGTGGACATGCACCTACGATGACAATTTCAGATCCCTCCATGATTTCTAAGTGGGAGAACTTGCAAAATAGCAGGGTGTTCAAATACTTATTTTCCTTTGTTCCTATATATAGGAACAAAGGAAAATAAAAATAATACTTATTTTCCTTTGTTCCTATATATAGGAACAAAGGAAAATAAGTATTTGAACACCCTGCTATTTTGTATATATATATATATATATATATATATATATAAATATATATATATATATATATATATATATATATATATATATATATATATAATGTAAATATATAAATGTCCGTAAAATTAACTGTGAATTTATGTAAAATCATGACATAAAAAAACAGTAAGTACAAAAACAATGAAATAGTGTGTAATTTACATTAATATGTTGTTAATCTCCGACCCAAATGCAACTGTTGATTTGACAGTAAGAATATGTTGAAAATATCATATTTTTTTGGAGAATTTACAAATGACTGTAGTTTAAACACAGATAAACTGTAATACAAAAGAACATGTGATATAGTTAAAATAACATCATAGCAGTGTTAGAATAACATTTTTTGTCAGTAGGCTTGCTAGCGTAGGCTACAGTTTGTTTAGGCTATGCCAACCATATTACATTTTATTACAAATTCAGGGTGTAGCCTGTCATGTCACCATAGCTGGTGGCTCCATGGATTGTCAACCGAGAACGGCCCAGGCTCCTTGAGTTTGAGCACCGGCCAGCAGCTTACTTGGGTGTTAAGAAGTGAAGTTTACCCATGTAGGCTACACTGCTGCTCAGCTAGTACCAGCTAACTACCATTACATAGGTCTGTTTTTTTTTTAAATACAGGATTGTGTCATTGTGATTTAATTTTAAATGCTTTTGATGCTTTTCATTTTAAATTTGACATTTCCGCAAAAACAAACGGCTGTGTTTTAATTTCAAACTAGCTGTGCTCATTCCTCGTCCACTCACTGCTGAGCAGAACGAGCAGAACTAGTTTGTTTGTTTCTGATATGCTGTTACCATGACGACCACTGCGCGGGCCCAGTCTGTGAAAGCCTGTTATTCAGGTAAACTGAATCTGATTCTTAAACTTTTAATGCATGACGTGGGCGATAAGAAAAAAGAAATAGCTTAATGTTATGTCTGTGAGAGAAATTGTCAGTCGTAGTAATAACATAAGGTAGGGTTTACTGAACTCTCATTTCGCTTTTTTCCATTTAGTTGTTGCCATGTGGGAGCTGAAATTTGACGTGTACAACTAGCCAGCTAACATAAGCTGAAGTGGTGGTTTTACATGTAGCTAGCTTCTAGGTCCTAGCCTAGCAGCAGCTACTTTATATTGAATTCACGCTCGTTTCATGCTGTTGTGAAGTGGTGGTTTTGGAAGGTTAGGAAAAATGTTAACTTGTCATTTCTGCAGCAAAACATTACAAACCTTGAGGGGTTATGTGCTGCATTGTAAAATCCACAGGAACGAGCCCCATGCGTTTTTCAAATGTGTTAGCACAGACTGCAAGCGGACTTTTAGTGCCTATGCTGCTTTTAAAAGTCATTTCTATCGAGTTCACAACATACCTACACCCTCTGTTACTGCTGGGGCAATTTTTAGAGATTTGCTGTTTCGCTGTGTGAGTGTCAATTTCACACAGTTAAAGAGCTTATCTCCCACCTAAAAGAGCATATAGCGGAGGGGCGACCTGTGTCATGCCCAGTAACAGGTTGTGAAAATACATTCACTGTTAAATCATCATTTACTGCTCATATGTCACGAAAACACAGAATGTGTTCAGTGGATAGTATAAGTGAGAAGTACCGGGAAAATGTTTCCCAGCCCTCTGTCAGTGCATGTGAAGATGTTCCCCAGAGCTCAAATGATGCTACAACAAATGAAAGTAGTGATTTGCCACAGGATTTCAAAGACACTTTTCTTAGGAATGTCTGTTTATTCTACCTAAAATTGCAAGGGCAGCTCCTTCTTCCAGCTTCAACTATACAGACAATCGTTGAAGAGATTCAAAATGTGCATGATTTGGGACAGGATTACACTTTAAGTAAACTGCAGGCACTTTTGAAAAATGACATGTGCCTAACTGATGATGCTATTGCTAAAATCTCTGATTGTGTGAAGGATTCAGACCTGTTTTCTGCCTGTCATCAGGGGCCGCTGCGAACAACGTACTCAAGGGCTCAGACTTTCCATAAAATGTTCAAATACATAGAGCCTAAAAAGTCAAATTAGGAAATGATGAAAATATGACAGAGAGGTTTGCTTACTACGTACCTGTAACACAAACTTTACACAGCTTACTAGAATCAGATCTATGGAAGAATTCAGTGTTACAACAGTCTTGTGATACACAGTCAGAAGACTTTTGTGACATACGTGATGGTCAAAACTTTAAGTCCAACCAGTTTTTCATTGAAAATCCAGGATGCCTCAAGCTTATTCTCTATCAGGATGCCTTCGAAGTTGTAAATCCCCTTGGCTCAGCTAGGAAAAAACACAAAGTTCTTGCCTTCTATCTTTCTGTGGCAAATTTGCCTGCACATGTGCGGTCCAATACCGATCACATGTCCCTTGTGTTATTGTGTGTAGAGAATGACCTGAAACAGTTTGGAATTGCTAAAGTCTTCTCAGAGATGCTAGAGGATTTAAAACATCTTGAGAAAAATGGAATAACTGTTGGTGGTGAAACAGTCAAAGGGGGTCTATATTGTATTGCAGGAGATAATTTGGGGTCACATAGCATTGGGGGGGTTCACTGAAAATTTTAGCCGTTCTGAGTACTTTTGCAGATACTGTGAAATCTCAAGAACCGAGTTTGAGAATGATCCAAATGTTTGTGGTCCACAGCGCACTCCTGAAAGGTACAATTCTGCACTGCTACAAGCTGAAGACGGAGAAAGCAGTAGAGGCATAAAGGTAAACTCTGTTTTCAATGCTCTTGAGTCATTTCATGTTTGCCAGCCTGGTCTCCCACCTTGTTTAGGCCATGACATATTTGAAGGTGTCTTATCCTATGATGTTGCACTGTACTTGAAGTACTTCATCAAGGGGAAAAAATGGTTTACATATTCACTGTTGAACCGACGCATCAAGCAGTTGAAGTACAAGGGATCGGATGCTCTCACAAAGCCATCTGCTGTCAACTCTGAGGGGTCCAAGCTTTCTAGTCAAGCTATCCAGAACTGGAATTTATTAAGGTTGCTGCCTGTGTTAATTGGTGACAAAGTCCAAAATCCAGAAGATGATGTGTGGCAGTTAACTCTGCAGCTTAAAGATGTTGTTGACATGATTTGTGCACAAAAGATTTCATTGTCCCAAGTAGCCTATCTTGATATTTTAATCCAAGAATATTTGGAATCAAGAAAGTGTTTATTTCCTGAGACTACACTGAAACCCAAACACCATTTCATGCGTCATTATCCGGCACTAATTTTGAAATTCGGCCCCTTGATCAGAGTATGGACCATGCGTTTTGAAAGTAAGCACAGTTACTTCAAGAGATGTGCAAGGCATTTAAAAAACTTTAAAAACATATGCCTAACGTTATCCGAGAGACATCAAATGTTTCAGGCATATCTTTCAGCTGGGCCAGGCTGCAGTCAGCTTCTGCAAGTCAAAGACAGTTGTACTTTTTTATCCCAGCCTTTACAGTGATGCAATTAAACAGGCAGTGAGAGAGTTTGGCTTTTCAGAACACAATACTAGTGTTTCCACAGACATACAGTACAAAGGTACTTCATATAAAAAGGGACATTTCCTTGTGTCAAAAAATGATGAGTCCATCGAGTTTGGAGAACTTCTCATTATTTTAGTTCAAAATGATGCAGCTGTGTATTTTGTGGTAGAAATACATAAAGCTGACTATCATTCTGAATACCATCTGTACTCAGTGACAAAACAGAGTACAAGGTTGCAATGTCTTAACCTCAATGACTTGGTGGATTTTTATCCATTACCATCATACATTGTTGATGGACACCAAGTCATTCCTCTGAAACACAGTGTGTTATCAAAATAAACATGGTCTTGACCACTGTGCTGGAGAGTTAGGGTAACTGTACAGTAATGCACATATTCTTAACAAAAGACAAAATGCTATTTGGTAAATGTAACAGTGACACCAGTTTCCCTTTTTATATGAAAGTGTTTTAAAAAATGGAAACGTGTAAATGAGAACTGATATCATTCTTTCTTATTCTAGAAAGGCCTGACATGGAGCAAACATTTCTACACAGTGCTATAACTGAGGTCCTTCCTGACCTCTCAGAGATCAATAAAACCATTCTAGAAGAGCATTTACAATCCCTCGGGGTTGAGACATCTGATGACTTTCAGTTCATCGAGGAAGCCGATTTGCTGACAGCGTTAAGGCCCATTCAAGCCCGAAAAGTACTTGCTGCTTGGAAGTTAAAATGTAAGTCAAGTTTTGCAGTACAGGATGCAACCAGTGCCCAAAGTCACCAGCACAAAAGATGAATCAGGAATGTGGAAGCATTCTCATTTGGGCCCTGATGACGATAAGATGTCCTCATTGGTGTACTGTCTAGAAAAACAAATTCTACTTTCTGTAGCCCTGGTACAATTGCACAGGTACAATAAAGTAAATAGTTTAATGATAAATATAGGATAATATATACAATAAGAATATAATATAGAAGGTTAAAAAGGTTAAAATACATATTTTTCATTGTTTGGTAAAATCTCAAGTTCATGGGTTAAAAATAAAAAAAAAAAAGTTACAATTTCATGTGTGTCATCTTCATTGAGTGTTGTCTTCCTAGATAAGTGTATCGTTTACGTTTTGTTTTTGTTTTTTTTGTAATTGGCTGATGTGTGTGCTTGCAGGGCTTACTCCTGAAACGGACAAAACGGACAGCTCATCTGCTCCGGAAGGACCTCCTGTGTCCTTGGAGTCTACTTCACCCAGAAGTTCATCATCAACCTCTTCCAACAACTGCCAAAGCCCTAATATAGACTGGGTGGATACTTTTTTGATACCGTGGAATAAGTTCCCAGAAGAACTTTTACAGTCACTTGAAAGAGGGAAACGACCAAATCCACGAATGAGGCGGGAGATGGTCCGAATCGTGGTCTCTGAGATGATGCAAAATAGGTCTTGCATTAATAAAAAGAGCACCACAGAAGTTGCAAAAAAGATGGTGGCAAAATACCCTAAGTCTTTGCAAGATGTAATAGAGGGAGATGTGATTGGGACAGGCTACCATTCTCTTGTAAAACAGCTTCAAAATAGGATCGAGAATGTGAGGCGATCTACAACCCCAAAAATAAGAAAAAGGAAGCATCACACTGATTCTGATGGCACAGACGAAGTCCCTCTAGAGCAGAGAGCAGCAGTCCTAGACAGCTATGGATGCACTAACTGGGATTTAAAATTCCTCCCCCTTGGAGAGACCCCAGAGAGCCAGCAAGAAAATGAAGAAAAACTGAAGATGATGTCTCAGCAACCTGATGTTAATCCAGACGAGGTCAAACGTCTGATGAAGTTGACCTTTACACGCAGCAAAAAAAGTCAACCAGGGGAAAAATATCAAGAACCTCCTTGATGAGTGGCCGTTTTTGTTTGATGACCTGGGTATGGCAGTCCACTTTCAGGAACTAACCGGAATTGGGCTGAAAGAAGTTTTCTTGCGTAATCTGGAGCTGAAGGGGAAAAGGCTCCTCAACTACATGAACACAGTTTGTATGCACAAGAGCAGAAAGTTCCTGCAGGCAGTAACAAAGTATCAAGTGATGAGGGGAGAGCAGAGTGGGTGTTCTGAAGACCTCAAAGACATGATGTTGCTTCTGCTGTCCTACTTTGATGAAAAGGAAGATGCCATGTTCTTTTATGTCGAGGACACATGCCTGGCAGGGGAAGTACAGATGGACCAGCTTCCCTTGACTCCGACGATTGTTGTTTGTGGTAAGTTAAAATATATTGATCTTTCTTTCATTCTCTCTCTCATTCTGTTATCCTTTATTCCTTTCCTTTCTTGCTTTTCTGTTTGGCAGATTTATCTTGCACAATGTTTTTTTGATACAGTAACCTCTTAAAGTTATTCAAAGTGGATTTTGAAAGGCTCAATATGTCTGTCCCACACCTTGCACACACTGATTTCTGAACATAATGCTCAAATTGATTTGTGTCTTGTTTTAATTAAGTTTGAATTATGTCCCCCTTGTGTTAATTTTTTCTTAGGACGATCCTGCTATTCTGCAAAGCGCTTCATGTTGAGTGTGGATCGAAACATTGTACAGGACAGCATCCCCTCCTTCGTTTCTGCCATATGCCTGATGTTTGGGAGCTACTATTGCTTCAACATACATTACCCAGCATGCCTGGCATCAACACTGGAGTTTCTGCAGAGGTGTGTCTTTTTGGTTTTGATTAGGTTTATCTAACATTTTCACTTTACAGTCAAGGTCAGAATTATTAGCTCCCCTTATGAAATTAGACAAAGCTCTTGATTTCTCCATGAAAATGGCCATTAACAACGCATGTTTGTTATATTGGAAACATACACTACATAGAAAATGTTCACTAAGTTTGATTAGGGTATTTTATTGATACAATGAGTTTGAACAAAAAAGAGCAAAAATGAGACATCCAAAATGATTAGCCCCCTGGCCATTAGTAGTCAATAGTGTAACTATTAATAATTAATAGTTGTTTGTCTTGTTTCCACAGGTGCTTTTTCTCCATTAACCCTGAGAAGGGCACTAAAGTAGAGAAGTCAAAAACATCCCGTCTTCATGTGAACCCCCGAGTCATCACATTGATTCAAGATCTTTCAGATCACGAGTGGCGTGATGCACAGTAAGCATCAGCAGAAGATTTTGTTTATGTTGTGTAACCCTGGAACTGTAGTTTTAAGTCAAGGGTCCATGTTAGTTCTATTTCAGTACTTATTTCAGTACACAGACACTTTCAGCCTCAAAGGCAGGGGATGGGGGGGGTGTATTGATTGTTTGTGTACGTGTGTACGTATTTGTTTCTGTACGTTAGTGTACGTGTGTACGTATTGATGATTATGTACGTTAGAAAATAACACTTTTTTTGTTTTGAGGAGTACACAATATGTACACTTGTTTGATAGTTTTTTTTTACCCCCAGCAGCTGTAGCATTGCCTGGGGACCTTCAGAGCAAAGAGGGTGTCACTTGTACACTTGTTTGATTGATTGTTTTTCACAAGGGTGTCACTTGTACACTTGTTTGATTGTTTCAGCAGCTGTAGCATTGCCCTAGTTAATCCTCAGTGCCAGTCTTTGATAGAATATGAGGTTTGAGGTTAATAAATTCTTGGAGAGGCAAGTTGTTTGTTTGTGTTTTGTCAGTACAGTTCTTGAGGTATACATTGCTTTTCCATTTATAAATGCTTAAGCTGTGTACACAGGGTTACATTTTCATCTAAGAGGTGGTCAAGCTAATTGTAATGTCTAAAACAGTTTACATTTTTCACTGAGCAATACATAGTTTATTTATAGTATTTAGGTGTTTATTTGACTTTAAAAACTGTAAGACTGTAAAATATATTTGTATGTGTTGTTTTAGCAGCTGTGGTTACCAGAATAATCCCGTAAAAAATACAGTACAAATGTAAACAACATTACAGAACAACTTGTAAATTTAACATCCTAAAATTGCTTATTGTATATTGAATCCTGGTAAGATTTAGATGAATTCACTGTTTATTGCACATTGAATATCAGTAAAATTAACATTTATGTATTGTTCATTGTACATTGAATACCAGAAAAAATTACATTTAGTTATCGGTTATTGTACATTGAATCCCAGTAAAATTTACAAGTTGTTCTGTAAAGTTGTTTACATTTGTACTGTATTTTTTACAACATTATTCTGGCAACCACAGCTGCCAGTTTTTTTTGTAAAAACATAAATTGCCCTCTGGGACAGATAATAAATTGATTGATTGATATACAGAACACCAGATCACCTACTGTACCAAATATTTTTACCACAACTCTTACTACCACTAATCATCATTATCATAATTGTCATCATCATCATCATCATCATCATCGTTGTTCATCACCATCACCTTATAGAAGTATTAAGGGCTTTATAAGCAGTAAATGTTGAAGAATTCCTACTCAATGTCGTCGCCAATGCTGTAGACTAGGGCTGGGTATTGTTACCGATACCAAAACCTCGACTTTGATACTGGTTCCTGAACGATACTTTTTTTTCATAACAATTATATAAAATCCATTTTTACAAAAATTACAATAATTCGGCACAAATCTTTATTCTTCAACTCCTACTACGTTGAGTTTTTCCTGCGTGTCTCCACGACATGTAACGTTAGACAGCCAATCACAAACTCATTACATCATTACATTGTTAGATCTCGGTAGAAGCATGCTGCATGCTTATTGGCTCACTGACAGGATCGACTCCTTAGGTATTGGAATTTGGAATTTAATGAGGAGGCATTTTTCGAAACTCAATGCGTTAGAGGCAATTCGGTTGGTGCTTAAAAAGTATTGAATTCAGCACCCAGCCCTAGTCCTGAGTCCACGTTCCCCAAAGCACTCGCAAGTTATTATGTGGATGCTTTTGTTTATTTAGTACCTGTTCAGTTATACAGTATGTGCCAAAAAAATCTGTTTTATTGTCCCAAAAGTAAGGTATCGTATAGGCAATAATATGCACGCCCATCAATTTTTTGTTGGCCTTTGGTCTTTTAATTGATAGCATAGATTGAAGACAGGAAAGGGGAGAGAGATGGTGGATGACATGCAAGGACTCAGTCTACATGGGGCTCTACTGAGCTAGAGGTGGCCCCAAAGTTGTCACACGTAAGTATAATAAGTAGTACATCTAAATGCATTGAAAACTGGAAATTGCTACAGTCCTGTTCATACTGATAGATTAAATCAGATTCAACGCCATTTTTGCTCGTGTTGCATTCTAGATCAGGAAGAGAGGGAGATAGGGAAGAGTCTTTAAAAATGTATTCTGTAACAACTGCCACATTTTCACTTTGGGGCCTCTGAAAGATGTGCTGCTGCACAATATGTCTGGCTCTCATCGTTTAACACTGAGCAGTTTTGCACCATGTGACAGCGAGCTGTTAAAACCAGGTGGAGAGCCCACGGTTTAGCTCTCTGCTGTTTGTACAGTTGCTCGCCAGTTAAATATAGCCGCGGATAAAAAGCGAATTATTGTCAAAACACTGGAAGAGTGAAGATGTTAGACGCAATATGACCAGCAAACGGTGGAGTTACCTTGGTAACAAAAGCAACAGTGAGTGTTGAATATGCAACACATATAGCATTGGCCAGGTCAGAAAAAAGTGACCTTTTCATTTGAAAAAAATAAATGTGCTTGTGATTCATCTATTGATTTGTATAAGATACAAGAAGAGGTAGAAATTAACAGATTAGCATTTTGTAACAGTGAGATTATCTGGCAGCCGATACCATGAACTCTAAGTGAACTTGTGTTTGGCTCCGTCTGTGGTGGGCCGGGCTCAGGGCGGAGGTGTTTCTGCGCTGTACCTGCCGATCAAACAGGCAAGTGTGTTCAGGCTTTTAATCCCTGCTGACGAGTTGGATGTTTCTGTATGTGGTATGTTTTAGTGGTCTGTTGATGCTAAAAGTACCCAGTCCCTTTTTATTTACTCATCAACACACCCAGTGGTGTAGTCTAATGTATTGTAGTGGGTACACTGTGCTGGCCTATATCTATGAGCCAGAATGTGCCTTTGGGGGAGGGGGGCATATCACAGTGAGGGGTCTGGCTGTTCTCTCCCAGGGTATTTTGAACATCAAAGACTTCATTTCCTGCATTCAGATAACTTTCCTTCACCAACTTAGAGTGAAAATACCTTTTATTTAGCCTATACGAAGAAGAAAAACACAGATGACAATTCAAAATATATCAAAATTATAATGGAAAGTATGTTGTTGTGTGTCATTGCACATTTTTAATTGAGTATATGGAAATCCTGGAGCTTTCTTAGTGGGTATATACTGCGTATAACTGTGTATCACATAGACTACACCACTGGATGCACCCCTCCACAGACGTGTAGGAACTGTCTTCACAGAGGTACAACGGGACATTTATTATCATCTATTCATTCAGAGTGAAGTGTTTGTTCAACTGTCAGGTGCACTTTCTGAAATAGCAATGAAAGAGGATTCCTGTTTGCTCGGGTGGATTTCAAAATTATTTCTTTTCCTTTCCTTTTTTTCTGTCTTGTGGATCTTCTCACAGGCGCACAGGCACAGTTGTGCTGGTAACTGCATGATGTTTCCTTTATAGAGAGTGCTCAGTGCTGATGTCTGTGCCTATATCAGGGGTCTTTTAGGCTGAGGACCCCTTGGCTGACAAAGAGACAGAGCAGGGACCCCCTGCTAATATTGAATAAAATTGAGTTTCATATTAAACTGGGCCTACAATAACATGTATGGAGGCTTAAGGCCTTTACACACATAGTTTTTTATTCTGCGTACAATAAATGTGGCACAGTGAATCTTTAAGCTAAACTGTATCTGCGGATGGCTTTCAATGTAAATGGACTGTATTTATTAATCCTGGAAGAGGAAATTACATGTTTTCACTCTGTTATTACACACCTTACACACAGACCTGAATTACACACATATGCTCAGTACCTATACATACACTAAATGGAGAGATGTCAGAGTAGAGAGAGATTTGTATTAATATACATTTTCAGACATTTCTATTTTGAATCAGACTCTGTTGAGTCCATAGAAACCATTTTGGTACGTGCAGGCTGCCAGCCAGCCCAGGTGGGCCTATTTCCATTGTAAACATGATTATTTATTACTAAAAATCTGTTTAAATTGGAATGTGAATATAACTTTCATATGGCAATACTGATCTTGATACTTGATCAGCGTTTTCCAAAAGCATTAGCTCACGTCAGTATGCTGTGATTATATCACAGCTAAGGGACCTGACGTGAATAAAAAGGTGGTATTGTTGCAGCTAGCAAAAATCTGGTTCTATGTTCATATGGCCACTGACTAATATATTACAGACTTCAAAAATTGCCAACCTATCCTTTATTGGCTGCATTCTTTTTAGTTGTTGCAGTGCAAGTTATTTAACATAATACATTTATTGGTTCATTATAATACATTTATTACATGTTGCCTCATCAGCACACTTTACAGTGATGTAGCAGAGCCATCGTTAGCGCTATTAGCACCACCTGTGCTCCTGTCCATATGCATTCATTGAGTAGATTAACATTTTCCGGAGCAGATATACTGTATATTTATTATATATATATATATAGAGGGAGTACAGTCCTGTAAGTCAACTGAGCCTTTAGTATGAAGAACAAGACATAAGGGTTAATGTCAGTTTGTGTGTATGTGTGTGTGTGTGTGTGTGTGTGTGTGTGTGTGTGTGTGTGACCTATCACTTTAAGAGCTCCTCGATGGGCTCCTCATCTTTTTTTCTCTCACAACATCTTTCTTCTGCCATGCATGGCTTGTTGCCGAGGTAACAGGCCTGAGACTGGTTTAGCATTTCCAGCACTGCCTGGTGAATCAACTCATGCTGACATGCAACTGACAACAACATGCTGCATGATTGGCTCAGATATTTCTCCCCAAAATGTCAGCAGAGTCAACAACCACCTGGCGCTATACTCTCATATCAGGACCCTTACAAAGGCCCTGTACATGATGTTATGTTAGCGGCTCAGCGTGATGACAAATAGAGCAAACTGAGCTCTGTGTGTACGACACTGCTTTGAGTTGTAAGAAGAAAATCAAACCTTTTTCTACAGCTATTTCCAAATCTATGAGGAGTGAGTTACTGTGTTTCTCCAGCAGAGGACACTGTGTGTGTGTGTTGTTGTGTGTGTGTCTGTGTGTGTCTGTGTGTGTGTGTGTGTGTGTGTGTGTGTCTATTTGTGTGTTTGCATGGATAATTGTGCATGCATGTGAGTCATATCCCCACACATGGCTGTGAAGCATTTTAGAAGAAAACATTTTTATTCCGACAGCTACTGTTGACTATAGTTAGTTACATTTATTTCATAGTTATTCTGAAAGGAAAATAATTCAATTGGCTCGTTAAAATGCACAACAGCAGCACACTTTTCTGTCACCTGTTTTTTTTGTCGACCAAATCCTTATTGAGCTGCTGCACTGCTGAATAAAAGAACATCAGTCAATTCCTGCCTGTCTGAATCTGTGCGGCTCCCTTGCATTCTCGCTGCTTAAGGGTAATCCGTCCAATGGATGTAAAAGACAAACAAATGGTTAACGGTCTGGTAACAACAGAAGGACAGATTGAAATTACTCAGCCCTCCATTAATCATACTAATGATGGAATAGTTTTGCATATTTGGTTTGCACTATTCACATTTAGTATGTGGCTTTAATCAAAGCGACATAAATCACAGCATTGTAAGTTTTAACATACCGTTTACCATGTTAACGCAGATAGATTTTAACATAATTTTCAGACAGCAGCAACAGTGCTGATTCTAAAATACATAAAAGGGTAACATTTAAACAAAAGATATTTACAGCTACCTTTCAACCTGGAATCATTTGCTTACCTTCCTCTAAATGGACCTGATCAATATGCATTGTCACTCATTGTGCCCAACTGGGACACACTCAGGCCTGGCAGTAGGTATGATGCAACATCTTGCAATGAGCAATGTGCTGTAAGAGTGAGCAACACATCCATCCATCCATCCATCCATCCATCCGTCTTCGTCCGCTTATCCAGCGTCGGGTCGGCTGGGCAGCAGCTCCAGCAGGGGACCCAGGACTTCCCTTTCCCGAGCCACGTTAACCAGCTCCGACTGGGGGATCCTGAGGTGTTTCCTCACAGCACAGTTTAATAGATAACAGTAAAGGAGGAGCTTTTGTTTGGTTTGTCCTAGATACCCTTGCTTTGCCCCAGCCAGCTGTTTCCTGCCTGTTGTGGTGGACTTGATGAGGCCCTAGGGTCACCTTTATTGCAATGACCTGCCTCATCAATCACTTGTCACAGCTATGGATTAGAAGAGCATAGATCAATGGGATAGCCATCTAGTCTGAAGTGTAGCAAAGGAAAGCAGCGACTGCTTGATAGGGTACAGTGGTGTGTGTATGTGTGTGTGTATGTATCTATTTGTGTGTTTGCATGGATAATTGCGCATGCATGAGTCATATCCCCACACATAGCTGTGAAGCATTTCATTCTATAACAAGAAAACATGTGTGTGTGTGTGTGTGTGTGTGTGTGTGTGTGTGTGTGTGTGTGTGTGTGTGTTTGTGTGTGTGTGTGTGTGTGTTTTTTTCCAATCTGTCTGAGCATCTGGCACAGTTACCTGATGTGCAGCGCAAACATTTTTTTTTATATATTTAACACAGCTGCAGATTTATACACTCAAATGATTCATGTCTGTATAAAACTATTAGGAGGCTCTGGGGCAAAAATTGTTAATTATAAATGCAAATTGTTACTCAGTTATTTAAGAAATGGGTCCCTGGGAGTCCCTCACCCATTTTGCACAGCTGGTAATCCAGTAATGAAATGAGTCAGCGTCAATTTAATTTTCTTAATTTCAAAGATATACTGATGTTGCTAAAACAAACAAAACCCACACTTGTTCTGCAATAATTAAGATGCAAGTCTTCTGTTATATTTAGCTCTTAATTACCACAGATTGACATTTTTTTTACCAAATGAATGTCTTATGTAATTTATGAATAATAAAGACTGTAGCCTAACTATCACATTTGTAGGGCTGCCCCCTGAAAGTGGAATGTTTAAATCCTCAGTTGGTGACCTTTCTCGACTGAGATCCTTCACGTCTAGCAGTTATTGTTTTTCTGCTCAGTTTGCAGCTACTTCTCCTCATTACTTTCACACGGGTCTCTGGGGTAAAATCATTCCGTGTCTATGTCGTCCAGATACCTTGGTTAAGATGTCAGCGACAGTTACAGGACCCATGTGGAGTTCAATGGAGGCAGCTGCCCGGAGGAAGAGAGGATTTGCCCTGTCAGGCTCCGAGATAATGTTATCTTCCGCCTCCTGCTTAGAAGTGGTTAGATTACAGCTCACAGTTAACTTAACATGATATAGTCTCTTAACTTGGAGGGCTAACCTGGCTTGTTTACTTTACTACTTTACTAACGTCTTGTCACCCTGAATGTTCCACTGAACCTTGTTCAAAAATGTAACAGTTCAATAAAGGGTTGCTTGAAAATCTACAATAGAAAAAAGTAACAAATACTCAAACATTTTCGTATTTTACAGCCGAATCTGATTCAGCTGACCTACACATTTCTATGCCTTTTTGTCTTTCATCACTGGTTTGCTGTGTATTGTGTAATTGAATTAAAAATACAAACCAATATACTCATTATTCCAGGGACACTGTGTGCAACCAATATCTTGGTGTTGCTTTCAATAGTATTGTTAAACACGGAAACAAAGTAGTCACATGTTAGATAGAATACATTGAATGGAGTGTGGAGAGATGCCTCTTCACCCCCTGGGCACTGCCAGGTGCTCTTGAGTACCCCCAACCACTCAGGGCACTGGTCCAGCACTGGCAGCCCCCCCACTCTGACATCTTTCCATTTGTGCAAGAATAGGTCCTGACCATGTGTGTATATTTCAGGCCTGTGTGTAGTGATTACTAACAAAACAGAGAGGAAATTGTAGTTTCCCCACTAAATAAACAGTAAAAAAAAAAAATGAAAGACATTATTAAAGCCCATCTGTCTACAGCATGTGGTGCTGAAAGGACAGCTCCCAAAGCTCTGACATTAGAAGACGTGGCACAATTGCAACACACTCACTCCCATCTTATGGAGGCTATTGTGAATTATAATGACTATAATTATAATTTTATTTGTCTGATTTGAAGCAATCAGGAACATGAGACTGCAAGCTGTGAACACTGCACCTACAATATATGTTTGAAAAGGTTGACTATCTCTACTACAATACACAGCCCTAGCAACAGCAATTTGTCAAGAGGGCGATCCTTTCTCTCTACCCCCCCCCCACACACACACACAGCAACAAAGAAAAACACCTTTTATCCAATCCATTGTTACTGATATTTTGATTTTGTGATACCGTACATTAGATTAATATTGGTCTTTATATTTTAGAGATTGGTACAGCAGTATCCAGAGTAATCACTAAACAAGTTAAAAGTTACAAAAAATATGCAATTTAAAAAAAAATTCAGTTAATGAATACTTAATTAAAAAAGTCATGTATCCCAGAGTTTGACTTAACATCAAACGATTAAAACTGTTGCTGCTTTAAAGGTCCCATGACATGGTGCTCTTTGGATGCTTTATATAGACCTTAGTGGTCCCCTAATACTGTATCTGAAGTCTCTTTTATATAGACCTTAGTGGTCCCCTAATACTGTATCTGAAGTCTCTTTTATATAGACCTTAGTGGTCCCCTAATACTGTATCTGAAGTCTCTTTTATATAGACCTTAGTGGACCCTAATATTGTATCTGGAGTCTCTTTTATATAGACATTAGTGGTCCCTAATACTGGATCTGAAGTCTCTTTTATATAGACCTTAGTGGTCCCTAATACTGGATCTGAAGTCTCTTTTATATAGACCTTAGTGGTCCTCTAATACTGTATCTGAAGTCTCTTTTATATAAACCTTAGTGGTCCTCTAATACTGTATCTGAAGTCTCTTTCCCAAAATTCAGCCTTGGTGCAGAATTACAGCCAGTCCCACAATGAGCCTGTAGTCTGTAGCTTTTGAGGAGGAGGAGGGGGGCAAGGTGGAAGCTGAGGGTGTGGCCTTGACCAACTTTGCTCGTTTGAAAGCCATGATGTCTCTCTATTAAGGGTGGGCCAAATTCTCTGGGCGGGCAAAGCAGCAAAAGGGGAGGTAACCTTGCCCCTTATGACCTCATAAGGAGCAAGATTCCAGATTGGCCCACCTGAGCTTTCATTTTCTCAAAGGCAGAGCAGGATACCCAGGGCTCGGTTTACACCTATCACCATTTCTAGCCACCGGGGGACCATAGACAGGCTGGGGGGACGCATATTAATGTTAAAAAACCTCATAAAGTTAAATTTCCCTGCCATGGGACCTGCTTATCCATCAAACACTGTATAGTGTCCGTATATATATGGTATATATACTGTATATACTGTATATTTATATGGTGTATATACAGTATATGTACATACATACTGTATACATATACATACATACATATACATACATACATATATATATACATATATATATATATATATATATATATATATATATATATATATATATATATATATATATATATATATATATATATATATATATATATACAGTATATATATATATAAGGCTTCGGGAAGGAGACTCAGTTCATACCAAACTATCTCTAGGACCCAGTACTTCTCCTCCTCAGTCTTTGTAGTTTTTGTGTGGAGACTGAGACGCTTCTTGCATATCACGATTCACATCGAGCTTCTTCTTTTTTACCAGCTGAGGGGGGTGCTGAACAGGGCAATTTGAAGCCAGGATCATCTCTCACACAACTGCTGCTTTTTTGATTTTTAATTATTGCTTTTTTTCTTTTCTTTTCTTTCTTTAGCGTTTAGCCTATTTTAATTCTTTCCACATCTCTGTTATCGGTTTCTTTTTTTTGAACACTATGACAGCCAATGCATTTCGGGTGCATACCTGCTGCTGGCTGGGACTATGATTTATAAATGCCCGCATCTTTGTTCTCATGACACACTCATTCAGTCTCATCAAAACAGGAGAGAGCGCTGATTTGTCTTTAACTTTCTTGCATCTTCGACGATTCCAGCTGCAGCAGCTACTTTCTGCTCTTGAGGTGAGTCTTTTTTTAATCCAACCCCCCTCTAAGACACAAAGGAAACGCTTATTTCATTATTATTTATAAGAGATGCTTGAAAGCGTGGGAGAGAAACACATTTTCTCATATATTGGCCTATTGGTTATTTTCTAGCCTACGTTTAATTATATTGTAATCGTCTAATTTGTTGATACAGCTTCAGATCGGGGTACTGACTTGATTTTAATATTTGAATAATACATAATGTCAGTGAGTGGAAGCGTGGGACGTGTCAGTGAATACTAATTGCTGTCAGTTGCGGTCTCTGCTGCTTCTTCTGTTTTTTTTTTCGCGTGCCGAAGCCAATACCTAGAAATAATTATGGGCACAATGACTGTATGGGTCACATATAAATCTACTGTAATGTCACGCCGGTTCATTTGAGCCTCCTTTCGTTCCAGCGGCTGTCCTGCTGTGTGTAGGTGTTGAGGCAGCCATGTGGAGCAGAGAGAGCGCGCCTCTACTTTCCATCTGCCTGCTGGCTCTCACAGCTCTATGGAAAACCAGGTGAGTCTGTAGAATGGGAGATGCCTTGAAGGGATCATAATGTATGAGCTGTAGGCAAAGGATCACTCACTGTGTGTCTCAGGGGACACACTGGAGATCTCCACTTATCAATCAGTGGGCAATCAATACGCAGGAGGCGAGGCAATTTACCTCCTTCAGTATCCTGACCATGCATGTGGGTAATTATTCCGTCATTATTCACCCTGCAAGTGTAGCCTACAATTTCTCATATAGGCTTAGCAATCCATACTTCCCAAGGTTATTTGGTGTTACAAATGAGATGACATCTATTACAAATGAGCCTAGATCTATAACAACATATTAATTGCTGTTTCAACAGCTTTTCTTATTACATAGGCCTAATAGCTACAGCCAATATCAACCTTGAAATGTGATTTTGTGGCCTAATGTTTTTTTCCCTCCAAGGAAATTAAAAGATAGGCTATATCTGAGACCTTATTCCTACTTTAAATTGATATGTATGGAAATGTGTCTAACCTGCTTTGTACCTTCAACTTTACAAAGGCTGCAGCAACCCACTGTTTTATCAGAGGACATCTCACATTATAACATCAGGTGTAAAGGTGACAGTTTAGGTCATGTGAGTGTTCATACTAGATGACAGTTGACAAAAGAAAGAAACGGTCAATGAGCATTGAGAGGTAATTTAAAATAGGCCACTGAATCCAATATCCACTCCGTCCCCCCTACCAATGTATAGGTTATAGGCTACTGTAAATTCTAAACACGTCTGGGTGCCAAATTGTCCGTGAAGGCTGTAGGCCGGTTTCACAGCAGACATTTTGACTTGTCACAGTATTAACAGCACAGGCGGAAATAATAGGCTATATTTAATCGTCAGAATTCTGCGTAGCTGCTTCGGTTTAAGGGTCCTGGTGTTATTCAGCTAAATGCTGGCTCACTTTCACAAACTGGAACACCAGAGTACAGCAGAGCCATCGTTACTGTTATTAGCAGGCCTACTTGTGCTTCCAACTTTTCAAAAGTCAAAAGAATGGGAAGAACAAGAACCTCATACCCATATACAGTAGGCTAACGTCTGTTCAAAATTCATAGGCTACATATTGCTGTTTTTGAATTAGCTGGATTGATTGTATACTAATACTAATACACACACACACACAAAATATAAATATAAATATATATATAATTTTTTTTAACTGCCGTGCACCGCTAGCTACATCCGCGTTGCAGCCATTTTGCCACTGGTGTAATGAAACTTGTGTAGGCTAACTAGTATTTTCTGGCAGAAATTCCAGATATTTCCAACTTTACAACAAGGAAGCTGGAGGTCTGTACAACATGCCATGAACACAGCAAATTAACTTAAATGCATTTGAGTATGTGTAACAGTTTTTGTATGTGCTGATATAACGTTCGTTAGTAAAATGTCTTCAGAAAATCATAGCAATGCAAGCTACTTTTTGGTAGCTAACGTTAGCTGGCTAACTACCCTGTCTAATATGGAGGACCAGTATGGAGGACCAGGTCTACCATATTTAAAAATAAATACAGAAATAAATAAATGCTCAATAAATAAATAAGCACACAATTAATTGCCCCAAAAATACAATAAACAAATAAATGTAGGTAGAAATTAAATTATACAGTGAGACATAAATGTATATATCTCTTTTAATTAGCTTCTTTATTTATTCACCTTTGTAATAATTACCTTATTTATTTATTGTCCATTATAATCTTCAACTTTATTTATTAATTACTTATTTTTTAAATGTATTTATTTCTGTGTGTGCTTAAATTTTTTGTCTGTTTTATTCTTCCGTTGCATTTTCTACCCTATTTATTTTCACCCCTGGTATTTATTTCTGCCTGTCACTTTTACATTTCTACATGCATTCCTGCCTCATTATGCAAATGAGGAGGGGCAGGTCTTAAGGGGTTAACTTCTGCCCATTGGTTGGTTAGCATTTTACTCCCTCGGTCGAATCTACATGCCACCGGCCACAGTCACAACAAAGATGGCTACCTACGATGAAGTTGTCAGTGAGCTGAGGCATTTAGCAACTGTTTTTGAAAACAATGCTAACGTTATAAGTATTGACTTTATCATTTTTCGTTTAGACGCTCTGACAGAACGTGTGTTTCAGTCAGCGGTGTCGTGCCAAAGTACTCGTCCCCGCCAGGATTTGTATCCCCTGGCCGCGGGAGCGCGCATGCACACAGAGCGGAGCTTCTGCTGCCCTTCGAATTGTTTAACTGCTGCACTTTGAATTAAACGGAACAAACAGCGACGTGGAAGACTCGACAGGGTTACCATAGTAACAGGGGTCTCAGTTAACTACATAAATACGTGTATTTGTCTGTTACATTAAGGCGACGTGTCAAATGTTTATAGCGTCGTTTAATATTATGGACTGATAGGCGTATCCTCCCTGTCCTCTAACGGGATTTCTGTTTTAATTTAATTTAGTTTAATATGGCTTTTCAATTAAACACTTTTTCACCTGTCTACCATATGAGTTACATAGGAGGTACTCAAAATATCAGGCCGTTTTTTCACCTGATATTTGGGTATCCCCTATGTAACTTTTGCTAGACAACAGCAAACCTCTCCAAATTGTGTCAGGTTGTTTATTGTGACCTATTAAACACACAAAATAACACCCATGATGACAGGACAGACCCTTTGCATGTTAGGGATGGGATACATAAAATATCAGGTGCAGGAGAATCTCCGCTCTGTGTGCATGCGCGCTCCCGCGGCCAGGGGATACAAATCCTGGCGGGGACGAGTACATTGGCACGACACCACTGACTGAAACACACGTTCTGTCAGAGCGTCTAAACGAAAAATGATAAAGTTAATACTTATAACGTTAGCATTGTTTTCAAAAACAGTTGCTAAATGCCTCAGCTTCACCGTAGGTAGCCATCTTTGTTGTGACTGTGGCCGGTGGCATGTAGATTCGACCGAGGCAGTAAAATGCTAACCAACCAATGGGCAGAAGTTAACCCCTTAAGACCAGCCCCTCCTCATTTGCATAATGAGGCAGGAATACATGAAGAAATGTAAAAGTGACAGGCAGAAATGTAAAAGTGACAGGCAGAAATAAATACCAGGGGTGAAAATAAATAGGGTAGAAAATGCAACGGAAGAATAAAACAGACAAAAAATTTAAGCACACACAGAAATAAATACATTTAAAAAATAAGTAATTAATAAATAAAGTTGAAGATTATAACGGACAATAAATAAATAAGGTAATTATTACAAAGGTGAATAAATAAAGAAGCTAATTAAAAGAGATATATACATTTATGTCTCACTGTATAATTTAATTTCTACCTACATTTATTTGTTTATTGTATTTTTTGGGGCAATTAATTGTATGCTTATTTATTTATTGAGCATTTATTTATTTCTGTATTTATTTTTAAATATGGTAGACCTGGTCCTCCATATGTCTAGCAGCCCCCTCCCAGCAAAAAAGTAGGTTGGTTAGCCAGCTAACGTTACGTTAGCATGCTAATGCTAATATAGAACAAAACCTATTAGCAAAACATATGTGAATGAACGGTTGAGGGATAAATGTGAAGGTTTACGTTATCATTCCCTCCACCTAGCTAAGGATTCCTACACATGCTAATGCAGGTTTTGTGATTATAAGCTTACAGAGCCTAAAATTAGCTATTTTGGCAGTTGTGATATGGGTGTGATTTACACTGTGGCAAAATACTGTTGCTATATCAGAGAACATTCTGCATTTGAAATTAAGAAATAAAATATGCCTAGTCTATTAATGGGTTAAACATTAAAAGTAAGCTAAATTAATCAAAAATCTTCTCTGATGATAATTAGAATATGGCCCAAACAGATTCCCAGATGTGTAAAATTATTAATATTGTATATCTAGACATTCCATGCTTAATGTGAAATATGGCCAGATTTTGCACCAGAGGTGAATATGTTGAGCTTCAACATATGACCTTATCTGAATTTATTTACCATGAATCTGTCTGATTACATTTGCATATTCAGTTGTGTTTTGGCTCACAAATGTTCCTCCTTAAACTGGGTCAAACATGTGGATGAGAAACAATGTGTATGTGTGCATCTGTGAGGGCATGTATGAAGTCTCGTAATGACCCTTTTTTTCGCCCCATACAGTATATCAGGAGTTATCAGTCTAAATACATTTAGAATGTAATCAAACAAATAATTCCTGCTTGTGAAGTGTCCCTCAGCTGGTCATGTTGTTATTGTGTGCTAGGTCAGTGAATGCTGATGCCACATCTGATGCCTTTAAAACAAACATCACCCTGTTCACACGGATCCTGGACAGCTTGCTGGATGGATATGACAACCGTCTACGGCCAGGTCTTGGAGGTAAGAAAAGGATCTACTATCTTTGGAAGTACAGAACTGTATCATTTTACAACTGTACTTTTAACATGATACTATCTAACTCACAATTTTTGACTGTTTTCAGCCCCTATTCATTATGAAACAGCATGTGCTTTTTTTTGGTGGCTTATTTGATGTGAAAACACTTTATTTAACATGTGATTTGTAGTACTGATAACCTTTGGCAACAATCCCCTTAAGAATAAACTGACAAACACACTCTGCGTACAAAACATTCAGGTTACATAACACTCACTTCACTTCCTGGAAAGTCACGGCAACCAAAACTGGCAACATTTAACCCTGCACAAAGCAATGTTCTCGCTTGGCTTTTTCCAGGAAAGATAAGTTTGTCTGTTGACTCTGTCAGATATTAGAGGTCAGTGTTAGTTTGAAAATCCAAGTGGATCTGGATCTATCTAACACCCATCAACCCATTCCTTCTTAGATTATATTTTGAAAAGGAGCAGTTTAAGTAAAATGTAGCATTGAAAAGCGATTGATTTTGTTATGCATGACCAGACCCAGAAATTGCAATATATATATAGTTACGTACAGTATATGTAGGTCCCTTAGATGTGTACCCTTTTTGTCATTAGCTATTGGTACAATGGCTAGTGTTGTTTCAATGCTAAGCCACCAATTCTGCAAAGCCACCACTACCACTACACTCTAAATAGACAGAGAATGTCATGGATATCTCCTGATTTTTATCTTTTTAAAGTCCAAAAGCATTTTGTAGCATATTTTGTGTTCTACTTTGAATGAAAATTGCCATTAAAACATGAAGCATAGGCTCTTTAAACACGTGTGTTTATTTGTATATATACAGTATATTATATATTATATACAGTATATTATATATAGCCCTATATGCAAACATATATACAGTACATATATTTATTATATTTAAATAATTGAATAATATATTTATTTGTGCATTGCTGTAATATAAAGCATAAAATATATTTTTACATTCTGCTCAAATTTAGCCATTGAAGTGTGATTTTCCTGAGCTTTTGTGAGGTTTGATACATTTTAAGCTACATAAACACGACAGGCTTCAATATTTGCCTCTCTCTGCAGAGAGTGCATTTTGTGTGTCGTTGAGAATCACTTTCATTTTCTCTTGTGGCCTCTGTGCCTCTCCATCCTCACCTCCATCCTCCATGTTTGGCATCTCATTTCCAGCTGGCCCCTCACCCCAAAGCTGAGCTCCTCTCTCAGGATTTGGTTCCATTTGAAATTCAAATTCCTGAGGCCATCAGCCCAGTCCAGGAGCTGCCATATGGGGAACAGACCTCCTTTAGCTTGTCAGAGCTCAGCTTGTACAACTGGACCTACAGCAATGGTGCTGCTAGCTTATTTACTGTGTAGGAAAAGCTATTACAACACAGTAGCTCAATGTATTACTTTAATGACCATAATGAATTTCATGGCCTGTTTCCATCAAATATGGTGCATGCATCAAAATGTATACTTAGTGCATCCCTAGAAAATATAAACAGATTATGTTTCTGGACGTTTGTGATTTGGCCCTGGTACTTTTGACAAGCTTTGTTGAAGTCCTATTACAGATTCTCCTCCAACAGAGAGCTCTGGAGAAGTGATCCTGTTGAAGGCAGACATGGGGGAGCTCAATGAGTAAAACATAAATAAAGAATTCAAACATAAATTAGACGCTTTTATCCGAGGTGTCTTACGGTACCATGATCTCATACATTTCTATTAGATTTGGCCCCGGCGGGAGCCAAACTGCCGCTCTTAAGATGCAGTATCATGCTGTACTCATTAATGTACACAGGGACTACATCGTGGAGCAGAATGCAGTCTAAGAACAGAAACATCACATCAGATGGAGTTTTCCACATTGTAGACACATTAGATCTTTATGTCTCATCTGTGGGGAAAACATGTTAACGCTTCACTGTGCCACGTTTTATAATGGGCTGAAAAAGCGCCTCAGCACAGGTGCATGAGTGTGTTCACTCAGACATGCATTATATTCTGGGATACAGAGTCAGTCCTTTTGACAGTGTGCCACCCAAAAAAGGGCCTGAATTCCAATGTATCTAATATACAGTATATACTTCCAATATTCAATATTTTGTTTACAGCATCATTGCACCTTACTTTCATAGACAACAGATTCCAAACATGTATTTCTGCCCCGTGGTCATCTGACTTAGGAGCTTTATTGTCCTTTATGTCTGTATTTTGCTCTTCCACATGATAATTCAAAGACATTATTAAATTCCCTGCATAGAAAATCGCAATTAAAGACAGCTATGGGGCGTGGACAAAATAACAGGAACATCGGTGTAATGGGCAATAAATCTACTTTAACAAGACCACACACTACAGCCTAACAAAACAACCTGTCAGCCACCGTTTCAGCCAAAATCAAATCAGTTGCAGTCTGTTACCATTAGATTGTACACAAAATGGTAGGTTCCTATATCAAGGTGGAACATTGAGTTAGTGTTTAGATGTTTTTCCTAAGGTGTGCGACATTTAAACCTATCCCGATGAGCACTCTGCTGTCTGTTATCGCGGTGAACAAGAGATGTGTGAGTTGAAACATTTTACAGCTCCCACTGATAATCAAATGATAAAGATTGCAAAGATCTAGGAATCTAGGGCAGAGGTTTGCAAGATGAAGCCACATGTCCCCTTAGGGCTACTAGAAGGTTTCAGGGGAGAGAAAAAAAACAACTGTAATCATTTCAGGCTGCACATTTCTCTTGAACTTATTTATAGAAAATACAATACAACCACAGCCATTTGATGGCTAAACAGGCTATTACTGTCAGAAGCAAAATATGCGATTAGCTCCAATACAAAGCCTATTTCTTTTTTGTAATCTGTTTTGAAGCAATACCAAATGAAGCAATTGGTTTCTGTCACTTTAGTTCAAATCCAACCAGGTTGCAGAGAGTGAATCTAGAAGGCACAGTTGCTCCCACTTCATCATAGTGTGACTGCTAGGCAGCTCACTTCTGTTCATATTCACACTTCTGCTACTAATTTGTTTTTTTTTAATCAAAAACACGTAATCCATGTCTGGAAACATAATTAAGAATGCTGTTTTGTATGGGAACGTTGTTAGTTTGCTAACACTTGCTATCCATGTTTAAAAATGTAATTAAGAATGCAGTTTTGGGGCACCTGGATAGCTCCGTTGGTAGAGCGGGCACCCATATAAAGAGGTTTACACCTCGACTCAGCGGGCCTGGGTTCACCTCCGACCTGCAGCCCTTTACTGCATGTCATTCCCCCTCTCATTTCTTTAGCTATCCTGTCAATAACGGCCTAAAAATGCCCCAAAAACATCTTTAAAAAAGAATGCAGTTTTGTTGGATGGGAACGTCGTTAGTTTGCTAAGACTTGCTATCCGTGTTTCGAAATGTAATTAAGAATACAGTGTTGTTGAATGGGAGTGTTTTCTTGTTAATTTGCTAACACTTACTATATCTGTTTACTGATTAATGGAGCTTTATACTACACTGCTTTCTTTGGTGTAATACAATATATATATATATATATATATATATATATATATATATATATATATATGTGTGTATATATATATATGTGTATATACAGTATATACTGAATTTGTGTACATATATATGTATATATGTGTGTGTATATACAGTATATTATATATATATGTGTGTGTGTATATATATATATACTGTATATATGAGTATGTGTATACATGTATGGATATAATACAGTATGTTAATATATGTAAATCTTTTTATTTGTGTTTTGTGGAAGTAAAAGCAACAATGTTATTTTTTTATGTTATCAGTACATTACTGTTGTGTGTTACAGACTATAGCATGAAACTGATATGCAAACTTGTATCATTGTATGAAGTTAAATGACTTCTACTTTGTTCTGTACAGCACCTTGTACCACACTGGTTGCTTTTTAAAGTGCTTTATAAATACATTTTGATTGATTGAAAGTTACACACCTAATACTCACTGTGGTGCTCTGATGGGTTTTCTCAGTTCTTGCTAGCTTGCCTTGTTTAAATGGATATTGTTACATTTCTGTCTGCACTGTGGGTGACATTGTGATGCCTTTTTTGGTTGGATTCAGGTTGGATTGGTAGAATCTTTAATCTTGGTGTTAAGATGATTATTGCTCTTCATGCAATTATTAGGACCACAATATCTGTTCAATCAGCATAAAAAGCTAGCAGAACACAGAAACATTAAACACAACACTTTACCTATACTACAGTACAGGACATCAGGTGTTAGAGACATTTAATCTGGACTGATGTCATTTGCTCCCCCTGACCTATCCAGCGGTACAACATGGGGGTTTTGCTGATGCTGTGTATTTCCGTCCAAACTGGCAACAGTTAAGTTGACATTTAGATAGTTGCAGGGCGGGATGCACTATCCCATAACACAGACAGACCAATTAAACATGGTTCAGCAGGCCCATCCGTACCATATGATTCAGATTATATGAAAAGCACATGTTTCTGACTGCTCTTGCTGGATAAATGAACTTTCGGTATTGTCCTTGTTCCTAAAAGTAAGTGGTGTCCTGACATCCTCCGGCATTAAATGCACTTTGGATATTTTTTAATAGTAATCACGGACTTTCCTCAAGGGCTGTGCTTTTATAGGTTTGCTACTGTGAAGATGCATCATTTGTACAAATATGGTTAGTTTTGCTCCAGTCATGCAATGCAAATAGACTGCAGTTGTCCTTTTGGTTCTTTACAGAACTCTGTTTGTTTATTCATTTGAGTTGTGATTTTTTTTTATGATGGCTGTGATATACACACACAAGTGAATTCCCCTATAACACATTCAATAGGAATGTAAAAATAATTATCTGAGTAATCAACAAACCCCAAACAAGAACACAACATGAACATTGAAAGAGCAAACAGTGCTTCGTTAACGCAACAAAGGTCAATTGTCATTTTTATTATGCAGAATAAATAAAAAAAAACAGCATAAAAATACATAATTACATCAACAATACAAAATAATGCAGTACTGCTATGAAAAGCACAAAGTATCCATTACTTCTCTTGTGATTTCTGTTAAAATGCACAATGCAGTGAGAAAAAAAAGAATAACTTATTAATAGAAAATGCTCTGGGTAGATAAAAGCATACCACAACTTCTTCTGCTAATTATTCTCTGATGCAATTGTCAGGATACAGTCATGCAAATATTTTACTTATATACTCTATGTTACTGTGATCAAGTTAGATGTTTCAACAAACAATGACTGAAAGATCTGGAAGATTGTGTCGTTTCGTTCTCCTTGGCGACAAGTGTGGCGATAATTGCGTGTTTTTGGATCACACTTCTTTCTTTTTCTTTGGATTTGCACTTCTTTTTAAGTTTCTTCATCTGCAGTCATCACTCTTTTCTTTGTTTGGTCGGCTATAGTAACATAGTTACTAGTTACTCATGGTTAGTTAACATAGTTCATCAAAACACTAGCAGAGACCGAAAAAAATAGAACGCATACTTAAACAAGTTAAAGTGTTAGCTCTTGTATTGTGACTAGGGCTGCACGATTATGGCCAAAATGATAATCACGTTTATTTTGATCAATATTGTGATCACGATTATTACCATGATTATTTTTTGATTTTAACCAAAACAAATTTTATAGTCACATAAGTCTATTTATAACTGCTTTCAAATCCATATTGTGCTACATTCCTCTTATGTTGAAGTTGTATGTTGTACATACATACAGCTGCAACACATGTAAATGGAAATTATCTGGAAAGAAAAGCCTATTTAAAAAAAAAGGATCTTTGTGTAAACTCCTTCACTTGTTTTCAACAATAACTGATTAAAAGAGCTAGAGAGAGAGGGGGGGTGCGATGGACGTACTCACAGAGAGACGGCTGATCATTATGAACGGGTCCAGCAGCTCCGTCTCACACGCTCTTACTCTACAAACTGAAGTTAGTTGCATTCAAAAACTTCTTCTGTGTTTTTTGCCGTGGCGGCCGCGATAGCAGAGTTACCCGCGGAAACACTGGTACATATACAGGTTTGCCTCTCATGCTTAACAACATACAGCTGTGTTAATAACAATTAAAACTGTGGACAAATGTCAGAAGCGTGACACCGGCGCTGTCGCCGCTCTGTCTCTGGGGAGCCTGTGTGAGTGAATGGGGGCGGGGCTGCGCGGAGAGTAAGAGGAGAGAGCCAAACACAGGCCCGGCTTTACAGAAGAAATGGGTCATGTAACGCAACATGAAACCATATCCATATAAACAACACTGCTTCGTTTGTGGAGAGGCAGCGGATGCGACCTATAGGAAAAATATTACTCTCGCCCTAGAGCCCTGTGAGCTAACAGACACTAACTAGCACCGACTAGCATTAGTCACTGCTGTTGTCGGAAGAATAACACAGACGGGACAAAATGTTGCGTTTACTGGTAAACCTTGAGACCGACGTATAACCGACTGCTATCTGTTGAATTTTCCTCCCGTTACTCTGTCGTCTGTGACTGTCTACATCTAGAAACTAAGCTGCGCGGTGCAGGGAACAACTCTGACTAGCATATGATCAGACAGTGGTTTACGGAGCGGTAAATTGGCTTCACAAAAAAACTCAGCGTTCTATGAAATGACACATTTAAAAAGAAATTGCTCGATTACACAAATTTGATCGTGGGAAGCCAAAATCGTAATCGTGATTAAAATTTGATTAATTGTGCAGCCCTAATTGTAACCCTAGGTTTAATATCACTATTTAAGTGATATTAAATTAATATTGCACTGTGGGATAATTTGAGTATGACATTCGGACAACACAACAAAATATCTAACACACAATATAAAGTACTTTAAATGTAAACACTCTCAGACACAGCTAGTTCACAGCACCCCCCAATGATAAAATCACCATACTGATTTTTATTTTTATTTTTCAAAGAAGAAGCAGTGCAGCACGACTGTGTTTCATGTGGGCCTCCACACAGAGCATTTCTCTTTACGTAAATCCAACTAATGGAGGCCTCTGTGAGCCACGGTAAAAACCTTATCATTTAACATCAGCCTGGTTTACATAAATAAATGCACCCCGCTGGATGTCTTGCTAAATATATTGCACCATTACCTGGCAACCTACCACTTCCTCTTGATTTACATTACCTATGTATGTAAGAAAGCATTTTCTTAATAAGTCCTGTTAGAGGGACTTGAATGGTGGCTCGCCTTGCCATGCACAAGAGCACTTTATTGAGGAGCAATCCTCTCTTTAGATTGTATGTGAGATGCTGTTTTACTGTCTAGAGTCAAACGGGAAAGCTTTTTGAACAAGCCGTGCATGAGATGGTTGAGTTCAGTAATTATTAAAAGAGACAGAGTGTAGAGAAAGCAAATGGACCTGATTCAGCAGCACTGATGCACGTAGCACATTACCACTTGAAAAGGAAGCATATGAGAGCTTTGCTCTTCCTATCTGTCACATCAGCGTGAACATTTAGGACACATTTTATACGCTTACAAATCATAGCTTACATATCGCTGTGGCTCACTAAATCTAACCTTACAAGTTAGTTGGCCTATGAATTGGCTTGCACAGGTTAGTGTAGTCTGTACACAATTCATCTGATTGGCAACAAATGCCTTTGGAAATAAATAAATATGTCATTCTTCATGTGTCATTGGATGGTGTATAACCTTAAGATTTTTGTCTTCCAATCTGGACACTCATCCATCACTGTCATAGGACAAAAATTCCCTAATAACCTAACAACCTAAAAAAATGAAACCAAGTAAACCTATTCTGGTACAAGCTCAAAATACAATTATGAACCTGAAAATGAGAATAATATGGGCGCTTGAATGTTGTTTTTACCCCTCTGGTGTTTTGATGTCATTGTTGTCTTTTTTCCAGACAGGATAACTGAGGTGAAGACAAACATCTACGTCACCAGCTTTGGACCAGTTTCAGACACTGACATGGTGAGAGCAGATATTGGTCAGTTATTTATTGTGTTGAATTATTCACCCCCATCTTTGCTTCTGTATAAATGGAACAACTCCACTCCAGAGGATCAACTTATACTTATGTTCATACCATACTTTCAGGATGAAAAGATGCTTCTTTTGCTTTACTTTTAGTATCACTACGGCTTTCCGTCCTTTCATAATTGCATTGTCACGTGCCGTGTTGTGTTATGTGTATTCTCTGCAGGTGTGTGCTGCTGATGACAGGCCAGGCCAGTTTGCGTCCTCCACCCCTAGAATACTTTGGGTCGTAACATGCATCATCTCCCTCTCTCTCTCCCCACTAAAACACACACACACTGAAGTGGGACGAGTTTTCCACACTTCAGCAGACTATGTCTATTCATCTGACAATTGTCATCTTATCAATTATTGAAAGTCCTCCTGTTATTCAAGTCACGTCTCTTTATCCTGTGCTTTCCTGTTTATCATTCTGAAACATGCGCCCTCCCTCACATCATATCAGGAGCATCCCTTTCTTTTATTCAAGACACCTTTTTCAAGTGATTGATATTGATTTAGCAGTTATAATGTTGGGGTTCAATGCAGTGGCCTATGAAAGATATGTATATGTTATTTTTACAGAAGAAAATTAACGTTATAGAAAAATAAAACATAAGGCTGAACATATATGATTTATTGCAGGTTCTACTCATGCCCAGTCTGAAATATATTTTCCTCTAACTTGATTTATTCAGATACTGTAGAGCAATTCAGCTGATTGCTAAGGTGGCCTGCTTTATTGAATTTATAAGATTTGTAGGTCTGCTGAACAGAAAATGGAAGAAATAAAATTAGACGAAAACATAGAAGAAAACGTACTGTATTTAGCTTCAAAACAGCATTAGCCAAACATAAATGTCAAAGGTATCTTTGAAATTAGATTAAGTAATATAAAAGCTTTATAGTCTTTGGCTGCCGTTTTATGCGATGGTACATACTAGGTGTAGTAACACCATGCCTTAAAGGACAATTCCATTTCATTGCAACTTAGACAGGGCAAGAATCACAAGCAGTGAGGCGATCTGACAGGTTTTATAGGCTACAGTAAGTCTGGAGATGTTCTATGTTTTTCTTTTTGTCAAGAAATCACATGAAAAAACAGAAATGTCTCTCTCAATACATTGCGACTTCCCTGACCTAAGGCCTAAGCCCATTTGTTAATACCGAAGACTTAAACCTTTAAAAACAGGTGACAGATATATAGTTTCATGTTTTTTCTATGGCTTAGTATTTTTAAGCAAACATTACTTAAACAGGAGAAAATAGTGACGGCACAGATTAATACATATTTGGCCAGTTTATAGTCATGTTTCCATCTAATTGTCAATTGAAAATTAAGCAAACTTTTAAAATGTCGCACAATAGAAAAGGCCAATTAGAAGCGTTTTCATCAACTGCTTTAGAGTGAATAAACTAGACTTTTGGTGTCAGTAAGACAACCGTACACCGCTGCGTGTACGTGGTGTGCAGAGCCATACTATTCATGCTGTTGAACCAATTTGACAATTTACCCGACGTGGCTGGGGCACAGGCTACTGCACCTGCGTAGCGGACCAACTCCACTCCTTCCCCCATCCGATGGATACCGGGACTATAGTCATGTCAGTTACATGTTCGCTACGTCCCGACCTATTAGGTAAAGCTCTTTCCAGCTCCCGTTGTGTGCATTAACTCTTTTTTGAAAAAGACAAAAACCACCTCCAGCGAGCGTAAAAAGGTTTTGCGGATTTGAGGAAGTTTTTTCTATTACAATAAATAAATAACCCTTGTGTTGTCTTCACACTTTTGTTGACGCTTTTTATTGTTTTTTTTCTCGTTTTTGTCCCTTTTTTTTAACACTTTTGACGCTTTTTTAAAAATGTTTGTCACTTTTTTGATATTTTCAACACTACGTAACACTAACTTATTAACTTTAATTTTACAGTTATTTTTGGAATTTATGGTCCATAAATCTAATTTATAGGAAATTATACCTAATGTTTGAGTTAGAAAAGTAGAAATTAGGAATTATTGAGACTAAAGTTAAATGAATGGATGTTGATGGATAATCACAGACTGGAATATGTCAACTTTTACTCAATACTATTTCAAAAACACTTCAATGTTTTTTTTAAATGATATAAAATTGAATAAGACCCCCCAAAATTAATTAAAAATTAATTACTTGCAGGAGAGCGTTGTGTGGAATCAATCATGTTATTTTGGGTAGTTAAAAAGAACATTCATATAGGAAAACGTGTCAATTTGACCCAAGGACAACATACATAAGGATCAAAATACGTTGATAAAAACATGACTACACGGCAGCATGATGTTGTCTGGGGGATTGACTCAAAATAAACAGTTTTTCGCTCTCTCACCATGAGTCAGCATGCAACACCCAGATCAGACCATCAGTGATATAGACACCAAGGTACTTGAAGCTCCCCAGCCTCTTCACTGAGGACCCGTTGATATTAGGGGGGAGTAGTACCGATGATGCACCTGTAGAAGTTGCAGAGTATCCTGGAGTCAATGTGGAACCTCCTCTGCCTCAGCAACATCAGGCTTTACCTACACAGACAATACTTGTTAGCAGGATAAATTAGTTGTTGTTGTTGGTCTTTCCATAGGATTTGTTAACGATAGGAAAAATATAAAAAGAATTGCCAAAAGTATCCTTTAAACCGGTCCTTGGGTTAGCCAGAGTTATTGCTTCAACTTTGACCTACTGTACCATACTGTGTTTGCTTGTGCAATGAGTGTTTATTAGTGACATGTTTTGTTGAAAGATCATTTTTTGGGCATTTTAGGCCTTTATTGACAGGACAGCTGAAGAAATGAAAGGGGCGAGAGAGGGGGGAATGACATGCAGCAATGGGCCGCAGGTCGGATTTAAACCTGGGCCCGTTGCGTCGAGGAGTAAACCTCTAGATATGGGTGCCCGCTCTACCAACTGGCGCCCATGTGCAAATTATTTTCACTTCAAATAAAATGTCGCTCTACAATTGGCTCATTTACAACTTGTCTGATCACCTGACTGCTCATATTTCATGCCTAGATATATTTGTTGGAGCAATGTTGCCGTGTTCCCAGATCTCATGTACTTTAGTGGGTAAATTGTTATCACAACCAATACTAAAGGTGACCAAAACTACAAAAAAGAGATGCAAATTGTAGCAAACCTTTGCTGTTAGAACTGCTATACCCTAAAAGAAAGTCGTTTCAAATAAGTTTTGGTTTCAGTGTCCCCAAGATGTTAGAAGCCTTTCAACTGTGACAGGAAAAAACACTGGAGGAATGTAGCTCCCTTTCACTTGCTGTGTGTTAATCACACAAACATACACACTCGCTCTCCCACGCACACACACATTTCACAGTGCAGTGCTTTCTGCCCTTAATCCTTTCGTGTGTTTTCTTTTGACAACAGAGGATTGTAGGTCAAGGGGTTGTCTTGGCCTCAGAGTTACCTTAGTAAAACACCGTCTCAGAGAGCTGAGAGCACCACGGAGAGCACGGGCCTCACCTTGATGGAGCTTTGACAAATAGAGAGAGACATTTAAAGCCCAAGTTTTTAGGTGGCAGGTGAAGTCAGTCGTGAAGAGCTCCTGCTTGAAGGCGCCGAGTAAAAAAAAAAAAAGGGCAGCGTAAAGTGCCCTGTGTTTTATTTAACATTTTTTCAGCAGAAATGGGACTCATGTTGAAACATAATAATACAGTTTGATTATTAACTTTTTTCATCCCCTCTGCCCACAGGAGTACACCATAGACGTTTTCTTCCGGCAAAGTTGGAAGGATGAGAGGTTAAAATTTAATGGACCAATGAATATTTTGCCCCTCAACAACCTGATGGCAAGTAAAATCTGGACTCCCGGACACCTTCTTCCACAATGGGAAAAAGTCCGTGGCTCATAACATGACCATGCCAAATAAACTGTTGAGGATCAAAGATGATGGGACACTGCTGTACACCATGAGGTAATTCATGTCTCAGGCGCATGTCTGAAAATACAGTCACAAAGTTGCATGTCATTTGTATTTAATGAGATTGATTTAAAGGAGTAGTTCGACAATGTAGCTAATACACTTATTTAGTTTCTTGCTGAGTTAGCGTCTGTAGGCTAAAAATGAAAATACTGCCAGCAGCCAGTTAGCTTAAAGGGCTTATTATTGTTAAAAGTGAGATTTCCATGCTTTTTTTAATTATAAAGCAGGCCTAGGTGCTATAAATACTGGGAATGTATCAGAATGCTCAATACATGGAGAAATGCACAGCCTATTTACAGAAACGAGTCCTCAGAACTTCTCTACGGTTGTTATGTCATAACTGCACTATACATAGATAGAAGGTGCCGCCACAGTGCCCAGAAACCTAATTTATGTGCTCTCATTTCATTTTGTCCAGTCTGAGAGTGTTCACGACGCTCTGCTGTCATTTACGTTCATGCTCGTTTCTCTTCTGTCCATTGATCTCTGTTTCACAGAGCGCAGGGCTTTGCATACACACGGCATGGCATGGCATAGCATGGCACAGCACGGAGCGGAGCATACAGCATGTAAACACTCGCCCGTCCGCTAACTTGTTGCTCTCGCTACCAATTAGCTGCTCTGTTTCAACAATGTTAGCAACCCTAAGCTAAGGCTGCTGGCTGTAGCTTCATATGCAGTGAACCGATATGAAAGTGGTATCGATCTTCTCAGCTAACGCTCTCTAACTTGACAGAACACCTACCTTGCTAAAGCATGTGTTAGCCTTATGGAAGTACGTCCAGAACAAAACAACATTATTGTTCACTAGAGCCCGACCGATATATCGGTGGGCCGATATTATCGGCCGATATTAGGCATTTCCCGATCCCGATTAAAAATGGCCAATAAACATTTTATTCGTTATTGTGTTTTTGTACAAGTTTCATGTCTTAAGTTTGTATTTTTATACATTTTATTTATCAGAACTTATATTTTGATGTTCCTTATTATTATTTTTATTTTAGTGAGAACTCATAAATAACTACAAAAAACTAATATTATGGAAATGTGTTTATGTTTTGTCACGCGTTTCTGGATTCTTTAAAAAAAAAATATATATATATATATAGGATTATCGGATTTTTAAATATCCGACCAAATATTTGTATTGGTATCGGCCTTAAAAATCATTTATCGGTCGGGCTCTACTGTTCACATATATTCTTAATGCATCCTATTTTATCCAACTTAGCATCTTTGTTGTCAACATGCGCTTTCAGGAAAATCTATTTGAATGATAAACTGTTGCGAGTTATTTTCAGTGGTTGAATATTGTTGTATGACAAGTAGTACAGTTACATACAATGCAGATTCTTATCAAAGAGCTAACTACCATCTCACCTTGACATACATTAGTCTTTTGATGCCTAATGGTCTCTGCAGCACCCTGTTTACTTTGCATTGCTGATTACAGTTAAGATTCATTATTTTTCTATCAAAGCATTACAGATGGGAAGCGTCTTGAATAGTGCATGAGGCTTATGGGGTTTTCTTTTTCTTTCTTTTTTTGAGAAGGTGCCTAATCTGTGCTGTTTACTTTTCATAAGTCTCCTTAATTGTCTGTGAATTGGATGCAGGTTAACTGTGCATGCAGAGTGTCCAATGCATCTGGAGGATTTTCCCATGGACTTTCATTCCTGTCCACTAAAATTTGGCAGCTGTGAGTAACTCTGATGATGGTAGTGCTTCAGGGACCCAGAGTAAAATGCTATTATCTGTTTTTTCTTCTTCTTGAAGCTGGAATGCATGGCTCACTTTTCTTGCAGTAGCCCTTTAAATTTCATATATATATATATATAGATATATAGAGATATATATACAGTATATCTATATATATAATAACTGACAGATAAAAGACTTAGTGCTATAGTCACCAATGGGTATGGGGAAAGGACTCTAAACTCATCCAAATATTTTATTTTGTTAATTTATTTTGTAATGTTTTAATCACTATTTTATTGCCATTTTTTCTTTACATTTGGATGAAACATTTTTTGCTCTATGCTGCTTTTAAGACATTGGTTTAAAAACAAGGGATTATTAACAAGATCAGAGCATCAGTACATGGTGGGTCATGTCTGAAATGCCTTGACTTCTCACATTTATTACATTTCCCATTTGCTGTTAATGCATGTACAGTATGTGGCAACCTACAGTAGTTCACATGAAGCTCACAACATTCCTTTGCAGCAATCTGTAGAAAGACATGATTGGCAAGGACATTTCAATAATTGTATATTGAGGAAAAATTCAGTTTTAACAGACATTCATAGGTTATCAGACTAGCTTTCAAATTTCATATTCAGTGCATGCTGTGACTGATTGCAAAGGGCAAATGTCACAGTGCATCAATTGCTTGTTGGCATTTTATGAATTCCATCTTCAGCCACTGAGAGATTGTTTTCTCCCTACAGTATTCTTCTTTTTTTTCTAGAAACCCAGCTTAAAACACAATGTAGAGGGGGCTTTTCATTTGGGTCACTGATATAATTTCTCAAAAAATCATCAATAGCTGCGGCTGCCCCAGATTTATCCCCTATGGGTTTATCCTCTTCTCTTTTTTTAGATGCCTACACCATCTCAGAAGTGACTTATGCTTGGACTCGAAATGCCTCCGACTCCGTGGTGGTGGAAGGAGAAAGCTCCCGCCTGAACCAGTATGACCTGCTTGGCCAAACGGTCGGACAAGAAACTATCAAATCGAGTACAGGTAAGCTTTGTGGAGGTCTAGTTAAAAGTCTAGAGGGAATTAAATCCTCCTCCTCCTCCTCCCACTAACCTATGTCCTTTGCAGTAAACATACCTTAGAAAATGTCTCAGAATTGGCAAAGAAAACCCTGGATTTGGTATTTTCAAATACTTAAAGTGCTCATATTTTGCTTTTTGACTTTTCTTTCCTTTACTGTGTTATATATCTTTTTGTGCACCTTATAGGTTTACAAAATGAAAAAGCCCAAAGTCCCCCCCCCCAAAAGGGACTTACCATCTCCAACAGAAAACACTGTTCACCAAGTGCTCCAAACAGCTCTACTGTCCAGCCTTTTCTTCCGTGACTAACGTGTGTCACTTTGTAACACACGTTATAATGCTCGCCTAGCTGATAGCGTGGCACGCCCTCATACTCTGCTCCTGACTGGCTAGTAGTCCTTACCTAGGTACTGTCAGGCCCTCATTGCTTCTGACTGGCTAGTAGTCCTTACCTAGGTACTGTCAGGCCCTCATACTCTGCTTCTGACTGGCTAGTAGTCCTTACCTAGGTACTGTCAGGGCCCTCATACTCTACTTCTGACTGGCTAGTAGTCCTTACCTAGGTACTGTCAGGGCCCTCATACTCTGCTTCTGACTGGCTAGTAGTCCTTACCTAGGTACTGTCAGGACCCTCATACTCTGCTTCTGACTGGCTAGTAGTCCTTACCTAGGTACTGTCAGGGCACGCCCTCAAACTCTGCTTCTGACTGGCTAGTAGTCCTTACCTAGGTACTGTCAGGGCCCTCATACTCTACTTCTGACTGGCTAGTAGTCCTTACCTAGGTACTGTCAGGGCACGCCCTCAAACTCTGCTTCTGACTGGCTAGTAGTCCTTACCTAGCTACTGTCAGGGCACGCCCTCATACTGATTCTGACTGGCTAGTAGTCCTTACCTAGCTACTGTCAGGGCATACCCTCATACTGCTTCTGACTGGCTAGTAGTCCTTACCTAGCTACTGCGCATGTGCGACTCCCAACAAAGATGGAACAGGAGTGAGATGTCTAACTCTGTAGCTAAAACAGAAAGCTCAACACACAGGGTGAAAAGAGGAGCTGCAGCAATGCACGGTACAAAAATGTAACCGCATAAACCTATTCTGGTACAACCTCTAAATACAATGAACCTGCATAATATGAGCACTTTAAGAAATGATGAAGCCACACTAGATAGTTGTCAGTTGGCACGCAGCTAAATGTGGAAATTTAATAGCTGTTTCTAATACAACCTTTAGTGACAAAACCAGTGCAAATACAATACTAACCTGAAAACTATAATGACATCTGTAGCTCCGACCTGCTTAGGTTTGTGGAATTAGCATTCTATATATCTTTATTAACTCGGTTCCAAACTGTTTGAGTGTGAAAATCAAACTGTGAGGATTTTATGCTTATTTGGGTGTATGTTAAACCTGTCCACCTCCTACATGTTGCAGGAGGCGGCTGTAGCTTGCTCTGAAGCGCTTGCTAAGTTTTGTCTTTTTGCTCACTTGGCTTGGCTTGAAAAATACATTGAAACATTTGTTCTGGCTTCCTCTGCATGACAGAAATTCGACAAAACAGGGATTTGGCAGGCATACATCTTGAACTCCCTACTTTGTTTTGTATAAGATAAGATAAACTCTTGTCATTGCACAACTTCATACAATTTCATGGTATGAGACACATACCAGTCTGTTGTGGCTGTCAGAGACACTACTGTAAGAGAGGTTCTTCTCTACTGCTGTGTTCTTCAGTGATTTAAGTGTCTTACGTTGGTGCCCAAAGACACAGGAATTTGATGTTTGAAATGAAAAAGAAAATCTGTGTCCTGGATCCAGAAAGTGAATAACTCTGTGCATTGTAAATGTGGCATTTCACTCAAATGGACCTGCAAGAGACATTGGCAAGTGAATCCAACAGTGACTCATTAGTGGACAGGATCATTAACTCTGGTTAAGTCTAGAGTTTTAAGAGCAATGCAGGGGATAAAAAGTTTTAAAGCTAGTAAAAATGTTGTGAAGACTGTTCGGAAAAGGTTTTTAATTGACCATTTGCTAAAGCTGTCCCCCAAACAGCGAACTACAGTTGACACAGCAGACCTGTCCAGGTTTGAATTTTACAACACGCTGTAGTGATAGGGGGTAGGAAGTAGTAAAGGAGATTTGGGTCTGCTACTCCTCATTCACTGCTCCGTCGGCGTCCTCACCGGGCCAGCCCCCGCTCTTCCTTGTTGTTGTAGTTCAGGTTCTTTTTCTAACTTTGTTCGGTGTTTCACTATGGGAATTGCCTCGGCGTGACCAACTATGGTTGGTCAGCTCCAATGACACCACGTCTGTCTGTGATAGACAGGTCAAACTGTGCTGGGGCCACGCCCCCTCATATAATCACAGTCGACCGGCTCCTTACAAATCATTCTCGCTTTCTTCCCGTGAAGAAACTATACTAAACTCCCTCAGCGCTTCCAGGCTAGTTTGGTTGGTTATCTGCTAAACAGTTCACAGACAGACCGTTAAGGACTACGTTGCCAAACACAGTTTTTCCGACCCAGTCTGGATTTTTTGAGTGCAAGTGGAAAATAAGAGTTTGTAATAAATAGATTAATTCACTGGTAGCCAATAGAGAGAGAATAAGGCCAAACTGCAGCGTGATGTGTTTTTGTTTTAGAAAAGGAAATGATACTTTTAGGCCATTGTGTTAAGAGATTGGAAAACAAGTCTGGATCACAGAAATGTGAGGTGACTCTACAACATTTGAAATAAGACTGATGTCTAATATGTGATGTCTTTACTGCTTACGAGAAGAAATTTGCCATCTACCTTCTGTTGTTCCATTCATTTTTCATGTTATAAGCATGATTCTGTCGGGAACTATCATGTCACAGCAAATAAAAATGGAAATCCAAATCGAGTCTGCAACATAGATTCCTCTGAGTAAAGCTCCCTGTTGTGGCAAGACATTGTAGCAAAATGAAATACATAACACAGTGATAACTAACATGCAGGCACCATTGCAAATAACCCTCAATGGTTATTAACTTAGAAATAAACGCCCTCCAGGGTGCGCACAAACAGAGCAGAACCGAAGCAGGTGGAGGCTGCTGGGTGGAGTGGAGCAGCAGTAACAGCAGCAAACATACGTCAGCATAAAGAGTGAATGTGAGGGTCTTTAAATAGGCCGCCAGATCAGTGCAGAGAGATGTGATTGCTGTGATTGTGGTTGGTTAACTGTCAGTTGACACAGCAGAGGGTGATGCCTGACTATGTCCTGTTAGAAGTAGTAATTTGCTATGTAACTCTTTATCACGGAGGGCAAAGCAGAAGAATAACTGAAGACTGGTGACTGAACCCCGAGGGACCTCATTACACACCTGACAGATGAGCCAAAATCAACAGACCCACAATTTATAACAATGAATGTTGCCACGCTGTAACATGAGCATAAACTTATAAAGTATTGGAAGTCACCAAGCAAGCTTTAAAAAAAAAATGCATATACTGTATATATATATATATATATATATGGGTTCCTGAAGTGAAAAGGTAAACAAGGCTGCGTCCGAAATTCAATAGTAACATGTTTTTTTTAGTACTAACAGTATTTTACTAGGATATAGTAGTAACCAAATCATTAGTATGAAACCAATAGTATGTGAATTGCATACTATTTTTCAGTATGCAAACCGATAACACTACGTCGACATAAATATCCCACAATGCAGTGGTGAGAACATCCAAGACTCTTCTCATTTCTGTTTTCCGTGCCTCCTCGTCTCCTCTCTCCTCCATCCTCTGTGCCTGTGATCTGGAAATCGATTGCAGTGCGCCATCTTGAAGGATGTCTCAATTCCTAAAATATATCGCTAGGAGAGAGTAGGGTTGCCGGAGGACCTAACTGGATGCACATGTGTATCTTTTGTGTAAGTCTTTTTGACATCCATGATGTATACACTAAAAGGGGCGTGACTAACAGCTGGAATATACAAACCATGGCAGTTTTAAAAGGACGGCTCCAAAGCCTAGATGATTTTGTAAAATGCCTGTTGCCTTGACTCATTCTACTCGTGTCTCTTCCTTGCCTCATCAGGCTAAGGCTAAGGCTAAGGCTAAGAGGATATGGGGCTAAGAAAAGATTAAATGATGCACAAACTGAGAAATGAGAAGAGAGGCTAGGCAGCTTTGTAACGTCAATAACGTTGGCGAGAATCTGGTGATACGATACGTATTGCGATACATGGGTCACAATTCAATATATTGCAATATATTTCAATACCATGCGTAAGGCGATATATTGGTTTTTTTAATGTATAATTTTAGAAAAACTAATATTTAAAAAAATACATGATGTGCATAAAGTCAACTTTATGCTCAAGTTACTTTAGGTAAACAATTCAGTACACAGAAAATGTAACTGCCAGTTTGGGATTGTGATTCCCAAACTTTTTAGTGAGCATTTTATATATGCTCAAGGCCATAATGAATGAAAATACATAGCCCCTGTCACAATACATAACACATTATGTGCAATCTGAAAAAGGAAAAGACATCTGTCTATGTCAATAAAAGAACTGCTTGCACTATTCCTACAAATTCAGCCGCCACATGCATATTAGCTGCATTCACTCTTAGGGTAAAACTGCTCACTACTCATAGACACTTTAAACCTGTGACAAAGTCACTTGTAAACATTGCTTCATTGTTGGGGGGTTGTAAGACAAAAGTTTGGGAGACTTTATTTGCCTTAAAAATAACTTCCAAAATGATTGGTAGCCAGGCTAAGGACAAAAAATAATAACATTACTGGTTAAAAAAAATCCCTGCTGCTTCATTTTATACAGCCTGCAACAATTCCACCAATTGTAAAAAAAGAAAAAGAAAAATAAAATGTTGTTAATGGGTGGGTGATGGTGATGAGAAGATCTGAAAGGATGTACAATTAATTCCCTGTCATTGGGCGACAGCACTGATCTAATTTTAGCAACACTTCTTAGAAGGATGAAGGAGCTTTTGAAATACTGGACAATAATAGCAGTGATCATAATGCTGAGAAATGTGTTGGCGTGCTATAATTATTAGGGTGTTTTAATTTTTTGATAAATTTTGCCTAAATGGAGTATGCCTAACTGCCATTATGCCATTACTGCAAACCTTTTTAATGCAACTGCATATTGGGTTGGTTTAATTAGGTTGATAGTGTTTTTTTCTACTTTGAATACTTTGTCAAATAAATCATAATAATATTTGAGGAAGTTGCTTCTGTGGTGGACATGTGAATAATAGGTATCATGATTTAGGAAATTGCAAAGAGTGAATTAAATTTGAAGATTGTGAAAGAGTTAGAGAAGTTTGTTGCTGGTGGAGGATATTGACCTTGGGGTTATCAACCTCCAGACATTACCGGTAAGTGAAGCGAGAAGTTGGTGGTTTGCAAAGCATCACTTTGCATCGCATTCGCCTGAGTTTGCACAGTGAGTCCTCTTCTCACAAGCTGCCCCAGTTTTCATTCTTGGAACTTTTATGTTTATGTTTCAGCAGTTCGGTATTTCAGGGTGGTGTGGGTCAAAGCATCGAAAAAAGTGTCAAGTCTAAACCTGCTTTTGTTGATCGCAGACAGTGCATGTGATATCCCTGTAGCACTAATCCTGATAATCAAGTAATTAAAGAGGTTTACCAAATCTAATAATCGATGATTGCAGATCCGTCGACCCCAGAAAAACAGACTTCATAACTGCGTCCACTTGCAAAGTGCTCCACCATTACTCCCAATAGGTATCAATTACCAGTATAGAGCATTTCCCCCCGGTGACTGCGTACTGCTATCGAGGGAATGCCTGCTTCAATTCCATTGTGTAGGAATATCCTTTCATGCACTAAATGCTCCTATCTAGGTTAAGTGGTGTATGATGCCTCGGTAGAAGGCAGAATGCCTGCCAGTGACTGTTTCTCCTGTTTAACTAGTCACTCCACATTATGTGATTGGCTGAATTTAAATTAATCATTCATTATTTGTGTGTCAGTGTTTGGTATAGCGTACTTGGAAACTAGGTCATTTGGCACAAATGAATGTGCTCCCAGGCTTCAGGGGGGACGTACATCTTGCATAAGCCTGTAAACATGTCATACACTGTTACAAAAGTCCCACTATTCAGCCATACATTTATGTGTCACGCAGTCATGTTTGACACCTTACTTGAAAGCACTTACTGGTTCAGTTTTATATGAATCTCACTTGTTTTGTTTGCTGTTAAAAACATTGTTTGTGTAACTGCATGAATTATACATTTACTTGACAATGTATATAATATATGGCGTTCCAGCAGTAATGTCATTGTAACTTTAACATTCACTAATTCATGTGTAATTTATTCAGTGTGACAATGACTATTATTGCCCATACCAATCTTCTTGGTTCTCTCTCTATAACTTGCTCTCACACCAACAATTCTAACTTGTCATGGCCAATTTATACATCAAAACGTAGGTATTCTTGTCTAGTTTCAGCCAATGTGCTCATGTATGCGATATGAATTATAATCTTCGCTCATCGACCTTTCACATGACAAGAGTTCCCAATCTTCCTCCATTCACTGCCATGTTAAACATCGTCCACATTTCTGAGCAGAACGCAGAGCGAAGCACTTTTTTTACATTGCTGATACGCCCATATTTCTAAGTTTATCCACATAAATATTATATCAATACGTTCACAAAGGCCTTCTGGTGCCCCTTATTTTATTGATAGCTAGTATCCCTTTGATGATATGATCATTTGTTTGAGAGCTTGTTCAGTATCTGGTGACAGCAGGTGCCAGGTGCGGTCGTTAACTGATTACAGATCAAAGAGATGACATCACAGAGATGAAAGGCTTCCTATTGGTCCTTAGTAACCAGGCAACCATACTCTGTATATCTGTCTGTTGACATCTATCTGTCTATCTGTCTCCCTCTCTCTCAGAAACACACACAGACAGACACACACACATAAGGTCTTAAATAGGTTTTAAAAAGTTATATCTCTGAAGGGTTAAGACACTTATTATTTTTTATTAAGTTTTATTGCTATTCGCATGTGCACCAAGTAGGAGGCACACTGATAACATTTCTGTGGAATTTTCTAGTTTGCTATATCTTGTACACTTATCTATCTCTGTACACTTATCTATCTTTGCTCTTATCTTTGCTGTTGCAAACCGCAATATCCCCACTGTGGGACAAATAAAGGTTTTTCTTATCTTATCTTTCTTATCTTATCTTAACATTATTGTAGTGTTTATATACTGAGTAAACATATGACATAGTATTTCTGTTTATTAAAACCTGGAGGCAGCAGAAAAGTTACCTTGCACGGCAGCTGGATTCTCGCCATATCACGCAAGAATCACAGGATTACATATGACACGGAAATCCATCTTGTCAGGCTTCAAGTAATGCGTTTTTGTCCAGCTTACCGAACCAATCATCGTCCGGTGAGGAGCTACTGGCAGGTATGGCTGTCGTTTAGGTGTGTGTAGTCTTGCGTTGCCAGACCCTCCTCCACAGCGCTGTGTAGGAGACTAGTCCACACAGCATTCCCGGATGGGCGAAAAACGTGCTCTCGTTAATTGTCATTACTCTAAACCAATCACAATCGACGGTGCTAAGCGCCGGACAAAAAAAAGAGCTTCAGGAAGGAACTAGTTTTGGTGGAACACGTGTACGTTCAAAAGTAGTTTTAGTTGTCAACAGAAAACTCAGATTGGACAGATAGTCTAGCTAGCTGTCTGGATTTACCCTGCAGAGATCTGAGGACCAGGTAACCATAGTCCTCAGATTGGACAGATAGTCTAGCTAGCTGTCTGGATTTACCCTGCAGAGATCTGAGGACCAGGTAACCATAGTCCTTATAAATCCACCAGAGGTTAGAACGCCAACACAAAGAATGCGTAAGCTAGCGGACATCCAGCCGAAAAAGAGAGACAAGGTGTGTGTAACAGCTGGAACTGTTTAGAAGTGATAGACAGATGGTTCATCCAATGACCTGCCAGGTATTCTTTGAAAGGGCATGACCTCTTCTAAACAAACCATTTCAATGACGGCTTTTCAAATGGTTCTGTGTAACAACCCACCTGGCGCGTCAAGTTAGCAGAAACAAGCTGTAAACACAACATGGTCATATTAGCATTTTTGATGTTGCTAATATGACGGGCGAACTTGTAAGCAAACCATATTTACACATCCAGCAGATATGGAGCAACTTCAGTAGGGATTATCAGAATGCTTTGAAGCCTTGATCGTTGCCATGGTTATCAACGTCCAAATCAAATTATTGCGATTTTAAACATATTGCAATATTTTGCGATATATTGCAATTTATAAAAAAATTTTCCAACTTCTAATTTTTCCCTATTTCAAATGACGTCCCCAAAAGGAAACTTTGTCAACATGTATTTCATCTAAAAAGAAACATTTCTCTGTTTGTTCATCTCACTTCAATGTAATTGCGGCAAAATGGGACAAACTGCACATATATAATAAAAGATCCATACTTGGCGTCAGTGTATTAGAGCCCGACCGATAAAATATTTTTAAGGTTGATACCAAGACGAATATTTGGTTGTATAAAAATCTAATTTTTCCGATATATCGACTGATATACGTATATTTAAGAAACAAATCCGGAAACACGTTACAAAACATAAACAGATTTCCCTAACATTAGTTATTTGTAGTTATTTATGAGTTCTCACTAAAATAACTTTAATAATTAATTGTCACAACAGAACAGAGGAACATCAAAATATATTAACGTTCTGATAAATAAAATGTATAAAAATACAAACTTAAGATATAAAACTTAAAGTCCTTTGAAGAAAAACACATTAACAAAAGAAAATGTCAGTGTTGCCAACTGGGACGTTGTAGAGCGTCCTCTGGTGGACAAACTATGCAACGCCAATGCTCATAACATGGTTGACAGTCCGTTTTTATTTTTTAAATATTCATTTATCAGAATCATTTATTTGTCATTTTAAATTATTCTGATGAATAATTATTTAATTATTGATACAGTAGTGTACAGTATCGGTGCTGTATTGATTTTTTCCCCCACCCCTAATCATTAGTAAATGTGTCTGCCCGTCTCAACTGTCTGTCAGCAGCAGTTGACTTTTATTTCCTCTCCCACTGTAGCAAGTAAGGGGAAACTGCCTTCTCAGGAAGTGGCAGCGGAGGCTTTATCTGTTAGGGTTAGGGCTCAACTCCTTTTGCGTCAGCAAAGACATCCCCAGAACCTTGTTACTTCTACTTCATGGAAAGCACTATGACTTCTCTTTCACATTCTGGTTCAGCCTCTCATGTTCAGCAAGAACAGATACCGAGTGCAAAGTATCGTCAAAGTCTGCTCCAGGATTATCGGACTTCCTGTTGGACCCCTTTTCACCCTCTGTGAACAGCAGACTGTAAGACCAGCGGGCAGAATCCAGAAGGACCCCTCCCATGATCTGTCCCCTGCATTTGAGTGGCTTCCCTCTGGGCGCCGCCTTCGTTGCCCGTGATGCAGAACTCAGAGGAGAAGGGCAACCTTTGTTCCCAGGGCTGTGCAGCTCCTCTCAACTGTCAGCCATCCCTGACCCCCCTCCTCCCCTGACATCTGCTCTGTGACACAGTGACAGACTGCAGCCTCCCTTCTCCTTCCTCCACTTTCTTTCTTTTATTTTTCTTTACTTTTCGGACAATTAATTTTATTATAAAACGTGTTGCTTGCTGCTCTCTTATTGGACTTCTATTGCACTTTTGCACTTCAGTTATTATTTATCTGTCAGAACCAGTCCTCATACCTCTGCCTCATGCCAATCTGAGGTCAGTGAGACGTGCAAATGACAGACGTTAAAGAACTCTTCTAAAAATACTTTCTATATGGATTGGCAGCCGGCTTGCTTTTCAGTTCAATTCAGATGGAAAATGACAGGGAAGTAAGGGGACAGTCAACAAGAAAGCAGAACAATCAAATACTTAGCACTTACTGTTACAGTTTTCATGAATCTCACGTGTTTTGTTTGCAGTTAAAAAAGGTGTGTATCTGCACACTGGAATTATACATAAAACCCATGACTGAACAGAATGGAATCAGTGCTTTTAATATTTGGTCTGTAAAAGGGGAATTTCACCACTGTTTTATAAATTCTAAGAAAATATCCGTGATGATGTTTTTTTTTTACCAGTGAGGGAGGGTCTAATGTAGGACGCTATGGAGTTGCATTATGGGAAGTGCGGGATCCAGTTTAGCTTGACCCATACTAAAGTCAGGATATCTCGGCCTAAATCCCCATGAAGCTTCAATTTACAAAGCTTGTTGTTTCTTGTGTGAGAGTCAGTGCCCACTGTCGGACAGGTAACACCGTGCAGTGTGACCTGAGTGAGTGTCAGCAGGAGCCTTTTTTCCTATCTGTAGGAAACATAATGTGATCACCATCTTCTTGCTATAATTGCTGTATTTTCTCAGTGAAGCGATCACATCTCTGCTAGAGAAAATCCAGCTACATTCCTTTCTTGTACATCCTCCTCCTCCCCCATCCACAACACAGGCATCGGGGCTGGCATGCAAATTAAATTACAGAAGATATAGAGCTCTATAGTGTACTGAGAATGGACTCAATTCCACTAAATTCCTGTGTGTGTGCGTGCTGAAAGAGAGAATTAGTCCTCACATAACTGCTAGAAACACATGCAATACAACTACAGAGCTACAAAAAAGGGGAATAAAAAATATTTTGGGATTAATCCTTGGAATTGACAACCCCTCCCCCTTTCTTGCTGCTGAAAAGGAGTTTCCTCTTGCCAAGTGGCAGTGTATATCAAGGCCTTTATTTCAGAATCGCGGCAAATGAGTTGTTTCTCTGTTCTGTTGCCATGGGTAACATCTTTTTCTTCACATGTCTAATCTTGGCTTCTCTTTTGAGATTTGGCCCAGTCTGCAAGTGCAGCATTGGCAGTCATATACGGCCTTGTCAGCTATTAGGCTTGCTCTGTGGCTAGGAAATCATACTACCTACTTTTCTATGTATCGATGGATAATTTGATCATATACTTTATGTAAGCTTTAACTTTATGTAATAGATTGCTGTCTAATCTACTTCTAAGACTGTTGGTATCTTAAAGCTGCATTCTATACAAGCTACATGTACAAATGCTTTTACTTTCTTATATAATGTGATTGATAATGGTCAAATGCTCTGAATCATGAAACAGAAAGTCAAGAGAAAACCAAATTTCAGTATTCAAGTTTTGCCATGTTTGGGTATAAAGAGTAGAGTTGTCTTTAATAGCATAGCATTTTATTCATCTTGTAATAAAATATCATTGTGACAGCAGTGGTGCAGTAAATATGTGTGTGTGTGTGTGTGTGTGTGTGTGTGTGTGTGTGTGTGCATATTCTTTGTAATTTAGCAGTATAGTTAGCAGTGGCAAGGACCATGATACTGTACAGGTCCCCCCACTTTGTTAAGGGCCAATTACAGTGCTGCTCATGAGTATAGGAACCCCTGCTTAAGTTTACTAAAAATCATCTTTTGGAAATTGATCTTATTGCCTTAATTAAATAAAATAAATAAATGTTCTGCCTTAAAATACAGGGGCCATAAGTATACACCCCTATGTTAAATTCCCATAGAGGCAGGCAGATTTGTATTATTAAAGGCCAGTTATTTTATGGATCAGGATACTATGCATCCTGACAAAGTTCCCTTGGCCTTTGGAATTAAAATACACCCCCCCTTCCCCCACACATACACACACATCATCACATACCCTTCACCATACAAAGAGATAGGCATGGGGAACCTTCCATAAGATCATCTCTCACTGCAAATCAAACCAGCTGTTAAGCTAACTGAAATAAAACCATGCTAATCTCTATGTATGATGTAGGGTATGTGATGATATGGGGGGCTTATTTTATTTCCAAGGGAACTTTATCAGGATGCATAGTATCCTGATCCATGAAATAACTGGCCTTTAAAAATTAAAAATCTGCCTGCCTCTATGGGAATTTAACATGGGGGTGTGTATACTTATGCCCCCTGTATTTTAAGGAGGAACATGTATTTATTTATGAGACATTATTCAACCATTCTCCTTTAAGGTTGGCTTTTCCCTCATTTTTTAATTAAGGCACTAAGATCAATTTCAAAAAGATGATTTTTATTCCTCTTTTTAGTCAACATAAGCAGGGGTTCCTATACTCATGAGCAGCACTGTAATTGGCCCTAACAAAGTGGGGGGAAATAAAATGCAGAAAATGAATCGGGGAGTTGACACACTCTCACACAGAGACAACTAAGAGATACTTGGTAATGTTTTACGGGCATTTTGAAGAGACACTTCTGTGATTTAATATTATATACCTATACTGTATATATATGTATATATATATATATATATATATATATATATATATATATATATATATATATATATATATATACCTACATAAATCTTAAATTTAGTAGTATTTTCATAATAATTTTCCTTTAGACTTTTAAAGAGTAACCCCCGAGTTTTTGCTGAAGTGCCTCTACCCTGGAAATTCAAAAACAGATCCTAGATCGCACCCGATGCACGTATACTGTGCAGGTGTCAACACTTGGGCTTCAACACCATTCAACAGACTTTATTTTATGTTTTAAATTCACTGCTACATGTAGCCACATGCTATAAAGCCAGGCAAACCTGTAAACTTGGTTGCCAATTTTCTTATTTCCTCCCCCCTTTATTGATAGGAGCTCAGTTGTTGACAAAAGCTGCCTCCATATACATCATCCTCCAGATCAGCTGTCATGCATAGGTGTCGATTGCAAGCATGCAAAATAAATTTAAATTAACTGAGTTGAGATTACTGTATGAGTGCATTGAGTAATTAAAACGGCTCAAATATGATATTAGAAACAGTAGTAGCAGTAGCTGCAGTGATGGTGCTTTAAAGTGACCCTGATTATTGTCTCTACAGGTGAATACACAGTGATGACAGCTCATTTCCATCTGAAGAGGAAGATTGGCTACTTTGTCATCCAGACGTACCTTCCGTGCATCATGACAGTCATTCTTTCCCAAGTGTCTTTCTGGTTGAATAGAGAATCAGTGCCGGCTAGGACTGTGTTTGGTAAGTGTCTGCCTTTGGTCCTTTCATACAAAGATGCATTTCAAATGGACAATTAACCCGTATCTTAATGAACCTACCATCAATGTAAGTCAGATTACTCAAACACATGATGGCATAGGGTTTTCACTCTAGTTATGTCAAAATGACCTTTGTCAGTATGGGGGGGGGATTGAATACAGTGAATCGCTGAAAGTTGCTGACAAATGGTGGGAGCAGGAGAAAACAGGGCCACATTCAGCCCCGACAAAACGTGGCAAACTGTTTATTCAAACTGAAACGCACTGCTGTGCTCTGCCTTTTCATCACCACGAGTTTACATACACAACGCTACTGATTGGGTATCACATGTGACACAGCCACTAAATGAGAGACACACCCACCAAATAGAGAAAACATATCTCAAAGCCCATTGCACACTGTTTCACCGCAGAAACATGTTGTTCAACCCGGGCTGCATCTCATGGCCCTTATTTGATAGCTCCATGACTCCTCGCTCCTAGGCTGAACCAGAACTTGTTCTGTCCCTCCTCGGTGACCGAGGAGCGAGCATCAAGGATGGATCATCGAGGAGCTATAGCCGAGGATACACGAGAGCAGCCTTCCCGGAAGCCATGCAGCTGAAAGAGTTGCTAACGGCACCCAAACAGCTGACAAATTCATGTGACGCTTCAGAGGAAAGGATGACTCATCCCCCTAAAACACTTTAGCTTGTTGCCTCTCTCCTCCCATGATTTCCTCGCGAGCAAGGGAGGCAATCGTAGGACTCAGGACTCAGCGATTTAAGGACTATGAGATGAAGCTCCGGAAACCGGAGCAAAACGGCGCACACCGTTTTCAGATTAAACGTGCCCTAAAATATGAAGCTTAGCGTAAGTTCAGCCAGGAAGACTATCTCATGTTATTGACTCTCTTTCTTCTCCTGCTTCCTCTTTTCAGCTGAGTAGGGGCCTTTACTCTTTTAGTTAAACCAACCAGATTTAGCCCCACTCTCCCAGCATCCTCTTCATTCATCACCATCACCACCACCAGTGTCTAGATACCACGAGTATCCTGCATTACTCCTTTAAAATATGATGGCGTCACAATGATAATTTGATGATGTTGTGATAGGGTCTAATCTGCAAAGACTTTTTTAATTGTGCACTTGTCAATAAATAATTGTCCAATTAACATAAGATCTCTCCTGATTGAAAAATAGGAAAGGGAAACATTAATACTTTTATGGCACCGACCGAAATACTCATATAATAAAATGATTTATCTTTCTGTGCCAAATTTCGGTTCCAAAAGCGTCTGTGAGCCAATAATCTTGAAGCATTCTTGCGTGTAAGGACCTAAAGTCGCCGGCGATTGGCTGTCTAACTTAACTTAAAACACGTCATGTGAAAGAGACACCACCACCACGTGGAGGACTTCTGAGGATACTCGCAGTCTCACATCAGTCCTCTCTCTGCATATTGTCAGAAAGCGGAGAGCTTTATTTCTACAGCAACAAGGCAATTCAATTACATTCCTTTGCACCTAGTTCTCTATTAGTTCATTGTTGACAACAGGGTAGTATTGTTAAAGGCTTGTGTCATTATGCAGTTTGCACTAAAAAGTCTGTTGTTTGCAATCCTTTGCATTTTAAGTAGTTCAGTATTAGCCTGTACACAATGTCATTTATTTATTATTTATTATATGTTCATGGCAAAAAGGTTTCTTTTTTTTGTTAATTTTGGCCAAGTTGGGATTGATACCAATCCCGAGTATCTGACTGGCGCACTCCTATCCAAAAGCACAACCAATGTTAATGTTACTCTAATTTTCCACTGCGTGGTATCTACTCGACTCGCCTCGACTCGACTCGCCTTTTTTGGTTTTCCATTACGGAAAAAAGTCCCTGGGACCTGCTACCAGGTACTTTTTTTCGTACTACCTCAGTCGAGGTTCTAAGCGAGCTGATGCCATACCAAAAGGTGACGTGGAAACCTGCAGGCTGCTGGTTGGTCGGATCGCTGCGTTGTTAGCAGACAATAGTGCGGAGTGTGTGTCCGGAACAAACGGGACATTTAAAAAAAATCTAGCCAGACACCGACAGATTATCTACTCTCTGCACTATTCTCACTTTAACTGTTCAATATTAAGGGCTATTAGGGGATTTATGTTGTTTCCAATATTGCACACTGTTACTTTAAAAAAACAAGACAATATATCAAAGAAAAGTTTTTATTTAGCTTTTCAAGTAGCGCATCAAACCCTCCCGTCCATCCCGGTCTTCTTCTTCTGCACCCTGTGACGGTGTCCCCCCCGGCTCTGCTGTCCCAGATGCATCCCAGTCGTTGTCATAAGCCTCCATGACTCTCATAAAGATTATCTGGCACAGCAGGTCAGAACCAGAGATTTCACCCGTCGGACATCGGCCACCAGACGGTCTGCGGGCGGCGGTTTTGCAAAAGCGTTAATGCTCTGAAACACAAACGGTACACAGCAGACATATTTTGGTGTGCAATCATGGTTGCTAAAGTTTCATGTACTTTATATAGCGTATAGTAAATACTGACTGTGACCCTGAACACACGCAAATGTTAGCTAACGTTACCAGGGCACTTAACTTACCCTTTCGTGTCGGCGAACAACAGTCATGTTGCCGTCTGAACTCCGTCGGAATTCCCAAACTCCTGTTTTTTTTAGCGGTGATTTTTGTAGCTTCCTTCTGCTTCTTTAGAAACAAAACATTTCTTCTGGCTGTTGCGAGTAGCCGACGTGCCGGTGGGAGTCGCTTTGAAAATTACGTCATCACGCGTAGCTATGGTGACCAGCCACGCTGAGGCGTTACTCAATCTGCAATGGAAAACCGGACGCAGAATGCGTCGAGTCGAGTAGAGGCGAGGCGAGGCGAGGCGAGGCGAGTCGAGTTGTTACCAGCAGTGGAGAAACGCCATAAGCGAGCAGTGTTACCAGTTTTTTTTTTAAATTGTGATAACTGTTTTGATTCACAATTAAGGTGGAAAAAAACGTTTTGTGTTTAATGTATTTGTGTTGATGTTGAAATGGATTTTAAAACATATAATCTTGAAAAAAGTATCGTTAAGGAACCGGCATCAAAACTGAAGACTTGGTACCAGATCTAAAGATTTTGAATGATGCCCAGCCCTACTTAGAGGCTCCAGTGGGTTTTTTTCAATCCAGTTAGACAAGCTACTGTTGGACTAAGCCAAGTGGAACTAATAACAGTGACCTAAGACCAGTTAGCCAAGAAGCTAAAACAGTTACAGAAGGCAAGAATAAAATATGCCCTTTGGCCAAAGATTGCAAACCTGCTGAGCAGTTCAAGCATTACTGAAGGTCAGCGATTCTTAGGGTAGAGTAGGCAAAGAGTGACCTTATACTGTAAAGAGACAAAGGACAGTACACAGAAAAGTCTGGAGAAATACGGGCTAATATACTGTGTTAATGTGAAGAAATTTTCTGTAATTATTTTTTTCATAAAAATTTTTTGGGGGACTTTTCCACTTTTATGTTTTGACAAGACAGTTAGGTGAGAAATGGGGGAAGATATGCAGGAAATCATCACAGGTCGGATTCGAACCCTGGACCTCTGCGTCGAGGAAAAAACCTTGAAGTAAACGTGCGCCTGCTCTACCGCTGAACCAACCTGGCCACTGTAATGATTTTTTACAAGTGTTTTTCCGTATTTTGCTTATTTAGTTATTTATTTATATATTTTTTGGATTAACAGAAATGTCCGTTGGGCAATATATCAATATTATATCGATATTGTGATATGAGACTAGATATCGTAATATAGTAATATGGCATAAGTGTTGTCTTCTTCTGGTTTTTAAGGCTGCGTTACAGTAAAGTGATGTCATGTTCTGATCTTAGCACTGTTGCAACTGTTCTATTATTTGCCTTTACCCACTCAGTCATAAAATCCACATTACTGATGATTATTTATCAAAAATCTCATGTGTGTAAATATTTTGTGAATGCACCAATAGTCAACACTACAATATTGTTGTGGTATCGACGTCGAGGTATTTGGTCAAAAATATCATGATATTAAATTTTCTCCATATCGCCCAGCCCTACCTTTAAATTAAGAGAATTTTTCCGTTTTTGGATTAACAGAAATGTCCATAAACTTAATGGACAAGACACTGGTTATATTCTACCTGGACATGCGTTTTTCTACAGATTTGTTTTTTTACAGTGTTATGACTAAATAAACGTATTCTGAAAAGGGTAAAACAGTAGTTACAGTGTTATGTATATTAGTTATGGGCCGGTTTTTAAGGAACACCATCTTCCTGCCAGTGTGCAGTGTCTTTCAAAATAAAATACATTGGGTTCAATTATCCAGAAATGTATAAAACAAATTACATTTTAAAGCTGTAATTGCAATACCGTGAAGCCGTGATATTTTTGCTGAAGGTTATTATACTGTCAAAATCGTATACCTGCCCATGCCTAATGTATATATGTGTTTATATAAAAATTGATTTCCTAACAAACTTTATAAGAACAGCAAAATAAATATGATTTTTGTGTGTATTTCCAGGTGTAACGACTGTTCTCACTATGACAACACTGAGTATAAGCGCGAGGAACTCCCTTCCCAAGGTAGCCTACGCCACTGCCATGGACTGGTTCATTGCCGTCTGCTACGCCTTCGTCTTCTCCGCTCTGATTGAGTTCGCCACCGTCAATTACTTCACTAAACGCGGCTGGGCTTGGGATGGAAAGAGCATTGTGACTGACAAGGTAATGATGGGAAAACGCTTTTTGACAGGCTCCATTTTCAAAGAGAATTCATTAGCATTGCAACTGCAGTTTTGTAGATTGGAGCTTCAAAAACCTTTGTTGGAGGCAGAGGGAAGCAACCATAATGGCTGCGTTAACCCTCCACAAGGGGAGCCAAAGTGCTACAACTAGAGAGCTAATTAGCTCAGTGGTTGTCTCGCATTGGCAGACCTTCTCCCACAGCGCTGCGGAGGAGGGTCCGGCTAGTCCACACAGCATTCCAGGCTGAGAGAAAAACATGCTCTGGTTTAATGGCATTTCTTTAAACCAATCACAATCGTCTTGGGCTGTGCTCTGGCCGGCGCTGCTGTAAAATAGCGTCGGGAAGGAACTTGTTTTGGTGGAGCATGTGTACTTTCAAGAGTAGTTTTAGTCGTGCAACAGAAACTCCGATTGGACAGATAGTCTAGTCTGTCTGGATTTACCCTGCAGAGATCTGAGGACCAGGTAACCATAGTCCTCAGATTGGACAGATAGTCTAGCTAGCTGTCTGGATTTACCCTGCAGAGATCTGAGGACCAGGTAACCATAGTCCTCAGATTGGACAGATAGTCTAGCTAGCTGTCTGGATTTACCCTGCAGAGATCTGAGGACCAGGTAACCATAGTCCTCAGATTGGACAGATAGTCTAGCTAGCTGTCTGGATTTACCCTGCAGAGATCTGAGGACCAGGTAACCATAGTCCTCAGATTGGACAGATAGTCTAGCTAGCTGTCTGGATTTACCCTGCAGAGTTCTGAGGACCAGGTAACCATAGTCCTCAGATTGGACAGATAGTCTAGCTAGCTGTCTGGATTTACCCAGCAGACATCTGAGGACCAGGTCACCATAGTCCTCAGAAATCAGTCGGAGTTTAGAACGCAGACACAAAGGACACAAAATGAATCTGGCGTAATTTCCTACAGCATCGGAGCAATCCCAGAAGTGGAACTTTGTGGATATGGCCTAGCTCAGTGGTAAACCTAAATGACAAACTCTGTTTAAGATATCAATAAAGAATATAAAGGGTTTGACTTCATACGGCTTAAAATAAACAGGACAGACGTACTGTATGCAAAATATAGACACCAAGCAGACAGCAAAAATAAGCTATAAACATTTATCCATGGAGAAATGATCACTTCTAGCGGATGTAATGTAGACAGATTTATTAACAGTTAAAGTAAAACAAAAATCTATCTAAGAATAAGTTATTCAAATTTGGTGAAAAAATTATTAATCATTCATTTGAAGTTGCAATATTATTGCCATAATCATGGACAATGGTTGCCTTGTGTCTCTTTGTAGGTGTTTTGTGTCTTTACTTAAGCAGTTTGTGTCTCTTTGTAAATGTTTTGGTCTATTAGTGGTACTTTTTTGTCTGGGGTTGTTTTGCCCCTTTTTGTATTCTTTTTTGTGTCTCTTTGTAATTATCTTATGTCTCTTTGTAGTCATTTTGTGTCTCTTTTGGCGTTTTTCCATTACATGTTACCTGCGCAACTCAACTCAACCACGGTGCCCCGTCTTTCTTTTTCCTTTGCAGATTAGTACTGCCTCATGCGTGAGGCAAGCGTGGCTGGTCAGGAAACTGCCATGACCTAACGCGACACACACACACACACACACACACACAGAATGTGGAAGGTGTGTTGCTTTTGATTCTCGGCGTGCGGCTGTTGCCACAGCCAGAAGACAAATTTAGTTTCAAAAGAAGTTGACAGCAAAAAAAAAAAAAAGGCTGGCTAAACTATTTAAACACGGCGGGTTTGTTCAGGAGACCAGTGAAGTCTATTAGAAGCTCTTTTCCGGTGATGCTGAGCGTTACCACGCAGCCTCCAACTGAGCTGGAAGACGAAGCAACCTGTCTGAAAGTTGTAAGTCTTCTGGTAGCTGTGCAAGAGAAATCTCAATCATTCGCAATCAGCAGAGACGGAGAGGTAGGTATATGTTAGGAGATAACATAGACACAGGTTAATTACTGCTAACTAACATGCTAGTTAACATTAGTAATTAAACCTAAACAGCTAATGTAAGTTGAAACTGTCTGCGAGCTTCTCCTGATAATACGGTAATTTGTCGACTGTGCGACAGCAAGTTGCGTGGTTATGACACAATTGTTAGCCTATTTTTATAAAAACATCTGCTATGGAGCCATAACGTGACAAGGTATGGGATTACAAGGTAACTGAGCCTTTTATACATTGTTGTGTTTCTTTAGAAATAAACAACAGACAAATAGAGACTTTAAACGCTTCAGATGTAAAGTTATTTGCTGTCAAAGTGACGCCAAAATGAATGGGAGTCAACGGGATCATAAACGCGGGTGATGGCTTCGTAGCATTAAAATGGCGCCATAGGAGTGACGCTTTGAGAAGAGAGGCTGACCCCCTTGGGTATGTGTGCTAGATGGTGAAGGGTTTCAGGGTTACAGTATATAGCTTTTGCGACTAATCCGTGTGGTCTTTCAACAGAAAAAAGAGAGGGCATCTGTCGCCAAGAAGAATAATGCCTACGCTGTAGCAGTAGCCAACTACGCGCCTAACATCACCAAGGACTCCAGCACACTTCCAACTATTGCCAAAGGTGGCGCTTTGGACCCCAACAAGCCCAAAGCAGACGGCAAAGCCTCAGACAGCAAGAAGACATTTAACAGCGTTAGCAAAATTGACAGGATATCAAGGATCATGTTTCCGGTTCTCTTTGGCAGCTTTAACCTCGTCTACTGGGCCACCTACTTAAACAGAGAACCCATTATAAAGGACATGGTCCCCTCTAATTAGAGGTAAGTTTTAATGGGTTCTGGTCTTGGGACAAAGAAACGGACCAAATATCTCCAGCAACTGTGTATACATACCTTTGCAGAGTGAAGTCCTGGAATACAGTGTGATCCTCTGTGGTCTCCGCCTGTTTTCTACACCGTCTGCAGCACTTTTGAAAAGCCCAGCTTTTGTAAATGTGTATGTATATTTATATTCATGGTTTCATGGTGACATATTGCGTGATTACTAGGGTTGGGCATCGTTTAAATTTTAACAATTCTGATTCCAATTGCTTATTTCACAAATAAGAGGAACGTTTTATTTTTAAATCAATGGTGGGTTGCACTTTTACATGACTTTTTCAATGTAAAATAAAGCCACACTTCTAGCCACTACCTGCGCTCCATGGCTGCAACACAACAAGCGCCTGGCTGCTTATGTAAATCAAAACTTGCACATATTAAAAAGAAGCGATGATTGGATTTGAAACCAAAATACTCCAAACGATTCCAATAAAGAAACGATTCTACTGGAATCGTAATTTTTGAAACAATTCCAAGTAGGAATCGGCTCTTGATGCCCAACCCTAGTGATTTCTTTGATTTGAGTGCATAATTCCTGGAAAGTATGTTTCTAGTTCCAGTATGTGGCCAGTGTACATAAATATCAAATGAAGAGTAAACACATAAACATGGACAGATAGCCTACATTCTTTTACTTCTACATGTGTTGAATTTTTTGGTAGTGCCCACTCTCTAGATATTATAGTATATATTTTTTCTTTTGAGTGAAAGGGACTGCTTTTTTTTGACATTTCTTTCTTTCTTTGCCATCTCAGAGTGGCCTGACTTTTTTTTCTTCTGTCCAAGCCAATGCAAAAACCCACTTGTATTATATTGTAACAGTGTAAAAGTTGTTTTATTATCTGTGACTGCAGGTATGGGGGCTGCAATCAAACGCTGACCTCCAGAATTCTCCAAACACCCAAGCCAAAAAAGGTTGTAGAACATACAGAGGAAGCTGCAACATTAGTGTGCCTGTGCATGTAATACCATTTAGTGCTGGTAACTTTCAGGTTTTCAGTGGTCAGTAATATTTGGAATTACAGGAAAATATCTACAGTGGCTTGAGAAAACATCTACAGTGGCTTTTTTAAAAAGAGGAATAAAAAACATCTTTTGGAAATTGATTTTAATGCCTTAATTAAAACAATTTAGGAAAATCCAACCTTTTAAGGACACCAATTTTCTTTGTAAATGAATAATGTATTGTAAACAAATAAATGTTCTTCCTTAACATACAGGGGGCATAAGTATACACCCCCCTATGTTAAATCTTTTGAATTAAGGCAATTTCCAAAAGATGTTTTTTTTTATTCCTCTTTTTAATCAACTTTAGCATGGGTGTGTAAACTTTCTCAAGCCCCTGTATATGAAAAACTATGAGAATGCATTACACTGGAAAGGAAATAAACAAGAAACAGAATTACAAAAGATGCACACAGTGTGTGTTGGGATGTTAAAAGTCATGAGTCCCTATTTAGTTTTTCTAATGACTTATGGAAAAAGCTGATATTCAGTCAAGTGCCATTACTGAATCGGACAAGCTTTGAAGGGTATGTTTATGAGTGTATGCTGCAAAGTTATGTTAACGCGGGCAGAGTTATTGATAAAAAAAATCTACTTGTAATACTGAAAAGGATTTTCTACACTGTAAAAACTATAATATATCAACCCTGTCTCCTAAAAATCACGTTACCATTGAAACAAAACTTCTTAGTTAAGTTTAGGAAAATGTAAATGTAACGTGATGTAAATTATGTTACGGAATCCCTCGAAACAATTAAGAATGCAGATTTGTTGTCTAAGAACATAATTATTAGGAGACAGGTCTGAATATACTGTACGTATAGTCAATAGAAACATCATTAACTGAAATAACTTTCAATTGTTTCAAAAAAACTAATTTATCATTTTGTTGACCACTAGAGGGCAGAAACGCCCTATACAAAGCTGACCGAAACACAACCATGAAAAAGTCTTGTCTGATAAAGTTTTTGACTAACATATTAGCAAACAAAATGCTTATTTACGCATTAAAAAGAGACACAGAGCAACGTTATCATCACACTGGACCTGTTTCCAAATGCAAGTCCAGTATTTTCTCTACTTTTAGCTCTGTTTTGGTCTCCACCAACTTTTGTGGGAAATAACTGGGACTTTGGCCTTTTAAGCACACTAATAAGCTTTATTCACAAGTTCTTTTTCAAATGTTGTACATTTTATTTCATACCGTATTTATTTGAGCAAGGTTAGATAAAATAAATAAAAAATGTACCAATTAATATGGTGTGGTTTAAATGCACACAAACTCAGATTCCCCAGATAAACAATGTGAAAATGAACTTTAAAAAAAGAAAAATGTGTAGCCTCTGTCACAGCTTTTTATTTGCATCCTACTGTATGTTGGTAGTAACTCTGGAGGACAGTGTGGATTTGTTGGTGTTGACTAGAGCACCATGGCAGTACCAATCAGCATGTCTGCTATTATGATTTGAAGTGATTATTCTTGCCCAGTGTTTGGTTATTCACACACATTTCATGATCCCACAAGCTATTTTGAACCAATTACAGATATGAAAGGAATAGGACTGCAAACACAGGGCTGTTTTGTGCCAAGATGAACTCTTATGAATCATGTGTTGATGGTCACATTCCTCTGCCAGCAGTTATTTTGTGTAATAGGCCTAAGGTGAGAGGATCCAGCCAGGATTTTGTTTTTTTAATATCATTAAATTGTCATAGATTTGTAGTTTCATCTCATATTTGTATGCAGATTGTTGTTTACACTAAAACTTTGGACTGACTCAAGCCATATACAGTCATCATATAATCCTGTTCCATGAGACAGAATAACAGGGACAACCAATGATTGTACTATGAGCATATGTAGGATTGTATAAACCCATTTTGAAGATGGGGTTGCTCTATTACAGTCTGTGCTATAGATGCTGCATATCAAAAAACACAAATCATGTTCGGTCCCATATCAGTAGCCATATATGACTACTATTATTTTTTCTCCATAAAGTAATATGATTTTCCTTTAAATCAACATACACACTTGACATAATGTCACTGTTGAATCAATATTTGCATGACTATGAAAGCATTTTCAGTTTTCTAAATTGTTTTCGGATTTCAATTATTTTTAATTCCAATTTTCTCCAACATCCAAATAGAATCTTAAACATTCCAGATACAATGATTGTTCAACAGGTGGATGCTTGATTCAGTGCACAGTTTTTAATAAAAACATATTTCAATTCTTTATATCTAGTTTGTGCCATGTTTTTGAATCCCAGCCTGACCAATGCTAGATTTTTTAAAAGCTGATACTAATATTTGAAAAATCCCCCCTGTCTGTCGCTAGCAATGATGACGCAGTGATTAGTGACTATTCTCTCCGACCAATCAGCAGTCTGCAGGTTTTCACGTCACCTTTTGGTATCGCCTCAGCTCGCTTGGAACCTCGACAGAGGTAGTACTACAAAAAGTACCCGTTAGCAGGTACCAGGGACATTTTTTCGTAATGGAAAACCAAAAAAGGCGGGTAGAGTCTAGGCGAGTAGATACCATGCAGTGGAAAAACGCCATCATGTGCACACTGTTTTCAGAATGAATGTGCACCGTCTCTATAAAATGATTTACCATACAACAAAACTGCATTGTTGGTTTGAGGGAAACATATGCTTAACGTTGGGGTTAAGGTTTTGAATTGAACCAAAACTACTGAAGTAAGTAAAGTACAATACGTAAACCAGTCAACGTTGACTTATGGTTTCATACGGGACAAGAACAGGTGTCTTTTTTTTACCATCCATCCACTCTGCCCACTCTATGCTGATTTGATCTGTGATGTGTCAAAAACAAACGTGATCCAGGAGAAACTAAGTAACGTAACTGAGAATGCAGTTTCGATGTGTGGGAATGCATTTTTTTAGGAGACCTGGCTGGCCGGTATTCATGTATCAGCTGTGAAAAGAATATTTCAGAAAACAGGACTGTGATGAAATCTGCAGTGCTCCAAAAGTTCTAGCTTCTCTCTTGAAGCACAATTATGGCCATAAATTTACAGCCCAGCCCAGTCGGATCATGGGTCCGTGAGTGAGGCTGCTCGGCCCCCCTCTTCAGCGAGAGAGGATGCTGTTTAACAATGCTTGGATGCTGCCAGGGACTATCATTACGAGTGTGTTGATAAAACCCACAAAAACGCCCCGTGGCGCTGAGCTGTTATGCAAAGCTCGCTGAAGTTTTGTCCAACACTCCATCGCCTCAATCCAGTTGACCTTGTTCATCCACTCAAACGCTGTGGCCAGACAGAAATCAATACTGATGGGTGTGAGGTGTCTAGCAGGACCGCTTACATACATGTCTACAAATCTTCATAATTGAAGTGATTGTTGACTTCACAGAGCTCTTACAACTAGATAATAGACTGCATGTCTGTACAGATTTCAAAACAGTTGAGTTAAACTTTTGAATGAAAGTCTTTAAGAGAATCTTGAGAATGCAGTTTCAATCTAAGACAGTGGGTTGAGAAAGTTTACACACCCATGCTAAAGTTGATTCAAAATAGGAATAAAAAAAACATCTTTTGGAAATTGATCTTAATGCCATATTTCAAAAGATTTAGTAAAATCCAACCTTTTAAGGACACCAATTTTCTTTGTCAATGAATAATGTATTGTAAATAAATAAATGTTCTCCCTTAAAATACAGGGGGCATAAGTATACACCCCCCTATGTTAAATTCCCATAGAGGCAGGCAGATTTTTATTATTAAAGGCCAGTTATTTCATGGATCAGGATTCTACCTTCACCATACATAGAAATTGGCATGGTTTTATTTCAGTTAGCCTAATAGCTGGTTTGATTTGCATTGAGAGATGATCTTATGGAAAGTTCCCCATGCCTATCTCTAGGTATGGTGAAGGGTATGTGATGATGTGTGTGTGTGTGTGTGTGTGTGTGTGTGTGGGGGGGGGGGGTATTTTAATTCAAGGGAACTTTATCAGGATGCATAGTATCATGATCTATGAAATAACTGGCCTTTAAAAATAAAAATGTGCCTACCTCTATGGGAATTTAACATAGGGGGGTGTAAACTTATGGCCCCTGTATTTTAACATAGGGGGGTGTAAACTTATGGTGCTTGTTATTTATTTACAAAGAAAATTGGTGTCCTTAAAAGGTTGGATTTTCCTAATTTTTTTTAAATTAAGATCAATTTCCAAAAGATGTTTTTATTCCTCTTTTTAGTCAACTTGAGCATGGGTGTGTAAACTTTCTCAAGCCACTGTAGTTTCAAACTACTGCCTTAAATTGGACGGTGACTAAAGATCTGACGTCTACAGTCAATTTATTTGATTACAGTAACAGGTCAACCGGCCACTCCTGTTGAATTACCCTGGAAACAGCTTTACCAAGCCAAAGGTTGTGTATGGAAATGATTTAGAACTTATAAACTCTTTCAAGGAACTTGATCTAAAATGTTTGGCAAATATTGGTTCCCTGTTCAAGTGAAGTAACAAAACAACGATTATGAAATATATTTTTTAAATGACCAAGGAAATCAAAAAGTCTGAATGCAGTTTCTCCACCAGTAAACATAACAATATGTAAGAAGGCCTCAGCTCAACACACCACACAAAAGCAACATCTTATAATTGAGGTTGCTATGGGGACACACTGGCCATGCTATAATGTGGTGAGCTATAAATGAGCCAGATCAACCCAACAGGCAACCAAATTAAAGGTGCTCTAAGCCATGTCACGCGTGTTTTAGGCTAGATTTGTTGTCACATACAGCAAACATCTCCTCACTATCTGCTAGCTGCCTGTCCCAGAACACGCTGTAAAAAACATCTCCTCACTATCTGCTAGCTGTCTGTCCCCTGAACACACTGTAAAAAACATCTCATTATCTGCTAGCTGCCTGTCCCAGAACACGCTGTAAAAAACATCTCCTCACTATCTGCTAGCTGCCTGTCCCAGAACACACTGTAAAAAACATCTCCTCACTATCTGCTAGCTGCCTGTCCCAGAACACACTGTAAAAAACATCTCCTCATTATCTGCTAGCTGCCTGTCCCCAGAACACACTGTAGACATGCAGCAAAGAGCCACAGGTTAAAGTCAAACCTGCGACCACTGCGTCGAGAAGCAAATATTTGTGCGCCCACTCTACCAACTGACCTAACCTGGCCACACTTGATTTTTTTGTTTTTGTTTAAGTCATCCAAATAGCAGTGTACTTGATAGATTTTCTTTTTAAAAAGGTCTACATTAGAAATATGGAACTTTTTAACCAAGTTACCACAAAAAGGATTGATTCCATGCAACGCTCTTTGCAAATACGATTAATCACTTTCATTGAATTTTGGGTGAAAATTGAAATTGTTTCAAATCAGCATCCTGACAACCTCATCCACTCAACATACGCTCCTCTGATCTTAACTATCAGTCAAAATAATTTATAATTTCTGCTTTATTAGCTCAAATATTAGGTATAACTCTATATAAATGAGGGTTATTGATCATGGATTCCAAAAGGTAGTGTAAAACTAGTGGTAGTAAGGTGGTGGTAGTGAAGTAAAAAAAAGAAATTATGTGTTGAAAATGTCAAATGTCAAAAAGGGGTAAAAAAAGAAAAGAAAAAAAGTGTCAATCTTTTTGACCCAGGAGGACAACACAAGGGCTAATATCATGTTCCATTATTTTATATTATTTGATATTTTCACATTTCACAGTGCATTATTCACATTCATATTGTCTTGCATCATAATAACTAAGCAGTCTTTGCTGGCTGCCATATTTGTTTGGTTTAAAAAACAGAGTAGAGAAACAATTAATTATGCAGAAGAATGTAGATATAACAGTTGTGGAAGGAGGGGGGATCTGGAAATGTCTTTTAAGAGAAAGTAGGTTGTGTTTTCAAATGACCTGTGAGATTATTTAGGAATCACTTGTATTTTCTTTAAGCAAAAACAGATGCATAGGATGCATGTGTGACTCAAATGCAACCCCTCTGTGTAAAAATCTCAAATGTAAAGAAAGAAAATCTGATTTCATCACAGGCTGAAACGGGGGCTAACAGAGGTTTATTATCTCTGGTTGCACTAAGAAGAAAAGCAATAATCTATTCTGGTGCAAGTGGTAGCTTCGTTGTCATAGCAACTGATATCCATTTTTATCCTTCATCTGACAGGTTAATACATCCTTGGCTGAGTCGAGTAGGCGGGACTTCCGACTGTCCAAGCATTTCTAAAGATAGTATGTCAAGATAGTCACCCACCTTTGATGCTAATTATGCTCCTAACTATAACAAAAATAAAATGAAACGCCTACTACACGATGTAGTCCATGGATGTATTAAGAGATGTAGACACCTGGTAGACACATGTTACTGCAATGACATTAGCATTTAAAAAAAAAAAAAAGAAACTCCCCGGAGAGAGAGACGGTTGACAGGCAGCAGTGCAGTAAGCTTAGCAAAGCTCCTTAGCATTTCTTTAACCTTTCGATACATTAACTGTTTAACCCGTTACACGGTTGCTCGTTAACATTGTAAAGAAAACATGTATTCGCTTGCTCTGACAGCCATACATGTAAACGGAAATTACAGAAGGCACTCATCTTGTTTCTTTTCCTCATCTCTGGTTTGACAAATCAACAACATTTCCCAGAAGTCTTTGCCGGTGAACTGTCACCCAAAATGTCAGCACCCATAGGAACTCATGTACCGGGGTTATACAGTACTTCACTTTAAATATATGTGTGTTTTTATCGTCGCGACAGTCAACTAATGACCCGCCAATGTCTACATTTTATCAATGAAAATACAGAAATGTCACCACAGCTAGCTAGTTAGCTAGCTAACGCCAGCTAACAGTTAAGTAGCTTGACGAAAATATGTCGTTTTCGCTAGTGAAACGGTGGTGTGAATCACCCCTTATGAGACGTGTTTTACAGTTTAAAGTGTACAGACGGAAAATACAAAGCTATAATATGACCTACACACTGTTAAGACACCGGTGGATGAAAAGGCTGCCCATGTTCTCCAGCAGCGTCATGGTCAGCACACAAACAGACAAGGTAATGCTAGCTAATGCTAGCTAACACACATTCACCACACAACACAGGAAAGGTACCGCGTTACCTGGGTTACGGTGGGACACATTCACTCTGTGAGTTGCTTGTATTAGTAGCCTAGTATTAGTCATAGATAAAAATAAAAAAGCAGCCCTATACAGGCCGAAAGGTTTTAATTTGGACGGGAGAGACTGAGAGTAAGTGGAATGTACCTAACTTTAAAGGGTACTACTTTAAACTACTGTTTCTTTTTCCAACCCGGACCCTATTTTCCTATGTTCTTTTTTGTTAAGTTAAGTTATCAAGTTTGCCTGTTCATTAATTCCTGCTAATGCACAGACAGTTTAAAGTAATAATCCAGTTGGAACATGATTTTTCAAGTCAATTCAATTCAGTGTTCCAATTGAACATGGTTGTTTTTAAAGGTCAGGGAAATGTAAAAAAGAACTTTAAGGGAACGTTCTCTAAAGGTTGCAACGTTAGGGGAATGTTCTCTAAAGGTTGCAACGTTAGGGGAATGTTCTCTAAAGGTTGCAACGTTAGGGGAACGTTCTCTAAAGGTTACAACGTTAGGGGAACATTCTCTAAAGGTTGCAACGTTAGGGGAATGTTCTCTAAAGGTTGCAACGTTAGGGGAATGTTCTCTAAAGGTTGCAACGTTAGGGGAATGTTCTCTAAAAGTTGCAACGTTAGGGGAATGTTCACTAAAGGTTGCAACGTTAGGGGAACGTTAGGGGAACATTAGCTAAAGGTTGCGACGTTAGGGGAACGTTAGGGGAACATTAGCTAAAGGTTGCAACGTTAGGGGAACGTTAGGGGAACATTAGCTAAAGTTTGCAACGTTAGGGGAACGTTAGGGGAACATTTTGGTTCCATTGAACCAATTCCACATTCCAAATCAGCTTGTTACATTATGGAAAGTAGGTCGACCTTTCTGTTAAAGATTAAGATCAAAGTTCAAAATCAACTTTTTCATCCATGGGCCAAATGGCTAGTGAATGTTCACATTTTACCAACCACTTAGTAGATTATCTTCTTTTTTTTGCTGGTGAGTGAAGCAAATCTACCAGCCACTTGCATCTTTTACCAGCATTTGGCTGGTGGGTGGTGCTAATTCTGAACCCTGATTAAGATCATTTTTGTTTTTTAATTAAAATATCCATGAAATCTGGTTTGCTGAACCCCCCATACACCATGTAAATAAACAGTAATTTTAGCATCGTAAAATAAGTTGACAGAAACAAAATAAAACTACAAAGAGCAGTTTTGAGTCATCTTTTCACTTTTCCAACTATCACAACTCTGATTTTGGTTGAAATACACACCAAGCTGACCAATGTACATGTTAAAAACACATACATACTGAAAGTATTGCTTTTCTAAATGGAGTCTGGAGGGTTTAGCGCTAGCGAATTAAGAGCTGTTTCTGGTTAAACAAAAAGGGATTCAAATAGGTGTTAAATGTATATCCCTCAAGGGATCCTTTCCATAATGTTGTCAGACAATTTGAATATTAATCTGAGCCTGTCAGTGTCAAAATGAGCACTTTTGTGAAGGTAAATAAAAGCTGGACAATTACCCAATTAACTTACATTGTAGCTTGTTTTGCTGCTGCCAACTGCAGCAATCTCGCTTAATACTGCATCAATGTCAAAGATTGTTTTCACATCAGACACAAAAACATAGGAAAACAGGGTCCAGGTTAAAAAAAAAACAGTAGTTACCCTTTAAGTACTGGTACTGTAGGCCTACTTAAGTACAGCTTTATACTACACTACATCCCATAGAAAGATATTGTACATTTTACCCCACTGAATTTGTCTGACAGTTTTGGATACTTATCAGATTTTTGATTTTTATTACCCATCATGTTCAGTGATAACCATTTATCATAAACTGAAGGATTAAGTGTTCCTTTATAGGTTGAGAAAAGTTTCTAATTCTTAAGATATATAAACTAATTACCATTTGCTTCTGCAGAATAAGAATTTTTACTTTTCATACTTAATTTTACTTAAGGTTTTGAATGCAGGACATTTACTTGTAGTGGAGCATTTTCAGTGTTGGTATTGCTACTTTTACTTACTTCATTTTAGGGTTGCAACTAACTATTATTTTCATTGTTGATTAATCTAACGATTACTTCCTCGATTAAACGATGAGTTGTTTGGTCTATAAAATATAAAAACAATGCCATTCAGTGGTTTCCTAAGACTATAATCATGTCTTGGTTTGTCCATAACTCAGATTTATTCAGTTTACTGTCACAGAGGAGAGAATATTCACATTTAGGAAGCTGAAGTCGGAGCCATTAATTAATTAATTAAGTAATTATTAGTAAGTTGCTGATAAATGTAATAGTTGACAACGGATTGATTAATCGATTAATCTTTGTAGCTCTACTTCACTTGTAGTTCTGATAATGCTCCATTATAGATAGACATAATAATCAACGTCCATATTTTGCTATTTCTTTATGATAGGTTCCTGCACTCAGCAGGTGTTCAGTGACTGTCATTGTCATTTCTCGGCTTTTCTCCTTTTTGCTTTTAAGGATACTATTGACCTGTCTAAGTTCCCTGTGGACAGAATCAGGAATTTTTGCATCATTGCTCATATTGACCATGGAAAAAGCACTTTGGCTGACAGGCTGTTGGAGATGACAGGTATGTTTCCATCACACTGCATATCAGCTTTTTCCCCCTTAGACTGTATCAAAGCAACACTTTCTTCTGAAGAATTTTCATAATCTCAAACAGGTTTACACAAGAGAATACCTTATGGGTTTAGGTCGGAACACATACTTATAATAATAATAATAATAATAATAATAATGTGTACAATGCAATATCTTAGGATTGTATGCTCCTCCCATTAATAAGGGGCATCTCTCTCTCTCACATGCACGGACACAATGTTAACGATTGGGTCAGAATCAGAGGTTCAGACATAACACATAGTAATCCATATAATATCAGCTCTTAATGAAAGGATTACAATTAACACAGTGTGTTGCTATGATGGATGTCATTGACAAACAGGTGCCATAGCAACGACAGAGAAGAACAAACAGGTGTTGGACAAGCTTCAGGTGGAGCGAGAGAGAGGGATAACCGTGAAGGCCCAGACAGCCTCGTTGGTTTACAGCCACCAGGGGCAGCAGTACCTCCTGAACCTCATCGACACCCCGGTAAGTGCTCAGCTGGGTGTGTGACATCAGGAAGAAGAGCTATTTCCTTTCCTCCTCGTTCATGGTTGCTATTACTATAGTCTATATCGACAACGTATTTATATAGTCTTATTTATATAGTCTATATCGTGTTTACTGTATATTTATATATATAGTCTATATCGACAACGACAATTTCATATCCGCGATTGCTTTGTTGCCGCCGGAAATTCCGCCGGATGTCACTAATTTTTGGCCTGATGTCCCTCGCATTCCTCTTTCTTTGTGTTGGCGTTCTAACCTCTGGATTTCTCAGGACTATGGCTCTTCAGATCTCTGCAGGGTAAATCCAGACAGCTAGCCCGCAAAATGGCCTTTCACTGCGAAAGCAAAAAAAACAGGAAACATAAATACAATTTTTTTGTATTTGTCCGACTCCTATGTTGCATTGTCATGTCTTGCAGTTTTCAGAATCTCCGGGGCTTTCTCTCTCTGTAGGGTCATGTTGACTTCAGTTATGAAGTGTCTCGATCGATTTCTGCATGCCAGGGTGTCCTGTTGATTGTCGATGCCAATCAGGTATGAAACCAGATTCATATCTCCCAGTCTTCTTAGTGAAATATTGTGAATATACAGTACATGCTGCAAGTAATGCAGTTGTTAATATTTTTGCTGTCATGTGAAGGGCATTCAAGCGCAGACGGTGGCCAACTTCTACCTGGCTTTTGAAGCCCAACTCGCAATCATCCCTGTCATCAACAAGGTACACTGAGACCTAGTTTTCTTTTCTCGGTTTTATCACATTCTTTTCTACTTGACTGCTATTCAGCATGCCGTTCTAACTGGACATTTCCCTCTAAGATCGACTTAAAAAATGCTGATCCAGAGAGAGTGGAAACACAGATTGAAAAGGCGTTTGATATTCCACGTGAAGAGTGCATTAGGGTGAGTTTGAGCATAATGTAAGCTGCTTTTTTAGTTTTCAGTTTCGCTTAACTGAGTAATGTCTCTTAATTTGTGATTGTTATCTTTTACAGATTTCAGCTAAACTTGGGACAAATGTTGACAAAGTTCTCCAAGCGGTTGTGGACAGAATTCCAGCGTAAGAAGGCTCATTTGGTTTCATTTCTCACATGAAACGTGTTTGACACGTAAAAGTGAAGCTTCCCCCCACCCCCCTCCTATTTGTATTTTCAGGCCCGTGGCAAGTACTGATGACCCATTTAAAGCCCTAGTGTTTGACTCCAATTTTCGACCACTACAGAGGAGTGGTGGCCAACATCGCTGTGTTCGGAGGCCGGGTCAAGAAAGGGGACCGGATTGTGTCGGCATATCTCGGCAAAACCTACGACGTCAACGAGCTGGGGCTCCTCCGGCCTGATGAGCACCCAACGCAGAAGCTGTATGTGCCATTACTCCCACTTTTTATTTCATGCAATACAGCTGATATTATAGTCGATCAACTGAATATCAATCTGCAACTATTTTGATAATTGAGTTTAGTGATCTCATGTGATAATAAACGAATTATCTCATGCTTCAGGATATTGTGATTGGCATTGTCAACATTTTCTGACATTTTATAGACCATACTATTATTTATTTGTTTTTGTTGGGGGGAGACTTACTGGGATGGAGTTTTCATAGTGTTTAATGCACCAATTGATTCAGTGGTCCTCTGATTGGATAATCTTCAAAGCATCTATGTAGACAAAAGGAATTGTCTGGTGCTCTGCTGAAAGACACTATATGCAAGAAAAAAAACAGTGATCCAGTCAATGTTTTTTGCTATGTTTTGACTATTTTAAAGGCCCATATTATGAAAAAAATCCCTTTTTCTGGGATTTGGGGCGTTATTTTGTTATTTTGCATGCAAACTTGGAAAAAAAACTATCCATGCTGTTTTGAGTGAGACACGGTTTCTGAATGTCCTCTGCCTACAGTCTCCGGGTGAGCTGTTCAACATGTGCACGGCTTTCTACGTCACTAGAGACGAGGTGGCTAACCGTAGAACATGCTAGCTCGTTCTCAATGGCAAACACTGCTCCAACAGCCACTAGTTGACCATAATCTCCAAAAGAACTACTTCCTGTCCCTGTTCTACTTCCTGTCCCTTATGTGCAGGTATTCCACAAGTGCCCCTGGTCTAGAAGAAGTCTCCCAGCTAATCCTGCCTTGGACTGACCAAAGCTGGAGAAAGAGTTATCTAGCTGATGGATCTTACCGAGCTACTGAGCATGTGCAGCTCCCAACAAAGATAGTATAGAAGTGAGATGTCTCACTCTGGGTCTGAACAGGGTCTGCAGCAATGTGCAGTACAACAAAAATATGTTTTTTTGAAAATGAAACCATGTAAACCTAATCTGGTACAACCTCAAATTAGAATTATGAACCTAAAAATGAACATAATATGGGTGCTTTAATGATTACAAAAAAGCTTTTGACAGCTTTTGCTGTGATGGATTTACTGTATCTAAATTCCATCTATTGCAATTGATGCGTAAAATACCCTAACAATTGTGACGTAACACATCGTTTTAAATCTTATTCTTTACCACTGCAGCCATCTTTCAATAATAAGCCCGCTCACTGTACTGTGTGTCTACAGTTTAATCGGTAATAAGCACTGGTCCACACAGTTGAAAAACACTGGAATGTGTGGAAAATTCCTCCAACTGTCCCATTCACTGAGATTCTTGTTTACTTTGCATTAGTGTAACTCTCCTTGATTGTTGTGTAGGTTTGCAGGCCAAGTGGGTTACATAATAGCAGGGATGAAGGATGTGAAGGAGGCCCAGATTGGTGACACACTCTACCTTCAGGAGCAGCCCGTGGAAGCTCTTCCAGGGTTCAAACCTGCCAAAGCCATGGTCTTTGCTGGTAAGACCTCGTCTCATGTGCAGTTGTTTCCTGCTGTCAGATAAAAATGTCAATTTTAAACACCACATGCATTACATTAGCATAATTACTCCGTGTATAGAGTTAACAGAATGCTAGCCTTAAATATTCCTGTATCATCAGAAATGTAGTCAAACAAGACTCCTTGAAAGAAAATATCTTGTCTCTCCAATGGGACTTTTCTTGGTAAATAAAGGATAAAGTAAAAAAAGATGAATAAAAACATAAAACCCCTTTAGTGCATGTTATTTCACAAAAGCTAGCACAGTAAGTGCACTCAGTGATTTCACCATAAATGAAAAGAGTCCTTTTTGCTGATGATGTGCACTCTGTCTTTTGTTTCCTGTCCCCCAGGCATGTACCCAATGGACCAGTCAGAATACCCGGGGCCTTCGCAGCGCCATCGAGAGACTGACCCTGAATGACTCGAGTGTCACAGTGCAGAGAGACAGCAGCATGGCCCTGGGAGCAGGCTGGAGGTGAGGACCACTGTTTTGAATTAGAATGAAAAATTCCTTCAAGACCACAACAGAGGCACACTACACATAATGTGACAGCGAATGAATACAAAAGTGTGGACAGGAGTCATAAAGTTTGGATGTTTTTCCAAGTCCTTTGCTGTTGCAAAAGAGTTATCCAATTATTCTTAAAAGGGACCGAATTTTGGGGAAGTAGCACGATTGCTTTTCTTTGGACACAATTCGATATGATTTATAGGGGAATAAACAACTTTCTTTGGGACATACTGAATGTTGCCAAAAAAGACACCCAAGTAAGAGTTTTTTCATCGTCACAGGTCATATTAGTCCAGATGATGAATTTGATTCCATTAGTAGAAGTGATTCAGATCATTCGGAAGTATGAAGCTGCACTGGAATAGCAATGAGTGGTACTCACTGTTGGAATTAGAATCATGAATATCTATTCTAGAAGTTGAGTGAACCTACCTGTGCCCCTGCAGACTTGGCTTCCTGGGTCTTCTCCATATGGAAGTGTTCAATCAGAGGCTGGAGCAGGAATACAATGCCTCCGTCATAGTAACGGCGCCCACCGTGCCCTACAAGGCTGTCCTCTCTTCACCCAAACTCATCAAGGTAACAGCCATTTGCTGCCTGTGTATTTTCTGGCCTTACACAAGAGAGGGGCTTGTACTGTGCTTTTACAGCAGTATGAAAGTTGTTTAACTTACTTGGAGGCTCTCCAGGTATTGCTGGTGCTTTTCTGTAAAATCATTGGGAGATACTAGGGGTTTCACAGAATAGTCGAATATTTGAATATTCGACCATCAAAACTACAAATCGATGCAGCGAATGCAGCATTAGTGTCAAATGGTCGTTCATTTGTTGTTTTAGCATAGTGCAGTTATTATATATAATTACATCAGATATGCAGCAGGGGGTGGTGTAGGTAAACAAGTCATAGTTGTTCTGTGTGGCTTAAAGCTTTAGTGTGTAACTTTTTGATATTAATGAACGTTATATTCATTACATTCAAGCCGTTGTCAAATTGGTTGTTACAAAGCTAATTAAGACAGCTCCAAAGAACTCTCTGTACAGTCGTGGTCAAAAGTTTTGAGAATAACACAAGGATTGGATTTCACAAAGTTATCTCATTCCGTGTTTATAGATATTTTTGTCAGATGTTACTACGATATACTGAAGCATAATCACAAGCATTTCTTAAGTGTCAAAGGCTTTTATTGACAATTACAATCAGTTTGTGCAAAGAGTCAATATTTGCAGTGTTGACCCTTCTTTTTCAAGACCTCTGCAATTCGCCCTGGCATGCTGTCAATTAACTTCTGGGCCACATCCTGACTGATGGCAGTCCATTCTTGCATAATCAATGCTCGAAGTTTGTCGGAATTTGTGGGTTTTTGTTTGTCCACCCGCCTCTTGAAGATTGACCACAAGTTCTCAATGGGATTAAGGTCTGGGGAGTTTCCTGGCCATGAACCCAAAATGTTGATGTTTTGTTCCCTGAGCCACTTGGTTATCACTTTGGCCTTGTGGCAAGGTGCTCCATCATGCTGGAAAAGGCATTGTTGGTCTCCAAACTGGTTTTGGATGGTTGGGAGAAGTTGTTCTCGGAGGATGTTTTGGTACCATTCTTTATTCATGGCTGTGTTTTTAGGCAAAATTGTGAGTGAGCCCACTCCCTTGGCTGAGAAGCAACCCCACACATGAATGGTCTCAGGATGCTTTACTGTTGGCATGACACAGGACTGATGGTAGCGCTCACCTTGTCTTCTCCTGACAAGCTTTTTTCCGGATGCCCCAAACAATCGGAAAGGGGATTCATCTGAGAAAATGACTTTGCCCCAGTCCTCAGCAGTCCAATCCCTGTACTTTTTGCAGAATAATAATCTGTCCCTGATGTTTTTCCTGGAGAGAAGTGGCTTCTTTGCAGCCCGTCTTGACACCAGGCCATCCTCCAAAAGTCTTCGCCTCACTGTTCGTGCAGATGCACTCACACCTGCCTGCTGCCATTCCTGAGCAAGCTCTGCACTGGTGGTGGCACGATTCCGCAACTGAATCAACTTTAGGAGACGTCCTGGCGCTTGCTGGACTTTCTTGGACGCCCTGAAGCCTTCTTCACAACAACTGAACCTCTCTCCTTGAAGTTCTTGATGATCCGATAAATGGTTGATTTAGGTGCAATCTTACTAGCAGTTATATCTTTGCCTGTGAAGCCCTTTTTGTGCAAAGCAATGATGCTAGCACGTGTTTCTCTGCAGGTAACCATGGTTAACAGAGGAAGAACAGATATTTCAAGCACCACCCTCCTTTTAAAGCTTCCAGTCTGTTATTGTAACTCAACTAGCATGACAGAGTGATTTCAAGCCTGGTCCTCGTCAACACTTTCACCTGTGTTGACGAGAAAATCACTAACATGTTTTCAGCTGGTCCTTTAGTGGCAGGGCCAAGATGCAGTGGTAATGTTTTTTAAGATTAAGTTCATTTTTATTCAAAGGAGGGACTTTGCAATTAATTGCAGTTCATCTGATCACTCTACATAACATTTCGGAGTACATGCAAATTGCCAACATAAAAATTGAGGCAGCAGACTTTGTAAAAATTCATATTTGTGTCATTCTCAAAACTTTCGACCACGACTGTATTTCTTAGTATGGCTGGGTTCACAAGTCGTGCGGCGACCTTCCTGTGCAGAAACTCGAGTGAAGATGATGACCTCTTCTGAAGTGTCTTTTTTTTTTTTGTCGTTTTTTTTTTTTAATCCAATGTGTCCTCCTTGGCTTCTAGCAAATGCGTGGAGGATTATGGAGGACCGTGTCTTTCATATTTAAAAATAAATACAGAAATAAATAAATGCTCAATAAATAAATAAGCACACAATTAATTGCCCCAAAAAATACAATGAAGAAATAAATGTAGGTAGAAATTAAATTATACAGTGAGACATAAATGTATATATCTCTTTTAATTAGCTTCTTTATTTATTCACCTTTGTAATAATTACCTTATTTATTTATTGTCCGTTATAATCTTCAACTTTATTTATTCCTTACTTATTTTTTAAATGTATTTATTTCTGTGTGTGTTTAATTTTTTTGTCTGTTTTATTCTTCCGTTGCATTTTCTACCCTATTTATTTTCACCCCTGGTATTTATTTCTGCCTGTCACTTTTACATTTCTGCCTGTCACTTTTACATTTCTTCATGCATTTCTGCCTCATTATGCAAATGAGGAGGGGCTGGTCTTAAGGGGTTAACTTCTGCCCATTGGTTGGTTAGCATTTTACTCCCTCGGTCAATTTACATGCCACCGGCCCAGAGACACAACACAGATGGCTAGCTACGGTGAAGTTGTCAGTGAGCTCAGGCATTTAGCAACTGTTTTTGAAAACAATGCTAACGTTATAAGTATTGACTTTATCATTTTTCGTTTAGACGCTCTGACAGAACGTGTGTTTCAGTCAGCGGTGTCGTGCCAATGTACTCGTGTTTCCCCTGGCCGCGGGAGCGCGCATGCACACAGAGCAGAGCTTGTGCTGCCCTTCGAATTGTTTAACTGCTGCACTTTGAATTAAACGGAACAAACAGCGACGTGGAAGACTCGGCAGGGTTACCATAGTAACAGGGGTCTCAGTTAACTACATAAATACATGTATTTGTCTGTTACATTAAGGCGACGTGTCAAATGTTTATAGCGTGGTTTAATATGAGTGATAGGCGTATCCTCCCTGTCCCTGTCTACCATATGAGTTACATAGGAGGTACTCAAATATCAGGCCGTTTTTTCACCTGATATTTGGGTATCCCCTATGTAACTTTTGATAAACAACAGCAAACCTCTCCAAATTGTGTCAGGTTGTTTATTGTGACCTATTAAACACACAAAATAACACCCATGATGACAGGACAGACCCTTTGCATGTTAGGGATGGGATACATAAAATATCAGGTGAAAAAGGATATTGATATTGATGATAGTCCTTCATGCAGTGCCATCACATAGGTTACACACACACACACACACACACACACACACACACACCGCCGTGAGAAATACTAATCAACCTGTTCGCCGTTAGAAGCGGCGCACAACTTAGGACTTCTCCATCCTGAGACGTCTCCGTTGGATTTATTCTAAACATCCACCTGCTAAATTTCATCGGGTTTTAGTAGTGCAACCTTCTTTGAACGAACTGCGGCTGTTATCATTCTGTCTCTTCTGATGTGCGACAGGAAGCCAGAGAGAGGAGTGGATTTGGAGACAGACAACCCACTCCCGGGCCGCTTCTAGCAAGGGAAACCCCCCACGCGTTGCGCGCCTGGATCGCCAGTAGAAATTCGCGTCGCGGAGTGCGTGTGCATACGCGTCAGGCACTAAATGTGTGTGTTCGTGCACGGCAAAGCCCCGGGCTCCGTCCTCAACAGTTGCTACCGGAGCGACGGAGAGGAGAGGTGGAGAGCGAGAGAGATAAGAGACTGAGGACAGACGGACGCGGAGCCCCACGTCGCTCAGCCCGGCTCTGCTCCTGACATGCAGTCATGTTAGGTGAAAAATGATATTGATATTTTATGTATCCCATCCCTAACATGCAAAGGGTCTGTCCTGTCATCATGGGTGTTATTTTGTGTGTTTAATAGGTCACAATAAACAACCTGACACAATTTGGAGAGGTTTGCTGTTGTTTATCAAAAGTTACATAGGGGATACCCAAATATCAGGTGAAAAACCGCCTGATATTTGAGTAAGGGGAGAGCCGGGACGATTGAAACGCGGGACGGATGAAACATTCCAGTTTTCTCCGAGTACAATGATGATAGACAGACTTCCTTAGGTCTGAACATAGAGCATGTTACCCTCCTCCTATCAGCCAAATATCTCCCTGTTATTTCCTTTTATCGCGGAGTTACAGCCGATAAACGAGTTTTGATGGTCAAAAGTAAACTTCATTAGCGGTCACATTTTTTTCGATTATTAACGAGGGTTTTTCATTTAAAGGTTTGACTACATGCTCATTCAGTAGACCAGTTGTTCTCCACAATCCCAGACTTTCGTATTGCATGCTTGTTTACATGAGAAGCAAAACAGGCTGTAATGACATATGTCGGGACGGATGAAACAGTTGTTTCAACTGTCCCCGACCTGGCTGGAACTCCATGGATTTTAAGTAAATGCACAAATATCTGTGTTTATACAATTATTTAAGGAGGTGAGACATGGAAAAGCAGTTTTAGAAAGATGAAAATATATTTGAGCCCACCAGGTAGGGGGGGTCGAGTTTTCCCATGTTATCCTATGGAGACTGACGGGCTGGGGCGCGTTATTTTTATGTCCAGTGGTATAACCCACGTAAAAACCTAGTGAAACGACATATTCCACAATAGAAACATGATATAAATGGAAAAACCAACTGTTCTAGCTATAAAAATGTCATAATCATCCACAGTGCATGATATTTCAATAACCGCTTCATACGCGCTTCAGGATGACGGCAATGAGTTGTTAACAGACATTTAGAAAGACGCATAGCCCTGCAACAATCTATCTAAATTAACACCTTTTGGAAGTGCCATCCATCATATACAGTAAAATATTAAAGTTGTTGGAAGTTTATATGGCTTAAACTGTATGTTTCATTCGTCCCCGCATGCTGTTTCATCCGTCCCGTCCAGGAGGGACGGATGAAACATTATACACGTCCCACTTTTGCGGTAATAACTCCTCAACGGTTTTGTTCAAAGCTGAAAATGCAACTGTATTTGACAGATGACACGTGTAGGTTGCTAGTGACAAAATATCAGCTTTCAGTGTGATACGACCGCTTTGTAAATTACGTTTAATTAAAAAGTGTTTCAACTGTCCCGGCTCTCCCCTACCTCCTATGTAACTCATATGGTAGACAGGGACAGGGAGGATACGCCTATCACTCGATATTAAACCACGCTATAAACATTTGACACGTCGCCTTAATGTAACAGACAAATACACGTATTTATGTAGTTAACTGAGACCCCTGTTACTATGGTAACCCTGTCGAGTCTTCCACGTCGCTGTTTGTTCCGTTTAATTCAAAGTGCAGCAGTTAAACCATTCGAAGGGCAGCAGAAGCTCCGCTCTGTGTGCATGCGCGCTCCCGCGGCCAGGGGATACACGAGTACATTGGCGACACACCGCTGACTGAAACACAGCGTTCTGTCAGAGCGTCTAAACGAAAAATTATAAAGTCAATACTTATAACGTTAGCATTGTTTTCAAAAACAGTTGCTAAATGCCTGAGCTCACTGACAACTTCACCGTAGCTAGCCATCTGTGTTGTCTGTGGCTGGTGGCATGTAAATTCGACCGAGGGAGTAAAATGCTAACCAACCAATGGGCAGAAGTTAACCCCTTAAGACCCGCCCCTCCTCATTTGCATAATGAGGCAGAAATGCATATAGAAATGTAAAAGTGACAGGCAGAAATGTAAAAATGACAGGCAGAAATAAATATCAGGGGTGAAAATAAATAGGGTAGAAAATGCAACGGAAGAATAAAACAGACAAAAAAATTAAACACACACAGAAATAAATACATTTAAAAAATAAGTAAGGAATAAATAAAGTTGAAGATTATAACGGACAATAAATAAATAAGGTAATTATTACAAAGGTGAATAAATAAAGAAGCTAATTAAAAGAGATATATACATTTATGTCTCACTGTATAATTTAATTTCTACCTACATTTATTTCTTCATTGTATTTTTTGGGGCAATTAATTGTGTGCTTATTTATTTATTGAGCATTTATTTATTTCTATATTTATTTTTAAATATGAAAGACACGGTCCTCCATAGAGGATGGGTGAGGGGGGTGCGCGATCACAGAAGGCTTGTATCATGTAGATGCGCCGACAGAGTTGTTGTCATAGAGAGCCAAAGACAAGCCCTTCTACTTCCTGTCCATGGGACCTTTCTTTCAAAAAAATATGAACGGTAGTGAATGGGGAGAGGTGAATTATTATTTTGATCCTGTTTGAATTCAGCCTTGGATTACAAATATGATGTTCATCAATGTAAAAGATAATTTGACAACCGAAGAAGGTCTCAGCCGTAAGGTTTGCCATATGACCATTTAGTTTAGTTTGAAACCGCTACATCTCTTTTCTCACCCAATTTACCTCACCTAGCTTGATGCTCAACATGATCGCTAGCTAGCTAAGCTCTGTTCCACAACACATGTAACGTTAGCATACCTGATTTATCCAGTGAAGTTTTTCAGCAGATAAGCAAAAGAACAAGCGTGATCCTCTGCTCATTTGAGTGACGTTACACCCCCGGGACGATACTCACATACATCATAGCTTCAGCGAGACGTCATCCATGTAACTTTGAAGTGTGTAGTCTTTCTAATTACTCTTAGACCTTCTTCAGGTAAAAAAATTTACCTGATGAAGGTCTAACACCGGAACGCTGTATTTTCTTAATAAATTATTGCTTACGTAATGGTCAGTGTGTGGGACTCTTTCCGAGTTAGGGTCCCATGGTGGTCCACCAGAAGGGGAGGGACTTCACCTCTGTATTACTTAGAATTCCTCATAGGGCAGATACAGTAGAAACAATGTACTATAGCTTTAAGACACTGCAGTGCAAGACGCTAAAGCAGCGGACATTTTTTGAACGCTAACCAAGAGTGCATATTGAGGATAATAAATGAAGGCTGCAGCAACAGCCAGTCACTGCCAGTTTATTAGGGATTATTTTAGCACTTTATTGTGGTGAATTTTGAATTTCTGTTTGCACTGTTTATAGCCTATTTTCTATTTACACTTACTATCTGAGAAAAATGTATAAATAATGTGTTCTTATGACAGCTCATTCCGCTGAATGTCAGCCACTATTGTTGTTTTTTGATAAACGGATAACATTCATCAACTTCATGAAATCCGTGGACATGCATGTTTATTGCCGAGGTTGCTATATCCCACGAACATTCGAGTATTTGTCAACTTTTGGGGAGTAGTTGATGACTACTAAACTACATAATGGGTTTTGGGCCCATTCTCATCTCATTGGCAGCATCTTAGTTTTTGTAAAGACATATATTTAAGACTTCAATGTTTTACATCAAGGTATGACAATTTACACTATTTCTCACTCTTAAAAGACTAGTGAGGAAACACAAATACATGTACTGTAACAGAGGTATTGCATGACTGTACCTTTCAAAGCCATATTTCAGTGTTTTTTTTTTTGGATGGACTATCACTTTAAAATCATGAAATGTTTTTATTTAGAGTTTCAAATCCCATTGGTTTCTCCTTGCAGGAACACGGCAGTGAGGAGATAACCATCGTGAACCCAGCTCAGTTTCCAGACAGATCCGTTGTGTCAGAGTATTTGGAGCCCATGGTACTGGGGACCATTCTCTCTCCAGACACTTACACCGGCAAGATTATGACTCTCTGCTTGGTAAGAGGAAAATGGGACACTCAAATGTAATGAAATATTGTCCATACCATTTAACCTGACATAGTCTTTCTGCACTGTTAGTTTTTATTTCCCTCTTACATATGCATCTGCCTTGTTTAAAGTGCAGACTCTTTTTCCTTTAAAGGAACACGCCACTGTTTGTTGAAATAGGGCTTATCTTGGTCTCCCCTAGCTGTAGATAGATGGGCCAACGCATTTTTTTGTCTCAGTGCGTGCATTGCTTTAGTTCAGTGCAACACCAGCAGCGCTGCTGCTAGTTAGCTTAGCGTAGTGAAGGGAATCCTATGATGCCAGTTAGCATGTTGTGAGTAAAAGTGAGCCAACAAAAAAACAACAACTTTATTACTTCTTGTGGCCTTTGTATTCATGAGTACAAATAGAAATACATTTTAAGACTAGACAATTTCCTAGGCAGATATTGACTTGGGACAGTGAAGCAATTGTGCGTTTAATGGTCTAATAATTTCTTTGTTGAATATTGTATATTGTTGGGTAGTTTAATTTATTAAAAAAAAGTTTCTAATTTACAAACTACATGTGTTTTGTGTGCAAAAAGGTTCATTTGCAAAGTACCTAGTAACCAAAGCTGTCAGATGAATGTCATGGAGTAAAAAGCAGAATATTTCTTTCTGTAATGTAGCGGAGAGGAAGTAGAAAGTGGCATGAAAAGAAGAGTACCTCAAATTTGTACTTAAGTACAGTAATTAGTTACATATTTACCACTGGACAGAAGATAGTGGAGTGCATCCTCTCTTATTTCTCTTTCCAAATTGGTCTGGAGCCAAAGAGAAAACAGTAATTGGGGAAAATAGGTTTATATTTCTGATTCTTCTTTACAACGTCAGGGCTTTTTTTTTTTTTCCACATAAGAGAAGTGTCGCTCAACAAATCCAAGAAGACACGATTGTTTTAAATTCTTGCAAAATAATCTAATTTTGTTGTGTTGTTGAAGAATCGCAGAGGGATCCAGAAGAACATGGTGTACATAGACGACCAGCGTGTCATGATGAAGTACCTCTTCCCTTTAAATGAAATCGTTGTGGATTTCTATGACCTCCTCAAATCTCTGTCCTCTGGATATGCCAGGTAAAACTAAGCAAGCATATAAATAAACATAGTCCACAGTCAGTCATAAACACATAAAATGCATTTTCGGACTTGTGTTTCCTGTACAATCTGTTAGTATAAGTCATCTATTTGCAGTCTTGAAATACCAGTATATTGAATGAAGTTACATTCTAACTTCATAGCTTTGAAGTCAATTCAAAACTTGTATTTAGTTGCTAGTTGTCAAAGGCAGGGTTTCTGCAAGGTCTTAAAAAGTCTAAAATCTCAACATTTTGGTCTTAAATTCGTGTGCTAGGTCTTAATTTTAAACAGGTTTTAATTTTCCTACGTCCATGCAACGCTACCACTAATTCGGCATGGGCCGGTTACCGCATTAAAGGTATACCACGGGTTGAAAAAGTCACAGTTTGGTATTTTGTCTCCCTGCCAGTGTGAAGTATATTTCAAAATAAAATAAATTGTGTTCAATGGAAGAAGAAAACAAGACAACAAAAAAAACATTTAAAAGTTGTAATTGCAATACCGTGAAACTGTGATATTTTTGCTGAAGGTTATCATATCGTCGGCCCATGCCTAACTCTATGCCCTTTTTTTAATTCTGTGGTGTTGTAGTTCTTCCTGGCGCTAGCCCAAATATCATTTCGCTGTATTACAACTACAAATGAGACAAACAAGCAACTTAAATTGCAGCCAATCAGCTTTTGTGTTATAGGTGCGAGTCTCTTTTGGATTGTACTACAGACATGAAAGAGATTTTATTTTTCAGCTGGGGGGAAGTGCAAGTTTAGCGATACTTGGCTAGAATTTGGGGCTTAGTTGATGCTGTGATAAGGTCTTAAATTTCAGTCATAATGGTCTTAAAATGGTCTTGAATTTGACTTGATGAAACCTGCAGAAATTCTGCAAAAGATCATTTCAATTATTAGGAAGAATTTCAGTATATCCAGTAAAGGAAACACTGACAATCCCATCGTCTTCCCTCTCCGCTGCACCTTTCCTCAACTCTTACATTAAACAATGTTGGATAAAGGTCTTTACTTCAAGATTCAAGATTCACAATCCTTCACCCTAAAGGGGTTGCAGTAGCTCAGTCCGTAAGGAGTTGGGTTGGGAACCGGAGGGTCGATGATTCAAGTCCCTGTTCGGATCAAATCAAAGTACAGAGTGTGGACTGGTAGCTGGAGAGATGCCAGTTCACCTCCAGTTCACTGCCAAGGTGGTCTTGAGCAAGGTACTGAACCCCCCTGGCAGCCCACTCACTCTGACACACCATAACACAAAAGCTGATCTCCATTAGTGCCTGTATAGGAGAATGTGTGTGTATTTCAGGCCTGTGTGTAGTGTAATAACAACAGAGTGTAAATTGTAATTTCCCCATAGGGGATCAATAAAGAGTATGAATTATTTTAAAAAAAATTGTCCCACAATGGGGGAATTCACACTGTTGTAGCAGCAAGGGATAAGAGGAAAAGTAGAAGACACAGATTAACACACAACAGTAAATATAATTAGAAAGAGAATACATATTAAAATAGTAAGATGTGAATAATGAAATACTGCCTGACTGAAAGCATCCCATGATTGTATCTCCCACAGCTTCGACTATGAGAATGCAGGCTACCAGGCTGCTGATTTGATAAAGATGAGTATACTGCTGAATGGCCAACCTGTGGAAGAACTCATCACAATTGTACACAGGTACAACCTTTGAAAACATAGCTGAGTTCAGATGCTGTCTGAGTTTGATTCATTATTTTACTTCAAATTTTGGGTAACCTTAAGAGGTGTAACCCTGCTAGAAAGGATCTTCGGTTAGACTTTACTTGAAGGTATCTACATAAGAGTGACATGACACTGCCATGAACATGTCATAAACATTATTAACACGTCAAACGTCATAACGCTTCTTTTAGTAAGTGTCATTCAGTTTTGTCATGATAAGTTAGGGTTCATGTGTCATGACAGTGATATGTTACTCTTATGTAGATAACTTCAGGTAAAGTGTTATTGGATTTTGTTTTCGTTGCACGGCAGCCTCTCATAGCTTAATTATTATGGTTGTCAGATTTCTTTTTTTTAGTTTACATAAACCCAAGGTTATATGGCTTCATTACTATAATAATTCTTCTGAGCCTGTGGAGCATGAAATGTATTCAACGGCCAGGGTAACGTTAAAAAAAGTCCTCTTGTCAGCGAGTGTTGACATTATCTATTACAGTGACTTTACACACCGGACAAGGACTTCATTCCATTCGTGACAGGGACAACAGAGAAACTTCACAGGCGAAAGTGATGACGCTGGTAATTGAAGGGGCGCCACACTTCGCCAACGATGGCTGCTCTCTGACCATTTATACTACAAGCCTTGGAGCCAGGCCCAGTGGTATTCTTTAAGGGCAACGCACCAATCACAGAGCAGAAAAGCTTTTACAAGGAGTCCTGTTACAGAGCCAGAATGAGGCCAGGATGTCCTGTCAAGCAGAGAATCCATTTACATCAGTTTGATGTGAAGGCTTTTATCCAAAGTACCTGATAGTATGACAAGGGCACTCTGTTGTTTAGTGATCCTCAAATACTGGTAGTCAGGGCTTTGCTTTACCTATTAAGGGACTCTTTTTTTTTTTTTTTTTTTTTACATTTTGGCAAATATGCCCATCCATTTTCTTTTCGGGAGTTAGATGAGACTAAACTAGGGCTGCACAATATATCGTTTTTTAGTTGTCACTGTGATATCAACTGGCGCAATATACATATTGCGAAAGGCTGCAACACATTGCGATAGCCATTCACATTTTATTGTGTTAAAAAACTGCACTTTAAAATGTAATTGACATTCTTTTTTTAGTGCTTTTTATTTTCAATTCAATGTTCAATTTGTTCAATTTAAGCATGTTGGTTATGATTTCCTTTCATTTGTTCGAAATTCAACATGCAATCCGTTGTATTTTAGCAGAATACTGAAAGCAGCAGAACTAAGTACACTTTAATACCTGTTTCTTTATCGCACGTAATATCGTTATCGCAATATTCCACAACGTTATCGCGTATTTTTCTTACCTTGTGCAGCCCTAAATACCACATTATGTCTGTGCATTGAGTTTGGAGATGGAGCTAACAGGTGACAGCTTAACATAAAGACTGGAAGAACAGACTCTGGCTCTGTCTAAAAAATATACTCCAAAGCTCACTCATTTACACATTACATCTTGTTTGTTTAATAAGAACACAAACAGAAGTGTAACAAAGGAAAAGTTGGGGAGTTATGTCGCTGTTTCCAGTCTTTATGCTAAGCTAGGGTAGCCGCCTCCTGGCTGTGGCTTCATTTTGAATGGGCCAGCTGTAATTATTGCTGATATGTACACTGTATGTCATTATCAGCTACTGTATCTTGAGGTGATTTGGTGAGTACAGTAGGTTTTATGGACTGCTCTCCTTAGAGCAGATCAGTAGCGTTTCCCAGTCGTCTGGTTCTGATTGGAGTGTTTTCATTCCAGAGGCCGTGCGTACAGCACAGGGAAAGCCATGTGTGAGCGACTCAAAGACTCCATACCAAGGCAGATGTTTGAGGTGGCTGTGCAGGCATCTATTGGAAGTAAGGTCATTGCAAGGGAAACGTAAGTACAATACGATGCAGTGCGGCGCTTAAGCCTTTGTTGGAATCGTATGAGATGCAAAACAATGTGTACATACAGTATGAAGCACTATGAATTAGATGTGTGTATGGAAATGTGACATGGCAATATTTGCCTCTTTCAGAATTAAGGCGTACAGAAAGAATGTTCTCGCTAAATGTGTAAGTAAAAGTTTTTCTTATCTCTCAAAAGTTGTTGAATCTACAAATGTACTGTACCCCCTCTCTCTCTCTCTCTCTCTCTCTCTCTCTCTCTCTCTCTCTATATATATATATATATATATATATACATCCTCTCTCTCGCTCTATATACAGTATATATACAGTATATATATATAATATGTATGTTTTGTCTTGGTAGTACGGAGGTGACATAACACGGAAGATGAAGCTACTGAAGAAACAGGCAGAGGGTAAAAAGAAGATGCGGCGTATTGGCAATGTGGAAGTTCCCAAAGACGCCTTCATTAACGTCCTGAAGAGGAAAGACAAGTAGCCTGCAATGATATTAGTGTGTTATCACAGTAATGTCAATATCATACACAACAGGTCTTTGTTAGGGAAAGGCCCTGCTAGATTTTCTCTAAATAAATTGGTCATTGATGCTGCAAGCAGCTGTTAGAGTGCTGATTTCCACGACATGTGTCAACACTTCCTCTCTCTCTCTGACATTTACCAGAACGTTTGTCGGCAGAGGAATTTAAAGACCACACGTTGTTCAAAATCTCTAACTTGTCCTCAACAAACCAAAAACGTTTAGACATTTTATAGATGGACTGATTAAGCAGCTAAAAGTAAAGATGTATTAACAGATAATTTAAAGAGGTGTGTAACATTGTTAATGTCTGTGGATACATTTCCCGTCCCACCCGTCTTAACACTAAATATGTCTGTGTAGAGTAACATAGACAAAGATATTAGAGCCCGGCCGATATATAAATGCCTAATATCGGCTAATATTATCACCTGATATTAAGCATTTCCCGATCTATCGTTATCAGCATTTATAATGGTCGATTTAAAAAAAATAATAATAATAAATGATTCTCATAAACCAACCATGTTACGAGTGTTGGCGTTGCATAGTTTGTCCACCAGAGGGCACTCTACATTGTCCCTATTGGCAACATTTATGATTTTTTGGGGGTTATTGTTCAAAGGACTTTAAGTTTCATATCTTAAGTTTGTATTTTTATACATTTTATTTATCAGAATTTTAATATATATATTTGATGTTCCTCTGTTATGTTGTGACAATAAAACAAATTATTATCATACTACGTTAGTGAGAACTCATAAATAACTAATGTTAGGGAAATCTGTTTATGTTTTGTTATGCGTTTAATTTTTTTAATATATATCGGCCGATACATCAGAATATCAGATATTTAAATAACCAAGTATTTGTATTTCGGCCTTAAAAATCCTTTATCGGTTGGGCTCTAATAGATATGAAGCTGGAGTTCTTGAGTCTAAGTCTTAACATTATTCTTTCAAAAGTCTCTTTCATAATCATCAGTTTGTGTCAGAGTAGAAATAAAATATTCTCACTAAACTGATGCATCAAGAACATACCTGTCTTGCTGCAGAGGCACAGGTAACCAAACACCTGATCCCTACCAGCTCTTCATTGGTTGGAGACTATGACATCTGACCTTCAAAGTGAGTGATAGGAAATTAAAGTTTTATTATATTATAGTGCTGACGGTGCGCGTTTGTGGGAGAGAGAGAAAAAAATGTCAGACTGTCCTTGAAGCAGTGTTCCCAGTAGATGGCAGCATCAGCTCAAACCCAAAAAAGAGCTGAAAGGAAGTTAATTCTATCCTGAGCTAATTTCCAATCACACCTCATCACCGAGCAGTTAGTGGCTCAATGAAAATATCTCATTGTCCCTGTGAGCTGCCCTTAGGTAAAATAAAGTAAATCTGATGGGTAATTATAGCTACAGTACAGCGAGTAGGGCAAATATTGACAAGTTGTACTTCAGCAGTGTGCAGTGAATTATAATCAACTAAAAATGCTTAAAATGTATAGACTCAGTCAGTTAAAAGTTTAGAATGAGATATTTTTCATTGCACACATTTTGACATGTTCTGGCAGGAACATCACCGGTGTAATTGCTCAATACCCTGAAATGCAGTCAGACATAGTTAATGTAAAATGTAGCCTGCTATGACAAGTCAAATTGACATCATGTAGCCTGAATGATGGTTCTATCAAATGAACAAGTTCAATTTCACAGCCAGTTGTGCTGTTGAACTTAGATTGCATTGACTGAACCAGCTAATTTCATAGGCAAACACTTTTTGCAATGACTAATAATAAATGTCCCCAAACAGTACAAAATCTGGAACTTGATATTTTCTTTCCAGCTATTTCCGAAGTTTTGACTTTTCAGTCGGTGCGTTTGTGAACATTCAGATGTGACTCAACTTGATGTAGCCTTGAGTTAGAAAACATATCATCACATAACTTTACTTTCCAAATATTACAGTGATGCATTTGATACTGTTACTCCTACTTGTCTCCATCACAACATTAATTTGATCCATTACAATTTATGTTAAGGACAATTAGGGGTTATATTTTTCCATACGAAATCCAAAGGGATCTGTTTTAGTAATACTTATTTGCAGCTGTACCATACAAATAAATAGTTAAAAAAAATCATACATTGTGATTTCTGGATTTTTTTTAGATTATGTCTCTCACAGTGGACATGCACCTATGATGACAATTTCAGACCCCTCCATGATTTCTAAGTGGGAGAACTTGCAAAATAGCAAGGTGTTCAAATACTTATTTTCCTCACTGTATATCTCTACTTACTCTAAATGAACAACCAATCATCCAGTATTTTATTTTAGGTTTATCAATATATATGGAAGTATACTGTATAAAAGTATCAAATTGTACAAAGTGTCATCTTTGGACCTTGGACTATTGGTCGATGTTAAGGAACTCACACACAGCTGTAGATGTGACATCATATGGCTGTAAGATTTGTAACAGGTGACAGCTTTAGGACTCATCCCTTAAACAGGAGTGTACTAGCCTTAGAACCTAACCTGCACTCTCTACTTTAATATGTGTCATGTATTCTTACATGACTCATGCAGTCTACACGCCAACATGCCTCTTAACTACATTTCAAGACTGATACCAGTGTTAAAACTGACTAAATAAATATTCTTTTAATTAAAAGCAATATTATTCTTGAGTTTTTTATGGTTCGTTGGTTGAAATTATTAACTTAACTTATCCATTTGTGGAGCAGCTGAGCCAAATGTACTCTCGTTGTCGAAAAAAGCGTATGGGTCTTGTTTGGTTCGAGCTAATACCCGTAGTTCCACACTATGAACACGGAAGCCGATATGAATGGCTACAGCGCTTACTGGTATTAGTGTTTTATTGTTAATTAAAGCCACAAATAAAACATATATAAGCAGTTTATTAAATACCGACACACGTGGCTTTGTAATGTGTTGTTTGACAGTGCGTCCATCTGAAATGGGATGTTATGGCGTTCCATGTTGTGCTATATTTGGGTAAACATATCGGTTGCTAGCTAGCTAGTTATCTTAGCTAGAAACATACGCGTCCTTTTAAAGTGTCCGTCAACCAGCAAAATGAAAGTACGCGCGTCTGTTTTTGCCTCGTTCATTTTGATATTTGAAGGGATTGGTATTGCCCTCTTCCTGCGGGGATTTTTCCCTGTACCTCTGAAGTCTTCCGTCTCATCCAAGAACAAGCTGTCAGATCTGCCAGCGGAGCCGCTGACAGGTGAGCTGTTAGCGGTTAGCCTAGCCTCCCCATAGGGATGCTTACCATAGACAGTTAAAGAAGGCGAGACGGTTTACCACTGTGGTAAAGTTGGTTTATATTGGACGTTGGATGTTCGAAAAATCTATTATGCAGCTTGACCTTTTGACCTATTCATGTCAAAACACCTTTGTTGCACTCAGCTAACTCTCTTACACATTACACAAAACTTAGTTTGTAAAAACCCATCCTTTGATTTTTTAATAATTTATGTAAAAAAAATTGCTATAAATCTATTATGCAGCTTGACCTTTTGACCTATTCACATCAAAACACTTTTGTTGCGCTCAGCTAACTCTCTGCATTATAGATTTTTCGAATGTGTCGAAAATCCAATGTCCAATATAAAACCAACTTTTCCACAGTACGGTTACCAGTGAGTAATGTTATCTGCCTGCACTGTTGACAGTAATCTCTGCAATACTCTGAATTACAGGAAGCTCTCCCAACTCCTCTCGTCTTCCCCAACCCCTTTTAAAAGGGTGGTTATAATGTTAGTGGATGCCCTCCGGGAGGACTTTGTATTTGGAGCCAATGGTCGCATGTATATGCCCTACACCAGACACCAGGTGGAGAGAGGCTCCTCGCACAGCTTTGTGGCAAAGGCAAGGCCTCCGACAGTCACCATGCCCAGGATCAAGGTAAGGTGTCACTCAGGTATCATGGTGAGGAGATACAACTTTATTTATCCAGGGAAATTGCACCGTGGTAAAGTTGGTTTTATATTGGACGTTGGCTATTTGACCCTTTTGACCTATTCATGTCAAAACACTTTTAGTGAACTCAGCAGCTATAACTCCTCTAAACATTGCACAACGCTTATTTAAAAAACAAAAAAACAAACTTTAATTGTATAAATATTGTTTTAAGTAAAATAATGCTAAGAATCTATAATGCGGCTTAACCTCTTGACCTATTCATGTCAAAACACTTTTGATGAACTCAGCCAACTCCTTTATACATTGCACAAACAACATAATAGATTTTTCAAATGTGTCAAATATCCAACGTCCAATATATAACCAACTTTACCATGGTGGAAATTGCTGTGCAGTAAAAAGAGATAAGACTACAAAAAGTCTAAGATAAGAAGGTACAAATCCAAATTACATATTTACAATTATATACAATATAACTAATGCCAAACTCTCCCTTCAAGTCTGTCCACGTGTTCTCCTGCTCATGGCGTGAGTATTAATGTGGATCTTTGAATCTGACTTTAATGCAAAGCTACATTGGTTTAATATTAGCTACACCACTGAAACAGCCTGCATACCATGCCTTTAATTATTTAAATGATAAGTCTGACGTCAACAAAATCCCTTAAAAAGACCAACACCAACCAAGTTGAGTGTTAGTCCGTCTCCTGGTACTTCCAGGCTCCCCAAAGGGGGCGCTGTGGCTCAGGTGGTACAAGGTTGGAAGGTCGGTGGTTCGATACCTGGCCCCTTGTATGTGAGGTGGCGCCTTGTATGGCAGCCACGTCCACCAGTGTATGAAGTTAAGGCATAAGTTCATTTTGACCTGATTTACTTATTGAGATTGTCATGCCTTTATAGTAACAGAGAGATGACAGGGAAGAGATGGAGAATGAGAAGGGAGCGCTGCCTTAAAGGGTAACTACCATTTTTTTCAATCCTTTGCTTATGTTTTTGTGTCTAAGTGACTGATGGGAACAACAATCTTTGACATTGGTCCAGTATTAATTAAGATCGCTGCAGTCGGCAGCAGCGCAACAAGACAATGTAAGTTAATAGGACAATTGTCCAACTTGTATTTACCTTCACAAAAGTGCTCGTAGGCACAGGTTAATGTTCTAATAAACATTATGGAAAGGATTCCTTGAGAGATACACCTTTAAAACCCATGTGAGATCTTTCTGTTTAACCAGAAAAAGCTCTGAGTTGCTAGCGCTAAACCCACCACACCCCTTTTAAAAACAACCAATACTTTTAGCGTTCATAGAGCCAATATATTTTCACATGTAAATCGGTAAACTGTGTGTTTATTTCAACCAAAACTAGAGTCGGGATGGTTGGATAAGTGGAAGGCGACCCAAGACGGCTTTTCACAGTTTGGTTTTGTTACTGTCAATTTTGAATGAAGTGTATTTTTGATGCTAAAATGACTGTTTATTTACATGGAGTCTGGTGAATTTTGCGGATGTTTAAAAAAAGGATCTTCCTCTTTAAGAGAGAGGTCGACCTCCTTAGAAATCCTCTCCATGATGTTGTCAGACACATAGAATATTAATCTGAACCTGTCATTGGCCAAACTAGCACTTTTGCTAGACAATTGTCCATAGACTGTATTAACGGTCTATGGACAATTGTCCTATTAACTTACATTGTAGCTTGTTTTGCTGCTGCCGACTGCAGCGATCTCTTAATACTGGACCAATGTCAAAGATTGTTGTTCCCATCACTTAGACACAAAAACATAGGGAAATTTCCAGGTTAAAAAAAAACGGTTGTTACCCTTTTCCACAAGGTAACTTGATTAAAAAAAAAAAAGATTTAAAAAAGAAAAATAAAATTGACAAAATCTTTTATCCTGGAATAAGTTGAGTTTGCGTAGTAGAAATATTACTTTTTAATATACTTTTTAATAGAAATATTAATTATTTAGTTGAATGTTTGGTGTAAAATTTTTGTTCCTCTTTTCATTATTATATTTACTGTTTTTACATATCACAGATTATTTACAGAACTGTCCTATTTCCATGGAGTTTTTATTTATTTCTATAACTTTATTTAACATGATAGTAGAAGTGCAATATGCAGATGCTGCTATTGACCTGATTCATACCAGAAATATCAGTACTATTTCTTTCTTTATTGGAATTCTTTTATTTTAATTCATAATTATAACTTAAGTTTTTCTGATACATGTTCTGTGATTGATTTCTCAGTTTTCCACGTTTATTAGAAGAAAAACACTTGAATTTTTTTGCAGTATCTGACAGATAAATTGCAATTAGATTTTTTTTTTTCAAATTGTTCAGCCCTGGACTTAAAAAAAAAAAAAACTCAATTATTAAAGTTTTTGATTATGCAAAAAAATAAATAATTACTGCTTCCATCTCCTGAAATGTGATTTGCTGCTTTTCTCTCTTTTATATCATTATGAATGAAAAGGCTTTGGATTTTGGACTGTTTGTCAGACAAACGAAGTCATTAGAATTATTCTCGCTGGGCTCTGGGAAAACGTGACTTGTAATTAGTCAAATCCAATTTAAAAATATTTGATCCAGCCCATCATAAGAGGTGCCAGTATCCCTGTAAATAAGCCCAGAATAATCATGTAAAAGGACATTTTGAGATAGGTGCTTAGTTTCCAGCCTACAACTGCAAATAGTGTAACATGGCAGATTTTGGGAAGGTGAAAACATGGTGTGTTGTCACATTGAGAGTATTTTGGGAGCAGAGCCAGGAGGAAATAACAGTTATGTCATGTGCGCTGCCACCATGTGTGACAGTGGGTTGTTTGGAAACACACTTAGATTGTATGCAGACTGGGTGAATTGTTGTCAATTGTTCTGGAGATTTTTTGCAAAGGGAGTGATTTTCCAGGAAAAAAAGAAGCTCTGCCTTGGCTGTATGGGTGCTGGGCAGCGTTGAGGTGGTCGGAAGGCATCTAACTGCAGTTGTCAGGTGAAGCAGAATGTTCTCCTGAGTGTCAGAGGGCAGAATAAAAGATGGGGGGAATGGGGATGGGCTGACAGCGTCAAGCTGTTGAGGAAAATTGGAGCAAAAACAGGCGTGGAAGAAACTTGCGCCTGAAAACCCCCCCAATGTGGACAGAATCCTCCTCAGTGATGTCTGATAAATGTGCTCAGACAGGTAGGAGGACCATGAGGGTGCAGGGTCTGCATCAAAGAGAATGTGTTGGTTGACCGTGTCAAAGACAGCGTTCAGGATAAGCACCGCAAACAACAAGGAGAAACTCTGGAGGAGAAACCAAACAGTCTCACTAATAAAAGCCTTTCTGAGGCCTGCTCCACCACAGCATGGTACTGTGTGGGGTGCTGCTTACAATTATTTTCATTATTAATTTATAGATAGATTTTTAGAAGTTAACAAATTAATCATTTAGCCTGTACAATGTCAACATTAATGACAAAAGCCTGTTAAAGGGGAACTATGCAGTTTACTTTAAGCTTAACTGAACTTAACTGAACATCTTCAGAGAGACCTGTAGGGTCTAGGTTAGGTTTATGTAGAAACCTGTAGGTGGGGGGGGGCTCTATAGAGAAACATGCAAGCAAAAAGTGAAGAGATGGCCAAAACTGCATAGTGCCCCTTTAAATGTTATCAGAACTACACATTGAAATTAATATAGCATGAATAAAAGGCAGAGTCCAACCAGTGCTTCACTTTCTTTTCAATTAACCTGCCAAATTAATTTTTATTTATTGATTTATTATTTTGTCTATACAGTGTCAGAAGCTAAAGAGGAATTTAAATTTTTTTGTAATGCTCAAAATGATGCCGTCAAATTGCTTGTTTTGCGCAACCAACACTCCAAAAAACTAAAGATATTCAGTTCATAATCGCATAAGACAACAGGAAATTCAATTTCATTTTATTTATATTATCAATCATAACAAGAGTGAAATGCTCACTACTGAGAAACTCTTCAAACCAGTGTCAGTAATTAGACAGAAAAGCAGAAACCTACTCCAAATGTAAAAGTTAAGGTAGGGAATGTTTTTTGTTTTTTTTTGCAGAATACATGACGAAATCAGTGAATTATTGCCAATTGTTTTTTCTGTTGACCCATTATTAAACCAAGTGTTTCAGCTCTACTCCATAAAATGCCAGAAGAAAACTGAAAATATAATTTCTGAGGTGATTCATTCATTTGCTTTACTTTAAAAATGACTTAAAACAATGAATACAGTATACTTACTTTAGAACTGTCTGTAGAGTAAGTGCTATATTAATTGACAGAACTATATCCTGCTTATTTGTCATATAATTAACATTCAGATGAAATTGCTAATAAAATGAAAAGAAAAGCCTTGACATTGTTTTTTGGGGAGAAGGGAAGCACTTCCTGTTTTTGATGATGTCAGTAGCTCTTGTTCCTGTGGTGTTTTACTGCCCTTTGGGTCTAAGTATCTGCAAAAAGAAAACTGTTATATGTTCACACATATTGAGAGGTAGATGGGAGTACATAGAATTAAAAAAAGAAAAAACAAAAGTTAACTGTAAAAGGATGAACGCGTCCTTGAACAGACAAACGGATGTTTCGAGGAGGAGTTGTTTGTCATGACATGGTGAAGTCAATGGTGATGTGGAGGAGGGATGACAGGATGAAGCTGAGCAGGATTGAAGTGGACTCGCAGGGAGACAGATGTTCCACCATAATCCAGGGTTTAGAGAAGGAGGCAGTGATGATGGATGGAAAGGGCCGGCTGGAAAAACAGCTCTGGGTGTGGGGGCTTCTCGAAAAGATTTGTTGACAGTAGAAGAGTATGTGGGGAGAAATCGATAAGCGAGGAAGTTCAAAATAAAATCTTTCTGATTTAGAAGCAGAGGAATGAAGGGTTTATGTTGCAGCAGAGATGTACAGTGCAGTATATGATCAAGGAGGCGGGAAGAACTGAAAATGCCATTTAATCAGCTGTCCAGAAAACGTGTAAGTTTGATTTGCAGGCCTGCTGAGAGCATACAGGGACATCTATAAGCCCTGTAGATGGGCCACTTAATCACTTTTTAGGGGCTTGGCAGTACAGTTGCACAATATATTGTGTTTTTATCATCATCACGATGTGAACCGGTGCAATAAACACATTGCGAAAGACGCCGATTTTTTGTTGTTGTGCTAGTTGAAAGAAAAGGTCCGTAGAAAACTGCACTTTAAAACGTAACTGTCATTCTTCTTAAGTCATGCAGCCCTACTTGGCAGTTCAGCAGCACAACATCTGGCTTGTTTTAACAAATCATAAAGGCTGTGCTGCTTAATCATCATCATCATCATCATTATCCTTTATTTACTTCTTGGAGGTACAATTGAGGACAAGCCCTCGTTTTCGATGTAGCCAAGATTACAGAAAATAAATCCACACAGCAATTTAGAACACAATACACAAACAGCGCAGTATTTGTAAAAAACCATGACCAGAGTAGAAACAAGGACATGCAAGTCACTAAAAACTGTGAAATCGAGGACATAATCAAATACACGTTACTAAAAACAATTACTACCAGAAACGGGACTATTTAACACCCTTGCTCTAAATTGCCCAAATGAGGGAAGGAAATGTAGTTTAACTGATTGCCTGTTTCAGGTAATTGGTACATTAAAAAAATAAATAAATAAAAGAGCGCAGATTTCCTTAGCTCTGACTGTTCCCTCAAGACCTTAAGTGATACTTTTATACAGTATACTTCCATATATATTGATAAACCTAAAATAAAATACTGGAGGATTGGTTGTTCATTTAGAGTAAGTATATTTATATATATTTTGTTGAAGAAAATAGCCCACTGTAATAACATTCCCAAGATATCTACTGATTTTTTTGGCGCATTGGCACGATGTAGCTGGTGCATCACAGAAATAAGCATGAGATTATAGCTTTTGGGGCAATACATTACTCTTTTGTATTAAAACATACAGCTCAGTTTAACATTGAAGTAATTTAGAAGTTCTTCATAGCGCTTTAACAACATTAGAGGGTTAATTGGTCCATCACAGCATTAAGATTTTGTGACACACCAGTAGGTGGCAGTACACACCAACTGCCATATACTGCCCACTATCACTGCATTGCACCCAATTAACTGGTATGACACAGCCAACTAACCTAAATCATAATGTCCCAGTGGCACGGCCATTCATCTACACACACACACACGCACACACACACACACATTACACCTGACGCTCCCTTCACTGTATCCAGTAAAGCCAAAGTGTTATTCACGTACACATATTAAGTATCAAGTTCATTGTCAAATGTCAATGTTATGTTGTTTATTTTTTTAAATTTAGGGTCAGGCAGCAAACAGTTGCAGTCGATTTTCCTACCGTAAATTCTACCCTGGGGGTCTTCCCACTAAATGAAATGGTTCCAATTTACTTGCTTATTCTTGCCATGACATGACATGACATGACATGACATGAAAAGAAAAGAAGTATTCTGTGGTGATAAGGCAGGAGAAGATTGAGCATATTTGGTATAAAGTCTGATATTAAGTAGCTAGTCAAAAGTAAGTGAAAAGAAAACTGGAAAAATCTTTTGGCAGACTCGAACATTGGGAGTTACAGCCCCTTCCGTCTTTTTTTTGGCACCTTTACACATTTTGATGTCTGTGAGAGTCAGAGTCTGTCTGCATACCCCACTGATACTGTTTTTGACATTTTAAGCAGTGGCACATCGCAGGTTTCGACACATTCTGTGGGCTCGGTAATGAGAATGTTGATGAGTCACTGATTCGTTTGGGCAGCTTCTCAATGTTTTTTTTTTTGGCATGTGGAAAAATGTCAAGTCTTAGCCTTTTTACACTGTGAACTTGTTCACAAAGCTTTTTTATCTCTCGAGGTGATCGTTTTCTTTACAGTTGAATTATCTCCATATGCCCCTTTTTTATTGCATATCAGGAAAGTGTTCTACCAGTTTGGCTAAAAAAAAAGTGCCTGTTTTTGTTTCATTGGTCAGGCTATCTCTTTTAATAGACCAGGGACCACCTCTGTGATACTGAACAGGCAGAAAGAGAAGACTGCGTTTGAAGTGGAACCATCCATCTCTTCCTGCAACAAGCATCTGCACTGGCAGGAGCAAAACAATTGCAAGGAAGGAAGTGGTAAATAATTGAGCTCAGGAACAAAGCACAGTAGATGAGGCTCCAAACTTCAGCTTCCTGTCGGTGCAATAAATGTGAATTAGTTGACAAAATCTGTCAGGTTACTGGCATAAAGCATGCTTATTAGTTTGTCATCTTTAAGTAGGAGACACAAACCTTTGCTCCGGTACGTCAAGACACAAAGTGATAAAACATTACTGAAAATGTGAGAGTGAATGAAGAAAGGTTTGAAGCTTGTAACAGTTCCTGAGGTTGAATGTGGGGGTGTGACACCTTTTAGTTTATTGTCTCTTGCGTCTGTAAAGTTACCACAGTAGAGTTGCTGCCTATAGAGCACCTGTACTCACACATTAACCACGCACAAACTGCTACAAAGTGTTTTGCATGCAAACTGATAAGATGAGCAAAATACTAGGGCTGTCCCCTCTTAGTCGATTAGTCAACTAATCTGTGCTTTTGGGATTAGTCGACATAGCTGTCCTTAGTTGATAAGTCATTTTATGCTTATTCATGCTTAATTACTCATTTCCAAAAAACTTAGGACCACATTTCTGGTGAACACAAGATTTAAAGTGGTGCTTTTGCAGGATTAATTGTCTAGAAACTCAGTTTTACAGATGGTTAATTAACTACATTTATATTGTGCTTTTCTAGTCTCAACCACCTCTCAAAGCTCACAGCTCTGTCGATTAAATCAACTAATTGATTAATCGACAAAATCATGTAAGTGTTAGTCAACTAAGAATTTCTTTAGTCGAGGACAGCCCTACAAAATACCCAGATGTGAGCTGAAAAACAGGATTAAATAAGAACAAACACATCACCAATAAAACTAAAATAGTGTTTTAGGAAGGGATTTAAAAGAGGACTTTGAGTTCCCCAGCCCTCGCACAATAGAGGCTGGTCACCTCTGATTTCAGCTTGGATATTTGAGCGTCCCGGGACGATCTCAGGCTGTACTCCAGGCAGTCCATAGTGGGTATGAATGATAGTGTTTCCTGCCAGCCTCCGCATTCTCTCCTTCAGTGGAGAAGTGCCTTTGTGCTCCCCCTCGACGATGCACCAGACTCTCTCCTCTGACTTCCAAAATAAGCAGCGTTTTCCTTGTTAGTCAAATGGGTGCTGGTGTTGTTTTATTTCAAATTCAATGATGAAATCAGTAGAAACTGCACTTCATAACTCTCCTCAATCTACCTAATTCAGCTTTCAATTTCCACTTGTGGCAGCAAGATTTCTTCGGGGATGTGGGACACTGTTTGTTTTCAATGTTAGATCAAAGTAGTGACCAATCAGATAAAAGGGAATTCATCCATGTCATGTATTTAGTTAAAGAGGATTATTAATATATCTGAATTCTTAATTAGCTGGATTGATATGATGAAACTGTAGGGTTGAATAACACCATTAAAACACAGCTATTGTTCAAAGGACAATGACAAAAACATATCCCTCCCTAGGCTCTAACCACTGGCAGTATCCCAGGCTTCATTGATGTGGTAATGAACCTGAATTCTCCTGCACTGCTGGAAGACAACCTCGTTTGGCAAGCCAAAACAGCAGGGAAGAGGATGATCTTCTATGGAGATGACACCTGGGTGCGCCTCTTCCCCAAACACTTCATGGAGTACGATGGCACGACCTCCTTCTTTGTATCTGACTACACTGAGGTATGTGTGAGTCAAACAGCCAGGATTCTGCTGTATAAAAGATAAAAGTATTGTGGTTCTCTGCCAGTATCAAAGATTAAAGAAACTTGGTGGCAGATATGACACATACATTTTAAAGGTCCCATATTTATATTTTGGGTTTCTACTGGAACATGTTTACATTCTTTAATGTTCAAGTATTTCTCTCTTACTGTCTGTCTGAATATACCTGTTTTGGTGATTGGGGAGGACTGTATATTTGGCTGCTTTTTAAAAGGTTGTTTGGAATAAAGGTTTATGTGTGTGTGGTTCTGAAACAGAGATACAGGCATAAATTAGTAAAATGTAGACTATATACATTTCAAATAATGATTACATGCATAGCAGGTATAATAAACAATCAAGAAGTTAAATTTTAATGTTATGTATGACTTAAATGCAGTGTCATAATAAAAGTGTATTACTGAGCAAATACAAAAAACTTAGAAATGCATTAGTACACTATATCCCCTCAAAGATTATTTTGCTGCACATTAACTGTAACAATACACAACATGCTAAATTCAGCTTAACATGTAATAACATGTGTAATTATGAGCTGCCGAATTCCACCTTATCATAAACATTAAACATAAATATTTCACATATGTGTGTGTGTGTGTGTGTGTGTGTGTGTGTGTGTGTGTGTGTGTGTGTGTGTGTGTGTGTGTGTGTGTGTGTGTGTGTGTGTGTGTGTAAACACACAGGCTATACGAGGCTCCGCCATTATACAAGAACAGCAACGTGCCACAACATTATTGCAGTACAATACACACAATGCAGTATTATTACGAGGTAAAAAACGAATAACAAACATCAGTATTACTTGCTGGTAGTTGCACACACACTATCTAGGAACTTAGAAATAAGTACAGCAACACTGTCTGTCTTTATCCATCTCTCTCTCTCTATATATATATACACACACATATATACTGTATATCTGTGCAGTCTTTTGACGCCAGCTCTCTTCCAAACTTTTCCCGAAACTGAAACTTAAGCCGTCTTCTTCAGCGAGCAGCAGAGCGCAGTGCTGCTCCTGATTGGCTGATTTTCCAGCAGCCAGTTTTACCTGCCCGTAGAGGTTGTCCTTCATCACAATACCTGTATTACACTTGTAATACACCTGTCCTTTTAAGCCCCCATCCTGAAAAAGCCAAGTCTTCTCTGATTGATTGAGCATTTGTGTGTCTTCTGCATCTGCACTCTCTGCGTTTCTGCACCGTCATTGCAGCTGGGGAATGACTGTAGCGGCGCTTCCTAACTATATACAGTATATACACATAGTATAATTGTGACATCAGAACTGTACAGAAGTCCTGACAGCTCGTTTAAAGGCACATTTTCTGAATACATCTTTGAGCATTTCTCTGTGAATTGAGCTTCCTAATATGGACATGGAAAGCTCCCTTTTACTGTATGGAAAATTATGAAATCCTCCCATCCTTTTATCAAGGGCCCTGAATTCTTTTTTGTTTACAAAATCCTTTTACCTGCATCATTAAACAAATATAAAGTTTCAAGTTTTCACAGACTGCTGCTGCTGTCCATGAAACTATTTATACCATACCATAACCCAAAACAACAGTAAAGACTGTACATAATGTATTTATTAATCATTTTCAGTTGTTTATGTATATTCTTTTGTGGAATATGCTGGGTATGTCTGGAAATGACTTAGTCACTGCATTATTTACGATTCAAAGTGATCTGCATGTACAAGATGAAGGCAGCTGAGCAACCAAGGAGGCACAGAGATGAGATCACACAAAAAGCTGCTCATCAATTAGCTCCATATGCCCTAGCTACAAGTGTAGTGTCATATTTGCCTGATGATAATCAGATTATCATCAGACTCTATCGCAGCTTTGGGTAAAACTCCTGTCAGCTCAGTTTTTGTTGGCTCAACAGCAGCGATTTTGAGTGACTCAACTTAAATTGGTCATCAGTTGAAATCCTGTAGCTCAGGAATTTGTGTCTTAAATGCATCATGTCTCCGTGTAGGTTGACAACAATGTGACCCGTCACTTGGATAGCACCCTTAAGAGAGACGACTGGGACATTCTGATCCTCCACTATCTTGGCCTTGACCACATTGGTCATATCAGTGGACCCCACAGTTCCCTCATCCAGCCCAAACTGCTGGAGATGGATGACATCCTGAAGAAGATTCACAGTGCCCTCATTTCAAAGGTAATTCCCTATCTTAATATATGTTAATATGTCATGTTGCACCTGCATGTTCTGTTGTTGTTGTTGTTGTTGTTGTGGCGTTTCAGAAAGTAGTGAACTTTGTTGCCGAGTGTAAGTTTTAAAGCTGCACTAATCAATATTTTTATTTGAACAATGAGTCAAATGTCTTTGTGTAATGTGAAATAGATCACTCATAGGAATGACTGTAGCGATAAACCTCATTGTTTTAGTTTTTTTATTTAGCCCCTGCTCGAAGGCTGCGGTTTTCTAGATGCTGAGCACCAAAGGATGGACAAAGCTAGCTGGAGAACCATTTAGCAGCTCAAGAGCCAGACTACTTCCCTAAGGAGGAGACCAAAACAGAGCTAAATGGAGTGTGCATATTGGTCTTACATTTGTCAGGCGGTCAGAAACACAACTGCAAGGGAATGCCAGAGTTGCTCTGAGTCTGCTCAACATGTAAGGGCCGTGACACACCAACCTGATAATCGGGCGTTGGACAGTCTGGCGAGGTCAGTGACTTGAGTCTGTTCGGTGTGTTCCGTGCCGTCGTCCGTCGGAAGGGCCTTCAATTTGGCCGACTTGACATGTGTGAGCGTGATTAGAGTCTTACAAAATCTGACGAAAATCTGACTAAAACCTATTTCTCTCTTAACTCAACATTAGGCTACACTTCAATTTTTTAATATTAATTTAATCATTTTTATGTCATGATGTGGTTAATAAATGAAATATGAAGTAATGATCAATAGTTATAAATAATGAGACGCTATCAGAGGTTTTTTCTCAGCATGATCAATGTTTGGAAGGTCATTTAATTACACAGATAATTTGTACCGGTTCCAGCAGTTATTATATTATCTGTCGCAGCAACCACAGAGATTTAATAAACTGTTAAGCTTTTCTGTTATCTTTAATTTTACCTTTTGATCACTGTGCAAGTTGTGATCCTTCAACATCTCTGATATGGCAGGGAGATAAAGAGGCCAAATGCTGATATGCTTGTAAACTTTTCCTCTTTGCAAAAGATTAGAGGTGGAAAAAAGTAAAAGAAAATCATTTGTATTGGGATTCTTTTTTCAGCTGCGGCAGCGGGGTGAATGTCAAAATTGAACGTTACCTGTTTTTGGTTTTTCTTTTTAGAATCTCACACACACTTTCGGTCACTATGACCACTACGGTCAGAAACATTGTGCCAAAATATGAACAATAACGTTTTGTGAACGGGCTTATCAGCTAACGTTAGTTACCAACTGTTACCTTGAAACCATCCAGCAAATAGACGGTACCGCAGGGAGGTTACTTGAAACCGGTCTGACTTGACTGTTGTCACTGCCCGATGTGAGTCGAGTGCAGATTTGAGTCGCGCATGCTCAGATTTAAACAGTTTACAACATAACTGTCATACTGAAATTTGTGAAATCCATGAAATAATAAACTTTTCTTATTACGAACAATAACAGAAGAAGGGAATCATTTCAAAAACGCAGATATGAGCGCAGAAATCCTCTTATGACGGGCTTCACGTGGGATTCATGAAACGTTTGTATCCCACCAATCAGAGCGTAAGAATGGTCGTACATTGATAAATGCAGCGGCTGGAAACGATCATAATGTAAATATCACGCCCCAATATATTCTTGGTTTTGAGGCCTCGCCCCCTACTATTGACGACATGGCCAGACGTAATCCGGCTAAGAAGCAGCACTTTTCAGAGGTGGAGATTGAAACTGATATCCCAGTTTAATTTGCAGTAACGTGTGTACTAGTTGGCTTCCTAAAAACTCGTTTTAGGCTGTAGGAAGTATGCAGAATAGAAAGAGATCACTGATGCGGTCAACAGTGTTGCCGTATTAAATCAGACTCCAGCTGAATTTAATTAATTTTTACATCCTTGACATATGTATGCTATACTATATGCTATAGTAATAAACAGGCTTATATTGCAATCTCTTAGGTCTACATGGAGATGGACCTATATTTAAATAAACACACGGTAGCAGAGTTTATGCAGTCTTTTATTTTACTCAGGTTTTTTTCAGGAGTCAGAACCAGGCAACCGCTGTGAGGGAGTGGCTGGAAAAACCAAAATATGTCAGTCAATGGCAGTAAGAAGTCGTTCATTTGTGGCCATTAACAACACTTTAAAAGACAAACGAAAATCTGAAGAATAAATAAAAAAGCTATACATCGTCATGTTTCCTGTATTGAATATCATTGCCAAACCTAATACTTTAAATACTTTTTAAAATCGAGGAGTAATATCCTGTCTCCTTGGTGTACCAAGGAGGTCCTGTGCTGGACCCTGCTCTCTGGGCATCGGGTCAGCGGCTCCATCACTACACTTATGGCAATGTGTTTTCCTGCATGATGTAGTGCAGAACTCCACAGGCTAAAACAATGTTGCAGACTTTTTCTGGTGTGGATAGTAGGGTCCCCCCCCCCCCCCCCCCCCCCCCCCAACTGTTGCCCGGCTCATAGAGGTCTTCTAAAAGAACCAGATCTGCCACTGCCGATAAGTGATCAGCTGATGACTTCTCCTTCTCCTGTTACGTGCTTCACCGCAAATCCACACTGACTCCAAAACTTGCGTACATGAGGTCAGACCAGACGTGAGATTTTTTCGCAGCCTACACTCACGTTCAAATTGATAAATGCAGAGCTTTGCGTAGGAATCGGCGTACGCCCGTCCTACACCTGTTTTAGGTCATACGCACCTTTCATAAATGAGGGCCAATGTCTCTAAAAACTGTATTATTCCACTGTAATGTATTGTGAAAGAATTGAGTTTGGACAAAAGCATATTGCCCCAGCTCTACAATAGATACAGTGAAGCGTATGTCTGGAAATATTGATGCAACATTTCACCACATCTCTAAAAGTATTTAATTTTGACTTGTTAATGTCTGTGCAGGCTCATTGCGACATCTGTGTGTTTTTTGGGCAATGGCAGCCTCAGCCATGCTCCCAGTGAGCTCTTTGAATGAAATGTGTTTGAAAGTCTTGCTTCAGTCACATTAGTGAAAGGCTATGGCTTTCTCCTGGAGCAGTTTGACCTAAATATAGACGGCCATGTTGCGTTCCGCAGGATACCTTAGAAGATTCTACATAAACAACTACGCTTTCTCTGATCAGCACATGCTTTTCACATGTCGACTTTGACTGACGCTTGACTGCACGACTAAGCTGCGTCCTTCTGTAGTGAAAGCATTGATGGTTTCTGCTGCGGCACAGTGAAGGAGAAAAGCAGATTAGTAATCAAATGACAGCACTCCAAGTTTCCGTTGTAACGTAATCCGAGTAGACCATTTCAGCGAGTTCATATTAGGGGCAGAGACATGCTCTACCTGCAGAGTGGACAGGCACAAAACTCTCCATTAAATCATGATTGGAAAGCTGAAACTCGTGGTCATAAAGACTTTCATCAGACCTTGTGTTAATGGAGATCGCATGGCCTCAATCTTCTCTTCTGGATATTTCACATTTAAGGGTGGGGCAGGTGCTTGTGTAAAACGACTTAAACCTGACCTACAGAGCAGCGTGTAATCTGAGCCATGTATTTTATAAGAGAGATAAATGAAGTGTTGCAAATGTGTAGACTGTTGTATCTCTCTTTCTTATTAGGGCTGGGGAGGATATGCTTTTGCCCCGATTTTATTCTGTCACAATACATGTGTGCCGATTTGATTTGTGATTTTCAGTTATTGCAATTCTAGAATTCGGCCAAACAAATAAAACCCAAGTTGAATACTACACTTCTAGAGACAAAATATCATGAGACACACTGTTTTTAGAGAAGAATGCCACATGTCACATACCAATCTGACATTTATTTCATTTGTAAAGAAGTACATAACATGGATCTTCTGCATTTTGTGCTTTTGGACTGTTTGCTGGAAACGGATATGATCATTAGAAAAAAAATATAAATAAGAAATATCAATTCTATCAATGTGGAGGAGAGTCTGGCTAGTCCACAAAGCATTCCGTGATGGGACAAAAACGTGCTCTGATTTATTGGCATTTCTTTAAACCAATCACAATTGTCTTGGGCGGCGCTAAGCTCCGCACGGTGCTGCTGTAAAAAAAGCTTCTGGAAGGAAGTTGTTTTGGTGGAGCATGCGTTACGTTCAAAAGTAGTTTTAGTTGTGTAACAGAAAGCTCCAATTGGACAGATAGTCTAGATTAGATTAAACTAGCTGCTAGCTAGCTGTCTGGATTTACCCTGCAGAGAGCTGAGGACCAGGTCACCATAGTCCTCAGAAATCCACCAGAGGTTAGAATGCCAAAACAAAGAAAGCAGAAAATAACTGACATCGGCGAAAAGACATGCATCCAGTGGAATTTCCTGTGGCACAGGAGCAATCCCGGAAGTGGAACATGGTGGTTTTAGACTAGTCCTGACAGAAGAATATAGAATAGAATGCCTTTTTTGTCATTATACACAAGTACACACTACCTGTGCAATGAGAAATTGAAAAAAATATGAGAAATATAAGATAACAATATAAAATATCAAAAATATAAGTGTAGGTAGTGCAGAGAAGAAGAAAAAAAAAAAAAAGGGGGGGATGGGGCGCTGGTGCACAGTCCGGAGAGCAACTGTATACATATAAAATAGCTTTGAATACACATTGTGTGAAAGTAGATAAATATTAACAGATAAATAAATATTGCACAGTAATGAAATAAAATGGTTAAGTACTAAATAATAAATAAATAAATATTGTACAGTAATGAAATGGAATGGTTAATATATTAAATATTGCACTGTATGAAATTGCACAGATTCCAGTGTCCTTTGAGGTATTATATAACAGTATTGCACAGTCGAAGGGAAGAAGAAAGTCCGGGGGCCGGGGGCAGGCTGTGGAGTGGAGTCAGGTCATATGTGAGTTCAGGGTGGTTTTGGCCTTTGGAAAGAAACTGTTCTTGAGTCTGTTGGTCCGTGCTCTGATGCACCTGTAGCGCCTTCCTGAGGGCTACAGGTCAAACAGATCAGAGCCGGGGTGGGAGCTGTCCTTGATGATGTTCTCTGCTCTGCTGAGGCAGCGGGAGGTGTAGATGTCCATCAGGGAGGGGAGAGGGCAGCCGATGATCTTTTGTACTGACCTTACAACCCTCTGCAGCCTCTCCCTGTCTGCCACGGTGCAGCTGCCGTACCATACTGTGATGCAGTAGGTCAGCAGGCTAACAATGAACGAGCGGTAGAAGGTCAGCAGCAGGTTGGAGTCCAGGTCGTACTTCCTGAGGACCCTCAGAAAGTGTAGTCGCTGCTGGGCCTTCTTGATGACCGCTGTGATGTTGGCTGTCCAGGAGATGTCAGCGGAGATGAGGACGCCGAGAAACCGGAAGGTGTGGACCCTCTCGACGCACTCGCCGTTGATGTGCAGGGGGGCTAGGTCGGTGCTGTTCTTCCTGAAGTCGACGATGATCTCCTTGGTTTTCTTGGTGTTCAGAGCCAGGTTGTTCTCCGAACACCAACATGCCAAGTTCAGGACTTCCTCTCTGTAGGCAGCCTCGTCTCCCTTTGAGATGAGTCCGACCACTGTGGTGTCGTCAGCAAACTTGACGATGAAGTTGTTGTTGTGGGCCTGACTGCAGTCGTGGGTGTAGAGACAGTGCAGGAGGGGGCTCAGCACGCAGCCCTGTGGGGAGCCGGTACTCAACATGCGAGTGGAGGAGAGGTGGGGGCCCAGTCTCACCGTCTGGAGCCGATTTGTAAGCAAGCACAAGTGAGAGGGGGAAGGCCGAGAGTGACCAGTTTGGAGATGAGAATGTCCGGGATGATTGTGTTGAAAGCGGAGCTGTAATCCACAAAGAGCATCTGGACGTAGCTCTGCTGCTACTCCAGGTGGCTCAGCGCAGAGTGGAGAGCTACGGCGATGGCATCCTCTGTGGATCTGTTCGCGCGGTAGGAAAACTGATAGGGGTCCAGATCTGGGGGGGAGGTAGTCCTTGATATGTTGGAGAACAAGTCTCTTGAAGCTTTTCATGATTACCGGGATGAGGGCCATGGGACGGTATTCATTTAGGCTGATGATGGGAGACTTCTTCGGCACTGGGACGATTGTGGCTGATTTTAGGAAGGGGGGGATGACTGCCTGGGCCAGGGAGAGGTTGAAGATCCTGGCAAAGATGAGGGCGAGCTGGTGAGCGCACACCCTGAGCACCTTGCCAGGAACTCCATTTGGCCGGCAGCCTTCCTTGGGTTCACTGCCAGGAGTACTCATCCAACGTCGTGCTCCTTTACAGTGAGTGGGGTGGTGCAGGAACCAGGTGTGGATGGGTGTAGGGCTGGGGTGGTGCAGGAACCAGGTGGGGTGTGTTGGCAGGGCTGGAGCGGATGGTGATGACTCAAAGCGAGCAAAGAAGCAATTCAGCTCCTCTGCCAGCTTCGCACTCAAGTCCCCTGATGTCACATCACAGCCTCTGTAGTTTGTGATGTCATGTATGCCCCGCCACACCTCCCGTGTGTTGTTACTGGGACAGGTGGGACTCTATGCTCTTCTTGTGGTCCGCTTTGGCTCTAATTCCACGTTTCAGGTCAGCTACCTGAAGGCAGTGTCGCAGGCCCTAAGGAGTGTACGGATATGGCTGGTCATCCCGGGTTTCTGGTTAGGGAAGACCCGAATTATTTTGTCCACAGTCACATTCCAAATGCAGAACTTGATGTAGTCCAGTACTGTTCGTGTGAATGTTTCCAGCTCCTGGTGTACAAATAAGTCCCAGTCTGTCTGGCTGAAGCAGTCCTGTGTATTGTGTTATTATTGAGTTGTAACTGAAGTAGATCCCGACCGATATATAGGCGGGCCAATATTATCGGCCGATATTAGGCAATTCCGTTTTTTTGTGAAATCTTTATACAGGATCGGGGGGTGGTCGGCTGCAAACAAAAACTACTCAAAAAGCACTGCTTCTGCTAGAATAGAATGCCCCTCTATTCCCCACAGAATACAGTATAGCTGCGAGCGCACGCTCACACTATCAACACGTGATGCAAAGTGAACACTACTTTGCAAACAAAATCTCAAATACTGTTTCTGTTAGGATAAGTTGCCCCTTTATCCCCCGCAGAACACCATGAAGCTGCAAGCACACGCTCACACTATCTACACGTGATGCAAAGTGAACACTACTTTGCAAACAAAAACACAAACGCTGTCACTGCTAGAATAAACGTGTCTTTTTATTCCGCCACAGGATACAGCAGGGCAACAAGCATGCACATGCACTCAATACGTGATGCAAAGTAAACACTACTTTTAGAGCTCTTACCTTGACACAGGACTGGAGAGCCGTCAGTCCGAGCAGAGCAGCATCAACGTGGCTGGGCGTCCGTACGCGACCCGCAGCAGACTGTGCCAGACCGAGGGAATCCGCGTCTTTTTATTCTTTAATAAACAAAGGATTGGGTGTGAGCAAGGACGGCCAATCCCTTACTCTCAGCCCATCCTCTGTGAGCAGGTGTCCTGCTCCGAAAGCATGTTTTCGAAACAGGAAGGCCGCTCTCAAAACATGTGAGCTCAACTCGAAACCGTTCCCAACACCCAAGCTCGGTGGCTCTCAAAACATGGAGTAAACATGTTATACAATTGATAAATGAAACACAAAACAATGAATACAGCAAAGCAACAGTGTATCAACAAGTTATATAAGTGACCCACTTAGCTGTTGTCAAGGAACATAATGCAAAATAAACTTTTTCCTCCACATCCGGATATATCGTTATCAGCATTTATAATGGCCGATTTAAATTAAAATATTCATTCATCAGAATTATTTATAATGACAAATTCTGATTCTGATAAATGAATAGTTAACAAATAAAAACGGACTGTCAACTATGTTATCAGCTTTCAGTGTTGCATAGTTTGTCCACCAGAGGACGCTCTACAGCGTCCCTGTTAGTGATGGTGTTGCATAGTCTGTCCACCAGAGGACGCTCTACAACGTCCCTGTTAGTGATGGCGTTGCATAGTCTGTCCACCAGAGGACGCTCTACAACACCCCTGTTAGTGATGGTGTTGCATAGTCTGTCCACCAGAGGACGCTCTACAACGTCCCTGTTGGCAACACTGATTATTTTTTTGTTAATGTGTTTTTGTTCAAATTACTTTAAGTTTCATACCTTAAGTTTGTATTTTTATACATTTTATTTATCAGGACTTTAATATATTTTGATGTTCTGTTGTGACAAAACAAATTATTATCATATTATTTTAGTGAGAACTTATAAATAACTACAAATAACTGTTTATGTTTTGTAATGCGTTTATGGATTTTAATTTTATATATACAGTATAAATCAGCTGATATATCGGCATATTGCATTTTTAAATAACCCAATATTCCTATTGGTATCGGCCTTAAAAATCCTTTATCAGTCGGGCTCTAAACTGAAGCACATTCTATACCGCGTATTAACAATTTAATAGTCGTTAATGTTTTTAGTCAGAGGAACTATTACCCCTTCATTGGCACCACTATCATGTTCCAAATATGTTCTCATTAATGCTTCATAAATAGGTTTTATTTAACACTAATTTTTATATAAAGTTTTTTTTTCATACAATTGGATTGTCTGTATTTATGTTGCTTTGGCCAAGCTTGAATGTGCTCTACAATTCATAATTAATTACTCTTAATTTACTTTTTCCATTGCTTCAGCTAAATATTTGCAACTAACAGACAAAGCTACAGCTAAATAAATCCACTGACATCAGCCTTTTCTGTCTGTCCGTTCGGATAAAGTCATCCTCAGTGAAAGCCGGACCTGGCTTCCAAACACAAAAGCAGAATTGATCTCAGCCTTTCAGCAATCAGTGTTTTTCCTGTCTTTCAGGCTCTCTATTAATCCAAGATTGATGGACTGTACTGTTTGTTTTTTTGTCTTTATGTGTTATACAATACTATAACTGAGGAGTCTGTTGGTAGTATTATAATGCGTGGTATTACTTGGCTTTTGTTTTGTTAACATCTGTAGTCGTGTTTCTAAATCAGCCCCCACCAACATGAGTCATGAGGCATCCTTGTCGGAGTTCTAGTCAATGGAAGGTTCTTATGATTCTAGTTGAAAGGGAATCACTAAGGGAGGAACTGAGCGTGATCAAAGTCCTCAACAAGCCATTCATCCTGTGTTTGTTTTCTGTGTTTAATTCAGTCTGGAGACGCAGAGAAAGAATTTGTCTCTACCTCCCTTTTCTTAAGTAATAATTATACCTTCCTCTGCTGCTACTAAATGTCTCCAACATAACAATAACACCAAAAATATGTGGGGAAGCAATCTAGTACACCCAGCAGCTGTCATTTTATTTTATTGCTCTGTTTCTGTGTTGTTGTTTTTTTTCTTCTTATCCATTTGGTGCCAAGTTCGAATTATTCACATCATACAGCTTTGAGGTTTTGCTCTCCCAGATGACATACAGTGGGAGTCAATTAACCTTGTGTGTTTGCTTCTGTCAGGAGGCGGAGGGATCCTTGCCCTACCTGCTGGTGCTGTGTGGAGACCACGGCATGTCGGAGACCGGCAGCCACGGAGGCTCCTCGGAGCCAGAAGTCAATACTCCCCTGGTGCTCATAAGCCCAGCCTTCAAAAGAAAAGGTACTTTCTGATGTTGCTTAAAGAAGCCGAGGGCTGTAGATGTGTCATTAAATCAAAGGCATTCTGTTTGGGGGGGTTTTTCAAGGCCGATACGATTATTAGTAGTTAATGAGCCAAAAGTACCGCACTTTTAATTAATTAATTAATTAATTAATTAATAACCTTATCGCTTATCAAGCAACTAAAACACAGATATAGATAATCTGAAAACTGCCAAAAAAACGATAATCAGCCAGGGGCCAATAATAATTGGTCTGTCCCTAGTCTGGTGTAGTTAGGGCTAAGGATCAACCAATACTGGTTTTTCAATAACCAATAACGATACTGATTATTAATAGTTAATGAAACCCATAATCGATATTTGGAACCGATATGCATTTACAGTAAAAAGGGAAATCTTTTAAAGATTTTGAGTGTTACAAACTCCAGCACAAGTAGCAATAATAATAATTGGAACAATAGTAGCAAAAAATACAAAATCAACAGTAAACGTCAAATTCAAAATAATATATAACTACTAGTCTACTACTAATAATAGTTATTAATAATGTGTGTTGACTGAAACCTTTATTGGTAAAATAATACACCGATACAGATAATCTGCAAAGAAATTATGACACAACAATATTATAAACATTTCTTTCATGCTCACACATAACTTTCCATTAATTTTAGCGCAAGGAGCTGTGTTAAATAGAAACTCCTGAGCAGAACTTTATTTTTAGAGGGATGATTGTGGAAGTGTGAAAGCGTGATGGTGATAATTGCTTCTTTCCCAGCCAAGTCTATTTTTGAGATTTTTTCTTGCATAGATATTATTTATAGACCATTCATGTTAATTAATCATTTGCAGTTCACTGGATCTGTTGCTACAACATCGGTGGTTTTGATTGCACTCTGGGCCTCCTGTGGTGCCAACAGCTTGACTCACCTGCCTACCAGTCGGCCTTTATGCGTTCAAATTCCAAAATTTTTACCAGTCACACATGGGGTAGGACATAAATGCAAAATTCTGTGTTCTCTTTAGTAGCTAAGTTTCCTTCCACTTGTCAATCAAATTATCTGAAGTTCGGTAAAAACTCATGTGACTAAAGCTGGTGAAAGTGTGTTACCATCTGTATTGAAATAAATTTTAGGAGGATCGGGGGTTGGTCGGCACTCAGGAAATGATCACACTGGACTCAGGTTAGAATGATACAATATATGGCGTTTATTGTCAATCTCAACCCACAATCCCTCACACTTGGTTACACATAATAAAACAGAAAACGAGGCTTACCGTCGCCAATAGGTGGAGAGCCAACACCCCGGTAGATCCCCTGTGCAACCAGCCGGGCGTTCCGTACGTAACCCACAGCAGACTCTACCAGAGCGCAGGGACCCCCTGCTCTTTATAGTTTTACCAATGGCAGACTGCGTGTAAGCCTGACGGGCCAGATCAGGCTCACAGGCCCCCACCTTTCCCACACTAGAGCCTTGGCGTACAGCAAGTCTCACAGAAAAATAAAACAATCTTTGATTACACACGTGTTTTATCTCTTGTTATAAGTAAGCTCCTTCAGATTCACACCCACACATTCCTTATTTTGGGAATTGATCAGAGCAACACCAAACAGTGATGATTTACTATCACACCATCCAACGGCTTTAAAGCCAATAAAAACCTGTGCGTAATGACGTCACATGCTGTTTTGCGATCAAATTGGTATATCAAACTGATTTGAGACATTTTAAGGTGTTTCCATTCATTTTCGCACACAACATTCAAGCAAACATCTGCGAATAAAGTTTTCTAGACAAAATGGATTGCGCCGTCTACCAACAAATGATGAATTTGGGACAAGTTGTAGTGCTTATGTTCCAGCTGATAGCAACATATCAAGCTATAATAAGAAAACAACAACGCAATCAACACATCGCTATAACGATGCCGATGCAACTTGCCTTTAATTGTCCCTCCGGCACCGTTGCGAGACTCTTTTTTTGAGACATGTCTCGCTGTTTGAGCGCCTTCCATTACTTCCGCAGGACGTCCCACGGCTTGTCCTAACCTTTGTCGGCCATTTCCTTCGAGTTCCTGATAAATTAAATTCAAAAAGTCTCTTGTCTCCTCGTCCGTCCACTTCCGTCTGTCTTTGTTGACACCCGCCATGCGTGCAGACAGAGAGGAAATACTGGGGGAAATGAACTAAAACTTATTCTTCTTCATTTTGTGGCAGGTTGTAACCATAAAAGGACCTAAAACGTAATCGCAATTCATTATTTATTCGGCACATAACGTTTCCATCAGCGTTTATCGCATAAGCCGTATATTGATCAAGATAAAATCCGATGAGACAGAACGTATTTCCTTTGGGTCGATTCATGAAATTCCAGCGAATTTTACTGTTTCCATGAGGTATTTTTCATTTATTGTTCGTCAGACAGTCTGGCGAGGTCAGTGATCTGAGTCTGTTGGGTGTGTTCTGCGCCGTTGTCAGTCGGAGGAACTTTTGGCCTTAATTTCGGCCGATTTGATATGTTGAATCGGAAAGTGAGACTCAATGACCAATCTGATTGGTGGAGTGCTAGCCCCTGACCTGAGAAACAGTGCACTTACCAGAAATGACGAGCGGGATAAGCGTGACAAAAGCCTCTTAAAATCTGACGAAGATCTTTTAAACTGACCTTTGGCTGCCGGTTTTCATTTTTTGTGCGGCGATACAGATTATCGGTGTTACGAGGCACTTTTTTAACCGACTCGGGGGAGGCAGACAGTCCGACTGCCTTTTCTGCTGACGGTTGGCCTTCGGGTTGGTGTGCCAGAGCCTTTAAGCGCATGCTCCGACTGCCTCTCCCCACTCTCCCCACTGATCTTTAGTAGTGTTGAACTGGAAATATTCCATCAGCACTGTGAGTCGTAGTCATTGCTATGATACCATACAACCAAATGGCGTTGCCCGAATCAGCAGCGGGCCATTGGCAGCATGGCTATGGCTATGAGATGGCTAAACAGATTTTCAATTTCCGAGGCTGTTAACACTGTGTCTGGGCAAAAAAAAGTGGAGGTACCAAACAGCCCCTGCTGTTCGCTGGTTAACGTTAGTTAGCCAACGCTAAGGAAGTTAGCTTGCAAATTCCACCTTACACTGGTTAGATATAATGAGGCGAACAAGTTGTCAGTCATCTGGAGAGCACTGTGATTTCCTACACTCTGACAAGAGTGTGTTAATGAAAAATTGAGTGGTTATGTTTTACTAATATAATACATTTTATTTATGTAGTTCTTTTCATGGTACTCAAAGACACTTTACAGTAAAAACCAGCACATATATCACATTAAAAACAGACAAACCAACACATAAAACAAGCATATTAAAAGCAATTAAAAACCAGTAGCTATCAGGTGAGAAATGTAAGACTATTGTGTGTGGGGAAACTAATCTGAAGAGGTGTGTTTTGATGTGTTTTGAATGTGTCCAGGTCAGCACAATCACGGCTATGTATGGGTAGGGAGTTCCCAAGGGAGGGGGCTGCAATGTTGAAAGCTCTGTCACCCCAGGTATGGTGCATTTTGGCATAGGTCAACCGTAAGAAAAAAGCCAGTTGTGCGTTGGCAGTGCGGCACCTACAGTACCTGAAGTAGAGTTACTCCCATCATTATTCCCATTCTTCCACACTCATGTACACAGGGAGAACGGGCTTAACCCAGTTATTCACTTAACTGAGGTAAGACCATACCCCTGTTACTGCTGTGCATGTAAACACACTGAGTTATATCATAATTGGAGTGTATTTCTTCATTGAGAAAAGAGCAGAGAACGACACTGAAGGCTTTTCTCACTGGAAAGGATTTTTTTCTCTTCTCCCAATTGGCTTTGGTAAGACTTTGATCAACAGATGCTTCATCTAATCACGTGCCAAGTTTTATTTGAAAGTGTCTGTCCTTTTTCTAGAGGTGGGTAGAGTAGCCAAAGGCTGTAGTCAAGTAAAAGTACTGTTATTTCAGACTAATATGACTCAAGTAAAAGTAAAAAGTGATCATCCAAATAATAACTGAGTAACTGTTGTGTAACTTCTGATTTATTTTTGAACGCAAGCATTCTTGAGACAGACAAAAATACAAAATAATCATCTTTAGTCAAATTAATTTATTACAAAATAGCTTAAATTAAAATAATCCAACCTAAAAGACAAACATTTGCCTATCCACAGCAAAAAAACAAAAACCATGACGTAGTGGCGTAGGATACCAAAGAGGTAAAAAGAAAAATAACAAGCTCATTGTATCCTAATGTAGCGGAGTAAGAGTACAGTTTCTTCTATACAAATCTACTCGAGTAAAAGTAAAAAGTATAGTGATTTAAAACTACTCCTTCAAAAACATACTCAAGTAAATGTAACAGAGTAAATGTAACTTGTTAATACCCACCTCCCTCTGCCTTTTTCTAAACAGTTTCCAATGACGGCTTCTTAGATGGTTCTGTGTAACAAACCATCTGGCGCGTCAGGTTAGGATCCCATGGCTCATAACAAGAATAAAATAAGTCTCCAGGACCTTAACCATAAGGTGTTATTTTTGTTCACTTTTGTTGTGGTGGTGGTGTCTATTCAGTCGTCTGTCTGTGGAGTGTCCCGTAAGAACATCAAAAGGCATAAAAATACATGACAGAAATGTCATTCTTATGCCTCTTTAAGCTTCCTATAGAGGACAACATTCTGAAGCCCTTAGTCTAATAATTACAAAGAAAACTGTATGTCCTTTGTCACTTTAGTGCTGTAAGGAACAGCCTTTCTATTAATACCGCCTGAAATGTACATATGTTGTTACAATCAGTGGCCTCATCAGTATAATTTTTAACATAGTGAGAATGGTAGGTCATTAGGAAGCTCAACTGCCTGTTTCTCATTAGAACATGTTCCGGTGGATCGGAGTTCATTACCGGCTGGCTCAGTACCTGAGCTTCACTCTTTTTAATCTGAATGCATTATTGAGAAAACAACCCTCTTACTGCAGACTGGCAGAACAGGTAGGGGGCTTTCACACCTGCCTCATTTAGTTCAGTTGAATTGTACTAGAGTTGGTTTTCCCCCTTGGTGTGGTTCGTTTGGGCAGACGAGAACGTGGCAGTCAGACTCGGATGTGCACCAAAAAACGCACCAAACAAACGGAGGTCCCGGTCTGCTTTCAATGAAACTCTGGAGCGGGTCGTTTGTAGTGACGGGATGGATCCGACCTCAACCGCACCAACTTTTTCGTCGTCACTTGCATCTCAATGGTCAAACCAGCTGCCGCGAAAGTTGGAGACTAGAGCCCGACCGATATATTGGCGGGCCGATATTATCGGACGATATTAGGTATTTTCCAAACTATTGGTATCGGCATTTAAAAATGGCCAATTTTTAAAAAAAATATTTATTCATCAGAATAATTTATAATGACAAATAAATGATTCTGATATATGAATATTAAGACTAAGATATACTATGTCTTGACATATGTCATAGACATACTTTTTCCTTTAAAGCGCCCATATTCTGCTCATTTTCAGGTTCATAATTGTATTTTGAGGTTGTACCAGAATAGGTTTCCATGGTTTCATTTTCAAAAAAACACCCTATTTTTGTTGTACCACACATTGCTGCAGATCCTGTTTTCGACCTTTGTGTTTAGGTCTCGGTTTTAGCTCTGTTGGGAGCTGCACATGCTCAGTAGCTCGGTAAGATCCCATCAGCTAGATAACTCTTTCTCCAGCTTTGGTCTGTCCAAGGCAGGACTAGCTGGGAGACTTCTAGACCAGGGCCACTTGTGGAATACCTGCACAACAGGGACAGGAAGTAGAACAGGGATAGGAAGTAGTTCTTTTGGAGATTATGGTCAACTAGTGGCTGTTGTAGCAGTGTTTTGCCATTGAGAACGAGCTAGCATGCCACGGTTAGCCACCTCGTCTCTAGTGACGTAAAAAGCCGTGCAGATGTTGAACAGCTTACCTGGAGACTGAAGACAGAGGACATTTAGAAACCGGATCTCACTCAAAACAGCATGGATAGTTTTTTTTCTCCAAGTTTGAATGCATGTGGAAAGCACCAGCTTATTGTCGCATTATTTTATTTAGTTTTTTTTTCTTCACACTTTTGTGTTCTTGAGAGATAACATTTCGAGATAACATTTCAACTCAAATGTGCTTCTTACTTTTTCATGTGACAAATAAAAATTGATTGATTATGCATGGCTCTGTACAGTCCTTTTTAAGTATTCATACTATGTCTGTGGTGATATTTTAGAGATGATATTAGCGAGCTACGCCCATGCATATGGCTTCTTCATCAGCTGCGGTTTTCTCTTCTATAAATCAACATGCTGTGGGGGTAACCTTTTACTGAGTTATGACACATCTGTTCTGCCAGAATGTGAGTTGCTCTGTTCTGTGTGAGCCAATGCGTCCAATCAGAGTGGTTTGGTTGGATGTAACAGTAAAGGCATTCGGTCAGTGGTCCAGCAAGCAGAGTACTTCTTCTTAAATAGCATAATAATGTATGATTTCCACAAAGACCTTTTAACAATTATTAAATAATTATTGTTACTGCCCCTGCCTTTTAGGTTAGTTGAGGCTTCTAGCCAGAGCATGTGAAAATGTTTGTGTGCAAATTCAGCTGTGTGGTTGCCCGGAGAGGATTGGCCCACGTGATGGCCCCGCCCACTTCCCTGTTCCAGACCATTGCTGTAGATTGGTGCGGTTGGTGTGGATCCTTCCAATCAACTTCCTGCATTCAGCCCAGCTAAAGTTTAACATTTTTTATTTTAACATACAGTTATCGCTATTTTTCTGTTTAACTGCAATTGCTAACATTAGCTTAGGTTCTAAGGGGTATGACCGCTGATGGTAATTGTCACCTTTATTTTCATTAAAGAAGAAAAATACAATGTTTTATGATATTAAAGAGACGCAGTTTACTTCAAAGGCTGTGTACTTCTGTTATCACATTACCTGGGTCACATAATGTACTGTATATAGTGAAATAACCAAAAGTTTATTCATTTCTATGTAACAGATTTAAACAAGCCCCACATACTTGGTGGATATACAGTAAATACATATATTAGGCATCATCCTAAATAGCTGCCAGCTTAATACAGAAAAGTCCTTGTCCTGTTGCAAATGTGTCTCCTTTTATTATGAAATGGATAATTCGCCGGCTTATTTCATTGTGTCTGAATACCAAAGTAGCTCATAGCTCAGGGGTTTGTCCCAGTCTTTAGTCTGCAGCTTTCTTCCCAGACATGTGAGCTGTGCCGTTAAGTTTTGGGATATATTTTACACCAGTATAGTTTATTATTGCAACCCTGAAAACTTCACTCAGACAGAGACAATTTGGGAAATGACTTCCACTTTCTGTTTGTCTTCTTAAAAGCTCTTTACAGGAAGCAAAGTGTCAAAATACAAAAATCTGTTTTCTTTAAAAAGAATAATTCATGCATTGTTTTCCCCCGTTTGGGTTGTTCGACAACCCTCCCTCATGGTCGTACTGTCAGGCGATGATACAGGAGTAATTATGAGGATTGTTTGTTGTGCTTTTGTGTTCAGATTCAGGTTTTCTATGTTAGAATTCAAATTAAATTTGGTCTTGATTCTAATCAGCAACAAGATATCACTAATGCACTTGGCCTTTATAAATGAAAAGCCGTTTTCTCACGACCGTAGTTTGGCTGTCCTAAGGGGAGAGAGAAAGACGGCAGCAATGAGATGCTGTAGCTGCTGTGATTAGAGTGATGTCCCATTAAAATATATAATACATATTCACTAACTTCTAAGTAGCAAAAAGGCGTGGGATTTTTCACTTTTAGTGTTTGTGTCAGCTTTATGATTTTAGGAGAAGGGCCTCCTTTTTCAAATTTATCTTGATGAGTGTTGTGAAATCCTTTCAGACAAGCTGTTATTGTGTGAACGGGGGAATCTTCCTCAGCAGGCAGTATAGAAATTGAGCCATTTCCTAGTGTCTGTCATGTTAATAGTTTTTGTCTGTGAATTGCCTTAGGGTTTGAAGTAATACAATTTGACTTTTTGTGATTCAACATTTTGTTAGTTTCCCAAAAGCTTTCCCATGTTGTGTGTCTGAAACTGCAGGTTTATAAGGGAAAACTCAAGCAGAGCATGCATTTCACCTTTCAAGTATTTTTTGGAGTAAATAGAAGAACCTGATAGTTGTTCAGGTTGAACAGAGGCCTTGATTTATACAGGCAGATTGACAAGTGAAGGTTAGAAAACAAGTTAGTTTTTATTCTATATCTCTTACATACTTAAAAAAGAAATAAAACACAAAGATAAAACACAATCCATTCAGAATACATCAAAACAATTTGATTAAGAAAGAGCAGGCAGAAGCATAATGCTTATAATGTCCTGCCCCTCCTTCACAATATATTATTACAGGGAAAAAAAAAATGGCTATGCATATATTATACAGCATACAAAAATTGTAAGTCAAACACTAACTTGCAATAATACAACATACGGTATACATTTTGTGTTCACAGCAAAACAAAGAATCCATGAAAAAGGGGAAATGCTAAAAAATGTATTCATTTTTTCACCATGTTGTATTAGGTGCGATAGATCCTCACTGTTATGCTTGTGTGTCTTCGCCCTGTGGTGTCAGTGGGAATAGAGAAGCCTGCAGCGGTGGAGCAGGTTGACCTGACTCCAACCCTGGCCCTGGGACTCGGCCTGCCCATATCTCAAAACAGCGTGGGCCGCGTCATCCCGGGCGTCTTGGAGGAAACCTCTCTCCGAGACCAACTGCGCTTCCTGCATCTCAATGGCCACCAGCTCAGCTGCCTGCTCAAAGACAGCATGCCCGACCACGAGAAAGGTGCGTTACAAATTCACTTTGTCTAACCTCTGGACGTGTTAAAGCCAAGACCTGACAGGGAGTCTCATCATGGTGCTGTATTGGTCACAGGCTGCTGATAATCTAATATGAAAATGCACTCATTTTCTTTCTTTTCTTAATCATTACAGTTAGTAGAACCACCCAACAAACAGCTGGTCAGTTCCCATTACTCCATCTCAGCCTTCTCCCAAAACTATTATTAGGGCCATCTTTTTAAAAAGCCAACAAATAACACTAAATGTTCAGCACATGTAGTATCATAATCCTTAAAATATCTAACTGACACCCAATAATCTGGTTTGTGTGTGACAGCATAGAATTTATGAGATTAAAGTGCCCATATTATGAAAAAAATCCCTTTTTCTGGGATTTGGGGTGTTATTTTGTATCTCTGGTGCTTCCATACGCATACAAATTTTGAAAAAAAAAAACATCCATGCTGCCTTGAGTGAGATCCGGTTTCTGAATGTCCTTTGCCTTCAGTCTCTGGGTGAGCTGTTCAACATCTGCACGGCTTTCTACGTCACTAGCCGAGACGAGATGGTTAACCGTAGCACCTGCTAGCATGCTAGCTCATTCTGAATGGCAAACACTCCTACAACAGCCACTAGTTGACCATAATCTCCAAAAGAACTACTTCCTGTCCCTGTTCTGCAGGTATTCCACAAGTGGCCCTCGTTTAGAAGAAGTCTCCCAGCTAATTGGGGTGGCAGTAGCTCAGCCTGTAGGGAGTTGGATTGGGAACCGGAGGGTCGTTGGTTCAAGTCCCCGTAAGGATCAAAGTACAGTGTGGATTGGTAGCTGGAGAGATGTCAGTTTACCTCCTGTGCCAAGGTGCCCTTGAGCAAGGCACCGTACCTCATCAACTGCTTAGGGCGCTTGTCCAGCACTGGCAGCACTCTGACATCTCTCCATTTGTGCATGATTAGTTCCTGAGCAAGTGTGTATTTCAGGCCTGTGTGTGGTGATTACCAACAAACCAAGTGTAAATTGTGTTTTCCCCACAGGGGATCAATAAAAAGTATATATTATAAATTTATAATCCTGCCTAGTACTGAGGTGTAGGTGAAATGATGGGATCTTACCTAGCTATTGAGCTAGGTGCGCTTACCAACAAAGAGAGGATAGAAGAGAGATGTCTCAGTCTGTAGCTAAAACAGAGACCTACACACATCATAACAAATATGTTTTTTGAAAATGAAACCATGTAAACCTATTACGGTGTAACCTCAAAATACAATTCTGAACCAGAAAATGAGCAGAATATGGACCCTTTTAAAGTGGTAAATTTACGGGGGGAAAATCTTGAGTATCTGAATATTCTTCCACATAGTGGGAAAAAAACACCTTGACATACACAATAACAGCCAGACAGAAATAATTATTGGTTGTTGACATTGGTCCAGTTTTGCTCATCGAACCAATGGTCAATTATAAAACAAAAACTAGCATCGTCCAATAGCAATAAGATTGATATATCGTGTATCCCCAATTTGCAGTCTACTTACAGTTTTGTGCGTGTAGTCTTGGTTTGATGTAAGTAAAAGTCCATCTCCTCATTATTCACACCATGTTGTTGACTACATCAAAGCAGTGTTTAACCTGAAGCAGTCTGATTAGGACGAGGGTAGAATCATCTTACAAGTTCAAACGATTGATCATACCAAAGCTCATCAACACTAGAATCCTTTATAAAAAGATACATTTTGGAAATTGTAACTTGTCATGGATGCAAAGAAAACTCCCACTCACTGTCTAACTTGCAAAAAATATTAAAAGTTTAATAATAGGCGACATTTCAGTACTAGACCATTTCAGGCACCTGTCTCACATTCACATGTGCAAAGTGTTTTTCTGTATTAACTTGTCTTAGATAAAAATAAATCGATTCAAACACATGATTTAAAGGTTTGGCTAATGGTCTCTTATAACAGTAAAGAGATTATAAATATTTAAGCATGATTTTGCAGGAAGTAGGGTAATAGAAGCTGCCATATATACTGAACACATGATACAAGAGTAAGTTTATAAAGGAGAAAGATTGAGCCTAATATCTGAGTGAGAAACAGGCAATGTCAGGGTGTTGAACCTGTCTGAAAATCCATATGCGGATTTCTTTAAGTCTATGAATAAAGAACCTTAAAGCTGCGAAAGAACTGCACAATCAGATTGGGCAGAGAGAAGTCTCTTTTATAACTTGCTTTTACTGAATTAGTTTAAATAATGAACATTGAATACTTTTGACATGATGACCAAATAGCTAATATGCCAGGGTTGCTAACAGGCCTGCAGCCATCTAATGAGAATGTGGCAGAAAATAAGGAAGTTGCACCCCCAATGTTAGTTCATAGCTAGCATAAGAGGACTGATTTAAAGTCAACCTGGATCTGTAAGAAGATTAGCATGTAGTATTAACTGCATAACTTAAAAAAATAAAGATAAACATAAAGATAAGCTTCAAATGGGGTCAAGATTCCTGTAAATGAATAACTGGGATGGGATATGAAAAGATGCAAGAATTTAATTTAATTTATACCAAAAAAAGAACCAAAAAAGCGAGGCTAGCTCTCACCTTTGACAGTTAATATGAATACTTCCTCTATAAATGTAGTTTAAAAGTAGGTTAGTTAATTCATTTAGGTCAGAAATATCCATTAGAAATGACTACTTACTCTATAAATGTAGTTAAGGTATGGCAGCTTATTCTGTGGGTAATATCTAAACACTTTGTGATGTCTGTAGGCCTACAGACATTTGTATGTTGTCCCAATTTTCAGTAAATGTTGTCTTGTGTGTCTCATGTTAAATTGTAAGACACACAGTACGTACAGTATGATGCCTAAAAGAAATCACAGAGGTGTTGAACTGCAACAAATGTGAGTGTGGTAGAAACAATAATTGCATTTTCAAAACTCAATTTTAAAACTTCCTTTCACCTTAAACAACTTACCGCTCTGGCAGCACATTTCCAAATTTATTTTGCTCATTGGTTTCCATAGTGATGGAATGAAATAGAAATTATTTCAGCAGACCTACATTTGGATGTGTTGATTATTTTTTTATTTTATTTTTTATAAATCTGTCGACTTGGGTAATCATGAAGCTGTTATGCAGTGGGATGTAGTAGTTGACACTGCTGGGATATTCACCTTGGATGATATTTTAAGTAGCATACCTATTGGACACCTGTTGGGGTGAAATTGTACTGGGTGTGAAAGACGTTTAAAAAAAAAGAAAAAGAAAACTGCCTTCTACCTGGAAAGAAATGACTGATTTCATTAGTCAAACATGTTTTATCAGGGAGACAAAAATCAGCATCAGAATACTTTATTGACCCCCTCAGTGGAACTATTTAGTTGCAGTTGCTTACTGTCAAATTCAAGGTAAAGTAAGAGTAAGAAAAGTCAATTAAAGAAACAAAAGTAACATAGCTACAGTAATAAATAAATAAAAATGTTAAGTAGAAGTAAGAGAGATTAGGTTACAAGTAAGATTTGGTTAAAAAGATGATTTCAAATGGAGAGTACAAATTCTATTGTAATGCAGCGTCAACATAAGTATAAGAAGAAATTGGACATGTAGATGATAAAATATTACATCATTTAATTATTGTACATAATTGTCCAAGAATATTGAGATGTGACATGTAAATACTTAAATAAAAAAAAAAACATTTTTGAAAAAATGACACTCAGCAATAGGATATTTTAGGGGGCAGCAGCTAAATATATTTTAGCCACCTAAAACAAATCTCTATCAGTTTATTTTTCCCTGCTTTACCTTGGCATCAGACAGCCCTTTCTGACAGGGAACTGAAGCTGTTATATCGGTCTATGCTCCTTTCAAAGCCACCAGACTCCATTGACAAAAACTGTAATTTTACCTATTTGGGAGTTGCTGGTCTACACAAACAGTCTAACCTATCCAGGCAACGGTAGACCAGCAACTCCTGTGTTCTGCAATGTAAAATTACTTGGTTTTACTACGTTTTTGGCTTAGGTAAAGAGGTGAAATATTCCAAATATAGCATACACCTAAACTAATATTGATTCTTTTAGGTGGGTCTTCTTTTAGGTGGCTTAAATATGTGTTGCTGCTGCCTCTGCCTCCATTTCTAAATTTCAACTCTGGTTATACAAGGTTACAACCTTGTTCTGCCTCCACATCTCTCTGCCACATTCTCTGTCCGCCATCTTTCTTTTATGTTGCATATTTGACAGTTTCAATCCCTTCCAGTAAATCCAGATTGCAATAATTCTAATCCAAAGTAAAGGAAATTAAAGTTAGCTCACTCTCCCAAATGGAGTTTTGATTTTCTGACTCCTTGGTTCCTCCTCCACAATCCAATAAATATGACCATATAAATATTTTGTATTTACCCTAATGGATGTTCTTATTCTATAGCCTATTAATGGGCATATTGTAGGAGTCACTAGAAGATCCCCTACAGCACACGTGTCAAACTCCAAGCCTGCATACCAAATATTGCAAAACATTATATTCTGCAATATATTGCAATTTATAACCGTTTTTACAACTTCAAATTTTTCCCTATTTCAAATGACGTCCCCAAAAGGAAACTTTGTCAACATCTGTTAATCTAAAAAGAATGTCTCTGTTTGTTCATATCACTTCAATGTTATTGCTGCGAAATGGTACAAACTGACCATCACATACAGTGGGTACGGAAAGTATTCAGACCCCTTTAAATTTTTCACTCTTTGTTTCATTGCAGCCTTTTTCCAAAAATCAAAAAAGTTCATTTTATTTCTCAGTAATGTACACTCAGCAACCCATCTTGACAGAAAAAAACAGAAATTTAGAAATTTTTGCATATTTATTAAAAAACAAAAACTGAAATATCACATGGTCATAAGTATTCAGACCCTTTGTTCAGTATTTAGTAGAAGCACCCTTTTGATCTAATACAGCCATGAGTCGTTTTGGGAAAGATGCAACAAGTTTCTCACATCTGGATTTGGGTATCCTCTGCCATTCCTCCTTGCAGATCCTCTCCAGTTCTGTCAGGTTGGATGGTAAACGTTGGTGGACAGTCATTTTCAGGTCTCTCCAGAGATGCTCAATTGGGTTTAAGTCAGGGCTCTGGCTGGGCCATTCAAGAACAGCCACAGAGTTGTTGTGAAGCCACTCCTTCGTTATTTTAGCGGTGTGCTTAGGGTCATTGTCTTGTTGGAAGGTAAACCTTCGGCCCAGTCTGAGGTCCAGAGCACTCTGGAAAAGGTTTTCGTCCAGGATATCCCTGTACTTGGCCGCATTCATCTTTCCCTCGATTGCAACCAGTCGTCCTGTCCCTGCAGCTGAAAAACACCCCCACAGCATGATGCTGCCACCACCATGCTTCACTGTTGAGACTGTATTGGACAGGTGATGAGCAGTGCCTGGTTTTCTCCACACATACCGCTTAGAATTAAGGCCAAAAAGTTCTATCTTGGTCTCATCAGACCAGAGGATTTTATTTATCACCATCTTGGAGTCCTTCAGGTTTTTTTTAGCAAACTCCATGCGGGCTTTCATGTGTCTTGCACTGAGGACTGACTGAGGGCCACTCTTCCATAAAGCCCCGACTGGTGGATTGCTGCAGTGATGGTTGACTTACTACAACTTTCTCCCATCTCCCGACTGCATCTCTGGAGCTTAGCCACAGTGACCATTGGGTTCTTCTTTGCCTCTCTCACCAAGGCTCTTCTCCCCCGATAGCTCAGTTTGGCCGGACGGCCAGCTCTAGGAAGGGTTCTGGTCGTCCCAAACGTCTTCCATTTGAGGATTATGGAGGCCACTGTGCTCTTAGGAACCTTAAGTGCAGCAGAAATTTTTTTGTAACCTTGACCAGATCTGTGCCTTGCCACAATTCTGTCTCTGAGCTCTTCAGGCAGTTCCTTTGACCTCATGATTGTCATTTGCTCTGACATGCACTGTGAGCTGTAAGGTCTTATATAGACAGGTGTGTGGCTTTCCTAATCAAGTCCAATCAGTATAATCAAACACAGCTGGACTCCAATGAAGGTGTAGAACCATCTCAAGGATGATCAGAAGAAATAGACAGCACCTGAGTTACATATGAGGGTCACGGCAAAGGGTCTGAATACATATGACCATGTGATATTTCAGTTTTTGTTTTTTAATAAATATGCAAAAATTTCTAAATTTCTGTTTTTTTCTGTCAAGATGGGTTGCTGAGTGTACATTACTGAGAAATAAAATGAACTTTTTTGATTTTTGGAAAAAGGCTGCAATGAAACAAAGAGTGAAAAATTTAAAGGGGTCTGAATACTTTCCGTACCCACTGTATATAATAACAGATCCATACTTGGCGCCTGTGTATTGATACAGTATTGCCACTGAAAATATTGCAGTACTACGTTGTATTTTCCCCCACCCCTAATATTTTGGTTACTTTCCAGATGACATTGGATTTAATAATAAGAAGAATCTGTATATTGTCTGATATCCAAAGCACAGTTTTAAATCTTTACATTGCAAAGGTACTATTAAATATCAACTGTCCATATGAAACTTAAATCCATCACTGTCTGCTTTGTTTCCATCTTCATATTGTTGTTTTCTTGTGCTTCTAACCTTAGGCATCTTGGAGGGCCATTAACCAATCCCTGTACTGTTAGACAGATGAAACATGGCCAGGGCCATCGATATTGTATGATTCATGCCTGTGGCTTAAGGTTCTAATATTTCTACCAACCCTCTGTCTGGCAAAGCCACAGTAACTATTTATCACCCCTATGCCTATGCTGCTGAGATAGGTGTTATAGCCTACTGCAAAATATTGTTTGTGCGTGTGTTGATGTATGCCACACATCAAACCCTCACATTGCTTTGTCCTTGAACATGTTCCTAAAGCACTGAAGTAAAATGAGAGCAGGCATCATTTTTTCTGCTTTGAGTAAACGTAGATGAGTCAGAGCTTGTCATCTTTAGGATCATATACAATGCTTTTTTAGGACTTAATGGTTGTTTTTTTTCTCACCACAGCCATAATAGCTTTTCAATTTAAGGAACATACTTAACACAAGGAAATGCAACAACCAATTCTGATGCATGATCCAACATGCATCAGACTGACTGATGAAGTCATGAACAGGATTAGTGAACTTGTATTTATAAGGAAACAAATAGTAAGAAAAGGCTTGTATTTTCTTTATGATGAAATACAGCAGGATAGGCAGCAGTCTGAAGAGGCTTTTTTCTGAAGTGAGACAAAGCACTCCTGCAAACTGTCTCAACTTTTCTTCACTTGTTGTTGTTTTCTTAATACGCACATAGTAAAAATAAAAATGCATTTCTGCCAGTGGTTCCAACTCTATCCAGTCATAGCTCAGCATCCAACAATGCTTTTAACGTTTCTAACATATGTCACAATATGGTGTTAGATGGTTGACATAAACTAGAAAACAATGCCACCAATTGACAACAGCACTCTCCTATAATACTGAAATAATTCATTCAATTTGGAGGCAGTTTTCTAACCAGAGGTTGACGTTACATAATTGGAAAGCACAAATTGTTTGGTTCATAAATAACTTTAATTGTCCTCATGCATCAGATGGTATTTGGTGATAAATAAACAGAGCAAAATTAATGTGACGCCGCATCAGGAAAACCCACTAAGTTTATTAATGAGATGTTGCAAATGTCCTCGTTTTGACGAATGCAATAGCTGCTTAAGTTCCAACAAGAAGTTCTACAGCATATCCCAGTTATGCCACATCTTTGAGTAGCTGACAGCCAACATTACTGTCAGGTAATCCCTGATTAATGCTCACTCCTAAACCACACTATTTAAAAAATGCCAGTAGTTTTAATCCTCAATCTCAGACGGATCACTGCCACACATAATCTGGCACTGTCCAGATTTAAGTCATTTATGCAGTGACATATTTAATAATGTGAGATAAATATCCAGCCAGATTGTAATCTGGCTATTTTTGGTTGCTCTCACAGTGCATAGGCCCTTCCCAGCAGAAGCAAATTATTAGAGCAGACATGGCTGTGGCTAAAAAAGAATATGACTTAATTGGAAGTCTCCCCTGTCCTCATGTTTTAGAAGGTGGCTTAATGAAATGCTTTCCATGGCTAGGATGGAACAGATTGGTTTTGGCAGGAGGAATTCACAGTGTTGCTTGATGGGACCTACAGTGGCTTGCATAAGTTTACACACCTATGCTAAAGTTGAATGAATAATGTATGGTAAATAAATAAATGTTCTTCCTTAAAATACAGGGGCATAAGTATACACCCCCCTATGTTAAATTCCCATAGAAGCAGGCCCATTTTATTATTAAAGACCAGTTATTACATGCATCAGGATACTATGCATCCTGATAAAGTTCCCTTGGCCTTTGGAATTAAAATAGCCCCCCCCCCACACCCCCAAGTTCAGTTATCTTAATAGCTGGTTTGATTTGCATTGAGAGATGATTTCAAGGAATGTTCCCCATGCCTATCTCTGTGTATGGTGAAGGGTATGTGATGTGTGTGTGGGTGGGGGATGTTCGCGCATGCGTATATGATATCATGATGAACGCGTATTTACGACACTGCACGATCTGTTCACACATAGACAGTTAAAGAAAGTCTATTCGCCTCCACCGGAAAGCTAACGTTAGTTTAGCTAACAGCTAATTCGGCTAACCGCTAGCTGAGACCATAGACATATGTCTATGGCTGAGACAGCATGTAAAATGAATGAATGAATGAAGTTAACCGTTTAAATATGTAACAGCTGTTACGTCAGTTCTACTTTACTTGTGCTCATTTAAAATACAATCACTCAAGACTTGTCTTTATTAGTACTATATGGTCTTAATTTAGCTGTAGCTGCTTTCCCCACTGTTTAGTTTGAGTAACGTTATTTTAGGCTGAATCAAGCTGTCAGCTAGCAGTTAGCCGAAATCCCTGGTAAATCATGATTATCATCTGCGCGTGCGCTTACATTATGCACATGCGCAGAACGGATCGTGCAGGCAGGACGGATCGTGTACCGACAGGCGCTATAAATGCAAACAAACTGCAGGTGATATAGCTCAAATCAGGCTATAAATGTCTAAATGTTTGTCCAATCAACACAAAACTTCCAGGAAATATCTACATAATGACCTCACACATTCAAATTGACCACTAGTGGGGGCTTTAAATGCACAATAACTGGAAGTGGAATGACATGAATCAAGGTTTGAGCTTGGAATCGCAGTTTGCGGCTTTATCATGTTTTTGTGTTGGTCATCTGCTTTTCTCAAATCACCATGAGCTGGACTGATGGTGAACATGGCTACATATACACTGAATTGAAAATAAATATTTCGGACAAATCAGTTATAGGCATTTTGTTCAATCGTTACAAAGCGTGCAGGATATGTTTTGTAGGCAAGGCAGCTTTATTTGTATAGCACATTTCAGCAACAGGGCAATTCAAAGTGCTTTACACAAAATCAGTTTAAAAAAAACAACAAACAGATAAAACACAAGTATTAACAGTTAAACATAAAAACATTAAGACAGATAAAACCCTAACCCACTTGAGACTACATCACACTAATTAGTCGGTGTCAGTGCTGCCTTTCGTGATCACCCTCAGTGTCACTACCCTTCACAACTCTATTTTTAAAGACGTTACCTTTCGTCTCCTTGGACTCTTCTTCAACTAATTAAGCCAATCTAGTGCTGCCTTTCGTGTCTACTTAACGACCTTCTTTGTGCGATTTTCAGATCTTTCGACACTACACATTCACACTTTTTCTTTAAAGTGTTACCTTTCGAGTCTCAACCTTACACAACCTATATACTTATTCCTTTTCCTCAACAAAATTCATTCTATATCTATTTCTGATTTTCCACAAATGTGCCAATAATGTATTAATATTATTTTTTTTTTTTTAACTTGAGACTACCACTTATTAGTCAAGTATAGTGGTACCCTTCGTGATCACCCTCAGTGTCACTACCTTTCACGACTCTATTTTTAAAGACGTTACCTTTCGTCTCCTTGGACTCCTTGGACCACATGTGTGAAAGTACTTTGAAGTCTGTATTGTGAAAAATGGTTTGATCCCACGAATCGCCGCTTGCGGCTATTATTTTTGTCTGTTTCTGTTCTTATTTTGGTTGCTGTTTTTGGTGGTTGGTTGTGTGACTGTTGTTAAATAATTTGAAAGTAAAGTATTAAAAAAAAAAAAAAAAAAAAAAAAGCCACTAGTTGATGCCGGTGTCCCCCCTCCCCACTTCTCTATGATTCCAGAAGCAGGCTTTGAGCAGTTCCGGGTGGCAGAAAGGGCTCATGGGAGCTGGATGAAGCTCTTCCTGGAGGGCAACACCTCTGAAGTGCTTAACAACATGGGCAAGAAGGTCCTGAAGCAGTATCTGGAGGCTCTGGCTGCCATGAGCTCGGCCCTCAGCAAACAGCTGGGCAAGTACGACATGTACTCCATGATAGCAGGCATGGTGTTTGTGTTCCAGGTGAGTGGAGAGTAATTTCATCCACCTCCAAAGATGTGTTTTGTTTTGTTTTTTAGTGTATGGAAGTCAGGGATGCACGGCATAAGGAAAATATGCAATAACGTTAAATATCGCTTGACGATATTACTTGCGTTCAATTTTAAAGTGTACTCAGTTCTGCCTTTCTTTTGCTTTCACTACTCTGCTAAGGAACAACAAATTGCGTGTTGAATTTTAAAAAATCAAAGGAAGTCATTTCCAACATTTTTTTATGGAACATATTGAACAGTGAATTGAATATAAACGTCAACATATAAAAAGAATGAAATGCAGTTTTCTACTGATTTTTTTCATTCAACTAACAGAAAAAAAAGTGTCTTTTGCGTTATGTCGCAGCCTTTTGCGATGTGTCTATTGCCCCAGTTGATATCGCAGTAACGATAAAAACACAATATATTATGAAACCCTACTGGAAGTGTGTAGGAAACAAATGAAAACTAATCTCTCATGAAGAAACATGGTGGAGGAAATGTTTCCATGAGTGTAATTGCCAGACAAGGACAGGAAAACACTTCCATAGGCCATAATGGCTAAAACTGTACTGTACTGACCACTAGTCCACTGTTCGTTTTTTAAAAGGCCCTGAAAACCAACACATGTGTTTTCACTTATTGCCCCTGATTAGACGTCTGCTTAGGTTGAAGGTGGGCTGATAAAGCTGTAATTTGTCCTCCCCTGACAAGTGCAACAAAGTTGACAAGACACTCAGGAAGATGTCAATCAACCAGTCTAGACACACCCACACAGTCCTGGGAAAAGGTCCAATCAGCCAGATTAACTGAAAACACCTGTGTGGGTGTTCGGGGCCTTTTAATATGTTTATTATTACTGACCGATTATTACACCAAGGCAAATTGTTTGTTTAAAAGCCTCAAAGAAGGTTGAATATTTCAAAAAGTATTAATGTGATTTGGAAGTAGAATACTACCCTAACACTTTAAAGGTCCATGACATGGTGCTCTTTGGATGCTTTTATATAGACCTTAGTGGTCCCTAATACTGTATCTGAAGTCTCTTTTATATAGACCTTAGTGGTCCCGTAATACTGTACCTGAAGTCTCTTTTATATAGACCTTAGTGATCCCCTAATACCATATCTGAAGTCTCTCTCTCATGAGTGGGCCAATTTCTCTTGGCAGGCAAAGCAGAGAAAGGGGAGGTAATGATGATTGATGATTATGATCTCATAAAGAGCAAGATTTCAGATCGGCCCATCTGAGCTTTCATTTTCTCAAAGGCAGAGCAGGATACCCAGGGCTCGGTTTACACCTATCACCATTTCTAGCCACTGGGGGGCCATAGACAGGCTGGGGGAACTCATATTATTATTAAAAAACCTCAAAGTGAAATTTTCATGCCATGGGACCTTTACATTTTGAATAGAGTTTCTCAAAAATTTTGAATAACCCAACTCCTCCTCCACCTGTCATGGAGACTCTGTAACTGTAGGCTGTGTTGCTCTCTCAGGACAGCGATTTGATTTCTCCCTGCAGCTCAGACAGGAAACCTGTACATTTATCTATCCTGCTTCCATTGCACATTTGCAAGAACCAATCACAAACTGGTTTATACACCTGGCGCGCTACTGGCGGGTTTGACACAATGACAATAAAGAAGCGACGGCAAGCAGCTTTTTATTTACATTAAACATGGCGGCCACCGAAGGGCATCAACCCTGTCTGCAAAGTACGTCACCCTGATCGTTGGTCTGATTGGTTGAAGGACCATCCAGTTGCATGCAGTTGAGTCATTTACAGTGCCTTGCGAAAGTATTCGGCCCCCTTGAACTTTTCAACCTTTTGACATATTTCAGGCTTCAAACATAAAGATATAAAAATTTTATTTTTTGTGAAGAATCACCAACAAGTGGGACACAATTGTGAAGTGGAACAAAATCTATTGGATTTTTGAAACTTCTTAACTAATAAAAAACTGAAAAGTGGGGCGTGCAAAATTATTGGGCCCCCCTTGCGTTAATACTTTGTAGAGCCAACTTTTGCTGCGATTACAGCTGCAAGTCGCTTGGGGTATGTCTCTATCAGTTTTGCACATCGAGAGACTGACATTCTTGCCCATTCTTCCTTGCAAAACAGCTCGAGCTCAGTGAGGTTGGATGGAGAGCGTTTCCTTGGAGAACCATTCCTTTGTAGATGTTGCTGTATGTTTGGGATCATTGTCTTGTTGGAAGATAAATCTCCGTCCCAGTTTCAGGTCTTTTGCAGACTCCAACAGGTTTTCATCCAGAATGGTCCTGTATTTGGCTGCATGCATCTTCCCCTTAATTTTAACCATCTTCCCTGTCCCTGCTGAAGAAAAGCAGGCCCAAACCATGATGCTGCCACCACCATGTTTGACAGTGGGGATGGTGTATTGAGGGTGATGAGCTGTGTTGCTTTTACGCCAAACATATCGTTTTGCATTGTGGGCAAAAAGTTCGATTTTGGTTTCATCTGACCAGAGCACCTTCTTCCACATGTTTGGTGTGTCTCCCACGTGGCTTATGGCAAACTTTAGCCAAGACTTTTTATGGATATCTTTGAGAAATGGCTTTCTTCTTGCCACTCTTCCATAAAGGCCAGATTTGTGCAGTGTACGACTGATTGTTGTTCTATGGACAGACTCTCCCACCTCAGCTGTAGTTCTCTGCAGTTCATCCAGAGTGATCATGGGCCTCTTGGCTGCATCTCTGATCAGTCTTCTCCTTGTCTGAGCTGAAAGTTTAGAGGGACGGCCAGGTCTTGGTAGATTTGCAGTGGTCTGATACTCCTTCCATTTCAAAATGATCGCTTGCACAGTGCTCCTTGGGATGTTTAAAGCTTGGGAAATCTTTTTGTATCCAAATCCAGCTTTAAACTTCTCCACAACAGTATTACGGACCTGCCTGGTGTGTTCCTTGGTCTTCATGATGCTCTCTGCGCTTTCAACAGAACCCTGAGACTATCACAGAGCAGGTGCATTTATACAGAGACTTGATTACACACAGGTGGATTCTATTTATCACCATCAGTCATTTAGGACAACATTGGATCATTCAGAGATCCTGGAGTGAGTTTCTGCACTGAACGAATAATTTTCTTTTCAGTTTTTTATTTGCTAAAAAGTGAGTTTGCTGCACTGAAAGTTATTTTTATGTTTTTGTCTGAAAAAACCTTTTAAAATATCCAATAGATAGATATACTTAGACTGCTGAGATTTACTGTTAGCCAGTGTTATTCGGATGTGCACCGAGTAGTAGGCACACTGCTCTCAAAGTTCAACTTACTTCAACTATGACCTAGATGCCGCTGACCTTTTGAAGATGCCGCTGACTACCAAATGTTATAACTGCTGTTGTTACCCAGCAATGGGAAATAGCTTCCTTGCCACCCTTGATTACAAATACATGCGCTGCGCTTTGCTCTGCGCCCGACCTAGTGGTGCACAGAGAGCAAATTGCTTATACAGTGAGGAAAATTAGTATTTGAACACCCTGCTATTTTGCAAGTTCTCCCACTTAGAAATCATGGAGGGGTCTGAAATTGTCATCGTAGGTGCATGTCCACTGTGAGAGACAAAATCTAAAAAGAAAAAATCCAGAAATCACAATGTATGATTTTTTTAGCTATTAATTTGTATGATACAGCTGCAAATAAGTATTTGAACACCTGTCTATCAGCTAGAATTCTGACCCTCAATGACCTGTTAGTCTGCCTTCAAAATGACACCTCCACCTAATTTATTATCCTAATTTAGATGCACCTGTTTGAGGTCGTTAGCTGCATAAAGACACCTATCCACCCCATACAATCAGTAAGAATCCAACTACTAACATGGTCAAGACCAAAGAGCGGTCCAAAGACACTAGAGACAAAATTGTACACCTCCACAAGGCTGGAAAGGGCTACGGGGAAATTGCCAAGCTGCTTGGTGAAAAAAAGTCCACTGTTGGAGCAATCATTAGAAAATGGAAGAAGCTAAACATGACTGTCAATCTCCCTCGGACTGGTGCTCCATGCAAGATCTCACCTCGTGGGGTCTCAATGATCCTAAGAAAGGTGAGAAATCAGTCCAGAACTACACGGGAGGAGCTGGTCAATGACCTGAAAAGAGCTGGGACCACCGTTTCCATGGTCTTCCAACATGACAATGACCCGAAGCACACAGCCAGGATAACCAAGGAGTGGCTCTGGAAGAAGCATATCAAGGTTCTGGCGTGGCCTAGCCAGTCTCCAGACCTAAACCCAATAGAGAGCCCAGAAACCTGACTGATCTAGAGAAGATCTGTGTGGATGAGTGGGCCAAAATCCCTTCTGCAGTGTGTCAAACCTGGTGAAAAACTACAGGAAACGTTTGACCTCTGGAACTGCAAACAAAGGCTACTGTACCAAATATTAACATTGATTTTCTCAGGTGTTCTAATACTTATTTTTAGCTGTACCATACAAATAAATAGTAAAAAAATCATACATTGTGATTTCTGGATATATTTTTTTTAGATTATGTCTCTCACAGTGGACATGCACCTACGATGACAATTTCAGACCCCTCCATGATTTCTAAGTGGGAGAACTTGCAAAATAGCAGGGTGTTCAAATACTTATTTTTCTCACTGTATGTGTAGGCGGCTTAAGAGATCCAAGTGGTAAAAATATTGTCTTAATGTAAATAATCAATAGGGGAAACTTCATAGTGATATCTGTTTGTTAAAATATTTCCACTATTCGCTTGCAGTGTTTCTGCTTAACATGGCCTGCCATGCGAAATTGGAATTACCAATTTTAGTATTATTCCATACTTTTTTATATGTTATAGAGGAGACTTTTATGAGATTAAATCAGGAAAAAGACTTTCGGTTGCAATATGTGTGTGAGGTCATGTTGCACAATGCCTGTACTATAGGTAATACATCTGATTCTGATATACTGGACAAAGCAATGTTTTTTATTAAACAACAAAAGTTGATCAAAGTTCTTCTTCTCTCTCCCTGGCCCTCTAGCTCCTGTTGGTCTTACTGCTGGCTATGCCTGAAGCCCTGAGCGGTGCGGCAGCCGTGGACCTTCCAGTCCTCCCAACCCTGCTCTCGCTGCCTTTCTACCTCCTGTGCTTGCTGCTCGCCTCGGTGCATGTCTTGGTGTGCACATCTACTGAGAGCTCCTGCTACTTCTGCAGCCTTTCCTGGGGTCTCGTGTTTGCTGCGGTTGCCTTCTCCTCTGCAATGTTTTGTATTCTGGTTTCTATGGCAATGCGGCGACTCCCCCTGGGACCAAAGATTCACGGGAAGGTAAGTATGTGTCACGTGTACAGATTGGAACAGATGTTTGTCATAGCTGTGTGTGTGTGTGTGTGTGTGTGTGTGTGTGTGTGTGTGTGTGTGTGTGTGTGTGTGTGTGTGTGTGTGTGTGTGTGTGTGTGTGTGTGTGTTTTCTTTTGGACGTCAATATGCAGACTAACCTGTTCAGCTGGTCCTTAGAGCAGTGGTTCCCAAGGTTTTTAATTCCCCCTACAGCCCTGTCAGATTTATTTATTGGTTTGCACGCATTCATAAAAAAATAATAATAAATAACTATGCAACATTAATCACATCATACAGTTGTGCTCATAAATGTACATACCCATGCTAAAGTTCACTAAAAAGAGGAATAAAAAAATGTATCTTTTGGAAATGTATCTTAATGCCTTTAAGGAAACCAATTTTCTGGTGGAGTGAATAATGTATCGTAAATAAATAAATGATAAATAAAATAAATACACACACCCTTATGTTAAATTCCCATAGAGACAGGCAGATTTTTATTTTTAAAGGGCAGTTATTAAATGGATCAGGATACTATGCACCTAGGGATTTGCCCCTGTATCCTGAAACAGAACACATGCAACAATGTGGAGACTGCAGGGCACACAGAGACTAAGAAGCAGCCCTAGTACCTGTTTAAACATCTGTGTTCAGATGGTAAAACAGATATGTTCTTTTAATCAAACAATAATTTCTATATTTCTTTATTCGACCACATTCATTCCAAGTACTACCTGGCAACAGCAGAAATACTCATCATTGCTTTAGAGCAAAGAATCTTAAAGAGACTAGTGAACAGAAATGTTTTCCATCCAGAGACAGTTGCATTCACTAACTTGGTGCTGTTTAATAGATAGATTATTGCTTTATGATTTAATTATTAACGTCTGCGGGTAGAGAAACATTACGTCTGAGACTATTAATCCACCGAGGCTCGGGGGGATGGGTTGGCACACTCTTGTCTGTTGTATCCCCACTTTGTGATTTAGCTAAGTTAGCAGAGTCTTTACCAATGCACCCTTAAATCACTTGAATTGGGTGTGAAACAAAGGCCTGAGAAAAAGTTTCCCCCCCACCAATGATGCAGTAAGGCTCAGTTTGCAGTTTTTAAAATCCGTTAAATCCGTTACAGCTATAGTGCGTAGTTTCTATCTCCCCAATGAGGAATTCTAAGTAATGACAATTGCACAGTCGGCGCGTCCACAGAATGCAAGCTTTTACACAGTTGCTAGTAGCCAAGGAGAACATGGAGGATTACAAAAAACAGGATACCTTCACTGGAGTTTCTGCTTGCAAAAGTCCCCGGGCGCCACCATCTTCAGAGCTTGGCTATACTGATAAATACAAAGAGAGTGTTCTGTGGCGCTGATTGTCTTAATTAGCTTTGTATCAACTCATTTGGCAATGGCTTGACTGTAACGGCCATTCATTAATATCAAAAAGTTACGCGCTAAATCTTTCAAGTCAGCTGACATTTTTGAAACATGCTGCCGAATTCATGAACATAATCCATTATGTTGAATAGCATATGTTTTGTAGTCTTTTTTTAATACGACATTAAAAAACCCACCATTTTTGCTCTCCATATCAAACATTTTCCAGTGTACCAGAATTGATTTTGTAGAAATAATAGTGTCTTTCCACTGTTATAGCAGAGTAATAGCTGCATTATACAGTCAAGTTAGAGAAACTGCAATGAATGTGCTGTTAAAAAAGATGTCAGTCAGTGCAGCAGTAGACCATGTATTATTAAAAAGAAGTGGGTCTCTAGATGGTGCCCAGGTCCTTTCCACTGACAGTTGTCCACTGGGCAATTCTGATGACCCATAGTGTACTGTATACTCACTATACACTCAGGTACACCTAGCCAAAAGCAATGCAGTCTAATAAAACAGTCCTGCAATAAATCCTACCTTCATGACTTACAATGATCCATTTTTACTGAAGTCTTAGAGGAATTGATCCAACTTGGATTTTGGGTGCTGTTAAACTGTATTATGTAATACTTACTGGCGTTTCTGTCATTTTGTCCACACCATTCATATTAATAATATGAATACTGCAGTACTGATCAACAGCACCTCAGACTACATCCTCCAAAATTATCATAAAATTGAACGACTGAACAAAGACTAAACATTAGAACCTTTCATGAAGGGAGCATTTATTGCAGGATAGTCTATATCGATGATGTTTCATTTACGGGTTCGTTCCCGGTGCTGCTGGAGGATCTGCCGGATGTACCTCACCTTCTGCTTTCTCTGTGTTGGCATTTCAACTCCAGTTGATTCGGGAAACAGCCTCTGAGCTTGAACCGACAATCAAATAATCCATATCTTTTTTTATTTTATTTATTATAATACACTCGACAGCCATTTCAATTCCAGAGCTCGCCTCCCTACGTACACATTTTTTTTCACCTTTATTTTCAGAGGCAAGTCATTAAGAACAGGTTCTTATTTACAATGGCAATATATCCTCAGAGCTGTGGAGGAGGGTCTGGCATTGTGAGACTAATTGCAAGACTGTTTTACACTGCATTAGTTTAAGCTAGGTGGGCTGAAGTAGCAGGTGAGTGTTTTTCTTCTTTGGCTGAGTCGGCTGACTTCTGCTGGCTTCCCACATACAGTGAGGAAAATAAGTATTTGAACACCCTGCTATTTTGCAAGTTCTCCCACTTAGAAATCATGGATGGGTCTGAAATTGTCTTCGTAGGTGCATGTCCACTGTGAGAGACATAATCAAAAAAAAAAATCCAGAAATCACAATGCATGATTTTTTAGCTATTTATTTGTATGATACAGCTGCAAATAAGTATTTGAACACCTGAGAAAATCAATGTTAATATTTGGTACAGTAGCCTTTGTTTGCAGTTCCAGAGGTCAAACGTTTCCTGTAGTTTTTCACCAGGTTTGCACAGACTGTAGAAGGGATTTTGGCCCACTCCTCCACACAGATCTTCTCTAGATCAGTCAGGTTTCTGGGCTGTTGCTGGGAAACACGGAGTTTGAGCTCCCTCCAAAGATTCTCTATTGGGTTTAGGTCTGGAGACTGGCTAGGCCACGCCAGAACCTTGATATGCTTCTTCCAGAGCCACTCCTTGGTTCTCCTGGCTGTGTGCTTCAGGTCATTGTCATGTTGGAAGACCCAGCCTCCACCCATCTTCAATGCTCTAACTGAGGGAAGGAGGTTGTTCCCCAAAATCTCGCAATACATGGCCCCGGTCCTCCTCTCCTTAATACAGTGCAGTTGCCCTGTCCCATGTTCAGAAAAACACCCCCAAAGCATGATGCTACCACCCCCATGCTTCACAGTAGGGATGGTGTTCTTGGGATGGTACTCATCATTCTTCTTCCTCCAAACACGGTTAGTGGAATTATGACCAAAAAGTTCTATTTTGGTCTCATCTGACCACATGACTTTCTCCCATGACTCCTCTGAATCATCCAAATGGTCATTGGCAAACTTAAGACGGGCCTTGACATGTGCTGGTTTAACCAGGGGAACCTTCCGTGCCATGCATGATTTCAAACCATGACGTCTTAGTGTATTACCAACAGTAACCTTGGAAACGGTGGTCCCAGCTCTTTTCAGGTCATTGACCAGCTCCTCCCGTGTAGTTCTGGGCTGATTTCTCACCTTTCTTAGGATCATTGAGACCCCTCGAGGTGAGATCTTGCATGGAGCCCCAGTCCGAGGGAGATTGACAGTCATGTTTAGCTTCTTCCATTTTCTAATGATTGCTCCAACAGTGGACCTTTTTTCACCAAGCTGCTTGGACATGTCCCCGTAGCCCTTTCCAGCCTTGTGGAGCTGTACAATTTTGTCTCTAGTGACTTTGGACAGCTCTTTGGTCTTGGCCATGTTAGTAGTGGGATTCTTACTGATTGTATGGGGTGGACAGGTGTCTTTATGCAGCTACCGACCTCAAACAGGTGCATCTAATTTAGGATAATAAATGGAGTGGAGGTGGACATTTTGAAGGCAGACTAACAGGTCTTTGAGGGTCAGAATTGTAGCTGATAGACAGGTGTTCAAATACTTATTTGCAGCTGTATCATACAAATAAATAGTTAAAAAATACATTGTGATTTCTGGATTTTTTTTTTTAGATTATGTCTCTCACAGTGGACATGCACCTACGATAACAATTTCAGACCCCTCCATAATTTCTAACTGGGAGAACTTGCAAAATAGCAGGGTGTTCAAATACTTATTTTTCTCACTGTACATAAATTGCATGAAAATCATTTACTGATGCAACTCTTTGAGGCTTTTGTTGGGCTCGATAGCTTAAAATTTCAGCTGTTTTAATACACTTTTGAAAACAGCGGGACCATCTGAATTCTGTAACTACAAAAGTCTTTTGTATGACAGAAGGAGGGTCCGACTTTACTGACATATAGATTGAAACATGTACATGGGCTTTATCTTTTATCTGAATGGGAAAGCCAGATTTATGTAACACATTATAAATTACTTGAACTCGGTAGTAATCACAGTTAGAAACTCGGATTAGGATGCCAGTTTTCAGTAATCAATCAGACTTTTGAATTAAGCATTTTTTATACATAACAATGTAGCACAAAGTGCTACATATACACATAAACACAACCCCACCCCCCAGGCCTATTTACCCACATATCCAACCACCCCTAAGTCTGTAAAAGAGATAATCAGTATGTTTACATGCAAGTGGGTTAAGGTTAGTTGTCAAACTAATATGAGGATTAACAGAGAGAACACATGATTGAACATTTCATTTCATTAATCCTACGTGACACCATTAAACCTACGACATTGATGTACAAAGAGACTCAGCAGTCACAAATGAAAAACTAGCAAACAAAAAAAGGCAGATACCAATATACAGCGGGCTTAGAAATACAGCTAACAGCCGGCTGTTGGGGCAGTGCTTTCCATGGTTTTAGTTAGCTCAAATTAGTTTCACAAATAAATTGTTTGTTATTTTGTCTTCCCTGTATAACCGCTACGCTGAAATGTACTTCAACAAATAAAAGTAACTGCCAGCGATGTTAAGATTGCTTCGCTAAATGTGGACTATCTATCAGATATATTTGGACTAGTTATTCAGAGTGTGGCAGCTTTAAGTCTTTAGTGTTTGTTTGAGTTGGCCTAAAAGAAAAGAAAAAGTCCCCTTTTAATGCTGCAGCTATTTGGTTGTTATAATTTATCTGTAAAGGTTACATCTCATTTCCCTCTTGGGAACTTTGCAAAAAGTGCTGATAGGGCAAAATAGTAGCAGAAGAAATCCACCCGGGCCATTAGGTTAGGTTAGGAAATAAACTCCCATATCTATACACTGGAGCATGTGGAGGAAATGCACTGTAGATTTATCTGCGCTTCCTTAAAAAGACTGGAATATTTTCTTTGAATTCCAATGTCAGGTGTCAAGATAGTGCACATAGCTCAGCTAGCAGGAAATGATTGGACTATTTAAGAGAAGTGGGCTACCTCATCTAGCAAGCAGATTCAGCAGACTCTGGCTCGAAAGGTAAAACAGGGAGACAGAAAGTTGTGGCTCGACTCATGTAGGTGAGCAAAAAACAAACTTTTTTTTATCAACTTTTAACAATTAATGCATCAAACACGTACAAAAAACTCAAGGTATTTAGAAGATTTAGACTACACCCTTTTGTCTCTGTGAATGACACAAAATACACAAGAAAACATGTACTGCCCGTTATGGCTTCAACTAACAATCAATTTCTTTATTGTTTCACCTGTCATCACTTTTTTTTTTTATTATTAATTGACTATGGCAAAAACAAAAAGGTCCACACACCCCAAATATATGAGACTGTCCTCCCCCCAAAAACCGCAGGATTCTAATTGGCAGACCCATTTCAACCACATTGTTTAAATTATACAGTTTATAAATAGTATATATAAAGAGTATACATTTATAAATAATAAACTAGCTCTAATGTCTTAAACTACAAAACCTGTTACTTGTGTCCATGAATCCTTCTGCAAAATATATATATATATATATATATATATATATATATATATATATATATATATACACACACACACACACATCTTGTAACTAGTCTTTGAGAGACCATATACAGTAAACTGCAGTAGCATTTTGGCTTCCTTACATTGATTTGCAGTTGATGTTGGGATCAATTTTAAAATGTTATTGATTACTTTGAAAGCAGTATTTATACAGCAATCTGTTCCATATATTGCATACGTGTCTTTTTCCAAAAACGGTGATTAAACATTTACAATTGTTGCTCCCATCTTCATGGCCAAATTCTTAATCTCTGTCATAACCTGTTTGAGGAATACAATTAGACTCTGTGTCCTCTAGAGGACACAGAGTCTAATTGTATTCCTCAAGTTATGACTGACAAACTCATTTTGATATAGAGAGTAGATAATTAATCTGTTTTAGTGTTACACTATATTAGTATTGGTAATGAATTAGCAGGAAGTCCTCTTTTTAAGACTTTTCTAATGGTAACAAATCTGCTTTTGCCAATGTTGCATCTTTGTAGACAGTTTCCTTAAATGCTTCAAAAATTCTGTTGGATTTACCATGTAGGAAATAAAGTAGGAGAATTTTGTGTAAGAAAGTTCCAAACTGAAGGACGGAAAGGGTACCATTTTTTTAAATCTGAAGTTAGGTAAGGTCTTGTTAAATTATAGAACCACTTGAATCAGTGTGGATTCAAAGTCCAAAGCTGCCTGCTTTGGCTTGACAAATGGCTGCATTCTGGGCAGCATTCAAACCTTTTATTAGAGGTATCCTGATTAGTTTCTCTGCAACTTACTCACTCACAACTCTAACAAAAATGTGATTGGAATTCCAATTGAAGGGATTTAAAAAAAAAATGTTGTACTTCATTAAAAAGAAAAAGTTGTTTCTATAAAGGAGATGACAAGTCATATTTTAAAAGAACAGATATATTAATTGAGTTTCTTATATAATACAACACTTTGATAGGCTTTCTTTTGTGAAAATATCTTTTATTTCACATGGGAAAGCTGGAAATCCTATCCCAGAGGGCTGAGGCTGAGAGGGTGTTTTTGAAACTGCATGATGGAAAGTTGTGAAGTAGAATGTGATAAATCATACACACATATTAGACTCCAGAATGGTAAAAAAATTTCCAGAGCTACTTTTTAAAAAAATCTGTTTCATTGTACTTTTGCCTAAAGTCATAGAAATATGATTTTGACTAGCATAGATGCAACTATTGTACCAGAGGTCCTTCAGTATTTAAGGGGGAAATGTCATCATCCTGTCATTTCACTGTGCTTTGTGATGATACAGAGAAGGCCATTGACACAAGAAGAGGAGTAATGTGCTTTATCCATCCTTCAGTTCAGGCTTCAGTTCAGGTTTTTAATTGATGGATGTTCTGTTCTGTTGTTGTTGCTGCTAAATCAACAGAAGAACATATCCTAGCTCATTTATTGTTCATTTTCAGTCTTTTTTGATAATAGACATGTATTCACTTTCTGGGAGAGAGATATATATATAAGAAAATTCTAATATCTGTCTGTTAATGTAAGTCTACAGCTTAGCTTAGTTTAGCACATAGTAGAAACAGTGGGACACGGCTAGTCCACCTACTACGACATCTAAAGCTCACTCATTTACAAATAGGATTGGGCATCGAGAACCGGTTCCAATTTGGGATTGAGATATCGTTCGGAAAATTTGGTTTCAAATCTGATCATCGGTTCCAAATTTAACCTGCGCAAGTTTTGGTTTCCTTAGCGGCTAGGTGCTTGTTGTGTTACAGCCACGATCTAAAATGTGGTTAAAAAAAACGGTAAAACTGTAAATCACCATTGAATCAACATTTTCCTTTTATCTGTGAAATAAGCATGTGACCCGTTTCAACTCCACCCCTCGGAAAATCTGAATCAAGAAATGATAAGAACCGGATTCAAAAGGAGGAATTGGAATCAGAATTGTTAAAATCAAAACAATGCATAACCCTATTTACATATCTACATATGTATCTAGTTTGTTTATTCAATACAAAAACCGAAGTGTAAAAATGTAGTGCTGGGCTGTTTCTTGGTTACGACCAGTAACTTCCTGGAGTCCCTGCTAATTGTCGGTCAGCAGACCCAAGTCACAAAAGTGTTCTTGAAGGTTCATAAAGAAAAAGCATGTCAGAAATATAATTTGGTTCCGGCCCAGTGAGTGACTGTAGACATGCAGCAAAGTTTTTAAATCGATTCTCTAATTTGGTGTAATCTCTGACCATGGCTTGAGTTTGGGATAAATTGTAGTAACCCAAGAGCTCTTTTCGGTAGACCTGAGAAAAGACTTAACATAATCTAACCTGCTTGAAGTGGTTGCATGAATGAACTGTTTGAGATGTAATTGATTCAATATGACTGCTAATTTTAGATCTGAGTCCAAGACTTACTGTTTTAAAGAAAATTATTTACCATAGTCATGTGGTGAAATTGAAATAAACATTTGAATATCGTCAGTATAAGTATGGTACTTAATGTTATTGTTTTTAAAGCTGTGTTTATAGATCAAAGAGAAGGGGGCCAAGCATTGATCCTTGTGGTATTCCACAGGACATGCTGACTTGCAGAAAGTAGGATTCTCAGTGGAAATAAAATAGTTTCTGTCTTGCAAATTGGACCTGAACCAGTTTGGAGTAGTACCTCAGAACTTAACCCAATTTTCAGACCTGTCTAACGGATGAGTATAAAGAAGGCTTGCTCAATGAAGGAAAGCAGAGGAACCTTTGCTTATTGATTTTATATTTTCCACCCACTGAAGGTGAGAGAGAAACTCGAACAGGGAGAAGTGGAGCTGGAAAAACGTATTACAACTCCTTTGGGTCTGTGACGTTTTTTATCGAAAAAAAAACAAAGAAGTTGTAGACGTGCAGTACGTTAATCTTCTCAGTAATTATGAAAGGTAAAATAAATGAGCAGAGCCTTCTCAAACTTGATATGTGTGTAATATGGAAATGTTTCTCAATCATCTTATTTAATTATATATTATTTAAGTTTATTTACTGTTCATAAAACATGGTGATTGAAAGAGTTTTATAAAGAACAACCTACTGTACATATGTATGCAACCTAGAAGTTGTAGATGCTGTATTTGCCACAGTTGAGTGATGTTGTTTTCCTTTATTGGAACACAACTACCAGAACTAAATATTTAAACAGCCATATTGTATGTGTGTGTTAAAGCCGGTAAAAAACAAAATATAAAACAGTCCAGTCCCACAGTGAACTGGTACTGTAGCATGCAGACTGTGCAAGTACAGGCTCAGCCTCTTAGTCATCAAGGTGAACACAGAGCCTGTATGTAGTTGTTTGTTGGGCCAAAACATTGCTGCTGAACTAAGAGGTTGGCTGAACTTCATTTGAACTTGCTTTGTATTGGCGATGTGCCAACACCAAGGAACCTTATAATTTGCATACAAGTATGAGATTGGACAAACCCCAATTTTAAAATGTAACGGAAACATTTATGAGTGACCAAGCACAATTTATGAATGACAGCTCACGGTCACTGCCTGCTGCAGCATGGCAAAAAAAGGCATGTTTTATACATACCATAAAATGTGATGACAGATTGAATCTCATGCATTAGCAAAAGAACAGCAGTCTGGATAGTGTTTCTTAGATACAATTTGGATGTGAAAAGTATACAGTAGGCATCAATAGAAGTGTTTTTTTTCTCTTTTTGAGTTTAAAATGATGTGGGTGAGATAATAGAGCAGATATACAGTATGTGGTTGCAAATGTTTTTTTTTTTTTTAATGAAATACACGGATCATTTACTGAGTGTAACTAGATGAGGTTTTTCATATTGAAGTAGAGTGGTATGAATCACCATAGGTCCAAATAATTATGAGTTAAACAGATCCACAGTACAAAGGTGGGCGAGGGGGAAATAGGTTGAGTGTCTAGTCAGGCTTGTGTTATTGTTATAGTTGCATATCTTGCAGTATTTCTAAATTGGAATCAAGTTTGAATGTTCAAGTTAAATTGATTTGTTGAGGCAGCAAACTGACTCCTAAGGTCTGTAATTCATTCAGGGTCCATTAGTTTTGCACTTTTGGCTACAAACATGATAATCATCATGTGGAGATCCCAGATCTGGATCTCTACCAAACTCCTCTGTTTCTAGGCCCACGACCTACAGTATTTGTCCTATCTATGGACATCTGTTTCTTGATTTATTTGACCCCCAGCTGAGATGAACAAACAGCAAAAGAATGGCCTCTTTGTCAGAAGTAACATTTTTTTCTTCCTTGCTCTTGAGCTTCTGTTTTAATGCACTTTTGTTTTCTCTCTTATAGTCTCCATTGGGGAGCAGTGGCAGCGAGTGGTCGCTGTCGGAGCTGGATGTGTTGCTGCTGGCCGGCACAGTCGGACAGACTCTCAGCTTGGCGGCCAGCAGCTTTGTAGAGGAAGAGCACCAAATCTGGTACTTCCTGCTCAACACCCTTTGCCTTGCCATCTTCCAGGACGTCTGCCGCAAGTACTTCAGGGAGCAGAGTGGCTCTGGAGATGAAGAAGAGCCCATCCTCCCTTCCAAAGACTGCCATCCCCCTGCTCACCCCAAGGCAGAGATTTGCTCAGAGAAGTGGCTAGCATTAGCCACGCCGCCCTTCACTCTGGTCTGCTGCCGCCTGCTGCGCTCCCTCAATCAGACCGGGGTGCAGTGGGCTCATCTTCCCGACATGGGACATTGGCTTAACAGGTTGGGTTTACCATTCCTCCTAAAATGAATAAAAACAAACCATTTATTGAATACATTTAATTATGTATATAGGAAGTCTCACAGTGCACAAGAAAACATACATTTACAACAAGCATAAACATACTTGGAGCAGTGGTTACACACCAAAAAATAATACAAGTAGCACTCAAAATAAAGTATTAAGGCTCTAGAACAGCGAAATCTTCAGAAGGTGGTTTGTTCTTGTGTTTCGGACTGTAATGCACATGAGGCTGTTAGCAGAGCTGAGGATTATTAGCCTTTTTTATGCAGATACAGGGTATGTGGTTGCAATGTTTTTTTTTTTTTTTTTTAATGAAAGTATTCAGACCCCTTTACATTTTTCACTCTTTGTTTCATTGCAGCCTTTTTTCCAAAAATCAAAAGGTTCATTTTATTTCTCAGTTAATGTACACTCAGCAACCCATCTTGACAGAAAAAAACAGAAATTTAGAAATTTTTGCATATTTATTAAAAAACAAAAACTGAAATATCACATGGTCATAAGTATTCAGACCCTTTGTTCAGTATTTAGTAGAAGCACCCTTTTGAATCTAATACAGCCATGAGTCGTTTTGGGAAAGATGCAACAAGTTTCTCACATCTGGATTTGGGTATCCTCTGCCATTCCTCCTTGCAGATCCTCTCCAGTTCTGTCAGGTTGGATGGTAAACGTTGGTGGACAGTCATTTTCAGGTCTCTCCAGAGATGCTCAATTGGGTTTAAGTCAGGGCTTTGGCTGGGCCATTCAAGAACAGCCACAGAGTTGTTGTGAAGCCACTCCTTCGTTATTTTAGCGGTGTGCTTAGGGTCATTGTCTTGTTGGAGGTAAACCTTCGGCCCAGTCTGAGGTCCAGAGCACTCTGGAAAAGGTTTTCGTCCAGGATATCCCTGTACTTGGCCGCATTCATCTTTCCCTCGATTGCAACCAGTCGTCCTGTCCCTGCAGCTGAAAAACACCCCCACAGCATGATGCTGCCACCACCATGCTTCACTGTTGAGACTGTATTGGACAGGTGATGAGCAGTGCCTGGTTTTCTCCACACATACCGCTTAGTTTTAAGGCCAAAAAGTTCTATCTTTTCATCAGACCAGAGGATTTTATTTATCACCATCTTGGAGTCCTTCAGGTGTTTTTAGCAAACTCCATGCGGGCTTTCATGTGTCTTGCACTGAGGAGAGGCTTCCTTCGGGCCACTCTGCCATAAAGCCCACTGGTGGATTGCTGCAGTGATGGTTGACTTACTACAACTTTCTCCCATCTCCCGACTGCATCTCTGGAGCTTAGCCACAGTGACCATTGGGTTCTTCTTTGCCTCTCTCACCAAGGCTCTTCTCCCGATAGCTCAGTTTGGCCGGACGGCCAGCTCTAGGAAGGGTTCTGTCGTCACCCCAAACGTCTTCCATTTGAGGATTATGGAGGCCACTGTGCTCTTAGGAACCTTAAGTGCAGCAGAAATTTTTTTTTTGTAACCTTGACCAGATCTGTGCCTTGGGACAATTCTGTCTCTGAGCTCTTCAGGCAGTTCCTTTGACCTCATGATTGTCATTTGCTCTGACATGCACTGTGAGCTGTAAGGTCTTATATAGACAGGTGTGTGGCTTTCCTAATCAAGTCCAATCAGTATAATCAAACACAGCTGGACTCCAATGAAGGTGTAGAACCATCTCAAGGATGATCAGAAGAAATAGACAGCACCTGAAAAACATATGAGGGTCAGCAAAGGGTCTGAATACATATGACCATGTGATATTTCAGTTTTTGTTTTTTAATAAATATGCAAAAATTTCTAAATTTCTGTTTTTTTTCTGTCAAGATGGGTTGCTGAGTGTACATTACTGAGAAATAAAATGAACTTTTTGATTTTTGGAAAAAGGCTGCAATGAAACAAAGAGTGAAAAATTTAAAGGGGTTAGCCTTTTACCCACTGATATGTGGGAACATATAGGTGACAAGACAGTATAAGAACTCCTTTTAAACGCAGCTACAGTCGGGGGAATCTGAGGTAAACGTGAGGTTTTAGTGCAAGTCCCACAGAATGAGAGTGAATAGGCTTCTTTCACTGTTTAGGTACAGATGTTAGTGGTCACATGGGATACAGTCATTGTGGAAAGGAGGAGATACCAATTTGTCCAAAGACAGTAGCCTCAGTAGTCTAGAATGCACTGCAGCAACAATCTCCATTTGTCTCCCCACCTACACATGAGAGTAACGGATCAATGTAACAAGTCCCCCTCTGGGGAATATTGAAGGCCATTATGGGAAATATAGAAAATAGATGAGGCTGGTTCAGGGTACAGGGAAATTACACTTGATAACAAAAAATAACATGAATGATTTGGCCGTCAGACATTTAAGGGTAGGTAGGTGGTAACATTATACAAGTCTTTTCTCTTAACACTGAAACATTTTTAAGGGTGTTTTTCTTGCTAAGAAGGTGACAGGACCCTCCACTTAGTTTTTTCTTTTTGAAAGGATTCAAGCAGGGAAAATAGCCTTCTGTGATTGCTCAGTCTGTAGAAAATCGGCCATTTCTCAGTAAAACTGGCAGTTTCAGAGCCATTAATATTCTGTTAACAGCACCTGGCTGGGGAATATGGTTTGTTCTTTAACATGCATCACGTTGTGGAATAGAGATGTGGATTCCGACCTTTTCCCTGTTCAGCGTTGCCCTTTCTTCTTACCAGCACTGCTTGTTGCTTGTATAATGAGATCTAGGTAGTGTTACGCCTCATCTCGTCTCAAAAGTACCCCAGCTTCCACTGCCGTCTGATCAGGTCAACTAGGCTAAATACAAGGCTTCAATTCAACTTTGATTTGTCCTTTGGGGTCTTATTACCTGTCTGTGCTCAGTAGCAGTGTAATTTCAAACTATATTGCCTTAAATCCGGTGAACAATTTAAGATATGTGCCTCTTTAAAGTTTAACCTACTGCTGGAGGATATGACTGACAGTGCTTCGTCTCACCCAAATGTTCTGTTGATTTGTAAATGGTCTACTTCAAGGTTTAAGCCTTCTGTTTTTATTGATCAAATTACTTATATCTTTCCCCAATAATATTTTTTTACGGTACATTTAGGTGCTGTAACGACCTTAGGCCCAACACTAGTGGACTCAAATGAACGACTCCTAAAACGATAGAAAGTTCAACAAACATGTTCACTTGGCAAAAGTTCAAACCAAGAAAAGCGCTCACTAGGAGGATCACACAATTTCACAAAAACCTGGTTCCATAAGGATCTGGCTGGACCACTTATTGACACTATCACATGGGCCAAACAACTGGCACAAGACAAAGGGAGACAAGGACTATTTATACATGAGGTAGGGGGAAACAGGTGAAACCAATCAAGTTTGGGGTAGACAATCACAGTGGGATGAAGTCAGGGTCTGAAACGAGAGGGGAAGTGAATACAAAATAAAACAGGAAGTGCACAACAAGACTAGACATGAGTGACTTAACTTAACAAACTTGATGAGACATAACGGGTACATAAAAATAGTCCCCACATTTACAACGCAATTTTTCCTGAAGAATCGCAAGAAAACATTGCCTACTATTAAACTTTTTTTGCAAGTTAGGCTATGTGGAGGAGTTTCTATGCAGCAATGGTACAATTACGGAAAATGTTGAAATACAGAATACTGTATATGTGCTGTAAATGTGTTTTTAAATGAAATTCTGTAACAAAAGAACTCCTTCATATTAGAGCACAGTGTTTTCTTTACTATCTCTGCCTGTCTCTGTGTGTTTTTAGCTCCGAGCACAGGACGGTACTCTCCTTGCTGGCTGCTTTCTGTCTGGTTCTTATCTACCTCCTGGTTCAAAGACGGTGCTCATGGGTTTCTAAAGTTGCTCTCGCCCTTGGACTTCTGGGTGTCTACAGCTACCGGGCAGCTGTCGGCAATGTCTTGTTTCCCTGGCAACACTCTGGTCGAACTACATCCAAGTAAGTTTTTGTGACACCCATGATTGTGACTTTATTGAACGTGACAGTTGCTGTACCCTGTTAGCGAGTTGATTTACAGTGCAGGAGTGCTGGTTGCTCTGATGCAGCTGAGCGTGCAGGCGGCAGTGCTGCATATGTCATTTGGGACAAACACTCAACACCTGCATCTCTTAAACTGTGATGATGAACTGCTGCACCTGCAGTAAATTGCCCCAACCAAGTGTACCCTCAATTTCAAAAACAAAAGTCTGACAGCATCTTAAATTATATTAATTAACAACTAAAGGCGAGCCGGGCAATCTATGACTGTTTAAATTGACGGTCGGTAAAAATTGCAGTAGTATCAACAGTTCTTTTCTCCTCCAACACCTCTCTGGCACAGCCACAGCCCCAACCGACCCTCCTGTCCTCTGTTACAAAGTCTCATTTTCACAACACAGAGGAGTAAGCCAGCTAATTAGAGTACAGATTGGACAGAGATAGTGAAGAGGTAATTTATCACCATGAAGAATATTGGAAGAATAGTTCTGTAAATTTGCTTTTCATTTATCTTGAAAATTAGTTTTTTGTTTTCCATAAAACGATGCATTGCTCTCTATAGTTGAACAGTTAAAAAGACAGTAGTCGGAGGGTTTTGAAGTATGTAGGAATTAGGGCTGGGCAATATATTGATTTTGTATCGATATTGCGATATGAGACTAGATATTGACTTAGATTTTGGATGTATTGTAATATGGTAAGTGTTGTCTTTTCCTGGTTTTAAATGCTGCATTACTGTAAAGTGATGTCATTTTCTGAACTTACCAGACTGTTGTAGCTGTTGTTATTCACCTTTACCCACTAAGTCATTAAATCATGTCTGGAGAATATTTATCATAAGTCTCATTGTGTAAATAACATTTTCTTAAAGTAGTAAATAAAATAGTCAACCATACACTATTGTCCCAATATCGTCATCGAGGTATTTGGTCAAGAATATTGTGATTGCGTTTGTGTTGTTTTTTTTTGTTTTTTTTTAAATATACAGTATATTGGCATATCTGATTTTTAAATAACCAAATATTTGTATTGTATCGGCCTTAAAACTCCTTTACCAGTTGGGCTCTACTGTAGACTTTTAGTGCTGTTTATGTAACAACCGAATAATCATTAAATCAAGCAGTTATTTGGTTTGGAGACCAGAATTAACATTAACCCAGAAATATAGACATTTGTACTGATGTAAGATGAGAACGCTTCAACATAGACAACAATACATTTTACTACTACTGCTTAATAATGAGGTTGCTTTTTGAAAAAAATAATCTTGATTATTAAATTGCTTTTGTGTTCCTCCTGCTCTCATTGAAAGATCAATCTCAAAAAGAGTTTGGATTACGTAAAGGTGCAGCTGCACTCAAACCCTCGTGGTGTATACCTGGGGGGAAGAGCCTCCTCTCCCAGACCCTCAAACATAATAATAATCAAGCATAATACTTCCATAGTCACATGATAAAAGAGTTGATGATGTGATAATCAACTTTTCTGTGTTCAGTGCAGCTTAATCTGTGTTCTGAAATAATGAAAAATCGTGTGTAATGTGCCTTAAAAAATACATCTTTATTCTTAAATATTGATGCCTTTTACAATGTTTACATATATTCCGTATATATATGTAACAGCTGTTCATAGCATTTACCATAAAAAGAGAGGAAATCGACAGTCTAGCTGCTCCTTAGTGTGGTAATATTTCATTCTGCAGACTGTAGCTTTGCACAGTGTTATCTCCTACTAACCCCAGTTAGGAAATAATGAGTGTGCAGGGCTGCGCACACTTCTCCTGTCTAGTTTTCCTGACCTTCCTTCATCTACCACCAGTACCTGGCCTTCCTTAACCTTTCCTGTTCTCCTTGGCAGTCTCTCCTGTCTGCACACCTAATTAAAAGCTCAACCTCCCACCCTTACCCATACACAGACACCTGACTAAAGCCATGCAGGGACCCCGGCTCCTTTTTGATGAACTGTATGATTGACAAGGTTGGCGTTGACCAAGTCTGTCAGGTTTTTTTCTTCAGACCTCAACATGTTGATTATTACAGTGCTCTGCCTCAAGGATGTATTTTTGACTTAGTCCACACTGTGGATTGCTTGCCAATGTTCTTTATATAGCTAAGACAGACTTTAGTCTCTGGCCTTATGACAAGGACATTGTCTCAGGTGCTGTATTTGGTTTGCCTGGCAGGGAGAAGCTGTACTGCATTTGTAAAATGGTACGACAACAGTGCTTTGATTTTAGTGTAGTATAGCTTCCATCTGCTGAGGAGTGGATTATTTTTGGTTTTGTATTTTTGAACAACCATTTACTCGAGCTTATGGTTGTTTTAGATAAAATATCAGAGCCGTTTCTTTGTCTCTGGAATGAAAGGCCAAAAAAAGTTAGATTTTTCACCGCTGAGTTTTTCCCTTCACACCAGAATGTGAATGTAAAATGGAATGACTTTGCATAGTGACCCTTTTTAAAGTCTGGTCTTCCTGGGTTACTCTTTCTGTGTTTTATCAGAATAAAGCCCTCTGATAACTCCCCGACAGTGTGTCTCTCTTACTGTTTTTCTCTCTGTCGCACACTCGCAAAATCAGAAATGAACCTAAAAATAGACCGCCAGTCAACTGACATGTACTTATTTTTATTTATCTGGATATTGAGAGATCAACGATGACTACCCGAGCCCTAACAACACTAAACAAGACAAACCATAAAGAAAGGAGCAGTCAAGGTGACATAAAGGATGAAGCAAATCAAATTTCCTGAACAAGTGTTCCAATAGGAAATAGCTCAACATCAAAGCAGCCGGCTGAGGGCCAAGCCTGTCTAAGCCTCTATACATCATCGCCCAAAGTTTGTTGCCGTCTACGTCGTCCTTCTATGCATTTATGGCACATTTCCCACCAAACATGAAGCCACAATAAGCATTTACAATGTTTGTTTTCATCTGTGTGTGTGTGTATGTGCCTCACACCTGCAAAAACCTGAACCATTTTATCATGTACTGCTTTATCTAGAAATGGGCTGCTGTGCAGGTTCCCAATTTAAAAAATATTCATGCATACCGATCTTGCTTAAAAATGGAAATGTATTCAAGCTCGTCTCAAAACACCTGTGAAACCCTGCCTCACACACACACATACTCCCACACACACACACACACACACACACTCACACACACAAAATTCAGTTTTCAGTTTAATTACACTAGAGGTAAACCATGTCATAACTCTGTTTCAAAGGCTATTTTGTTTGTACAACACATCAGTGGTAACATTTGACAAATCATTATTCTCCACAAAGTGCTTCTGTGTGTACTTTATCTGCCATGCTACTGTTTCAGACAAAAAAGCCGATTTCTTCTAATCAAACACAAAGCTGAAAATAAATAGGGACATCAACACGCACTGCCAGCAAAGCGGGTATTGAGCTTGTGGTTTTGTTGTGAAATTAGATGTTTTGTCTATAGTCGTTGTTTTAAAGTCTGCCACTTTGTCCCAGAGACATTTCAGTAGTTGCAGATTTATTCCCCAGAAAGACCATGGCTCTAACAAAGTGGGCAGGCCCTCCTCATTCTCGGGCGTCTGCTTCAAAGCTTTCCTCTGGCAGTGAATTACTTGTTTTGGCCGATTTAGTGTAAGTGTTAGCCCGATGCAGGTGATTGATGAAGGGGATACAGTATACCAAAACATGTTGGGGAGGGATTGGACGTAGTCTTACCTTTTCTCATTCACTTGCTGGAACACCAGCGCTTGTTTCCAAGGTAACATGAAATCCAGGCAGCTGCTCTGAACCAGAGCTTAACAAGCCACAGTTTTCTCTCCACTGCTGCTACTATTAACATACCAGCAAATAAGATGAGATTAATTTGACTAGTCGAGTTTTCCCACGTAGCAATGTGGACGATTCTTTGAGACTTTTAAGCCCCTGAAGATTTTTTTTCCCCTCAATAACATTAATATTCATGACTAAATAAGCAACAATCAAAACTCAAGGCTAGAACAAACATCCTATGGTATTATATTTGAAAAGTTGAATACTTCAGACTTCGTGTAAACAGATCAGGAAGTGATTTCGGAAACACACCGTGACACCAGCTTTTTCCAGCTGAGCCCCGCCCACTTCCAACCAGTGACAAGATCACATGCAGACCAATGTGGAATAACCCAAAGTGTTCTGAGTTTGGCAGAATATTATATGTTGTTTTCAGGCTCTTTAGAAATATTGGTAACCCCTTGAAATGGCAATCTCAAATATTTTCATTTAAATAAATGTCTGTTAGGTCTATATCTGTCACTGAAGGAGGTCACGCAATAGTAATTGAGCCAATGGCCCACTGATAAAAGTATTGCAATATTTATATTTGCAGTCTGATATTAATCATATTTATACCGGTGGCCCCCTCCAGTGGCAATGCAGGAAGTGAGCTAACAAGCTATGTCTCGTTCTGCATCAACAAGTGTTGGGCAAGTTACTTTTAAGAAGTACAGTTACTACTTACTTCTTCCAAAAAGTAACTAAATTAGATACTCAGTTGTAAATTATAAAAGTAACTGGTTACTTCAGAAATGTGTTACTTTCAAGTACATTTTTAAATGCTCAAATGGGACCCCACCTCCACCCCTCATTAACAGAACATAAAATACGTATGTTCAATTATTTATGATAAACTCAATATTAAATAAAAATGGACATTTACTACAATACATTATTAATTAACAGAAACTGTACACAAATCCAAACTCTTTTAAAGTTGCTGTGGGACAAAGTGAGACTAGCCTCCAATCAGATGCCATGTATGTAGATATTATTTCTAGTGGATCGATACAAAGATGTTTATGAACTTTTGATATTTATTGCCCCTCAACAGGCCACAACTGGGCAAAATTAAATAATGCGTGTTAAGCACTATAGAAAAATAAATAAATGTATACACTCTTTGTAGTGCAAGTGTGTGTGTGTGTGTGTGTGTGTGTCTGCCCACTAACCAAGGAAGAAAAAAAAGTCTTTGCCTCTCAGCTCAAAGATCTAGTTGGTCTGATGACGAAAAAAACCCGGCTTCAATTATAGTAACGCACCACATTTTTCGGTAGTAATGTTAACGCCGTTATTAAGATGGGAAAAGTAATCAATTAGATTACTCGTTACTAACTGCGTTACTTTTTTCAGTAACACCGTTATTTATAACGCTTTATTCCCATCACTGGTCACAACATTGAGTAACATAACAGATGATTTTAACCACAACCAATCTCTTTGGTCTTTTAACCACAATCTTTTCCCCAACCTAACCTAGTAGTTTTTGTTTCACAATGTTAACTACATGTTTTAAACCTCCATGGAAAATGCTCCTGTGGGTTGTATTAGAGGGTAAAAATAAACAACCCACAGTTGTTGTATGGCTTGGAGGACTTGTTGATAAAATCTGATCACTGTCGCTCACAGATTGATGGTAAAGGTTAATTGTTGCCAGACTTCTTCATTAAAACGACAATAGTTTGCTATCCTGCCCCCAGCCAAATCTTACGGATTGCCTTTAAAGGACAATTCCGGCGCAAAATGAACCTAGGGGTTAATAACATAAGTGTACCGAGTCGACCAATCTCTGGGATATGTTTTCATGCTAATCGAATGGGTCTCTAGCTTGTCACTACCCGTGAGTCGAATGCAGATGTGAGTTGCGCATGCGTCACTTTGCAGCAAGTAGCATACAAGATGCTAACGAGAGACTTCTGTAATGTCAATACAGTAAAAAATGGACCTACTTAACCTCTGCTGGTGGTAATTCACTGCTGGCAACAAGTTAGCATCAACCACAACAAAGGCTGTCAGTTGAACGGCGTTTTGAGCTAACGTTAGCAATCAAACAACCATAGATAGCTACAACGTTTTGGAAATGATCTTGTTTCATTGTTTGCAATGAAAAAAGTTTATTATTTTATGGATTCCACAAATTTCAGTATGCCATAAACCGTTTAAATCTGAGCATGTGCAACTAACATCAGCACTTGACTCACATTGGGTAGTGACACCGGTGATTACCTTATAACACTAGCTTTCCTGGCATAGTGTAAATCACTATTTTATACCACTAACAAGGCTCAAAATAGCACCACACTTCCACGGCAGTATAATAAGGCTCCGTACATGTAAACCGAAGTATTGAGAACTTTTTACTTGTACAGACAGTTTATTAAAAAGATAGATTATAAAGACAGTAGCGTACATGCATAGACAGTTAAAGAAATGGACCAACAGATCCCGTTGTTCTGGACGGAGACCATTGAGGTCTATTGGAAGCTCTTTTCTGGTGATGGCTGAGCGTTACAGTGCAGCCTCCAACTGAGCTTGAAGATGTGACGTGTGTTGGTACACAATCCGTCCTGCCAGCACAATCCGTTCTGCGCATGTGCAACATGTTCGCGCATGTGTATATGATATCATGATGAACGCGTATACGACACTGCACGATCTGTTCCCATAGACAGTTAAAGAAAGTCTGTTTGCCTCCACCGGAAGGCTAACGTTAGTTTAGCTAATTCGGCTAACCGCTAGCTGAGACAGCATGTAAAATGAATGAATGAATGAAAATAACCGTTAAAACATATAACAGCTATTACATCAGTTCTACTTTACTTGTGCTTAAAATACAATCACTCAATACTTGTGTTTTTTATTACTGTAAAGTCTTAATTTAGCTGTAGCTGCTTTCCCCGCTGTTTAGCTTGAGTAACGTTATTTTAGGCTGAATCAATCTGTCAGCTAACAGAATTAGCTGTTAGCTAAACTAACATCGTTAGCTTTCCGGTGGAGGCTAACAGCAGACCGCTACTGTGGAACAGATCGTTTTTTTTGTTGTTGTTTTTTTTAATTTTATTAACAAAGAACATTAACAATGCCATCATTTATAATTCAAATGTCAAAACCAGAGTTGCTCATACAGAGAAGAGAAAAGAAAATATATATATATATAATATATATATATATATATATATATATATATATATATATATATACACATACATACACACATACACATATAAATATATATATACATACATATATACACATAAATCTAAATAAATAAGAGTAAAGAAAGAAAAATGTGGTGCAAATATAGTTAAATGTATCACCGATAGATGAAAAATGTATCAAACAAAAGTCCAGTCTTAATTGCCTTTTTGTTCTTAATGCCTCTTATGGTGTTGTTGTATTGGTACATTTCTTGAAAGAAATGTTCAAAGCATGGTTTGGAGTCCGCCCATTTCTTCTTGTGGATGTGGAATTTTCTGAATAACAAGATTAATTGAATAAAATAAACAACATCTTTATCCTTTTCACTGTCTTCAAAGCAAATCAAAATATCTTTATCTTTAAATTGAATTGCTCGCCCTGTGTCCCGTCTGACAAAATGTTGACCATCAATCCAAAATATTTTAGTATACATACAATGAAAGAACAAATGACAGATTGTTTCTTCTTCTAGTTCACAGAAGGTACAAGAATTTTCAATATCAAGTTTGAATCTCTTTAGTGTCCCTTTTGCTGGATATATTTTATGCAGATTTTTAAAAGAAACCTCTTTTACTTTATTATTAAGACAAAATTTGTCTACAATTAACCAGATCTTCTGCCAGTTCATTTCTCCATACATTGAAGCCCAAAAGAATCTTCCTGATTCTTGGATTCCCCCAAGGAATATACCACTACTGAGTGGATAGATCCCTGTCATCACTGACCCTTAAGTAGTTTCTAGTACACATCTTGGCACAGCATCAACGACTATTGCATATTCTCTCGGCGTGACTGCTAACTGGAATTTGGAGAGGAACTCATTATACTTTAGTAACTGCCCGTCAGCACGAAGGAGTTGTTTTACCAAGATAAAACCATTATCAACCCGTCTTCCATAATACAGAGATTTGTTTTTGTATTGAATATCCTTGTTATTCCAGATGTAGTAATTGGTTGGTGTAAAGTTATGCTTGTAAATTAATTTCCAGGCCAGCAAAGCTTGTTTATGAAAATTTGATAATTTCACAGGTAATCTATCAATTTTATAATCACAAGTTAACAGATATTTTAGTCCACCAACTAAACCAAATACATATTTAGGGAAAGTATTCCAAATACAGTCCTTTTCTTTTGTGGAACAGATTGTGCCGTGCCGTAAATCCTCGTACATCATGATTATCATCTGCGCGTGCGCTAACATAGTGCACATGTGCAGAACGGATTGGGCAGGCAGGACGGATCGTGTACCGACAACGTGGGCAAGCTGTCTAATTACTGGCACAGGCTAATTACTGCTATCTAGCATGCAGTTAACGTTAACATAGGCACAGGCTAATTACTGCTAACTAACATGCTAGTTAACATTAACATAGGCACAGGCTAATTACTGCTAACTAATATGCTAATTAACATTAACATAGGCACAGGCTAATTACTGCTAACTAACATGCTAGTTAACATTAACATAGGCACAGGCTAATTACTGCTAACTAACATGCTAGTTAACATTAGTAATTAAACCTAAACAGCTGATGTAAGTGGAAACTGTCTGCGAGCTTCTCCTGACAATACGGTGATTTGTCGACCATGCAACAGCAAGTCGCGTGGTTATGACACAATCGTTAGCCTATTTTTACAAAACGTCTGCTATGGAGCCATAACGTGAGCTACAAGGAAACGGAGCCTTTTATACATTGTTGTGTTTCTTTAGAAATAAACAATGCACAAATAGAGTCTTTAAACGCTTCAGATGTAAAGTTATTTGCTGTCAAAGTAGCCCCAAAATGAATGGGAGTCAACGGGATGCTAACGGCGGGTGATGGCTTCGTAGCACTAAAATGGAGCCATGGGAGCTACGCTTAGAGAGGAGAGGCTGACCCCATAGCGTTCATGTTTACATGCAGGCGCTATCTTTGAAAACAGGCATGACCACTCGAACCACAAACATTGTGTTTGAGCCATGTAAATGTAAATGTGCTGTATTTTTATAGTCTTAACGCTTTTTACATCATACAGGATACATTCACCATTCACACACATTCATACACTGTGGCCGAGGCTGCTCATCTGATAAACATGCACACACATTCACACCGTGTTACATGTTACTGGTTGCACGGCGTTCGTCGTTCGAATGGTCATGACTGTTTTCCAATATGGCGCCCACATGTAAACATGAATGTTACTAACCCCTAGGTTTATTTTGCGCCGGAATTATTTTTTAAATAATGTGACGATACTGGGTTTAGTATTAAAACCATACTTACTTTTCTGTATACCTGCCTAGATATGCATTATATATATATATATATATATATATATATATATATATATATATATATATATATATATATAATTAATTAATCTGACTTATTAATCTGACTCTCTGAAAGATTTGTTATGTTTTAGGACTGTAAATCATCATGAAATCTCAACAAAATGATGCCAAAAATAACAAAATGCACTCTTGGCATTGTACTTTATGATAAATGTGCTCTGCTGGAGAGACTCAGCTGTACACCATTATCACAACAACTTTGGCTTCTTCTTTGTTATTGTTCTGGGATAAGACTGCGCCTGCTGTGACCTTGGTGCTTGCTTGGTGGTCTGAACTACAGCATCACGCTAAAGGGAAATCACAGTACTTTTGCAAACTCCTCAGTATAAAATGACAACAATGTGTCTGAGTAGTGTTGATAGGATTGTTAGTTCTAACAACTTAACAATTATACTGTCTGTAGTCTGGAACAAATCGTTACATGCCTGCTTAAACTGGCTGTTGGCTTGCTTACATCTCTGTATTGGAAAACCATGACTTTATATTACTGTACAAGCCACTGTACTTCACAGGATCAGAGTGCAGGGACATGAGGGGGTTGCAGGAGTCATGTTTAGTGTTGTGGCATTTCCTGCTGCTGGCCTGTAGAGTTTAGCTAAAGGACTCCTGTCAGTAAGGGCTGGAATAGTGGAAGAATCTGATAGGCGCTAAGCTGTGCTGTGTGATACACTATAATCAGGAGACACTTAAACAAACCACAGCCACTTTTAGGAGGGGCTCCAATTGAGGAGATGGCACAAGCCGCAAATAGTCTATATTGCTCAGACGAGGAGGAGGGCTTGTGCTTGTTCTGCTTTGAACATGTCAAAGTAAACAAGATTTCCTTTCAGCATTCAGAATTTTGCATGCCTTATTGTTTTTGTTTCACACTGATGTGGATAAGTACCGCAGTCTATCAGAGGTAAATATATTCAGGTATCAGAAGGGAAGGCTTCTCGCATGTAAATCTTGTGTTTTTCCCACCCTGCTTTCTATTTGTAATGGACAGCCACATTAAGTGTGTGGCTTAATGCTATTTTTGTTGAGGACAAACATGCCCGACAGAAAGCTCACTTTGTAATTCACTCATTTCTTTCCACCCAGCACAGTAGTTAACAATTAGGCTCGGTAGCTCACATCCATCACTGTCCTTGCATAAAATCAAATCCAGCCCAGGTTTTTCACTTTTCCTTTGCATAAAATAATGATGAACACAATCCCTGCCACATTGTTAGGGGAGTAGTGAATAATAAAGAATAGTGCTGTATGGAGCATATTCCTCTGGTTCTTTCCTCTCTTGGAACAAGTTACCATGACAAAAATACTGATTAATAATACATGTCCAATACATGCTCAACTCCTTCAGGGTCAGTTATTATCCTGTAGTACTTATTGAATCCTGCTGCAAAAGAAATGTCCCTTTGCACTATTTTAGCCTTCTCTTGAGAAGAAGCATGTCATGCTTGTGAACAGAAGATTTTCTAAATGCATAAGAAGGTTTTGAGCCATTGCAAGTTTGGAAATATTACCGGGAGCTACTTTAAATGGGTGCTAGATATAATCTGGGATGCAGTTTCTAAGGGTATACACAACATTGTATTGTTGATGGCTGGGTTAATCTCTTTGTGTTTGCAGAGAATACAATTAAAAGTCTCATTTTCCTCAGGCTGTAAATCCAGCGGCTCCCTAAACTTCATTAGCTCTTAATGCTCTTTATTTCCCCTCCATCCATTCTGATGTAGAATAAAACCTTTCATCGCCATAGCTCTAACCACTCTTTTGTTGTAAGTTGTCTATTTCACACGGGTTGATTTACTCATTCCTCTTTTTTTTGAACAGATATTAAAAAATGTAAGCTGATTTGAGGTGACAAAAATAATCTTTAAGTTTCGGTGGATAAGCACACACGCTGAATGACTGAAATGGAAATCAGACTAAATGTAATTGCCTTCGTAATCCAAAGCGATTTTCCTTTTAAAGCTTCGATTTTAAGCGTATAAATTATTGATAGTTGGAAAATGATTTTTGTGTAGTAAATTTAGAAGGAGAACAGCCTCGTGGAAACGTTTTTTCCTTAACCCAGACCTGCAGGGCATACATTATGGGCCTTACCCATCTTTAAATCTCTATTAAATCTTGCTGACATGAATTTAAAGCCTAAATCCAGGAATGGAACTTCCTGTTTTCTGGAAAAAGAGATCCCACACTCAAGTGAGCACAACAATTACCAAGCCAACTAACAAAAATATTTTGACTAATAATTGAAAGAACTTTGCATCAGTTTGTAAATTGTATTGATAGAACATTCATTCACAGACGTTACACTTAACTCTGGCATTTTAATTAACTCACACAGGTGTTTTCACTTATGTTGCTAATTAGACCTCTTCTGTGTGTGTGTGTGTGTGTGTGTGTGTGTGTGTGTGTGTGTGTGTGTGTGTGTGTGTGTGTGTGTGTGTGTGTGTGTGTGTGTGTGAGAGAGAGAGAGAGAGAGAGTGACACGGACTAACACAGACCAAACCGCCCAGATGTGAAAGCATCAGCACACACTACCTTCCTAACATTAAAGCTTCTCCATAATGTTTCTTGGTATTCTCCATTTGTCTTGGCTTTTTACCTGTTTGTTTTTGTCATTCACTGCACACGTTATTCAAAATTGGAAGTGGAATATACACAACAATAACACCTGCAGTGTTTGCTTCGTACAAAAACAAACCTATTGGCCCCTGAAATACCCAGAATGCTGTGGAACACGCTTTGTCCTGTAACGTACAGTACAAGGCTTTACAAAATACATTCCATTTACAACTCGTGATACTAGAGAATTTTGATATCAGTAGCAGGCAGCTGGAAAAAAGTCATATGTAACAAATAACTTGTTAATAACACATTTCTCTCACGGGCGCCTGGGTAGCCCACCTGGTATATACAGAGGCTTAGTCCTTGGTGGACTGCTGCAGGTTTGATTCCGACCTACGGCCCTTTGCTGCATTTGTCATTCCCCCTCTCTCCCCTTTCATGTCTAAGCTGTCCTATCAAAATAAAGGCCGGAAATGCCAAAAAAACAAGTTTCTCAAATGATAGTGATGCAGAAAGTGCAACAGACAGAGTGATGGGTGTGAGAGTCTGTTTTCCTCAGGCCATTCGTTGCAGCGACACTGCATGCTGAACAAAAGAGGGGGTTATGAGTTACAGAAATATTAGGAAATCTGTCTAATGGAATTAATGAAAATAGGGAACTTTGAAAAGCTGTTATAGCTATAACTGGCTGAAATATGCAGGAACCAACAGGTACAGTAGTCAGACTGTCGATCATTGGATTGCTGTCAGTCAAATGAAACGTGGTTTGGAGCTTTTACACTCCATTTTTCCATGTGTGCTGTTACTGATGATGTTATATTTGCACATTTATCAAAGTTATCTCTCTCCACAAGCAAAGGTCAGAATAATAAGATCAACTTTTCTTTCTTCTTTTCAAAGCTTCTGTCGGGGCTTTATGCTCCATTGCATTTCATTTGTTAGTTGGTTGTTTTGGTTCTGTTAATTAGTTTGATTTTATTCTTGTTCGTTGTTTTGCATCTTTTGTTGTCACCTTTATTTGATAGGAAGCCTTTTTCTTTGATCATTCAGTATATAAAGTCTGTATTAAATGGTGTCCCAAGACCCAAATATGTGGCTATTTAATTGCAAAATGCATGGACGGGTGCAGCAGACCTGTCAGAATCCACATCCCAGACTTATGCTAATTACTCAAATATTGAGTATATCGGAGTTTTGTAGAGAGAAAAAAATCAATACAGGCTTACTGCAAAATGCAAAAATGACACAGTCTGTAATCTTTCTTCTTTAGGGGAACAGTGGAGGCACGCTTTGTTTACGTCTTCATCTTGGGCATCCTCTTCACGGGCACCAAAGACTTGTTGCGGTCCCAGATCATCACAGCAGATGCCAAGTTGAAGAGCAGGGGATTATGGGAGATTTACAGCGGCTTGGTCTTGTTGGTTTCTCTGTTGTTTCGGGCTCACAACCTGCCGGTCCTCTGCTGCTGCCTGTTGATCCAGACGCTCATGGCTCAGTTTATCTGGAAGAAACTCCACTATGACGCAGCCCAAACCACCATCATGCATTACTGGTTCGGTCAGGCCTTCTTTTACTTTCAGGTAAGCAACTATAACGATGTCAGTGATAGAGAGAATAACAGCTGCTTTGTCTGTCAAAGGGGGCTGTACTCGAAATTCAGAGAATAAGGTGGTCTGGGATTGGCTCCACACAGCTCTCACAGAGCGTTCCCCAACAAGTCTGATTCCGGCTTCTGATACCGGCGCTCACTAGGGCTGGGTATCGTTCAAAACATTTCAATACCGGTACCAATATCAATACCTTGACTTCGATACCGGTTCCTAAATGTTACTTTTTTCAATACCAGTCTTATTAAACAAAAAGAAATTACAACATTACGGCACAATTCATTTTAATTATTTTTCAGCTCCTAACAAACGTTGTGAATATAGACTACTCAAACTCATTTACTTTCCTATAACACATTCGGATTTTCAATTTATTTTTCTGTAAGATATGTTCTCTTATATTGCCTCTAGAGTGAAAAGACGTAGAGCCTTGTTTTTCCGTAGGGAGTTGGGTTGGGAACCGGAGGGTCGCATGTTCAAGTCCCCATACGGACCAAAGTATGGTGGTGGACTGGTAGCTGGAGAGATGCCAGTTCCCATCCTGGGCACTGCCAAGGTGCTCTTGAGCAAGGCACCAAACCCTCAACTGCTCGGGGCGCCTTTCCATGGGCAGCCCCCCCACTCTGACATCTCTCCATTAGCATGTATAGGTACTGAGCATGTGTGTGTAGTTCAGGCCTGTGTGTAATAACAACAGAGTGTAAATTGTAATTTCCCCTTGTGGGACTAATAAAGGACACATTTTTATTATTATTATTAATTTTGTAAAACTGTGATATACTGCAAAAAAACGACAACAAAAAAACAGTGTTATTAATTTAAGGTCTATCTCCCTACCCCTATTGGCAATCCATATTAGTGTTGGCAAGGTAACTAATGTCAGAAGTAGTAGTACACCAAAACCTCAGAGCAACATTTCCCCACAATGTTACTAATATATTTTACCAACAGTTTTATCGTCAGAGTAATAACAGTAAATAGGGCGGTGGGGAGCTCAATGTTTGATTAAATTTAGACAAGCTTATTTGAACTCCCCCTACCGACCTCTCCAGTTTGTCGTTGATTGTAGTCCAGACCGGTAAAAGTCCACCCTGCAGTAAATCTCAAAATAAGTCTTGCAGTTATCAAACCATTACCAGTGTACAAATTATAACCAAGATACTTTATATATTGGGGCTGACTCCAAAAGGACAGAGGTGTCAAGATGCAAACCAGAGCCAAAACCCTCACATATCTACAAAGGAGAGTTCAGGGAACAACAAATCAGTAAGCAACTTTTTCCTTGTCTGATTGTAAAAGACATCTAAATTTAATGCCCTGACATAAAGTGTTGGACACTATAATAGCTGCAGTTTTGGGCAGAGGAAATGTTTGTGTGTAAATTATATTACTTTGATCCTGCGCTGGCATGAAGACCCACTGGACTGGTTGTTTCCTGCGGATGTGTTATGGTGTTATGAGCTATGAATGTTCCTCAAAGGTAGATATGATACCTGCCTTTTGATTTAACCTCCACCCCGGGCAGATATTTGTTTAGCAGATGTGTATTGTTGTTAACACTGGACTTCCACATCGCTAGCAATTTAATAACCACCATCAGTCTCGGGTCATTAAGACTGTGATGAGCTCTGGAGTAGACCACCACCAGACAATTTTCAGCCTAGGCGCCCAGTCTTGTAATTACAGATCTTTGAGTAATAACGTTCTCAAACGAGCTGTAATGGATCTGTAAAGTGGCAACATGTGTGATTTCAATTTGCTTCTCTGAAACAAAAGCTGCTGTCACGCAGAACAATCAAAATGATGTTGAATTAAAACCTAATCAGCGAGCACAGTTACAGTTGGTCAGTGAGCTCTGGGCCGCAAATTGATCTTAGAGACATTCATGTGGAGTCCAGAAACACTTTTGCTGTTGTGTTTTCAGAGGCTTTATTGTGGATATTGGCAGAAAGCTGTTGTTTTCAAAGTGTCCTTGTTGTTTGGCAGCCAAACACACTAAAACACAAGAGGATTATGGGAAATATTCCAGGTAACCTCAGATGCAGACATTGCTAGTGTCACAAAAAAGTAAATCCTGTCACATGATGAATTAGGTACAGTGCTGCTCATGAGTATAGGAACCCATTCTTAAATTGACTAAAAAGAGGAATAAAAATATCATCATTTGGAAATTGATCTTATTGCCTTAATTAAAAAATGAGGAAAAATACGACCTTCAAGGACATCAATTTACTTTGTGAATAAATAATGTATCGTGGGGGTGCTATTTTTCAAAGGCCAAGGTAACTTTATCAGGATGCATAATATCCTGATCCTTGAAATAACTGGCCTTTAATTATAAAAAATCTGCCTGCCTCTTTGCAATTTAACATAAGGGTGTACTTATTTATTCCCCCTGTATTTTAAGGAAGAACATTTATTTATTTACAATATGTTATTCATTCACAAAGAAACTGGTGTTCTTAAAGGTTGGATTTTACCTCATTTTTTAATTTAGGTATTAAGATCAATTTCCAAAAGATATTTTTATTCCTCTTTTTAGTCAACTTAAGCAGGGGTTCCTATACTCACGGGCAGCGCTGTGTCTTACAGTAGATGTTTTGTGCTGTCTACGTTTGAGCTGTCTTGCTTATTTGAAGTGATGGATGAGTCAGACTTTGCAGTGGATTTTCTGTGGATTTATCGTCCCAAAACCAGATGGTCAGTAAAGCAGCAAGGAGGTGTTTATTCTTCACAAATGAGACAGTTTGTGTTGCCACGTGAGTAAGGACGAGTCACCCCGCTGGTATGGATTCAAATGCAACCTTCTTTATATTAATATGAATCATCACAAACATGTTTTTAGAGCTCAGAACTAACCTGAAATTCCAGTAAATAGACAAGTTACAGTAGATATTTCTGTTTGGAGATTTTCTTTGCATGCCATGCATACACTCCAGCGTGGAGCTTTATTCGACCAGTCCCATTCTGACAGTTGTTATGACAATTAAATTTGTCAGAATTTTACTCACATTTCTTGCACTTGATGTTTTTTTTTTCCCACAAGTGATGGATTTGTTTATGAATGCCTCTCCTTATATTTAAAATATCACAGCAGCATTTCAGCAAGAAAGCAAGTAGAAAATATCCATATTATGCAGGCTCCAACCTTCGCTTAAAATGGAGCCAGCTGTTAATGTTCTTTTCCTCTGTGATCCGAGACGTGTGCACAGAAGGGAAATAAAGCATTACTCGATGTGTTGCTGCTAATGGATCATCATTGCATTCAAATTGAACAAGAATACAAGAAAGACATCTTTGACGCCTGCTGATGATTTCAACAGACATTTTTCTGTGTGTGTGTGTGGGAGCATACATGCTGCAATCACAGTGAATTCTAAATGTAATCATCACTTGTTATGCACATGGAAATTGAATTTGCTAAGTATAGAACACTAACAAAATTGAAGTACTGTAAGTGAGACAATTTAAATTTTGCAGAAAAAGATGTGAGCAGACGTCACAGCGTTTCTCAAAAGTGCTGTTGGTTAAGTGGCTCAGGTTGATCGATTTGTCTGAAGGCTGCATCTCTGAGTGTGAACAGTGCGCAGGTGATTTCAGTAACCTTAATGTGCCATCCAGAAATCAGATTAAGCACACAAACAGCACAAATTGATCATGGATTACCTTGCCTGTGAGTCCTTTATTGTAGGTTTGGATAAAGATGATTGTCCAGGGAACAATTGTACTCGGGTTCAGTAACGTGTTTAGATTCACTGGAGTTGAGCAGCCTTTCTAGTGAAGAATGTGTTTAACCTGCTTATGACTTAGTGTCCACATAAGGGCCTGTGTCCGCATAGTGAATTCCCTAGCCGAATAGCACTGGGGAGCACTTCATCCCAGCATTTTGAAGTGGAAAAGACACTGGCGCTATGAGGTAAACGGTATATGGACACAGGAGATGCACGAGGTTAGAGAAGCACAACAATGGCCCATCGTATACATGGTATAGTATAGCTCAGATGTGTTTCATCAGATTTCTGCTCATGTTTACAACTTTGTGCACATTCTAAATATAACTCCTCCCATCTCTGTTGTCCGAGATTTGGAGAGTTGTAATATAGTCTGCTGTGCATGTTATTGCTCCGCTGATATGGTGGATCTCACTCAGACGGTCGCACAGACACAGAGGCCCATCTGGGTCTCTGGTCTCTGACAAAGTTTAGAGGTGGCTGTACGCTGCTCTTCATCGGAGGTCTGCACAGATGCAACGCGTCACTGTCCACAGCAGAGCTGGTCCACTAAAATGAACTGAAGCTGCTACACAGCAGCCCGCGCTGCTCACCTCTATTGTTACAGAGAGAGTGGACACGAAGCGACGGACGGGTCTGTGATACTCAGAGCACATACCTGAAGCCGGGGAAATGCACCTGGGATGGATCGTGAAAAAAGTTTTCAGTTTGCGACAATTCGAAACTTCCACAGACAGGGAGCGCTCTTGAACCCCCTCACAGTCTCTGAAAGCACAACTAGTCAGCTCAACAGGTAGATCCATAGATAAACTCATCTTTCAAAAATTGACCGGCCGGGTTGACACTTCAGCGTGAGAAATCGGGGGTGTGGCGTGTGAAACCAGTCAAAATGCGTGTGTCTCACGGCCAATGCGTGAGAGTTGGCAGCCCTGAGCCTACATTGACAGAACCAAATAGCCTTTAGCCAAATTTGTGGCTATAAATCCGGATTGCATAACAGTGATTACATCTTCTATAGCTTGAGATGAAACTTCTGAACATGAAAAGAAATACACCAGAAATAAATGAGTTTTTATGCGTGTGCTGGCACATATGCATGTACACACTTACACAGTGGCCTGAGTGTCTCTAACAAAAGTCCAGCAGACAAAAGTGTGTGCTTCCATTGTGTGCTGCTTTGCTCAGGGACTGGAAAACACAAAGAACTACTGGGCCTCTGGGAAGTCGGCAGAAGCTCAGAGTAATGATGATAAAGCAAGTGGCCAGTTCTTAAGAGCTCTGAAATTCTTACAAAGCTTCACCCACAGATTGTTGTATACTGTCTTTTTGTCTGTATAAAGGTTAGCTATTCCTACAACCTGCATGCTAAAGGGGATGCTAAAATAAGATTTATTTGTGCTCCTGCAGGGCAATTCCAACAACATCGCCACCGTCGACATCTCAGTCGGCTTTGTTGGACTGGAAAGTTACGTGGAAGCCCCTGCCATCTTCTTAACGGCCCTCAGCACATACGCAGGTCCCCTGCTCTGGGCGTGCCACCTCGTCTGCTTCCTCAGCTCACAAAGAGACCGGTAAGTGTCAGTTTTGAAGTCACTGTATGGCTGATATCCATCCAAGCACCCCAAAGCTGTTTATGCAGTTTCCAGGGGGTACATGGAAAGCTCAACTCATTAACATTAACTCAACAAAAAAATAGATAAATGAAAAATAGAAATCATGATTTGAATAAACAAGACTAGGTTGAAACATATTATAAGGCTGGATTGTGTATGGATAGTCAGCAGCATCTATAATGCAAATTCCTGGATATTAAATGTTCTTCTGAAATTTCCGGTAGTGGCCCCAGTGATTATTCTTAAAGTGTACTGAAGCAACGTGAGAGACATGAACATACTGCATACTATAGGCTTTTCTGCTCAAGCGTTGCAGTATTCTCCGAAACGCCAGGGGCCGTACAAACACAACATTATGTGAAGAATCAAGAGGGTTACCGGAAGAATGCCATAGACCAAACATGGCTGCATGTTCTGCTATACAGCTCCTTTCAAATAACATAACGTGTATAATCCCTTCATAAGGACACATTTGGAACAGGTGGTGCCAATGCAGGGCTTCTTGAGCTCCTCTGATAGGGCAACCAAATGCGGCAACCACTGCTCTGGTATAATTTAATTTGAACATGCTACTCTTCAGCATCATCACTAATACAGTTACTTCTGAGTGTTGTTGTTTCTTTTTGAATCATGTCTGTGGGTGGGACAGTACAAGTGCATTCTGTTAATTGTGGCAACAAGGACACTCACTTGCAGGGTATCAGAGATACATGTAGACAGCTTAACCTGTATGAGACCTTAACTGGAGAGAGGCCAGTAGCTGGGTTGCTGTATGTGTGTGTGTGAATGCAGCCAATAACTACAGCTCCCTCTCAGTGTGAGGCCCCTGCACAGTGCTGAGTGATGAGGCTGGGCAACAGCTGACCTGCTGATGGAACCAAAAGGAAAGTTTTTTGTCAAAAAAGGTAGGGGCGGGGCTAGACGTGGGGCACGGGGTGGAACAAGCCTCCCTTGAAATACAATTGCGCCCCCCCCTCTCCCCATCCATTGGGCTAGCTAGACAATTGCGATTTCCATTGTATCAGAGTACTGTCACTTGACTGTTCTGCCAATTATCCCAGCCCTTGTCGCATGACCAATTAATGTTTCTAATTAATGACTAACCAAAATTCTGGTATTATTGGTCCCCCCCCCCCCGTGCCACCCCACTTCAAAAATCCTGGAATCGCCCCTGGACAAAGGATGATATTTGTATAAAAAGAGTTAGCCTGCCTCTGTTGTTTAAATGCCAATAACATAACTGCATGTGAATATCTAAGACTGCAGCCTTGTGATTAAAAAGGTCACTTCTTTATGTAAAAAAAAGGTTTTCATTTTGTTAGCACAAAAGTCCCATTAAGGATGTGTATACCCACGCATGATCTTTGATCCCACATTTGAAATGATGTGTTTAACATTTCAGTGGTTCAGCCAGTCTGTGATTAAAAAGTTCTGCTCATCTCAAACAGTTTGTGCTGCTAGCGGCAGAGCCTAGAGAAGGAAAAGTTGATTTGGTTTTGATTTGGCCCTCCAACGCTTTGGACCAGAACAGCTCCTGGCTGGCCTGACACTAGCTGTGGATATTAAAGTTCCTCAGAGAATGACTCTGTGATGTCGGCGACCTCCCAACCTTTCATTTAGCACTACAATGAGGTAAAAATGTTCTGTGTCCAAAAGTTTGACTCTTGATAAGACATTGTCAAAACCTCATCATGCACCCTTCCAAAGTGATTATAATGACCTCCATCATCTTCCCTGTAGCACCACAAGAGTAGAGAGGTTACAAATGAAAAGTAAACCCGAGCTGTGATTGAAGCTACTCCATGGCAAGCTCGGCAAAGCTGTGGCATTTATATTCTAAGGAAATTCACTTTACAGTAACCAATAACAACATAACACCTGAATGTATACGTTCAAATTCCGGCATAAAATGTTAAATGTGGAAGAAAGAAGAAAAAAAATGCAGACGCAGCTCATGAATTGATCCATTTCAATTGTGAGCCAAAACTGCAACAACAATGCAAGCAGACAGTAAATCACCTTTAGACTGACAGCACGACTGATCTGCCTACAAGCAGAACATCACCGTAAGTGATGGTGGAGCCTGGCGGTTTTACCCTCTGAATAGCTAAATCACCAGTATGTTATTGATTCTGCCCATTGCCTTCATATTGTGTGCTGCAATCATGGACCTTTCTGGTTTCTGGACTCCCCCCTTTGAAGCATTTTGGCCGTCGACATCTTGGTTTTTTTGGACGTGAGTGTAGAGCTGGGGAGGAGCGCTACGCTACCAGCTAGTGCTAGCTTGGTTAGCAAGGTTATACATAACTCACGTTAACATATTAATTAGAATGCTAATTTTGTCTAGTGGAAAACAGACTTAAAACATAATGTACTTACTGGGAGAAGAAAAAAACACATCCGACTCCTTTAGCCCTTATTAGACAGCCTGGGGGGGATTTTTGTATTTGTTTTCAATGACAGTGAAGCCTTTTGCTAGCTGCTCTTGTATTGATAAGCGCCTTGCGTTTTTTTGCCGGAGTGCCCTGAACGTCTCCAGTTAAAAAAAGTTAGTGTAGCTTAGGATGGGTATAACAAGAATAGCTGCTAATCGGGGCGTCTAAACCAAAAAATGCAGTGTGCATCGTGTTCTGCAACCTGATTGTGGCCTTAGAGTGACTTTAAGTACAACTGAAAGCTAGACTAGAATTTTTAGGCAACTAAAATGTTAGTTAACTTTCATGAACTGTAAACACACTGTGAAAGGGTCAAAGTTCAAAGAAGAAAACCCTTTCTCAAGCTAACATCACATTGAATCCAACTTGTTAACATTACATTACAACATTGCATCCCCATGTTTCTCTGTTGTTATTCATAGCGTGGTGCTTTCTACAGAAGCCCTACCTATAATTTGCACTCAGACACTTAGAGACATTTTGACAAATGGTACTCTAAAATGGTCTCATATACAGTAGCTCATTAAGAATTCACTCTGCACCATCAGCAGCTAGACCACAGAGCAAGTACTGGAAATGGACTTTGATCGGTAGCTTTTCAGCAGGTCTCCCTTGACACCCAGTCAGACTCTGCGTAAGGCAAAGAGAATGTGTTTATTGTTTCAGTGCACATAATTGCTGTAAACCTTAAAAACTGGCCAATCAGAGAAGGCCCATCAACACCACTTGACTTAATTTCCATCACTAAAACTGTCTCTAAAGAGTTGGATATTCTGACATAAATATGAACAGTAAAACACATATTCAGGCGATTCTTTTTTCCCTGTGTACTTGCTTTCCAATAAGCTGCATTGGCTTATTGAAAAGACCTGAGCTGAGAGCTGTGAAAAAGCAGTGGAGATAATGACAGACAGGTGATCTTCTGTGCACGTCATGTACCGAAGGACAACGTAGCCTTCCATCAAACTCTTATTTCCGAGGTTTGGAGGAGGATTTCCAGCGGTGGGATCTTCTTGTCATTGCTTCATTTATCCTTCACTCTGCTCATATTACACTAGTGGTTGACCAATGTGGGTTTTTCAATGGCCAATGCCGATATATGTATAAAACAGGGCAGGCAATGGCCGATATCATGTACATTATTTAACGCGTTATTGTCTGCATTGTCTCGGTTTAGTCTGTGTTTAGTTGTAGGTTATAACATACCCTAAAAGGTTTCACAGTTACACTTCCTTAGCATCCCACAACCATTGCAAATGACAACTCTGATAAATGTTATACTCTTTGGGAGCAGAAGTGGGGGCTGGGGATGCCCATACAATAGTTTCTCCAGCCCTGTAAGCTAGTTTAGTTAGTTGAAGGCTTGCAGCCATCTGCTTGTAGGCGAATTGACACAAGGGGGAGAGCTGACTTTGTTCCACAGCAGCCACAGTTGACAAGGCTGCCTGCAGATGTGTCCGCAGACATCTTTATGTCAATTGGCCTCGTGAGCGCAGGCATCGGCCCATTCAAAATGGCATTAATCCACCCGATTACTCAGCTTATAACTATTTCACACTGTTCTTCTTTTTGCACAATTATAACGCACTGCATGTCTGACCAATTGCATCGTCCAACCTAATGATGATGTCCCACATCTCCAGAATGTCATTGGCAGCTAAAATGTGATATGATGTCCAACACCACAAAAACTGTTCATGGAGTGGTTCATAAAGTTTCCTGTTTGAGAGACTCTTAGCGCCCAGTAGTTTTGCAAGTTAGTAATACTGTTTGAATAAATGTTGGTCCTTTGATTGAATTCCCACCTCCAAACTGGACCGCTTCCCACATCTCCTACTTTTCTTGTCTTGGGAAACGGCTTTAAAGTTCCTCTCCCTCAGCTGGGCTGTTTAAATGAACAGGATCCCTGTGCTAATGTCTGCATGTGTTTCAGTGCGTCAGAGATGAAGTCTAGGTGTGTACACAATTCTTTGTGTATCCCTGTGTGTTTTTTTTTTTAATTTATTTATTTTTTTACATCATCTCCTAATCTCCTCACTGCACCCCCCCTTCTCCTCCTCCCATCATGCAAGTTTTTAAAGTCATTAACTTCTTTATCAGAATTTGCCAGCAATCCGTATTATTGTGAGAAGATAATTGGATCAGAGTCTTCTCTCGGGTACACGCGTAAGGTAAAATCTCCAAAATGTGAAAATGTAAGCCTTTCGCTATAGACATCAAACAATCTGCAGCTTTACTGATTTGACATCATCTTCTGGAAGGAAAAAAAAACTCAAAGCAGCTTAGAGGGACCTGGGTTCACGTGTAAACTTTTTCCGTGTTGCTCGACAGGAAGTTATTTCCACCACAGAGTTGCCTGCTTTGCTCTTTGCAATGCTTCCCCTTCTCTCTGATGAATCCTTCTTCTCTCTGCAGGAGCCCCGTCGCACTCGGTCATGGCTGCTACTGTTTGGCCCTGCTGAGGTCTGTGCCAGCTGCAGCCTACATTGTGCTGGTAACCGCTCTGCGCTACCACCTCTTCATATGGAGCGTCTTTTCACCCAAATTACTGTACGAGTCCATGCACCTGCTGCTGACTGCAGGAGTCTGTCTCTTCTTCAACACCATGGAGCAAAGCCACAGTTCCAGTAAGTCTTAGGGAAGTCAAAGGGTCATGCACAGTCTCTTAATAGTGTGCGTAAGACTTTCAGACCCATATACTTTACAATATGCTTTCCCTGTACTCTGTAGTATACTGATCTATGTGTGTACAGATGCTTCACAAATGGTCCTTTCGTTACTGGGTTAGCAACCACTTTGACAATACCCTGGAAATCCAAAGTTCTCACGAGAGCACAATTTGAATTTGCTCAGCGAGTTACTCTGGAATCGAGTAATGCTGCTCATTAACTGTGCCCTTGTAGCCGAGCTGCACCAATCACATCTGTGTATCTGATATAGGCGGGGCCAGAGGCGAGGTGAACAGATGACAAAAGTTTAATCGATCTACCAATAAGCGTATGGGACTCTGGATACGTCACATTGGTGCCGCCCCTCGAGCCAGACCCTTAATCTTTTGGATTTGGGTCTGGATTTCCCAGGCTACTTTGACAAGACACTTACAATGTATTTTTGAGAGATCTATTTGCATATTTAATTTCCAAGGAAAAAAATTTTGTGGAACGAATAAAAGTGAAATGACATAAAGAAGCGTTTTGAAAGAGAAACCTTTTTACATATCCATACAGTATGTGAGCTCAGGGACTGCTGTACAGCGAGCTGCAGAGCAGCGTTTGATGGTTTTGCTACATGTGTAATTGAATGACTTTGGTGTCGCATGGGAGAGCATCATGTGTCTATGTTTAGCAGAGTGGAAACGTGATGTTTGGGTGCTCAGGGAGCTCAACTCTTTTGTTAACAGCTTCGTAAAGACCTGCATCCGCACAGGTGTTGCGAATTACACAAATTACAAATTCAACTCGGGTCTCTTTCTCACTCACACACACACACACACATATATATATATATATATATATATATATATATATATACATATGTATACATATATACACATATATATATATATGTATATGTGTGTGTGTGTGTGTGTATACGACTGACAGTAGGAAAAAATAAAATGAATGATGGCAGAATTCCATTTAGCTGCTTCACTCTCAGGGTCCTGGTATTATGCATTCTGGCTCACTCTCACAATGAGTATGTCTACATGCTAACTACTATTCCAAATGTGATATTAGTCATGTAAACAGCATATCCTGTTTGAATATTCAGAATAAGGCCATTTTCCTATTTTGCCAATTTTCCCTAAAAATCCTATTTTTGCCAATTTTCCCCCTGGAAGCAGACTTGATCGACACCCTTCCTCTGAATAATACCACATCTGGTAATCTGAAAATTCTAGATTTGGAAAAAGGCCTTATCCAAACGGAATATGCTGTTTACATGACATATCAAATTTGGAATATTGTCATATTCGATATAATAGTGGAATATTGGTGTGCATGTAAGTGTAGTCATTGTCATGGCTTACTGGAACACTTGGGATACAACAGAGCCATCAGTAATATTATCAGTAACACTTGTGCTGTAACAAGTCAACATGTCTGGTGTGAAAGAGGCTTGGAAAGGTTTAAGTTGCCCAGGTACGACAAAGCTGACAGAAGTTTGAGGGAGACCTCAATCAAGCCGAGCGTGTATGTGCCCACGGCTCCTGAGAGGAAGTCTAATCAGGCTGCAGAAGTGAAAACACCGTGTGGCTGTACCACGGAGGGGCAGGGCTTCTAATGTGGGGGTTTTCAAAGTGTTTTTCTTTTTTAAGAACATTTTAAATGCTGGTATTATGTCATCTTGTTTTCCCTTTTGTGTTTCAATCTCATTTAACCCTCCATCGACTGATGTTATGGCTGACCCAAAGCTTCACTAGATATCTCTGTGGGTGAACATGTAATCTGTTTCTACTAATATTATTAGATTCTGCGTTCTGTAAGTACAAACTAAAGGCATTTAGATATATCAGATTAGATGAGCAGGTAGAACTAATCAAGGTGTCTGTTTAGATTCACGACTGGATAATAAACTAAATGCATCAAATTATATTGCTGTATTGCAAAATATTAATTATGAATCACTTACAGACCTATATTTATTCAAATGATAATTTTCAATAAATAAATGAGCTGATGATCCCATATATTGAAATAGAGAAGGGCGTTTGATTCACAATTCAGCCCAGACATCCAGAATCTGGTCGTACTGAAGTAAGCCAATTAAAGAAAGGAAATAACATATTATATGTTATTATATTCTCAGGATATCTGCTACAGCTCTAACTGAGATTTTATCAATTCCATAGCAATTCCAGTGCATTGACAAGCATTTCGAGAGGTCTGCAGCACATCAAGAACACCAGACACACTGTTCTGTTTTAACATTCAACCTGTGTGTTTCAGTGCCTCTCAATAACGACTTAGCTGTAGTTATGTACAGGCACAAAATCAGTGCAATGCCGCCTGTAGGAAACACTTGTATGCCATCAAACTGTCCTGTGTCAAGAGATAGCACATTTAATACCCTATTACAGTTGCTACTTAACCTTACTGAAGCAGGATATGAAAGACAGTCATCCATCTACACTCTCTACCCATTGTTGTCTTTATGTCCCACATTGTTCAATAGGAGCTATAGTTCTACAGTAGGACAAAATACTAAAGTCATTGTAGTTCGATGATCTTAAAGTGCGGCCGCAGGAACATAATTCTCTTTTTTTACTCGCTCTTACATCCAGTCCTTCGATATTTTGACATAGAGAGCCTATCATTTCCAGACTTATGAACGTCATTAACTTCTGCTCAACCTGTTCCTTCAGTATTACTGAGAACACCACCAAAGTAAAGCTATTATCCACACCACCAAGAGTTTGGAGTCAAATCTGCACGCAGCAGTGTGTTGCTGTTCTAGTACTTATGGAACACTCTGTATTACTATAGTATATCACCAATTGCTTGGAAATAAGTAGCAGTTACAGTGCAGATGCATATAAGTCTCCCGTACATCATAAACTGGCAGCTTCAATGCCTCACATTCAGTATGCAGTAGCTACAAAATAAAAGCAAAGCCCTCCATTCCGACAGTTGTTTTGCTGAGTTATGGGTGTCCGGGATGTCAATGAACAGCTGTGACTGCTTCAAAGCTCTTTTCTGATTATAACCTGGCAGTTCTTACACCATTACCCTTTGAGATTTGTCCAGGAAAAAAAGCAAGTTAAAAGATTTAGTGTTAAAGCCAAAATGTGCAACTTTTCACCTTGAGGCAGAAAAAGAGAATTGTAAGTTCCTGCCCCAAAACTTGTCACTCATCTTGATGAGCTGTCTGGCTTGAAGCAGCATCTTTCCCGAGGCTAAGCTCACTGACAGCCCCCAAGGTGCCACGGGCGTCGGAGAAGCAGATGCCAAACAGAGTAAGGAACGGAGAAAAAAACAGCTATGCCGATGTGAGTTTCTGAATAGATTTTATCTGATGCAAGATGAGCGTCACACTTTTGTTTTGGTGCCGTCATGCTGGTTGCTGTGGCTCACCTTGACAGAAACCGACTATACCCACAGAGAACTGAATTTAAATGGCCTGAACTTCATTGAAAAGTCAGACAAACAAGAGAATTTGCATTTGGAAACACAGGGTCACTGACGGACACACGCTGCATATGGATCACAGCATGTTAGCTGGTTTGCATCAATAACAGGACCCTGAGCTTTGAGCTGGCTAAGCTTAAAACTGAATTGACCCGCTTTATTTTTTATTCACAACATACTGTTGTCAAGTGCCTTTTCCTCTCTACGGGCGCAATAAGGAATTTTAACTAAGTCTGATGGAATAGTTTATGAAGGTGTGGCCGGGTTGGCTCAGTTGGTTGAGCAGGCGTACGTATATTTAGAGTGTTCCTCTACGCAGAGGTGCAGGGTTTGAGTCCAACCTGTGACGATTTCCTGCATGTCTTCCCCCTCTCTCACCTAGCTGTCCTGTCTATTAAAGGCAGGGGAAAAAAATCATCTTAGAAATTAGTGCTGTCAGTTAATGCGTTTTAACTGCATTAACACAAACTCACAAACTCATTTTAAAGGTGTCTTGAACATACTTTTTATGCTGGGGGGGGTCTTGAAACTACAGTAGGCTATATGCTTTTACAGTAGGCTATATGCTGTTGCTATGCAGTAGGGCTATATGCTGGGGGGTCTTGAACAACAGTAGGGTATATGCTGGGGGGGGTCTTGAAACTACAGTAGGCTATATGCTGGGGGGTCTTGAACACTACAGTAGGCTATATGCTGGGGGGTCTTAGTAGGCTATATGCTGGGGGGGTCTTGAACACTACACAGGTATACACAGTAGGCTATATGGGGGGGTCTTGAACACTACAGTAGGGTATATGCTGGGGGGGGTCTTGAACACTACAGTAGGCTATATGCTGGGGGGGTCTTGAACACTACAAGTATATGCTGGGGGGGGGGTCTTAACACTACAGTAGGCTATTTGAACACTACAGGGGGGTGGTCTTGAACACTACAGTAGGGTATATGCTGGGGGGGGTCTTGAACACTACAGTAATATGGGGGGTCTTGAACACTACAGTAGGCTATATGCTGGGGGGGTCTTGGATGGCTATATGCTGGGGGGGGGGGGTCTTTTACAGTAGGCTATATGCTGGGGGGGGTCTTGAACAAAGTAGGCTATATGCCTTGAACACTACAAAGTAGGATGCTGGGGGGGTCTTGAACACTACAGTAGGCTATATTTGGGGGGGTCTTGAACATTACAGTAGGCTATATGGGGGGGTCTTGAACACTACAGTAGGCTATATGCTGGGGGGGTCTTGAACACTACAGTAGGGTATATGCTGGGGGGTCTTGAACACTACAGTAGGGTATATGCTGGGGGGGTCTTGAACACTACAGTATTTTTTACCTAGGGGGGGGGTCTTGAACACTACAGTAGGCTATATGCTGGGGGGGTCTTGAACACTACAGTAGGGTATATGCTGGGGGGGTCTTGAACACTACAGTATATATGCTGGGGGGGTCTTGAACACTACAGTAGGGTATATGCTGGGGGGGGGTCTTGAACACTACAGTAGGGTATATGCTGGGGGGGGTCTTGAACACTACAGTAGGTATATGCTGGGGGTCTTGAACACTACAGTAGGGCTATATGCTGGGGGGTCTTGAACACTACAGTAGGGTATATGCTGGGGGGGGTCTTGAACACTACAGTAGGGTATATGCTGGGGGGGTCTTGAACACTACAGTAGGCTATATGCTGGGGGGGTCTTGAACACTACAGTAGGCTATATGCTGGGGGGGTCTTGAACACTACAGTAGGCTATATGCTGGGGGGGGGTCTTGAACACTACAGTATGCTGGGGGGGGCTATATGCTGGGGGGGTCTTGAACACTACAGTAGGCTATATGCTGGGGGGCTTGAACACTACAGTAGGGTATATGCTGGGGGGGTCTTGAACACTACAGTAGGGTATATGCTGGGGGGTCTTGAACACTACAGTAGGCTATATGCTGGGGGGGGGTCTTGAACACTACAGTAGGGTATATGCTGGGGGGTCTTGAACACTACAGTAGGGTATATGCTGGGGGGGGTCTTGAACACTACAGTAGGGTATATGCTGGGGGGGGTCTTGAACACTACAGTAGGCTATATGCTGGGTGGGGGGTCTTGAACATTACAGTAGGCTATATGGGGGGGGTCTTGAACACTACAGTAGGCTATATGCTGGGGGGTCTTGAACACTACAGTAGGCTATATGCTGGGGGGGTCTTGAACACTACAGTAGGCTATATGCTGGGGGGGGGGTCTTGAACACTACAGTAGGCTATATGCTGGGGGGGGGGTCTTGAACACTACAATAGGCTATATGCTGGGGGGGGGGTCTTGAACACTACAGTAGGCTATATGCCATATTTATTATGTTGTTTTCAATTAAAAAAACATTTGCACAAAGTCAGCCGATCCACTTTTCCATGTTGATAAGAGCATTAAAATGAGAAAAAATAATGGGACAAAAAGAAATGAAGGGACCTTTAAAATAGATAAAAATGTGTGACTAATTGTGATATTAATATTTTAATCGTTTAGAACTATTAGAAATAGTTGATGGACGCTTCACATCCCTTGTCTAACGTCATTGGTCTTAAAGCTGCTGTAAGGGATGCGGCGTGAAGTTTGTTGATATTTGAACTACCAAACAAATACCCCCCAACAAATCTCCCCCACCCAGATTCATGGACGCGCATTGCCATAGCGACCACTTCTGTTAGTGTCTCTGCTGACTAAACGCACAAAATGTGGTGTCACTGTTAGGTCATGTTAGCAAGGAGCCGTAGGTTGGATTTGAACCTGCAGCCTCTGCGGCAAGGACTATGCCCCTGTAGATGGGGCACACACGCTCTACCAGGTGAGCTACCCGGGCACCCCACTCCCCCCCCATCACTTGCTTGCTTGTGCCACCTGTTGCTGATTGGCTGGAATGGTGGTGTTTGGCCCGTGCTTTCTGTTTGTTTTGCATTCACACGGCCATGGCTGTGTAGGAACACGGGATCTTTTGTTCTTTTTCAGCTTACACAGAAAATGGAGAGTTGGATGACCGTGAGAAGATATTCACTGAATATGACAGTGTATTGGATTTACATTCTTTACTATACCTTTAACCAACAAAATGGCGTCATGGTAGCCCCCTATGTGGCTGTGATGACGTACAATACAAAACATGTTATTAGGTATGTTGTATGTTTTTTTTGTGAATGTTATCTAACTATAGTTGTCATTTAAAATGAACAGCAATACGTCTTCTCAGATTGGTGTTCTGAAGGTAAACCCTTCTGTTGACTGTTGTTATGGAGTACTCAGGGCTTCTACAGTGCTGAAGATGAATTATGTTTGATAGATCTCATCAGCTACCACACTAGTTCTGTGGAGTTTGAGTCCCAAAGTACACTGAATCTAATAATATCATAACAGGGATCATTTTTCTTGGTGTTGGCAGCAGATTCTCCGCCAGCCGCCAGAAATGTGATTTGTTCTTCCTTGGGTTTTCTGCTGATGATGTTTGAGTGTCTGTAAAGGGCATTTGTCAGTTTTTTTTCTTTGTCCATTCATAATTTCTTTCCTATTCATTCTAACCAAACCAGAAACTTCTTGAAAGACAACCCTAGACAACCTTTCAAGCAATGGCTTTGAGCTGTAGTCAGGAAGCACGCCAAAGTCCTGGAATGTCACTAAACAGGGATCTTGGCTAAAGTCACAGTGATGAACCTACAACGGAAAGGCTCAGCTCGCACAGAGAAAAAAAAAATCTCGATAATAAGTTCCATCAGGTTTATTTTCCCTTCCTCATGGGTCTGTCTGTAAAACCTGAACGCACCAGTGCAGGAAGAAGCCTCCCAGCGGCTTCCCACAAATCTGATGGGACGACACTTTCTGTGTGAAACCATTCCTCTGTATCCAAATACCTACCGGCCCATGAAATGGAGCCCAATAATAGTGGCGTCCACATGGTTCCAACACGTGTTAGCAATGCAGTGAAAAGTGGACTGTTATTTTTTAAATTTTATTTCTTTGCCACTCCATCCTTGTAGAAATTAGTTCAGCCTTTTTTTTTCCCACAATATTCTTCTCCCACTTTAATTCTGGTAACATCCCACTTGTTTTTATATAGTTTATTATGGTATCTGTGCAATCCCTCCTGATCATGTGTGTGTATTTTTACACTTTTTGTAAGTTAAATGTGTTCTCTTTTTACCTTCTGTTCTTCTGTATTTTTTGGCTTCTTTTTTTGTCGCAGCGTTCTGTAACAAATGTGAAATGATGCTCATCTTTACCAAAATCATGTTTTAATCGAGACAAATTCTTGCATTATTTATGTTCTTAATAATAAAATAAATGATTTACACTGTACAATTTCAGTTTCCGAGTGATTTTTTTTTTCTCAACAACTACATGAGGTAAGTTTTAAAGACTGACTTTGGTTGAACATTTGCATTTATTATAAACTGACATTTTATTTTATAAGAATTCATGCACAGTTCTTTTGTAAAACTAGTGATGAGCTGCCCATTGAATCAGTCATCTGCTTGGGGGGGTGGATGAGGCTCTTTTTGCTGGAGATTCTCCTGTCACAGTTTCCCACTGACTTAGTGAAACTGGACACGAAACCATCTGTGAAAGGGCACCTATCGTATCTCCACGTACGTTGTAGTTGTAGGCGGATGATAATTTAGTATCATCCTCCTATCTTCTATCCACCCACTAAATCATTATTTTATGACTTCAGTGCCATCCTTAAAGGAGCCACACATTTCATGCTGTGCTCCCTTCTGAGTGGGAGTCTCTTACCATCTCCAAAAGGATGATGCACTCGATGAATTATTGTCCTCAAAATCCGTTATGTTGTGGACATAAGGCTGAAATTAATTCAGAAGCAAAAAATCTCTGTGAATGTACAGTATACAGGATCCATAAATTACTCAAAATGACATAAGGCTATGTTTGCATATTTAATACATCAATCCATATATTTTTACCATTTCCTTTTTAGTTTTTATAATGTTCAGTACTAAATGAAGATCTGTTTTTTTTCAGGACAGCACATTTTGAACAGGGTTGTTCTCTAGTGCACATTCGTTCTGTTTTTTTTCACTCGTGTTATTTGAATCTCTTTGCTCTCTTTAAAACTGACATTACATGTGTTCCTATTGTTATAGTACCCCCCCCGCATGAGGTCCGTCTGACGGTTTGATTAACCAAAAGTAATCCCCAGTGGACCCACCAGGCTCGTGCCCCACTCCAGTTTCTGCTTCCATGACCACCAAGGCTGCGGTTCCTTTGGCCTGCCAATACCAGTCAGCAGAAGGAATAGAATAGAATAGAATATAAAGCCTTTATTGTTATTATACACAAGTGCAGTACCTGTGCAACAAGATTGAAGCAACGCCTTTACAGTGTCAACACAAAATGTAAAAATATAAAATGTAAGTAAGTGCAGAAAAAAAAAAAAAAAAAAAGAGGGGGGGGACGTGCTGCACAGTTCTTGAGAGCAACTATATACATACAGTGGTGCTCATAAGTTTATGAACCCATGCTAAAGTTGACTAAAAAGAGGAATAAAAAAATCATCTTTTTAGAATTTAATTTTAATGCCTTCATTAGAAAATTAGGACAAATCCAACTATTAAGAATTAAAATACCCCCCCCCCATCATCAGATACCCTCCACCATACATAGAGATTGGCATGGTGTTATTTCAGTTAGCCTAATAGCTGGTTTGATTTGCATTGAGAGATGATTTTATGGAAGTACCCCATGCCTATCTAGTTTAATTCCAAAGGCCAAGGGAACTTTATCAGGATGCATAGTATCCTGATCCATGTAATAACTGGCCTTTAATTATAATAATCTGCCTGCCTCTATGGGAATTTAACATAGGGGGGTGTATACTTATGCCCCTGTATTTTAACATAGGGGGGTGTATACTTATGCCCCCTGTATTTTAACATAGGGGGGTGTATACTTATGCCCCCTGTATTTTAACATAGAGGTGTGTATACTTATGCCCCCTGTATTTTAACATAGGGGGGTGTATACTTATGACCCCTGTATTTTAAGGAAGAACATTTATTTATTTACAATACATTATTCATTCACAAATAAAATAGGTGTCCTTAAAGGTTGGATTTGTCCTAATTTTCTAATGAAGGCATTAAAATAAATTTCTAAAAAGAAGATCTTATATTCCTCTTTTTAGTTAACTTTAGCATGGGTTCATAAACTTATGAGCACCAATGTATATCAAATAGTAAGAAAGATAAAGGGTTTGTATACACATTATGCAATAATATAGTTATTGGTGTATCAAAAGTGCTGAGTATTAAATATTGCACAGTAATGAAATTAAGTGATTAAATATTAAATATTGCACTGTAATGAAATTGCACAGAATTTTAGGTATTATATATAAGTATTGTGGGAAGAAGATAGAAAGGCCGGGGGGGTAGGCTGTGAAGTGAAGTCAGTGCATGTGTGAGTTCAGATCCAAGAGACTGCTCCACCAGAGGGGTTTCTGGGTTTCTCACAGCTGGCACAGAGGACCTGGCCACAGCACCGAGTAGCTGCCTCAACAAAGGCTTTTTCTTTTGTTCTGCTACCAGGTACACCTGTAAACCACCTCATGATGGTGGTTGTTATGCACACTGCATGGCTACTATTTCTTCTTGTGTTTTAGCCTATTATTATTTCATGTATATTGTATGTATGAATATTGTATATATGGCTTCTGGCCCCAGCCCTCAAAATCCCAGAATCTTTTAAGGCTTTATAGTACCTTCAACATATATGTCATGTTCACCTAGACTGAACCGGTAAATAAATCCATAGAGCAAAAGTTCTGTTACTCAAGAGATATTGCATTGTTCTTTTTTTAGAGATTAGTAATGTTTCTGCCAAATTTCTACGTTATGTTACTTAAGAAATAGTCACATCAGACAATTTCTGCCCCTTTTTAGGTGGCAGGAGTAAGGAGCATGAGTCATCCTCAACATTTGTTGTGTTCTGGTTTCAGAATGATGAACAATTAGATACCAAACAGGATGTCGGCTCCACAGGAGGATTTTTGTCTGATTGTTTCTCCCAAATGATGTAAAGGATTTTAGGCATTCTCTTTTATGGCTTGAAAAGGGATCCCATATTTGGAATTTCTTTGAATAATCCTATTTGGCCTTTTTGTTCTTTGACACAATCCTTTTTTTTAATACATCCCAGATATGGGCACTTTGTTGTTAATGTTTTGGTTGGTTTCACAGAGATTCTATCATGTCCAATAAATCCAGTCGCCGCTATATTGAATTAATTCATAAAAATGTAATCATTCTCAAAGCTCCACTGTTTTAGACTCCACATCAGGAAGACCACTGTAGTTTCACTTACCATCGCGGTTCGGGACTGATGCATGTACAGCGGGGCTCGAAGGTTTGGAACCCCAGGTAAAAGTTTCTATTAATGTTCATAAAGAGTGACCAACTTTTGAAGACGCCATTTTTTTGTTTTCTGTTATTCTAAAGTGTAAATGATGAAATAAAATCTAACTTTTTGTGACATACGAATGTCTAATCTGTCATTTGATGCCTTTTGGAGATTTTTCCATCTTTTCTTGGCTTCTTTATGCACATTAATAACATTTTTTACCTGGGGTGCCCAAACATTCGAGCCCCGCTGTATGCACATTCTGTCCATGAACGTAACTAATAGCGTTAGCAAGCTGATAAAATAATAAATATATTACTGATTAAAGCATTATTGAAAATGGTGTATTTCTATATTATGTTTTTTTAATTAATTAATTAAAGTTTTTTTTATATATTAAAGATTCCATCCATGTAGAGGGGGGGGCTCGCGTACCACCAGTGATACTTCTACTACAAGTTGAGAACCAGAGATTTAGAATATTGTTATAATATTATAATTCCTTATTATAATTAATTTCTTCCTTAATTCCTATTATAATTCCTTTTTTACTGGTTGACCTAAATGTCTATACTACTATACTACTACTTGTATCTTTTAGAATAGATTTTCAAGTTATTTTACTTGTTTATAAAGTTTTAAATGACCTTGCCCCCCCCTTTACATTGAAGGTTTTTTCCTTTATATATTCCAGACAGATCGCTAACATCCTCCACCACTTTTCATTTAAATCGTCTTTATGTGTCCCATAAAAGTAGCGGTGAGAATACATTCTGTATTTATGATCCTAAACTGTGGAAATCAATGCCACTGTGTATTTTAAATCTGTTGTTTTAATTATTATTATTATATATGTTATAGCCTTAGTTTTTTAACTTTCAATCATTGGATGTTACATCATTTTCACCCTGTGGTTTGTATTTTTAATTTATTATAATTACTTTTATTGATTGATTTTGAACATTTTATTGTTTTGTTGCAATTTTCTAGTTCTGAAAAATTGTAGTTATTGTTTATTTAGCTTTTTTATGTTTGAATTTTGCTATGTGAAGCACTCTGGGCTAGATCTTTGTATGACAGGTGCTTTATAAATAACGTTGAGTTAACCCTTTGTTGATTTGCATGTGCTCTCTTTCATGTGAATGGACTGACTACAGCTGACCTTCCAGCAGTAAGTAATACTAATTTCAGGAATACAGCAGCTGGAGAAGGAAAATTGTGCCTTTTGAGTTGGAGCTTTCCCTGTGAAAGCAACCTTACCTCTCTCTCTCTCTCTCACCTCTCTCTCTCTCTCCCTCTCTCTCTCTCTCTCTCTCTCTCTCTCTCTCTCTCTCTCTCTCTCTCTCTCTCTCTCTCTCTCTCCAGGAGTTGTCTGCTAAGTGGCAGATGGCAGCGAGCCAAAGAGGTTATTGCAAGTTTAGAGCTGGCTCCCTCTGAAAACCCAGCCACTGCAGGAGCTATTGATTGACGCACGACTCCCTCTGTGGCTGCACACGCTGCCAGGGCTCCGGTTCTTCTCCCCTCACTGCTTCTCTGCCACACTTTCTGTTCCAAGCTACTGAGAGGAGCCCAGCTCTCTAAACTCTGCTCAGTTGTTAAGAAGCCTGAGGGGGAACACTTGCTGTTTGCATAAAATGACTACTGGCTTGACTTCCACCGCACTCAAACTGCTTGTTAACCCATCATGAACTACTTTTAACATTTCCATTAATAAAAACTGTACATTGGAGTGTAACAGCTAAGAAATAAGGAGATGTTTCTGACCTGAAAAGTTAAGTATTTCTTTTCTCCACCTTAAATGTCAGGATGTGTGTCTCTTGGAGAAGTTTAAGGTGAGAAATGTGGCACTTTGCAATTCCATTAACATGATCATTTTCAGTATAAGGAAGTATAAGTTTTTTGAACAAACTTGCTAGGAGTTAGCTATAACAGAAAATACCTTTTAGTGCTAATTTGTTGGCAGACAAATGGAGCAAAATGGTTCGATCTGAGTTCAGCTCTCCATCATGTGAGATGAGTCAGTTGTAATCCACAAATCCAGCAGCGGGTTGGTGGTGGAGTCAGCCGCTCATTGAAGGACTGTTAAGTCATGCGTGACGTCTTCAGCCGTTTTTAGAGCAACCAGCAGGAGGTTGGAATAGAACTGAAGTGTTTTCACCTTTTATACAAAGTATTTCGTCATTTTCAATTGCATAGTTTGTAACTGATACAAACCATGAAGTCACATTTAACAAAACAGGATATTTCAGGAGGTTTCTTTCCAAACTACTGGACAGAAAATATAGCCAGACGTGGCCGGGGTGGGGCAGTGGGTCAAGCAGGCGCACATACAGTGGCTTGAGAAAGTTTACACATCCATGCTTTGTGAATGAATAATGTATTGTAAATAAATAAATGTTCTTCCTAAAAATACAGGGGGCATAAGCATACACCCCCCTATGTTAAATTACCATAGAAGCAGGCAGATTTTTATTATTAAAGGCCAGTTATTTCATGGATCAGGATACTATGGATCCTGACGAAGTTCCCTTGGTCTTTGGAATTAAAATCCCCCCCCTACCCCACATCATCACATACCCTTCACCATACCTACTAACTTAACTATACCTACTAACTACATAACCTTCCATAAGATCATCTCTCAATGCAAATCAAACCAGCTATTAGGCTGAAATAAAACCATGCCAATCTCTAGGTATGGTGAAGGGTCAGTGATGCTTTGGGGGGGGTATTTTAATTCCAAAGACCAAGGGAACTTTATCAGGATGCATAGTATCCTTATCCATGTAATAACTGGCCTTTAATAATAAAAATCTGCCTGCCTCTATGGGAATTTAACATAGGGGGGTGTATACTTATGGTCCCTGTATTTTAAGGAAGAACATTTATTTATTTACAATACATTATTCATTCACAAAGAAAATTGGTGTCCTTGAAGGGTTGAATTTTCATAATTTTTTTGAATTAAGGCATTAAGATCAATTTCCAAAAGATGTTTTTTATTCCTCTTTTTAATCAACTTTAGCACGGGTGTGTAAACTTTCTCATGCCACTTTGAAGCTTATGCCTCTACGCAGAGGTCCAGGGTTTGAGTCCGACCTGTGATGATTTGCTGCTTTCTTCCCCCCCCCCTCCCTTTCTCACCTAGCTGTCCTGTCCATTAAAGGTGGAAAAGCCCAAAAAAAGAAAATCCAGCCAGACATCTCAGCACCTGGCTGTAGTCACTAAATCACTACTCCTTATCAACCTCCTGCAGTATCAACCTGTGCACTCAAGTTGAAAATCTTGTCCCCTTGTTTTGTCCAAGTCTGGTAAACTGTCTTCGACATGAACATTAAAGGTCCTCATTGGCTTTAGAAGAGGGGTCTTTAACGTTTTTCAAGCCAGCGACCCCTTCGTTGAAAGAGACACTGAGCAGGGACCCCCCTACTACATATATTGCATAACATGAAGTTGCATATTAAATTGAGCCTACAAGTACGTGTAGGGTGGCCTAAAGCCTTGATACGTCTTTTTTTGTGTACGAAATACTAAGCTATTAAAATAGCTTATTTATGGTACATTTGGCATGATTTCATCCTGGATGTATTTGTGGGTGGCTAGTGACTACCTTACCTATATGTAAGCCTATCATAAGTTGGGATTTATATTTGCTAATATGTTCCTTTTTAGGACTTTCACATTTATGAAAAACAATCATTTGAAGACCCCACTGCGTTGACTCTGAGGACCCCCTGTTGAAGATCCCTGCTTTACAAATACAGTCACATGGTCTTCATTGGTGGATGCGGATGTAGTTTTCTCAGTCACAGAGATGGATCTGTAGCTATTACGCAATTTCACTTCACTTGACGTTTAGGACTTAATGTCCGTGTTGTTAATCCTCTCACACAGTTGTCACAGGTGAATGAAGACCATGTGCAGTTTAAAGGAGAGAAAGCCGGTAAGTGGACCTTGAGTTTGGATTGCTTTGTCAAAGTACTACATAAGCCAAAAGTCATAGATTAACTTGTTCTAAAAGTCCTAAAAAAGTGCCATGCGTGAATTAACTAGAACTGGGAAAAAATATACTGTACATCCACAGAAAAAGTGTTCACAATTATTTTTTTAAATAATACTTTAAATCTGGGTTTATTTTGGGGAAACAAGACATTCAAGGACATCCCTTTTGGCTTTAGGAAATTGTGATCTGAATTGTTTATTTTTCTAATATGTTACAGAGAAAATGATTCATTGATTAATCGAGAAAGTATACGTAAATTAAAAGTATAAGAAAATTCCATTATGAAAATAATTGTTAGTTGTAGCCATAGAAGTAGAATGAAAGTAGAACAGACATTCCTATTCAAACTAACATAGCAGGATGGTCAGAGCGGCGGCCATTTTTCTGTGTACTATCGCCGTTGTCACTCCTCCGATGTAAGTTGAGTGCAGATTTGAGTCGCACACGCGTCACTTTGTGACAAGTAGCATACAAGATGCTAACAAGAGACTTCTGTAATGTCAATAGAGTAAAATGGACCTACTTAACAAAGTTTGTTCACTGCTGGCTACAAGTTAGCATCAAACACAACTATGGCTGTCACTGGAACGGCGTTTTGAGCTAACGTTAGCAATCAAACAATCATAGATAGCTACAACGTTTTGGAAATGATTCCCATCTTCTGTTATTGTTTGTAATGAGAAAATTATTTTATGGATTTCACAAATTTCAGTATGACACGTTATGCCGTAAACCGTTTAAATCTGAGCATACGTGACTCAAATCTGCTCTCAACTCACATCGGGGAGGGACAGCCATTGCAAAGAATGGTGACAAATGAAGCATGTTGACTCATTCAATTTCTTTAAAGATTATTTTTGGGGCATTTATTTTCACAGGACCGATGAAGACATGAAAGGGGAGAGAAGGGGAATGACATGCAGCAAAGGGCCGTAGGTCAGAGTTGAACCTGTGTCCGCTGCACCAAGGCATTTACCTCTATGTGCGCCTGCTCTACCAACTAAGCTAACCTGGGACTCATTATGTTTCTATGGTCAATGCACAGTGCTGGGTGCCATTTTCTTTTGAACTAAATAACATGACAAACTGTTTAATATCCGTTATAATGTCTATTTCTATGGTGTCTATGGTTACAGTCAAAGCAGCTACTGAGCTTAGCATGTGGTGTGTTTTTGTCAACGGATCCATCTCCATGCCCATAACTGATCAAATGACATCATTTTTATTTTTGAAAGTCCTGAATAAAAGCCTGTATGTCTTTGACATCAGACATTTTAACATCAGCATTTGTCGTGTCACATGTTTGAAACAATAAAAAAACTAAAGTGTTGCTTATTATCAGTGTTTACTACATCCTGTGGGTGTGGCTTTGCACATATATAATATATACCAGCTTCAATTAATACAACTGAGCTGTATGACAGGTACCACATAGTACACACTGGGAAAATATACAGTGATGCATTCAATATCAGTGTGATCAGGATCTTTTGATTGTGATTCCAGCACTTCAAGCCAATTTATAATTATCTGCAACACGCAGTCCACACGTAGTTCTGCTGTTGCTCATTGTGCATTCAGTCATAACGGCAGCTCTAACACTTTTGCTCCTGCAGAAAAAAAAAATACAAATCAGAATCTTTAAAACTCTTCAAAGAGAGTAGAAAGAAGAATCAAGCTTTTCAGAAATTGGCACAAGCAAGTCTAATGGCTTGGACGCTCACACATAGGTAATGAACCACAATTTCTTTCAGGAAAGGCCCAGTGTTGGCTTTTAAAAGCCACTGGAGCTTTTCCAGACCCAACTTTCCCTGGCAGCTGCACACGGACAAATGGATATGTGTCTATTGAAAGGCTTTTAGGCGGTATTGATGTTTTTTCCCATAAGTATGGCTGTCAGTTTTGTCCTTGACATATATTCGGACAAGTATGCAGATGGAGAAAAACAATCTAATGCAAGATATGTGTTTTTCTCAGCAGCACAACTCTTATTTCTTTCTGTGTGATTGGTTACACAAATTGGAACTACAGCATTTATAAAGTTATTACACTTGATAGTGAGCTAATTGTGATGCTAAGTCTCAAGTAGCGGCAGAGACATTTTTGATCTCCCTTCCTCGCCTCGGTGCTCCATCGGCTCACCCCCAGCTGTACACTCCTCCTGTCCACGTACATCATTCATCCGAATATCTGCAGTGTAATCACTTGTGCAGAAACCCTCCCTTATATTCCTCAGAGTGAAGAACTTAAAGATGCAAGTCAGCGTTTTTTTTTTTTTTTTTTTTTTTTACTTTGTGTGACCAGAGCCGGGGGCTGTCATTACACTAATGCAGCACTGCTATCCAACAAAGGATCGGCCACAAGGAAGAAAGGAAAAGAAAAAGGCTCCACAGAAACACCAATCTGAAGATAAAAAACCCGACCCTTACAGCCTGGCACGTCTTTGGGGATTTTTAAATGTGCAATTATAGTCAATAAACCTCTCGAGCAGCAGGATTTTTTCATATGGTAAAAAGGATATCATGAACTATCGTCAAAGGCACAGTTCATACATTAATAGAGCTAATCACTTACAGATGCATACTGTCAGAAGCAGTTTTGATATTGCATTAGTGTTTTTGCAAGTTCAATTCTCTCTTAGAAGCAGGCATGGGACCGAAAAGTCTCCAGGTAAGTTACCATGAAAAGGTGCCACTAAGCAAGGCACCTGCAAGCCATCTGAAGAAGACAGTGTGCTGTTTGAACTTGAATCTGAATTTCTGGAAAATAGCATCCAGGCTCAGTCAGCTTCCCCCGAATAAATACAGAATAGATTTATTTTGTAATCTTAGATTTTCTTTGAACAGGCGGGGGACATTTGTTAACGACCACAGAGCAGAGACGCATTCTTCATGACAGACATTGGGTTTTAAACAGCTTCTACAGTGGTGACTTTTAGTTAATCTATATGTTTTACATGTCAGGTTGAATGCACTTTGTCATTTCATAATTAGGTCTAATGGATATTTAAACACAGCAACAGCGTGAAACATCAACTGAGAGTTTTGTTGGATATACTTAAAGGTCACATATGATACTCATTTTCAGGTTCATATTTGTATTTTTGTTTTTTTACCAGAACATGTTTACTGCGTTGATGTTAAAAAAACACACTTTTTCTCTTACTGTCTGTGTGATTATACCTGTATTCACCCTCTGTCTGAAACCCTCTGTATCTTTAAACCCCCCTCCCAAAGAAGCCCAGTCTGCTGCATCTGCAGTTCATTTCTGTTATTGCAGTCGGGGAATGACCGTACGAAAGTCCTGAAGGCTTGTGTAAAGGCACAGTCTCTGAATACAGGTTGGCATTTTCTGTGGATTAAGCATTTTGATACTTTCACAGTACATATATATATATCGACCTGCTTTATAATCAAAAAAAGACATGGAAATCTCACTTTTCACAATATGGGACCTTTTTGGTGTGAACATGATTTGTGCCTCAGTCCTGATCATTGAATATGGGACATTTTGAGTACTGAAAAAAAATGACATCACATTAATTCAATTTTGTAGAGAATGACCATGACATGAAGAAACGTTATGAAATAAAATGATTACAGCAGGTCATTTCTGATCAGCTTTTTATCTCAATCTGTTTCTAGGGAAGGACTGAGACAAACACCACAGCCACACAAACAATTGATACAGTTTTAGTTAACTATAGTGTATGGACATTTATAAAATTCTGTATGTAAATTAATCTGTACTTAATTAGCCCGCAACCTTAGCCAGCTTCCCGAGTAGGTAGCAGGCTAATGTGTGCCAGATAACTTAGCTAGTTGGCTAACTTGTTCATCGCTAGTTACAAAGCCAAGGCATTATGATTATCCATGAAAGCTTTTTTTTTGGTTTAGTAGCACGAGTGCCGACAGAAATACAAGAGTAGAGCCCTGAGTTAAGTTAAATGTTAATAAATCTGACTTACGGTGGACCCGTTTTCCTATATTAATGTTCTTTTGAATTCCCCAAAATAACATGATTGATTCACTCAACACTCCTTGCCAAGTACAAATCTCTACTTTCATTAATTTTGGGGCGTCTTATTCAATTTTGTAGCATTTGAAAAAAACATTGAAGTGTTTTTGAAATAGTATTAAGTAAAAGTTGTCATATTCCAGTCTGTGATTATCATCAACATCCATTCCTTTAATTTTAGTCTAAATAATTACTAATTTCTGCTTTTCTAACTCAAACACACAATTTCCTATGACTTAGGTTTATTGACCATAAATGCCAAAAATAACTGTAAAACTGAAGTTAATAAGTTAGTGTTACGTAATGTTGAAAATATCCAAAAAAGTGACAAACATTGAAAAAAACGTCAAACGTGTTAAAGAAAAAGGACAAAAATGTGAGAAAAAGTTAAAAACATTGATAAAAAGCATCAACAAAAGTGTTGATTTTCAATTTTGACAAGAAGACAACACGAGGGTTAAGTAAAAATAGCAATGCCATAATATAAAATACTCTGTAACAAGTACAAATACATAAGGGATACATATTGAAGCCAAACACACTAAAAGTTTCAAAGCCAAAGCACACTAAGCAGAAAAATGACCCTGTAACAGGGCTGTAGTACTCGAGTCCGGTCTTGGACTCAATCCGGACTCAAGACCGTTTTTCTATGGTCTCGGACTTGTCTCGGACTCGCTAGTATTTGGACTCTGACTTGTCTCGGTCTCTGCCACTGGTCTTGGCCAACATGGTTTCGACCGAGTCCAGGTGTCTTTATTATGTTGATAATAATATTGGAGGGAAAGTGAAACCCAAAATGATTGTCTTGATACTGTCATGCATAAGACCTTTTTTTCTGTCCTGGACTCGGTCTCAAAACTTTTTGGACTTGGTCTTGTCTAGGACTCAAACCTCTTTGGACTCGATCTTGACTTGGACTCGACTAGTCCTGGTCTTGGACTCGACTAAGGTGGTCTTGACTACAGCCCTACCCTGTGATGCTTCACTATTAAATCATTATCATTATTATTATTATTATTAGATCATTGGATTGTTATTACTGATGTATAACTATATATATACTGTATAAAGTATAATTGTAGTCTATTAGTTTGTCATGGAGGAGCTGATTGTAAGTAATCTACAAGCAATGCATCATGTTTTATAAGCTCAGAATGTACATCAAATCTAAATTTCTCACTACCTAAAAACTGTAGTTGTCAAATAAATGTATCGGGGTAAAAAGTATGATATTTCCTTCTGAATTTGAATAGAGTAGAAGTATTAAGGGGCATGAAATGGACTCAAGTTTTCACCACTGTGACTTCTCACTGTGAACCTCCTTATAGCACAGCTCTTGAAATCATATGGGATTATAGAATACAGAATAATTTGCTCAAATGTAACAATTCATGTGATAATATCCCTGTTCTCAAAATGTCCAAACGAATAAATGCCATAGAAATCTGAACTGATTTTTAAGATAGATAGATTCCAAACTACGGGACCCAATCTGTGTGTGATAGCAGAAACTGATATTAATAATGGCATAATTGACATAATGAAAAGTTGCTTCGAAATGAAATGTTACAGTGCTGCAGAAAGTTATCCTAAGAAGCATGAACGCTGCTCAGTCTTCACTCAATCATTCACTTTCTGTGGAGTAAAATCTGCCAGAGAACTTTCCCACGTTGTCAATGAAATACATTTTAACAGTAAATATCAGAAAATGGGAGTCTGGGCGTCCACACGAGTCTCTTGAAGATATGATCAGCAATTAATCTACATCTTGTGATGATGTGTGTGCACAGTTTGGCTTCTTAATATTCTGGACACACAATTATTCCATATATAAAAGACATTGTGCATCCTGAAATTGTATGGACTGTTTTTATATAACGCTAGTCTTAACATAGTACAGGAACCATTCACACACATTCACACGGCAGCCGAGGCTGCCGTACAAGGTGCCACCATCATCGGATAAGCATTCACACACATGTAGTGTCTTGCCCAAGGACACTTGGACATGGGACTGCAGGGCCAGGGATTGAACCACCAACCTTCATACCATTGAGCCACAGCCGCTCAAATATATGAATTCTCTCTATCCTTATTTGACCAATCAACTGGAAAATGGAAAAACATCTTCAGTTGGATAACTTCCAGTGTAATCAAAGCCAGTACTACATTCCCAGTGGTTTGGATGACAGTACACGGGTCATAGTTCCATGTAGTTATACCATCATTTTAGATTTATTTACACCCCATTAAGTGTCCTAAAGATCCCACTCATAGGCAGTTGACTAAAACTAAATGATGCCTATTTACCTTAGATACTTGCCATCTTGTTTTGAATTCAGTTACTGAATGTGGAATCATTTTTGGTGAGCAAAAAGCACTGTGCATGATACAAATATGTACAGCACCGCTTCATGGCACCAGCTCTCTTTACAAAACCTGAATTTTTACTTTATTAGAAGGTGTTATGTGAAGGTATCTATTGTCCTGGAGAAAATGTAGTTTTGCGAGCACAAGATTAAAAAGATATTAGAAGCTTGGTGTGCTACTGCTGTGCTGCAGGTTGAAGACACACCTTATATGTGTGAAAGGGGTCTGTACCCCCTAAAGTCTCCTTTCTGGTCTGGTCTTCTCTCAGTGGATAGAGCCCCTACCATTAGCTTTGTTTGCATCTTTCTCTGGACACCACTCCATGAAACTTTTAGGACACCAGCTCCCTGAAGAAGACCTCTTTTGTTTGAGGGTTGCTTGCTTAATCTTAGGTTATAGCTGTATTTTTTTACTGGCATTAATGTTAGAAGAAAGAAAGGAGCTGGGTTTTCTGTGCTGTATTCAGCTCTGGCACTCAAAGCCCAACTTAAGTAGAATGAGAGAGTGGAAAGTACCATATCACGGTTTGAAAAGGATAAGAGGAGGATTATTACACTGAGCCAGTACAGTATGTCTTACAGTTTCTCCCTCAAAGTGCCCCTGAAGAGACATTTGGCTATGGATGCTCATTTAAGGGCTTTAATTTGAGGGGAAAAGGACCATTTCACTTTGATTTAGCACAAAGGAGTGCTGTCTGAAGGCGGGCACATAATGAGAACAGCCACGTCTACCTTTTGCTTCTGTTTCTGTTCTAGCTGTTATGTGAAATTAGTAACAGTGAGGTTGAAAATGTTCTGATGGTGCTGGGAGGATCCATGCTATTAGTGTGCTGTGGAGTTAATTCATTAATTCAAGTCTCATCAAATGGAACGATTTGGGAAGCACATGCTGCACAGTTTCAATCTTTTGAATAAGAAAAAGTGAAGGACCACTTTCTGTATCATATTAGGTAGGGGGGGGGGAATCACCAGACGCCTCTCGATACGGTAGCATCACGATACTTATGCCATGATATGATATTATTGCGATTTTACACATATTGCAATATTCTGCGATATATTGCAATTTATAACCTTTTTTTCCAACTTCAAATTTTTCCCAATTTCAAATGACGTCTCCAAAAGGAAACTTTGTCAACATGTATTTCATCTAAAAAGAAACATTTCTCTGTTTGTTAATATCACTTCAATGTTATTGCTGCAAAATGGGACAAACTGACCAACACATATGTAATAAAAGCTCCATATTTGGCGCCTTTCTATTGATACAGTATTGCCACTGAAAATATTGCAATACTATGCTGTATCGATTTTTGCCCCACCCCTAATATCCGGACAGCCTGCTACATCTGGAGGGGGGTGCATTTAAAGATGCCCAAAATGAGGATCTTGTATTAATTCCTTCAACTGCTAGCAACAGGCTCCGACTGACACTCTGCTTCCTCCCATATACTTGTTATCATTGCTAGTGTATATTAATTATAGTTATTTTATTATAGTTATATTAATCTTACCAGTTACTTGTGCACTCCACTAATTTTACACTTTTTAAAGTTGACTTTACTCATCATGAAGAGTGATGCACACCCTGGGAAAGCATGCATAGGCCTTATATGTCTTCTGTGGTTCTAGAAGGTGTGAGAAATTAACCCTGATGATGTCATAGTGATGTCATAGGGTCAGTAAGTCAGCTCGGAGACAGAAAGCCTGTGTTACAAACTGAGGGCGTGGACTTTTAAAGTCTGTTTTCCAGACAGACAAGGATGGTCAAATGAAAAATGTTTTCCTGATAGAACGTTATTCAAGCTTAATCCACAAAAAAATACTTTGATTTTGAATGAAGTTCCACAACTTCATGAAAGCAACATAATAAATCACTGCAGTGTGACTTTAAAGTGGCCTTTAAAGTTTGAGTCTTTTCTGTCAATATTTTGGCATGATGATGATGATGATGATGATGATGATGATGATGTGTTCCAGGTGTTTTCCCAAATTATGAGGTGTAGAAACTGCCGGCTTGTAAAGTGGACTACACAGCTATTGATTATTATAAAGTTAAAATGGTTCCATTGATTAACTGCACAGTCCCACAACAATCAGCAGAAGTTAGTTAACGCCTTGAAAATGAAGTTTTATCAACAGCGCTTCCAAAAGCTACGTCATGCAGCAGCTTCATGACGTCAGGTGAGGTTAAATGCACTTTTTATTCACAAGTTAAAAATGTTAACAGCAAACATTCAGAACACAAACTCTGCTTTTGTTATATGAGCAAGCTGTTGCGTTGTGGGCCTTGGTCTGCCTGTCTGCCTGGGCCTGTATCACTTTCATCTCCATCAGGATGCTGATGTACTACAATACCAGGGAGACGTTAGAAAACACAATGAGAAGGATTCCGGTGTCTTAAAATCCACTGCTCTTGTCCTCCTGTGAAACTTACTGCTTTTTGATGGGGGTGTTGGAAGAGGAGGGGGTTGTTTAAGCACAAAGTCATTGATTGTCACAGCAGAGGGGGGGAGCGCTGCTGGGGGGGTTGCTCCAGAGCGGCTATGTGTTGCATGGCTCAGCGGGGAAAATGTCTTCGTATGCGGGCGGCAGTTCGCTGGGGAGCGGGTAGGAGAAAGGGAAGCAATGGTTAAGCTCCGGGTCCGTGGGCGAGTATCCCGGCAGCTCGATTGACGGGTGTCCCCCACACTGTACTTCTGCACCTGCCTCGTCAAACACATTAAAAACACCCAGGTTGATGTAAGACACCGGCTGGAAATCCGCCGAGCAGTCCCGCTCCTCGTTGAAGAGGATCGCCCCGGCGCGCTGCCTCTGGGACTGCCGGTTCCTAGAAAACTGCGCGGCTTTGTACCTTTTGATGACCACCAGGTTGATGAGCCCGAGGAGACACTCCAAGGTGCTGAGAACAGTGGAAACAACCAGACTCCGCTGGTAATCCCTCAGCTGCTCGCAGGCAGGGCTCACAACCACAGAGGGGAAGCAGTAGTGGGTGTATTTCCTCTCCACCAGAGATGCCGTGTCCCCGTCCACTACCGCCCCGGAGAAGGCGGTGAGGACTCCCAACAAGAAGACCACAACCCCGAGGAGAAAGAAATTCCTGCAACCGGGCTTGTCCATGCAAAAGAGCAGCGCGGTGCCCAGCAGGACCTGCCCGATTCCCACAAGTAGCCCGGAGTAGAAAGCCCCGGCCGCGGCGCCGAGGTGGAAATGCGCTCTCACCGTAGATCCCAACGAGACGCATCTTAATCCAACGACAACTTCGCTCAGGGCGCACACGAAGAGGAGGGTGCTGGAGAAGACGGTGCACAGTCCTTTCCCACTCAACTTCATTATATTCCACCTCTGCCGCTCTCGATCCCTCTCCCTCTTTCTTCATCCTCCCTCGTCTCCTCTGGAAGCTTCACATAGGGACATCATCTGCCGGTGACTCCCCCGGTTCAGAGCGAGCGATCCTCGCCACTGTGGCGTCTCTCTCGCATCCTCCCCGCTTTACAGGAATATATAAATAACTAATGCCAAGAACGCCTTTTTGCACTTATCGATAATCCATACACAAGCAATGATCACTTTACCCCAGATCACCTAACCGCCCATCAGACTCCTGAGGCACTCTCTTGGCCAAAAGTTTTCTTTTTTTCTCCTCCTGAAGAGATCCTCTGCAGTCCGCCAAGTCGTCGGATTGAATGGTGTGTGGCGTTTTTGTGGCAGAGAAGGAGGCGGCTGCTTGAGCCGAAGGATGCTTGAGGGTCCAGTGGACCAATGACGGATGACCCACAGGCCTTCAAATCACTGCAACACCCCTTCAGGGATTTTAAATGTGTCTAAAGTGCCCCGTGGCTACTTTATAGAAACGTGGTGTTAAATGAAAAGGTGGGTAAACGACTTTTGGTTGGAGATGGAGATGGTGATGGTGAAAACGAAAACACATCAGCAGAAATAGAAATCATTGACTTTTAGGAACATTCATTTCACTTTTAAAGCCCCTAGCCTTGTTGTGAAATCCAGTAGCTGTGAGTCAATGAATTTAATTAGTAGGCCTAATTAGAATTCCTGTAAATATAAAGGTGGATGAGCTGAGTTTTTTTTAAATTTCTTATCATATAACTAAATGGAATTACGCATTCCATTGGATACATACACAGGCTACATACTGTGATGTGTCTCATTATATTCTCATAAGGGTTGTTGTTTTTCTGGTAGATCTTTCTGGAAATCATAAAGCATTAATAATAGAGCAGTGTGCGCTGTCCGTGGTGCTGAAACATCCAGCCCGGGCCAGATGGCAGATCACTGGATGAACTCTGCATCTCATCTCTCCGCCAACCTCCCAGAAAACACACCCGGTAGGAGAACCTAGGCTTACTTCTCATGTTTTATTTAGCACATATTTAATAACCTGTTGTGTAGGTGGGGACGTAACTGGACAAATCTGGATTCTCTTTTTTAAGTGCCCAAATGACCAATTGGTGTAAGAGCCAAAATAGCCGTTTTTTCTTTATATTTAAGGAACAATAGTTATTATTTCAAGACTTTCCATATTTTTGGTTAGAGTTGTCATTTTGATTGACAGCTAGGCCAATGATTGGCAAATCGGCCACCATAGTAGTTGTGAGTGTGGTATTATTAATAAAGGGAAGTTGGGAACATGAGGGGAAGTTCTATTTTAGTTGAGACCAAACACAGTTTTCTAACCATTTTGTGTCATGTTATTTCCCATCAGTAAATAATCCATGAGTTTTAATTATGTTCCTCATCAACACACGCTGCAGAGATTGTTTTTCTATGAGTACTATTGCTGGGGCAGTGGCTATCATTTGGAAACAGAAAGCCACTATTTGGCGCGATGGAGATTGTAAGGGCCACAGACAACCGCCGAGAAAATTTAAAAGAAGCTGATGTAACAAAGGTTACTGTTACTGTACTACAACAACTTTTTAGTAGCTGAACAAATGTGGAAGGTCGTCAAAACTCAATGCTTTAATAGAAGTTGATTCAGCCCACAGTCTAAAAGTAGGATCATGTATGAGTATGAAATCTATTATGTTTGTTTTGTCCATTTGTCTTTAGGATGGTCCTAATGCTAGATAGAGGGGCATGAGGATGATATTGGGTCAGATGAAGTTTATAGCAGTAATGGTATAATCTTATCTATATACTGTATGTATATCTATAACATTACTGTAGGCAAAGGGGCTTGGAGCTAAATGTTAACATCAGCAGCTAACCTGCTCTCAATGACAATGCTAACTTGTTATTGTTGTTGGTCATGGACACATACGCACATAAAAAAACACACACACACACACACACACACAGTATCTCAATAAAATACTTAGTAATATTATTTTTTACTTTGTTGAAATGCTAAAAAGTACAAGTAAAAAGTGCATAGTGATGATTACAACTAAAAGTGGTAGTCCTATACTGACTTAAAATGCTATGTTATATCTTAATTAACTTAGCTTGTTAGCATGCAACATTGGCTAATTAGCCCTTAACACAAAGTTCAGCTGAGACTGTTTGGAAAGTCATTAGTTTCGCAGTTATTTGGTCATAAACCAAAGTATTATAAATATAAATTTAAAAATGTTAGTACTTATCGAGACTTTTCAGAAACACAAATGTCAACCTCATGGTAGCACAAAGTTATTAGGAATAATCCTCTGGGGACCATGAATGTCTGTACAATCCATCCTGTAGTGTTAGCTGTCCTGACCCTAGATACTGTTTTTTCACCACGCTAGCAGCAATCCTCTGAATGGCAGTGTCAAAGACGTCAAAGAACTAGAGCTAGCTAAACATTTTAGAAAAATTGCACTAGTTTCAGAAACAACCATGTCAGAAAAGATCAAGGAGATGTCTCCGATTCATTTACCCTGGATGGGAAAACGTTCAGAGGACAAGCACGACTTTTTGACTTAATGAACCAGTCGTTTGATGGGTGCAGGTGAAAGAATTACACCAGGGAAAGCCCTCACCCAGCCATTTATCACAATGAGCCACCTCATTGACTGTACCAGTACAGCTGCCAGTGTGCCTGTGCGTGTGTGTATGTGTGTGTGTGTGTGTGTGCCTAATTAGGTCATTGCTGCTTTGCAGAGCTTTGCAGATAAAAGGAGTAGCTGTGAATGATGTGTTGATGATCTGTTGGTTGGTTGATTGATTGGCAGTCCTGCTTGCTGGCAGTGGGTGTGGGTCGCTCCATTGACAGCACTGAGGATGTCAACAGCAACAGTGAGACGGACTGGAACCCATCACCCCACCTCTTTGGACCCAGACACACCAGGCTTCAGCAAGAAAAACCACAGCTCTTAGTCCAGCCTTTTGTTCAGTATTGTATAATGTCCACACTTTGCTGATCAGCAGATTCAACCCAATTTTCACATTTGTTGTTCCATAATGTGGGCGTTGTGAAGCCTTTTGAGACTGTAACTGTGATTAAGAGATATACAAATACAACTTGGACCAGGCCAGCTCAGAAAATGGCTTCAGTTAACTCACAATAGGAGCAGTCACAGGTACGCAGCATGCATTTTAATCTTGAGGAGGAAAAATAGTCCTGACAAAGTCAGACTAGGAAAAAAAACTACTGAATTCAATTTTCCAGTAAATTTGATGGAGCAGAAGTTGTTAACAGCATATGTCTTTCATCAGGGCCCAAGGAGAGCCCTGCTAACCTCCATAACACAGACAATTTCCCTGTCATGGTCACAAACCTAGAAGATGCTGCCACTGAAGAGGAAAGTAATTCCCATCCTAATAGGTAAGATCGGCCAACACACACACACACACACACACACACACACACACACACACACACACACACACACACACACACACACACACACACACACACACACACACAGAGAAAACATGATCAAGCAAACATAAGGCTGGCCTATTCAGAGTCCTCACATTGTGCTAAAATCCCCTTTTCTCCTTCAAGAGCAGCTTTTAACCTTAAATCACCTTAATTCACATAATGTGTGTGAATTTGCATGTGTGTGTGTATGTGTGTGTGTGTGTTTAGGGCCCACTGCTTCACCTGTGCCAAGAGTCAGCTGGTAAGGGACAGCTTCTGCGTCTGAGTTGCAGTTTTACGGCAGCAGTTACAACAGCGGTGACAGGTCAGCCTGTAAAATCCTGTTAGCCTATAAATATTAATGAATCTAAAGCAGCCTCCACTGTTGTTACCTGGAGCTGGGAAGGACTCAAACTATGTTTTTCTCAAAGAAGAATTAACTCAGAACTGTGGAGGATCAATACCGAAGCGGAGGAGGAGGACCTGTCAATATTTTTTATATTACCTATGGATCAAGTGACAATGTGTAATTTGAAAGGCGTTGCTTGTTGTGACAAACCCTCAGAAAATCACCACTTAACTCTGCAGTGTCCGTCAGCTCTGCAGAGCTGTTTAGCCTCTTTTAGAGAATTATTTAGTTATTTTCAGCCCACAGCTACTGCTCTCAGTGTCAATTATGTTTCATAATCACAAATACATTTCTTATCAAAGTCCGCATAAGTCCGTTTAGGGGGGGACAAAGGCTGTTTGTGTCCCACATGAAACCAAATGTCAATGTTAAGTTACTGAAGTGTATCATTATCGACAGTAAATGCTCTCTGAACACCATGAGGAAAATAACATTTTATAGGAAACACTCAGTCTTTGCAGCTTTTTTTCATAATAAAACCAGAAAAATACATTGAATACTGAAATAAAGAATTCGGCTCGGTACAAAAACCACAGTATCTGACCTCAGAGTACTAATGGTCTGAAACTAACAGCCACTTGTATCCAACTATTAATGCTGTCCACAGTGTTACCTTGTGCACCTTTATCAGTCACTGACTCAAAGAAATTCACAGCAAATTACTAACATTTCTCCTCATAAAAGAAACGAAAGTCTACTTAACTTTAAACTCTTTCCCTGCTCATTTTAATTTGCACTACTTAGTGTAATAGACTTCATCACTCAACTGTAAATAAGTGGTTTCTGAGAGAGACTTTTAATTACAGAACTTCTGGTCTAGAACTATATCTCACAAAGAATAAAGGGCTTTGGGACTTTGTTTAATAAGCAGTGGAGCAGGTTTGTCCCAACAACTACCAATTTTTTGAGGAACTAAAGGGCTCTTAACATCTACATCTACATCTACATCTAAATTTGACAAAAAGTTTCTATATCAGAAATTTGGATTTCTTTCAAACAAATTTTCCCAAAAAAAGTAACGTTGATGTTTCCCAACAACGTTACTCACAAGTTAAAAAATAATCAGTTCACTGCTTTTCTTGAAGTTGTGTTTTTTGTCAATTTTATAGCATTTGGAGAAAAAACTATTGGTAAAAGTGTAAAAAAAAGAGAGAGAAAAATCTCTAAAAAGGGACTAAAATGTGAACAAATGTCAAATAAAGTGACAAAAATGTGAAAAGATGTAACAAAAAAAATGTGACAAATGTAAAAAAAAAAAAAGCTTTAAAAATTTGGGGAAAAACCCAAGAAAATTTCAAAAGGCTCAGAAAAAGTTGACAAACGTTGAAAAAGTGTGTGTGTGTGTGTGTGTGTGTGTGTGTGTGTGTGTGTGTGTGTGTGTGTGTGTGTGTGTGTGTGTGTGTGTGTGTGTGTCTATCAACATAGAGGAAACACTGGAGCCACACTAACTTAATTCAGGAAATAGAATTCAATTACAAACAGTTCATGTGAGAGCTGTGTCTGTTCATTAAATATCCCCTTCAATTTATTTTGTTATGCTTAAAGAAATTAAAGTAAATTATAAATCATCCTTGAGGCATTAAGTACATTTCTTCCACATTCAGTACCAGCACTGTGACTGTTTTGCTACGCCTTAAAGAATGAGGATGGTGTTTTTTTGTTTAATGGATATCCATATTATTAACAGGGTGTCCTTGATGATGATTACACTATGACTGTGGTTCATTAGAAGGGAGGAAGAGGGCTGATGATCATATATGTGAGGTTAATATACAGCCAACAAAAAGATTTTCTTCGGCATTTTGCCTTTATGAAAAAGTAACACTGTAGATACAGACAGGAAACCCAACCCCAACCGGCCCCGTCAGACTCCGCCTGCCAAGAGCCTGGGTCTGGGTCTGGGTCTGTCCCAGGTTTCTGCCTAAAAGGAGTTTTTCCTCTCCACTGTCGCACTGCTGCTTGCTCTGGAGGGAACTACTAGAACTGTTGGGTCCTTGTAAATTATAGACTGTGGTCTAGACCTACTCTATCTGTAAAGTGTCTCAAGATAACTCTTGTTATGAATTGATACTATAAATAAAATTGAATTGAAATATGTAGAGCAACACAGGGGTATGGCAAGCAATGAAGGTCCACAAAGATGTTATTCTATATTGCTGTTATTGTCAATTAATCTTGTGTAAAGACTGTCTGTCTCAATATAGTCCCATTTCCCAACACCCTGTCTGTGGCTCTCACCCTAGAGCCCATTGCTTCTTCTTCTTTTCTTTTTTTTTTTTTTTTTTAAAAAAAGCCAGAAATTAAAAGTTTCATGCTTTTTAAATAGCTAAATGCTTTCTTAAAACAGCCGTAGGTTTTAGCAATTGTTACTCAAAACAGGAGTACAGTGTGAAAAATTAGCTGGGGACTATTTCCAGCCATGGGTTAATAGACATGTTGTGCTCCTGTGAGTTTTTGAGGCACCAGAACGTTGGTTCAACTCAAAATAAACCACAGAGCCCATGTTTGTTGTAATGAACATGTCAGCCAGTGTAACAGTGTGACACACCGATGTGTTTTTAATAGACAACAATGTATATCATGACATATATCAGGGTTCAGATACGCACACAGTACCTAGTGGTTAGTGGGATCATTTGTTGCATTTGTTGGATTTTCAGGGGTTTTGTTGATATTAAGAGTAATATAGTAAAAGTATGGGACTAAAAACTTCAAGTACACATGGTTTGCGTTTTTTTAAAGGTGCCCTGCCACACAAAACTGCATTTTTTTGTGTGTGCGCTACCTCCTCTGTCAGCTCTAGCCACTGGAAATAAATAAGAGGAGAAATCAGGCCAATCACTGATGCTGATAGCCAGGCTCTCATTGGCTAGCTATTAGCCAATCAGAGTCAAGCAGCTTAGCTCGTTGATTATTAATGAGAACTGGCCCAAATGGAGTTGAGTCTTCCTGCAGGCTTTCTATACTGCTAGGATGGCTTGAAACAAGGTAACCATGGCAACCAAGTTACAGAGTACATGGTAGAACTTCACACATTACCACACAGTCATGAAACACATGTGGCAGGACACCTTTAAGTATTTCAGTGTACTTCTGTTTAACCCTTGTGTTGTCTTCCCATCAACAGAAATTTTAGTTTTTCTGATTCAAAATTTAAAATGAAAAACCTTTTATCGATGTTGTGGTCGTATTTTTTGACCCTTTTGTGTCTTTCCCCCAAGGATTTTCATTTTCAACGTTTGTTTACTTTTTCTGAGCCTTTTGAAATTTCCGTGGGTTTTTCCCCAAATTTTTAAAGCTTTTTTAATTTTTTTTTACATTTGTGACTTTTTTTGACATTTTTGTAACTTTTTTCGACATTGTTTCACATTTTTGTCACTTTATTTGACATTTGTTCACATTTTTGTCACTTTTATTGACATTTTTGTCTCTTTTTAAAAATTTTTAAAGTTCTTTTCCCAATTGTTTTTTCTCCAAATGCTATAAAATTCACAAAAACACACACATTCAATAAAAGCTGTGATCTGATTATTCATTTAACTTGTGCGGAGCATTGTTGGGAACCATCCACTTTACTTTTTTTGGAAAATTTGTTTGAAAGAAATCCAACTTTATGATATAGAAACTTTTTGGAAAGGGGTCTAATTTGACCCAAAGACAACCGGAAGGTTAACTTAGTGTTCAAACAAACGAGCCAAACTACTAAGTTAACCTCTGTTAGTGATACTCAGTATGATATTTAGTGTATACACCTCTAATGGTACTATATTACATGTTCTATCGGTCTGCTTTGTTAAAGGGAGACTAAGGGCGTTTAAATGCATGCTTTCTGGTATGGTTTGAGGCTGCTGTGTTTATGTATTTTGGAGTGTGACAAAACAGTTTAGAGTCTTTTCCATTTCAATTAATTGTAATTAAAATCTTAATTTTTGCATTCAGCAGCCTTTGGCTCTAGTTTGCATTGTGTATTTAATGATTACAATAGAAGCCCTTTTAATCTAACAGAGAAGATGATTAGGGCATTGAATTCTCTTACATCTTTGCCAGATTTGCAATTGCCTTTCATTTGAAATTCTATTGTCTGTTTTCTCTACTGAATTACATCATGAAAATACACTGTGTATGCAAATATGTTCCCCTCATACGTCTTACATGTGCTGTATGGTTCTGGTGTCAGTGTCTCCTGTGTGTCACAAAACATGTGGCTGAGTCTTTGATACACGGAGAGTCCCACACACGCTTCGCTGCCTTTCCCATCATTTAGAAGAAACAGATGTCTCGTAACCGAGCTGGATCTGGTCCAGGACTCTACACTGATACACTGGTCTCCTGTTAATCCACCGTGTCTGTGCATGCATCTTAAAGTTAGAACTGCTGTTTGTGACATTACATATGGCCACGTGAACAGGCGACAGGTTATTGGCTGCAGTCTTGTCTTCTTCACCTGTATTTAATAACTTCCATAGCCTGCAGATTGCAAAGGAACCTGTGTGGTTTGTTTGGACTTGGCTGGTTTTAATTAGTATTTTAATTACACAGCCTGTCTGGGACCCTTTCTGTTCTGGGGTTACCCACTAGGGAGCCCTGTCCTCCAAACATTGCTTGAAGTGATGTACCTGATCGGTTTAGTTTAATTCGTTGAAACAGTGTGGCCGACATTTATATTCACTTGGCAGCCTGGATGGTGTCAGGTGGCCTGATTTGTTACTTCAGCTCTTCTTAAACAAATCAGCTGCTCCACACTCATTTACATAGACTACTTTTTAGTTAAATGACTAAAGGGGAAAATATTTTAGTGTGGACTAGGATATTAGACTGAAGTAATCCCATTATTTGCCCTGTAACATCAGTGGCATACTGCCCTGATGCTCACTGATGTCACAGCTGCTGATGACGTGATCTTGCCAATCAGTGTCCCCCACGCTGAGGAGGAAAAGCAGAGAAAAGCAAGCAGTCCTACTCTAATATCGAGTATTTACAGAAGCTATAATTACACACTGCTGGCAAACCAACTGCTTGGTTAGAAACTGGAGGGATGGATTGTGTTGTAGCGTCAGAAGTAGAAACAGCTGCATCTGGTGGAGTAAAATCCATTTCCCAGCTCCAAGGGAGTCCAGAACACAGGGCTGTGTGAGTGTCAATACATGTGTTATGAGCGCACAGACTCACTAGTTTAGTTCAGTTTTCTCCTGGCAGCACAGCTCAGAGGAGCACACAGAACAAACTCTGGCCAACAGCAAGATAGTGGCTCATTTAGAGCAACTGATATAGATGTAGAAAACGCTGATGTTGTATAATTCATTGATTAGAATGCAGCAGCACACCACTGCATCTCTCATCTGCTTTATTATCACTGATAGTTTTACAAACCACTCTCAGTATTACTAGTTTTATTTGTATGCTTCATGATGCTTTACTGCTGACCTCCATTAAAACACAATCACATACACTCGACATTTTTGACACAACAAAAGGTTTCAGAATGACTACAAAACTTATGAACTAAAAAACATATGAACATGATAACTATGTCACAAAGCTCCTGCTAGTTTAGATTTTTTTTTCTCTAAACAGATATTAACACAAGATGTGTACCTAGCCTCACTCAAAAACATTTAATTGTGCATGTAAACCCTGATAAGGCTTTATTAGTAAATGATGACTGCTGTCAAACACAATTTTTTTAGTTCCAGAAGACAAAAAGAGCAATGTATTCATATTCAAATAAAGTGAGAACAATTGCAAAAGGTGATGATAAACTGGCGAAATTATGTCCAATTCCAGATATATAACGCTCAGCTCAAATGTGTAGTAATTTTAGTTCTTTCTAGTGAAAAAACTTTGACACATTTTACATCTAATCCACTTCTCTATCTTATGTAATTAGACTTTAGTAAGAGCTTGATTTCACCTCAATCACTTCCCCTCGGCAATCTCATGTTAGTGGTTATTTTAAGAATTGTCTTCTGCCATACATTACAGCATTTTACAGTAATATTAAACTGAATGGGTCGGTTCTGCTGACAGTATCGATGAAGCAGGACAGGAGTGGGAACGGTGAAAGCCTCCAGGTGGCCCTAGCTCATCTCCTGCTGCCCGGATGCTGGGACTGATGGCTCAGGATCATCTGCCAGAGGCTCATCAGAGGGGTCGCTGCTGTCATGGTTTTTCTTTAACGAACGTCCCAAAAAGAGCCAGTACTCTTTACGGATGCTGTCCTCCTGTGCCAGGAGTTGACAAATCTTCAGGAGGGGAGACCAAACACAAGAAGGGTCAGAAAAACAACAATGGTGCAATTTATTTAAAAATAAAAAATAACTTCCTGATCTCTCAGAGAATTTCTTTACAGCAAAGATTAAATGCATGCTTAAAACTATAGTTTTAACATAGAATTCCTCATGAGGAAGACAGAAACTAAGTAATGACAACAAAAGAGTTGGCACGTTGCTTTTCTGCGCGGGAAAGTCACCGCACGACACAATCTTCTGAACATAGTCATACTGAGAAACACAGAGAGAGTTGTGTGGAGCTGGTAGTCTTAATTAGCTTTGTAGCACCTCATCTGGCAATGGCTTGAATGTAACGGTCGTTCATTATTATCAAAAAGTTACGCACTAAAGCTTTAATAATCACAAGTTGTAACTATTTCTAAAGGCTGTAATTTTCTTTAACAAAGCACTTACTTCTAAAGCATTTTTTAACGTTTTCTTTTGTTCTTCTTCTGCCACATTTTCTTTGCTGTTCTCTAAGGCGTCCTCGTAGCAATCAAACAGAAAAGCGAGAAGATAAGGTGAACAGTGCGTCTGCTTCAGCTCAAGGACCCTCTCCAGCAGGCCTGGCCGAGACGACAGACCTAGGGGTTGCAGAATCCTTGGAAAAGAAACAAGCGAGGACACTGTGAGTGAGCCTTTCCATTTTAAATGTAGCATGTGTAAATGGGAAAATTACATTTAAGCATGATTTCATATATCCTTCTATAATATGCATGTATTATTATTAATAATATTCACAATGCTTTACAGGTTGTATGACTTAAAATTCCTTCCTGGTGTGTCCTCCCTGAAGTAGAGACAACTGTTGGTCTCTGCATTTTTTCTCTGAGGACAATACCATGGAGTCTGAAGTAGACATTTGTTCAGTGTTTATCAAAGCAGTTCCAGGGTCAAGAAGAGGCTTCAACTTGTCTGTAAGGTTAGACGTGTTTTCCAAAACACGTAATTTTCTCCTCTAGGGGAAAACGGATATAAGACGGGGATGCTATGGTTTGAATTTGGCAAGACGTTGTCACACTTTTACTGAGTTAACTCTGTGAAAACTGTCTTCCCACTTGGTTATTCTCTGCAGGGAATAATTAAATCTCACCGAAGACCACATTTTGACTCGGTTGTGCATCTGTCTTTATTTTGTTTCAACAAAGTCTCACTCTCCAAAACAATTCCTCTCCTGCTGTACAGAAACTTCCACAACACATGCTATGTGCTGTGAATGTCTGAATGGGGATGGCACACTGAAAAATTGGTGATTTCTCCTGATAAAGTCCGTTTCAGTCAGACTGAACCGGATGAACAAATAAGAAGAAAAGAAAGAATTTCAAAGAAAATAGAAACATTGTTTTGCTCCTTAAAGATTTACTGTGATATACAGTACCTTAGAAAATAACTAGCAGACATGGGACGTCTTACCCTTTCAAATAGTTCCATGCGCTTTCATTGTTGGGAGCCTTCTTGATCTGGTGCAGACAATACCTTACGCAAAGAGAGGAAAGTCAGTGAAATGCATGGCTCAGAAAACAATGCACTGGTACATAGTGAATCAGGAACAATGCCGAGTTATACGAAAAGTATTTTGTTAGTTGTACAGCTTGTTCATTGGATGTCTATATTTTGGCAAGTAAATACAGGAAATTATGCTTAACACTCCAGAAAGCATTCTTCTTAACGACTGACTTTAAATTTAAGCTATTCATAGTAGGAAGTCCAGAAATTGCAATTGCTTTTCACGCAAATTAACTGTCTTAATTCTCCAGATCCATGGGAAAGTACTCACTGAATCTCTCTTTCCATTGCATCAGAGAAGCCTGACGTGTGAGAAATGACAAAATGCCTCTGGTTCCATGCAGAGTTATTCCTCACATCTTCTTCCAGAAGATTCTCCACAAAGTCCAGCTCATCGTCCCACAGTTTGTACTCCTGCAAATGGAATAAGACAAATGTTGGCGACGTACTGTACTTGTTTATGTAATCATGTAGTGGCCCTGCGATGTATGAGCGGATTCTGACCACACAGAGGCACTAAAACAACACATCAACAAACAACCACATTAAAGTAAAGGATTTGTTCTGGCAGAGGGGCTCACTGTGGGCAGAAAACTGGATCTCAGCCCGCTTTGTTTTTTTTTTTACCAAATGTCGCTAAGAGCTCCAACACCTACCTGGATCACCCACTGTCTGTGCTGCCAGGCGTGGTAGTTCTTTGCATCTTGGCTGAGAATGTCCGCAATGAATTCCAATTCCTCCGAGGGGTCATTCAACCACTCCACCACCATACGTCTGTGATGCCTGGAAGACGAGTTCGGGAAACTATGTTCATTTTCTAATGTTTTCATTTAACTGAATCGCAGGGTTAGCTAACGTTAACTGTTCCCAGAGGACTTGAATGACATCTCCTGTGAAAAAGACTAGAGGAAACTAGATGGAAGGTTATTTTGCTTAAGTTTCCAATTGACTGAAGATATAACTTATTGTTGCATTATGTTGTTAATAAATGTTTTAAATTTGACAATGTAGTGTGGTACATTGCAAACAAAGCTCAGATGTCATATTGCATAAAAGTCTAGTCTAAAAATGCCATAGCAACCTGTGCTTTAAAAAAAATCAAGAATCAAACCGTGGCCTTAGAATGGAAAATGTAATTGACGGCGTAAGTAAACTTCTATAAATGGGCGCCCACTTGACTATCTGGGCGCCCACTTGACTATCTGGGCGCCCTGTCTTTATAATCATTTAACAACGTATACATGCATGTGACATCCCTGCAGCATGTATATCCTGATATGCCCAGGTTCTCCTGAAAGAAATGATGTCTAGAATTTGATTGTGCATAACAGGGTTGAGGTTATAAAAGCGTTATTACACAAGGAGACCAGTCGAACAAAAGATCGGGGGGAAAAAGGGCTTAGACCTCTGTAATGTCACATGATTTAACAACATAAACATGTGACCTGAAGCCAGCACTCACCAGACTTGGTAGTTTTTGGGTTGCTCCTCGATGATGGCGGTAATGTACCGCATCTCCTCCCTCAGATCCTTTGATAAAGCTTGCAGCAGTACTCGCCTGTAGTGCCTGCACATACCCAAGCCCAACAACTTAATGAACAGATGTCCTGGTCCTACTACATACTGTGTAAATGTACATTAATATGACTACTTGACAACTTGTGGGGGTGTGACCTTTTTGTTCATTAAGATACAGCTACTACATGGAAGATAGATATTTCCTAACTGACAGAATGAGCTACATCTATAGGGGAAGTAGTCCATTCTGAGACATATGTTCGTACCTGACAGAATGAGCTACATTTTAACTACATTTATGGAAGAAGTAGGGCATTCATGAGCTGCCATACGTTTAACTACTTCTATAGAGGGAGTAGTCCATTCTGATGTATATTTCCAAAATGTAAGAATGAGCTACCTTACTTTTAACTATATCCAAACACAACTAGATACTAAATTTATCCCATACTTTACCAACAATACATCACTATATTTCAACTAATTAGGATATTTAAAAAAAAAGATTTTTTGGGCTTTTCCGCCTTTGTTTGACAGAGTAGTTGCAGTTTTTATGATCCACAGCCCAGCATCGGAACTACTCCCTCCCATCCAATTTGAGATTTTTTCCACACAAAGCACCACTTTAAAATTCTATATACCATGATTTTAAACAGAAAATGTTGATATCTGTTTTTTGTTCCCCGTGACGTGAAAATGAGAAAGTGCTAAATAGTAAACATTGTTTTTCAACATTCCAAAAATGCAGCATGCTCACCAAACTGTGTAATTGGCCGCATTTAGCTCAATGGCCTCCGATGTCAATGCAAAGGCCCGCTCGCTTCTTTCATCCTTCTTCAGGAGTGCACGGAAATAGTCATACACATCCGAGACTGTTGGAAGGAATATATGTAAACTAGTTATAAACAACAACCACACTGTAAAGCCTTAAACTACTACTGAATGTGTGTTTGGTCTAATGTCTTGGTTTTTTTTATTATAAAGTTATTATAATTTAAAAAAGTTATACTGTATTACAGATGTATTACGTTACAAGCTATGGTTCAGACATCTGGAGGTTTTGGCTCGTCACTGCCACCGCCACCTCTATGGGACTCCGGTGTCTTACAACAATCTTACACTTTTCAGAGTAGGCAATCTTCACTACAGGATTGGGTCCATCATCTTGGGGAACAGGCTCCAAGTCAGCCCACTCCTTTCGGTCTCTGAAACACAAAAACACGTGAGGATTTCTTGTCTGCTATCCTTAAATTATTATTATTCTCTTATGTTGTCCATATTTAAAGCTGGTCTCTATACCTTATCTTTGGACTTATTTGCACTACCACCATGACTCTCTCACTCACTCTCTCTCACACACACACACACACACACACACACACACACACACACACACACACACACACACACACACTGAATCACAGGGTGCAGTCCCTGCCCTGTCAATGCAAGCGTCTCATCCTTATACATGCCTAAATAGATTCATGTGTATTTTTTATTAAGTATCTTTTATTTTCCATATGATGTGGATTTGTTATTTTATCACCCCGTTATGATGTGAGTGTTGTGTATGAGACCTTGAATTTCCCCCTTAAGGATCAATTAAGTATCTATCTAAAATTGAAATAAAGGCAGAAAATTGCTAACGTTAGCAGTACTTACCGCGTTATTACACACACACAAATAAAGATGGAAATTCTTAGTAAAATAACTAGCTAAGAGCCAAACATTTGTATCGTTGCGTAGGACAACACTAGCTAGCGTTTTCTAATTAATGTTTTTTTAAGGTTTGGTAGTGTTATTATTGCATATTTCAACAACACCCCCTAACAAAACTGACATTAAAGACGTTATATCGTCGTGTTACTAACTAGAGTTATGTGAAGAAGAAGAAGTTAATACCGTTAGAGCAGCATCAAGCTAGCTACCCGAACATTTAGCTACGCAACCATAATGATAACCAAAACCTACCTGTAAAATATATATCGAGTCGGGTCAAGAAAAAAATCCTCCCTTAGGGGGTCCTCAGCCTCGGCATCAAACTCTTCGTCTTCTTTCACTTCTGCAGACTCATTTGTAATTTCCTCGACACCGGACATCGCTAACTTTGTAGCTTAATCGGTCTGGTTCTCTTCTTTAGTCCGCCAGGAAGGAAGAAAACGTAATATCCGGTGCTGCTTTTACGTACCGCGGGAAATATACGTTTTTACCTTACAGTTTTATAATAGCTATTTTATACAAACTAATGGGTAGTATTCATTAAAATGTCCAGTTGCAGACCCACACGCTTTCTTAATACATCTATGGACCCATAGACATATGGACCCACAGAGCAAGTAAAAAAAGAACCCGACTAATCACCGTCTATGCAAATGTGACATTTAAGGGAGAGAAAAATAGTTGCCACCACTTTCAAACTGATGTAAGAGTGGACACTTTTATACCTTGTAAAATATCTTCAGGCATGACTTTGTAAACAATACACACGATTTATTGTGGATGTAAGACCAATCACTAGAAAAAAAATTCTTTACCACCTGTCAAAATGGTATTGACACAGTTTTCTAACTAGACTAGAAGAGCTGCATAGCATCCGTTCACACTGCATTTTAGTGTCACGTTCAATTCAGTCTCAACACATCCGTCTTTGACTTGTTTCAACAAAATATGACCAATCTTGACTTTTAACTTGCATTTACACATTTGCTCACGTGCACATTAGTTATTACACTCACAGTGCATGAATCAGCCTAACTCTGCATTCTCTAGTGTATAACCTTTGGTTTTATTGTATACACTTGTCCCATAGAGTGTATGAGAAATCTGTTCCCAAACCTCTCTTAAGAGGACAGGAGAGATTCCAGTACAGACTTGTGGGTGAACATACTCTCTGGCGCCCTCCTATGGCAGGATTATGTTGTCTTGCATTAGGAAACGCAGACATACATTATGACAGTAGTCCTTTAATGTACATTAAATATTCAAAATAAAGATTAAATGCAACCAACCTTTAAATGTAACAATTTTCTTTCCCAAGCCAAGCTGTGGACTTGAGTCAAAGCTCAATTGAAACACCAGAGACAACTTTCTTAAGGTCAAGCTGAACTTTATTTTCATCAACCACGCTGGACATTATAAAAATAAATAGATGATTCACAGTCAGTGGATCGTAATACAAATTGTTATCAAAATTATGTATCAGCCAGAATGAAGAATTAAACACATGCATAATCACCTTTTCCATCAACATGTACATGTCCTGAATACTTGTCCTCATTGATTGCAAAAAATCTGTTTTGAAACAGAACCTGTTGACAGAATATAAAATCACCATTCAAATAAGACAGCTATGCAAGTTGAATATGCTTCTCTCTGACATATTTATAATGATGGCTTGACCCAAAGTTTGTTCAGTGACTGTCTTCTTCCTCCAATCCGTGTTTTTCAATGTAGCGTCTAGATGAGGAAAAACAGATAAAATCCAAAAGTCAGTGTTTACTTCATAATGGGTCAAGAATTTAATGCACCAATCACAAAACTCTGGCAAAAATAACCTGACTCCTCATAAAAAGGGGGTTTTCTACCTAGATTCCACACTATATGTGAATTATTTCTGTTGTAGAGTAATAGTTTGTCCTAGATTATACAGCACTTCGCTACTGTAAGAATGGAGCTACATTTGTTTCTTTATTACATGCGAGAAAATAAATGATCTGAGAAAAAAAATGTTTGAGAGAAAAAGTTGTAAAATATATTTGAGAGAATGTTTTCACACTGAAAGCAAAACATATATATTTGAGAGCTTTAAAAAAAGTATTTTGAGAGATTTTTTTGCTATTGGTATGAAAACTTTTTCTCTCAATTTTTTTTTTCTCTCTCTCTCAGATCACTTATTTTCTCGCATGTAATAAAGAAACAAATCTAGCTCCATATGTAAGTGTCAATGTAACATTCAACTATGTAATGACAACTATTCTGAGCAGAAGTTTAACCTACAAAAATGTTTTGGCCTCCCTAGTACAAAGTCCGTGTAATCTCCAACTGAGAATTCACAGCAAGCAGTGGGCACTGGGCATGTTGAGGATGTTCATGTGACAGCGAGGGTAAAGAAAAAAATAAATAAAAAGAAGGTAATTTACATGAGACGGCAATGAAAATGTCTAACTTAAGAGACGAGATACTGGAACTTCTGTGTGGGGCCGTCGCTGAAATCGGTTCTAACGGCTCACTTCTGCACAACTGCAAGTTATTGCGCATAATCAAGCAGCTTTGCCCCCCCTCCCCGTTTTATTAACATGAACAAGGATTTGATTAAAACAATAGTTGAGAGACGAATGGAATATTTTTTTGCCACCATGTACTCTGCTGCAACATTTACACAAATTCTGCACCTCTTCCAAATGATAAAATCTCTTTATGTTGTAACATTGCTAATGTCAAAAAAATCTCACCTTCTAGCAAAATTATACAGCGCATCCTTTCTCTCTTGGAGAGACAAATGTCTGTCAACTGGTGATTTCCCGAAAGATTTGGCAGCAGGCTGTGGACGAAAAGAAATGGGAATTCAATTTAGTTAAAAATAAACAACAAGATGGATGAGTTGCATTTGAAGAATAAAATCAATCAACTGTTAACAAGAAATAACAAGCTGAACTAAACTTCCTGTGCAACTCATAATTCCCTAGTAATATTCAAGGAAATATGAACTTCACATGTTTACATAGGATACAAATGGATCCTTAATGATACGTTCCTCTGTTAGAGAGCTCAGACATGTTGAATCATGTTGAACGGTCAAACCTTTATGGCGGGAGCAGAACCAGAGGCGTAGGAGCTGTTCGTAGACCCGAATGTGGATGTTCCAGTTGCTTCCATTGGACTTTCTTCTTTGTTCTCCAGCATATTTGTTATGGTGGTGTCAACACAGTTGGTCTTTGCTGTACACAATAAAGATACAACTGTAAGTTCATAGCAATTGAAACCCTATTCAAGTTTTTAAAAAGGTCCCATGACATGGTGCTCTTTGGATGCTTTTATATAGACCTTAGTGGTCCCCTAATACTGTATCTGAAGTCTCTTTTATATAGACCTTAGTGGTCCCCTAATACTGTATCTGAAGTCTCTTTTATATAGACCTTAGTGGTCCCCTAATACTGTATCTGAAGTCTCTTTTATATAGACCTTAGTGGTCCCTAATACTGTATCTGAAGTCTCTTTTATATAGACCTTAGTGGTCCCCTAATACTGTATCTGAAGTCTCTTTTATATAGACCTTAGTGGTCCCCTAATACTGTATCTGAAGTCTCTTTTATATAGACCTTAGTGGTCCCCTAATACTGTATCTGAAGTCTCTTTTATATAGAACTTAGTGGTCCCCTAATACTGTATCTGAAGTCTCTTTTATATAGACCTTAGTGGTCCCCTAATGCTGTATCTGAAGTCTTTTTATATAGACCTTAGTGGTCCCCTAATACTGTATCTGAAGTCTCTTTTATATAGACCTTAGTGGTCCCCTAATGCTGTATCTGAAGTCTCTTTTATATAGACCTTAGTGGTCCCCTAATGCTGTATCTGAAGTCTCTTTTATATAGACCTTAGTGGTCCCCTAATGCTGTATCTGAAGTCTCTTTTATATAGACCTTAGTGGTCCCCCTAATACTGTATCTGAAGTCTCTTTTATATAGACCTTAGTGGTCCCCTAATACTGTATCTGAAGTCTCTTTTATATAGACCTTAGTGGTCCCCTAATACTGTATCTGAAGTCTCTTTTATATAGACCTTAGTGGTCCCCCTAATACTGTATCTGAAGTCTCTTTTTATATAGACCTTAGTGGTCCCCTAATACTGTATCTGAAGTCTCTTTTATATAGAACTTAGTGGTCCCCTAATACTGTATCTGAAGTCTCTTTTATATAGACCTTAGTGGTCCCCTAATGCTGTATCTGAAGTCTCTTTTATATAGACCTTAGTGGTCCCCTAATACTGTATCTGAAGTCTCTTTTTATATAGACCTTAGTGGTCCCCTAATGCTGTATCTGAAGTCTCTTTTTTATATAGACCTTAGTGGTCCCCTAATGCTGTATCTGAAGTCTCTTTTATATAGACCTTAGTGGTCCCCTAATGCTGTATCTGAAGTCTCTTTTATATAGACCTTAGTGGTCCCCTAATACTGTATCTGAAGTCTCTTTTATATAGACCTTAGTGGTCCCCTAATACTGTATCTGAAGTCTCTTTTATATAGACCTTAGTGGTCCCCTAATACTGTATCTGAAGTCTCTTTTATATAGACCTTAGTGGTCCCCTAATACTGTACCTGAAGTCTCTTTTATATAGACCTTAGTGGTCCCCTAATACTGTATCTGAAGTCTCTTTTATATAGACCTTAGTGGTCCCTAATAGTGTATATGAAGTCTCTTTTATATAGACGTTAGTGGTCCTCTAATACTGAATCTGAAGTCTCTTTTATATAGACCTTAGTGGTCCCCTAATACTGTATCTGAAGTCTCTTTTATATAGACCTTAGTGGTCCCCTAATACTGTACCTGAAGTCTCTTTTATATAGACCTTAGTGGTCCCCTAATACTGTACCTGAAGTCTCTTTTATATAGACCTTAGTGGTCCCCTAATACTGTATATGAAGTCTCTTTTATATAGACGTTAGTGGTCCTCTAATACTGAATCTGAAGTCTCTTTTATATAGACCTTAGTGGTCCCCTAATGCTGTATCTGAAGTCTCTTTTATATAGACCTTAGTGGTCCCCTAATACTGTATCTGAAGTCTCTTTTATATAGACCTTAGTGGTCCCCTAATGCTGTATCTGAAGTCCCTTTTATATAGACCTTAGTGGTCCCCTAATACTGTATCTGAAGTCTCTTTTATATAGACCATAGTGGTCCCCTAATGCTGTATCTGAAGTCTCTTTTATATAGACCTTAGTGGTCCCCTAATACTGTATCTGAAGTCTCTTTTATATAGACCTTAGTGGTCCCCTAATACTGTATCTGAAGTCTCTTTTATATAGACCTTAGTGGTCCCCAAATACTGTATCTGAAGTCTCTTTTATATAGACCATAGTGGTCCCCTAATACTGTATCTGAAGTCTCTTTTATATAGACCTTAGTGGTCCCCTAATACTGTATCTGAAGTCTCTTTTATATAGACCTTAGTGGTCCCCTAATACTGTATCTGAAGTCTCTTTTATATAGACCTTAGTGGTCCCCTAATACTGTATCTGAAGTCTCTTTTATATAGACCTTAGTGGTCCCCTAATACTGAAAAGTGAAATTTGTATGCCATGGAACCTTTAAAGAATGTGTAAAAAACTGAAAGAAAAGGATAGAGCAGAGTGCACAATAATGAGGCACATTCCAATGGGTTGTCAGGTATGTGGAAATGTAAACGTGCACTGAAACTAGGCCCTACCCAAGTCCTTTGCGATGACGTTCAGTGGGATATGAGGGAGCACCTCCTTTACCTGCTGGGCCATCTTAGCAATCCTATGATCATCTGTACCCAAACTCTGGACCATGAAACCAAGACCAATAGAGCCCGGTCTGACACCTAGGGTGAGGAAATGAACAGCTGTCAGCCCCCACCAAAAGAAACAACCAGCTGGATCCTTACATGTCATGTTTATGAAATTGACTTACTTGTAGATGTTTGTGGTACAGTGTGCCTTTTCCGTTTGATGTGCTCTGCTTTATCAGCTTTAGTGATCTTGGTGGAGACCAGGCCAAGTTCACCGGCCAGTAGCTGAAATTACAGACATACCTTTAGCGTACGACGCAAGCACAAAGGCAGAAGAGTGGAGGCAATTAGTGAGACAGAATATAGACTTTTAGGGAACTACAACAAGAGCCAACTAATTAACTAAGTTAACCTAGATCTGGCTAGATATGGGTGTTGTGGTCAGGAAATGGGATAAAAATTGTAAGGCTTGGTCTTTTTTTTACCGGTTACAAATCACTTTATGAATCCACTCAACTGGCAAACATTGGTTTTACCTCCTGGACTTTGTTGGCAAACTCCTGCTTGGACTCGTCATCTTGTCTGGATACTGGTGGGAGCCAACTGGGATAAAATGGAAAACAAAAAGCAACGTGAAGTAAACAAAACAAAATAGCCGCAGCGAAAGAAATGTCTAAAATATATTTTAAAAGCTTAATTTGGAACTCAGAACTAAAAAATACTAAAGAAATTTAGTTTTAAAACCATTTGAAACTGGGGCTGGTTATCCAACATTACTGGACAGAGTGCTGGGTTGGTATTTTCTTTTGTCTTTTGTGTACTCAGTAGATCTCTACAATACTACTTCATGAAAAATAAACTAAACTATTAGATTATTGTTGCTCATTCAGCTGCAAAATACTAGCCTGGAAATTCAGAACCCAATCCGAAATATTAGGGGTCTGGCATCGAGTAATGAAAGTCGCCAATCTTGAGAGGTGGCACCAAGCCTCCATTTGAAAATCTCACTGCACGCAATTGGATAACGCTACGACCAATCAAAACAACCCACGGGGTGATGTATCCAGAGCCCTATACGTTTAGCTACCAGCGGAGATTAAACTGTCATCTGTTCAGCTCGCCTCTGGCCCCTCCTACATCAGATACACCGATTTGATTGGTGCAGCTCGCCTCTGGTCCCGCCTACATCCGATACACCGATGTGATTGGTGCAGCTCATCTACAAGGGCATAGTTAATGAGCAGCATTACTCATGCCAGAGTAACTCGCTGAGCAAATTCAAATTATGCTCTCTCGCGAGAAGTTTTGATTTCCAGGGTAGGAAAATACCAGGATTCAACTCTTAAAAAGCAGTTGCTGATAGAAATAATGATACAAATTACTTAGTACCTTACATGATACACTGTACATGGAGCAAAAAATGTCCATAAGAGCTCTGTCAGCCAGCTTGACTCCGGTGTGCTCTGTGGACAGACAAAAAACGTTAGATTAATTAACTGTACTGTCCCGCAGTACTTGTACTTGTAGGCTATTTGCAGTATATTAAATCGTTTTTGACCTAATTATTTTGCAGTGAAATGACACTTGTCTGTCGGCTCTGACAGCGCTGCATCAGCGCTCTGTGCATGTCCTCGCACGGAGAGCTGAACATGGGAGCTTCGCGGCTGAGACACGAATAGACTATTAATTTAAAGCTTTTACTCTTAAACACAAAAGGCACGTCCACTTTAATATATACTGTATATTTAAACATATCTGTGGTCAAGCTCAGTGCCTCGCTGTGTTGTATTAACTCTGAAACTTTCTCTTTGGGTCCCTCACATTTTCCGGTTAGTCCATGCGTGATGGTGTGGCGTGCTGGCGCTGTATATTAACAAGTTCTTAAACCTCAGCCCTCCATAACAGCAATGGGACTCATATCCTGAGACATAAAGTCGACAATTCCTTTCCGTGATATTATTTTTGCGTTTGGATGGTAGAGGCTTAACATCCAGCGGGGTCTGGGGAACGCTACCGTGGTTGCGGGTGGGTGCGCCTATAGTTATAAAACGATTATTAGACTATGAAATATGCCAATTCTGATATGTTCATATAGCCTACTCAAAATAGACAGGGCAACCTAACGCAGACCAGTTAGCTTACCGTTTTTAGGTGATACGCCATATTTGTAGTCCAGCTGCGATATGCAAACTGTTACTTGCAAACTTTGCATTCAACTTTTTTCCGTTATCTAATTTTGTAAAATGCTGCCACACTGCCGATGTCTTCGACATGGTAGAGGAGGACTAACTGTAAATTAAACACTCACAATTAAATAAATATTCAGCAAACCACTAAACAAAGGCTTTCTAGTTCTATCTTCAATCTGTCCTCAGTGGGTCGGGCTAATCCAAAAAAAGTGAAAACAAGGGGCGTGTTTTGAAAACAGCCTGTTACCTGTGAAACAGGGGTGCTCTGAAAACCCCCATTTGCAATTAATGGCAAAAAATCGACCAATCAGAATTTTGGTCAGGCCAGAACGTATCGACCAATAAATCGACTAGTCGACTGGGAGATTACAGCCCTAACTGTTACAGTGTAGTGTGACATGAGAGAATATGGACAATAATCGAGGAGAACCTGCAGTTATTTTAAAATATCTTTGCTGATTGCTAAGGCTCAGCAGTAGCCAGTAGCCAGTGTTGCACACAGCATCACAAGATTTATTCTTGGTACAAAGATGGCTGGATTACATTTACGTAGCCCACACTAATCAGCTTGCTGTTACTTCCAGGAAAGTCTATTCATTTCGTAATTATTTTCCACAGGTAGAACTGGAATATAACATATTATTTCCCCCTTTTGATATCCATTCTTCCTCTGTATGTACATTTTGCATTTCAGCATCTTGTTATAGGCACTCTAGTTGTTACATGGTTGTTGTGTCCATCATTAGCAACGACATTAAGAAATCTCTTCTCTTTGTACTTGTTGTGCAACACTCAAGACATTTTAGGCAGCATTCAAGATTTAAACCGTGAAGACTGTAAAAAGATCATATGTTGGTAAAGGTGTCCATCTTGTTTTTGTATCATATCCCTTTACTCTATTTTGTGTCTTAAAATGCAAGTTTAAATGACATTACCAAAGCAATCAATGGTCTGGTCACCCGTAAGGCCACAGGTTGAATGGAATCAGTCAGTGAGAAAGGCCAGGAGCTGAGAGGGAAAAATACATTTAAATGGTGAAGAAAATCGGACTTTACTGGAGAGAAATAGAATATATTATAATATAAAATATTTATAATATATTTATAAGGTAACACTGAGGGCCCACATTTAACGATCTAAGCACACGGCGGGTAGCACATGTCAGAGGTGCGTTTAAATATTAATTCATCAGAATCATTTATAATGACAAATAAATGATTCTGATAATAAATTATTATTATATTATTTTAGTGAGAACTCATAAATAACTACAAATAACTAATGTTAGGGAAATCTGTTTGTTTTGTTTCTGGATATCAGAGATATATCGGCATATCGGATTTTTAAATAACCAAACATTTGTATCGGTTGGGCTCTATAAGCTACATTTCTGAACTCTGCAAACAAAAGCACTGTGATATATTCTTGATGTTATAATAAAGTGCTCCTCCTTTATTCAGTTGAAGTGAATCTCCTGAGACTTCAGCAGAAGAAATAGTACATATGGTTCTGAGCTACTCAAATTAACGATAGAAATGAATCCATTTTGCAGCTGTTTTCACTTCCTTACACTAATTTGCCCATAGAACTCTAGAGGGAAATTAGAGAGGGGAAGCAACCACCAAAGTAATTAATCTCTATCTCAAAGTGCCGTGGAAGAGGAATGATAATTTGCGGCTGGCTTGATAAAATCACTTTCTACAATCAAAGTCATGAGTATGAGGCCAAAATAACATGTGCACACATAGATAGATCCCTAACAGTTACTGATGAGCTCTAGGTCCGGTTTCATTATTGTATGTATATACAAATGACCCGAAACAAGAGAGCAAAAGTAGAATTTGCAGGTAAAAATGTTACATTTCCTCAATGAGTCATACTTGCTGCTCGCACAGCATCAAACAATTTCCATTCACAAATAATAACTGCGTCGTCCTTAGTGACATGAATCAAACGCTGAGTAGATGGGTCCTGAAACAAAAGTGCTAGCTCTAACCTGAACTTCAGCAGGCCAGCGCGGCCGTTTGTAGTGTCCTCTTCAGGAAACAGGAGCAAAGGCGGGGTGCCTTCAGCAGAGCAGTACCTCTGAAGAGACTCTCCTGCTGCTTCCTGGCCAGATGCTGAATGGATTTCCATGAAGCCTCTGGCCCAACACACAAAGCCGGTGGAGCCCTCTAACTGAGGCTAATGAGCAGAGAGAGACAGAGAAAGTTTACCTAACACTGTATTCAACAGTAAAATACCATCATTTGCACTGGTCAAACTAATAACAGTCAACGATGGCCTGGGCACTAAGCATGTAATGCTTCATTCACAAGTGCACACACTGCCTCATCTGCAAATATTGATGTGTCATCTGCAGCCATTGGTTTACATACAGAACAAGTACTTTCATACTTGCAGTTTCTCCAGGGAAACATTCACAGTGCTGCAAATGTAACACTGACATGTAGGTGATCTATAATTATCTGTGAGTGCACCAGTTATTAACACAAATAGAAGCCCAAGGACACTACAGAAATTAGCAGTCATTTCATGGGGCTAATCTCTGACTATCAAGAGTGTAATAAATACAGCTTTGAATTAAACATGGTGCCGTTTTCAGCGTATGCGTGGAGACCCTGAAGCGTGCTGACAGGTGCCAACTGCTACAGGCAACATGTAGCATTGTTATGAATGAGAGCCGGCCAAAATGTTGAAAACATACTGCATGACACGGTTTAGCAAATTTAAAATTCAAACACTCACAGTGTGGCAGGGGGTCAGAAGGTTGATTATGATGTGGTCGAACTCTGTGACATGGTTGCATATGTACAGCTTGGTATTTCTGTCTCTGGAGCGAGGGTTTTTCTGTCTCACATGCATCCCCAGGACTGAGCACATGACCCTGACAATAAATCTAACAGAACAAAGAAAATAAAGTGGATGTAAGAAGAGCGGCAGTATCGTCTTAACTAGGGGTGGCGGGGAAAAAATCCATACAGCGTAGTATCACAATATTTTCAGTAGAAATGCTATATCAATACACAGAAAGGATCTTTTATTGTACATATGTTTGTCAGTTTGTCCCATTTTGCAGCAATACAATTGAAGTGAGGTGAACAAACAGAGAAATGTATCTTTTTAGATAAAACATATGTTGACAAAGTTTCCTTTTGGGGACGTCATTTCAAATTATTTGAAGTTGGAAAAAGATAAATTGCGATATATCGCAACAATATCGTAGCGTGACATACGTATCGTGATGATATCGCATCATGAGGCATCTGGTGATTCCCACCCCTAGTCTTAACATGCAGTGGGCCAGCCTCAATAACACACACAGTTTCTCACCGCTCTTCCAGCAACATCCAGGTAATGTACAGGTGTTGTTTAATTAGAAGTTACGGTTATTTAATCCCACCGTCACACTCTTTAATTACACATTAGTGAAATTAGTGAGAGACAAGTTTAATTTACAAGCGGTTACAGAATAACAGACACATACCATAGAAAATATATTGAGCAGCCATTAGCCTTTATGGTGTTTTATGGGGTGGCTGAGTTTAATGCAGTCATTACAGCTGTGAGTTTGCCTCTCACTCAATGCTGCAATTATGTTAATGACTTACACAGTATGCATTATAAAATGTACGTTAGCATTAACTCTTCCTGTTTTTTTTCCTTGTAATTGTATTACTTGTATCTAAATTATAATTACAAACATTGATATTATTAGAACAAGATAATTAAGAATGACACCAAATGATTGCCCCTACAGCTACTGCTGCCCCATTTACATCTAGTACTGCTGAGGGTGAAAATGTATTCAGCGATAAATCAATACTTGCCTTCTAACAAAACTCTCTGGAAGTGCACAGCTGACCAAGAACACGTGAACACCAATAAAAATCCGTATTAACATCAAACAGATGCCAACTGGAAAATAAATCAGCAACAGCAAGAGAACACCTGCGTCTTTGGGAAACCTGTGCAAAGAAAAGAAGAAAAAAAACAGTTCTCAAACAGCATTTTTAAATGCAGTGGATGAAACTTGGGAGAGGGGAAAATGTAATGCTGGTGAGATCATACCAGATAAATCACACTATCAGCAACGAACACATTTTAATACACAAAACTAAATGTATGGCATGCATTTATTTAAATAATTTATGTACTTGCACTGAACCACCAAATACATCAAATTCACACCACGGTTAATTGTCAAATCGCTATAATATCACACAATAACTCAACATTCTGCCCCTATTGTACCGTATACAATTACTCGGTGCAGTAAAAAATCGGTTCCGACATCGGCTGGCAAACTAACGTACTGTTACTAATCTAACTACTATTAGAGTGTGACGCTAAATTAGCAATTTAAAATGTCTCTTGAATTTATTGTTTGTAAATTTTTCACTGCAGAAGAATAAGAATCACGTGACATTTCAAGCCGAGATTTAAAATAAGAGTTTCGTTTCGCAATAAAGCAGTCCACAGCTTGCATTTTCAACATGTTATGACACGTGTCTCTACGTGGTTGCCTTGGGGGTCAGCTAGGTGCTGGAGAATCTAAATGCCCAATATTTGGCTCACACTCGGGCCTGAAATCCGACACCCTAGTCTGTATCGGTGCATCTACAGGCCTTATGTCCCACCTGCATGAATGTAAAAGATGGGCCATTTTGGAGTACCGATAACGTTAGCTAGCTATATAACCGAAGCACAACCTTTACTTTTCAAATCTGAGGTGACGTTAATGTAAAAGATATTCAAGTACACAGAGGTACAAATGTCATCTCAGCCTAACGTTACGTTACTGGTTCCGCGTTAACGTTCTAGAAGTTGGGTCTCTCCGAAAACTTCACTCTCAGCTATCACGAAAGAATAACGTTAAGTTAATTTACGATGTCAAGAGCAACACCCACGTAAGGTTACGCTGACGTTACCTAGTTGCGACATGTACAGTTACATTTAACCCAGCGAATTGTGTTCCGTTCACTGAAACAACGCACGCGGTTGTAAAACCAACGTTAGCAAAAATATGTTTACGTCGCTAAATATCACCGTCACACTGCTAGCTAGGTTAGCTAACGTTAGCTAGCTGCATGTTTTAAAAATGTTCCTAAAGTGAAATTAGTTAGCTAGAAAATGATATATGTCTCCTTTAAAATTATAACGTTAACGTTACTGCATTTATTGAACACAAGATATAAGGCCGTAACGTTAGTGCAACTGTGGCTAATTAGCTTTTCGTTAGCTAGCTCACTTACCGACGAAAGTCAAACATGTCTTCGATCCCCCGATTCTCCATGTCTGCCAGTCAGACCTTTGCTCGGAGGCTAACGCTAAGAATACAACCTGATCCCTAAAAATAAATTAGTCATAACGTTCACGACAGCAATTTTGTCGCATAAAGTGACAGCTAACGTTATTTATGAAGTAGAGAGATTGGAGCTTTCGGCCAGCCTATAACAGCACGTTTAAAATGTTAGCCTAGCGATTTTCAAAAGATGTTTCAACCGTAGGTGCTAGCAGCGCTAGCGCCTATGCCTTCTCAGTCGCCAGCGGTCGCAACAACAACAACAAAATAACACTTCCGGAAAGAATCCTCCACAATAAAAGTGACATGTCCAAAAAAGTAAACTGACTTAGCTAAAAGCTTAGCTAAATTTGTCATATAAATGCAAATTAATACTCATCATAACCTGTACGTTATTCTCATATTTGCATGTAATCTGAAGTTCTGAAAGAAAACAGCCTGTTAAAGACAGCCTGGTTAAACATGTGCGTTACCTCTCCGGGTCTTTTACTTTCAAAATTAAAGTCTCCAGAAAAAAAGTTATTACGGTATTTGGTCGCCCTCTAGTGGATGTATTCATGTTTGGTAATTGACTGTAATTACAATGGTGTGAGCATATATTTATGGGACAATTTGATTGTATGCTGTTTTTTTTTGTTGAGAAAAAAGCAACAACAAAAAACACTATGTAGTAAAGATTTACAGCAGGATTCTAAATACAAAATAAATTGGTATTTAAAAAATAAGGAGTGCCAGATATAATTTGTGGTAAAATAGTTTATACTTTTTAAAAGAAAAATATATTAGATATTATCACCTTACAGTCACCAATACGTGTGCGACCACTAGGTGATTTTTTTCTTTTCATCCTATGTGATGTTATGCATTTAATGTTTTTAATCAATTCATGTGAATAACAACTTTAACTTTGAATTAATAGTGTTTTTTCCTAAATACATTTTCAGAATAACAAAATTATGGATGAGGTGGTTAAAATATGGCTAAGACAGATCATTTTTCAGGATTTGTAATTTTAAAAAGCATTTTTAAGTAAGAATTAAACATTCAAGGACATAATAAATTACATATTCCTTTAAAGCGCAACTCAGTTTTGGATTATACAGGTTTTATTCACTGTAACAATTCCAGGACAGATAATGTACGTTTCTGGTAGAATGTCCCATGTGTTATGTCCGGGTAATTACGGATTTAACCCAAAATAATTCATGCCTACAACAAATAACATTAACCCTCATGTTGCCCCATTTTCCTATATCAATGTTCTTTTTAATTCCCCAAAATAACATGATTGATTCCACACAACGCTCTTTGCCAAGTACAAATCTCTACTTTCATTCATTTTGGGGCGTCTCATTCAATTTTATAGCATTTGAAAAAAACAAATTAAAGTGGTTTTGAAATAGTATTGAGTAAAAGTTGACATATTCCAGTCTGTGATTATCATCAACATCCATTCCTTTAATTTTAGTCTAAATAATTCCTAATTTCTGCTTTTATAACTCAAACATTAAGTATAATTTCCTATAAATGAGGTTCACTGATCATAAATTCCAAAAATAACTGTAAAACTAAAGTTAATAAGTTAGTGCTACGTAGTGTCAAACGTCAAAAAAGAGACAAACATTCAAAAAAGCGTCAAAAGTGTTGAAAAAAAGGACAAAAACGTAAGAAAAAGTTAAAAGTCGCGCTTGCTCAGATGTATACGGTAACTGACATAACTGTCATACTAAAAAAAACAATAACAGAATGGAAATTATTTCAAAAACATCGTAGCTATCTATGGTTGTTTGATTGCTAACGTTAGCTCAAAACGCCATTCAAGTGACAGCCTTTGTTGTGTTTGATGCTAACTTGTAGCTAGCAGTGAACCATCTTCATTAAGTAGGTCCATTTTACTGTATTGACAGTCTCTCGTTAACATCTTGAAGGCTACTTGACGCAAAGTGGCGCATGCGCAACTCACAGCCTCACTCGTTGCAAAGTGACGCATGCGCGACTCAAATCTGCACTCATCTCCTTTCTTTAACTGTCTATGACATTGGGCAGTGACAGCGTTTCTTGAACACACCGCGGCCATTAATACCAACTGTCTCCTCCCACAACCTCGATCGTCCCAGTTTTGTTTGGCAACAATACTAACGTCACCTGGGCCACTGCCGACAACCTGACATCGATTTGTCTGCTGGGAAAGCAAAACATTCCTATTTTTACTGAGGAAAGACACCGGTCCTTTTTCTTTCTGACAACACACCGGAGCCAACATGATAGTCGGATTCCGCTGTCCGGTAATCCTGTGGCTGCCCCTGGCCGCCGTGCTAGGCTCGGTCTTCGGGCTTGGTGAGGACATCGACAAACCTCTGTTCGGGCCTCCAGGCTCTCTTATCCGCCTGCAGGAGTCCGACCCTGGCCTGAAGAAGGCTCTGGCGTTCGCCGAGGAGCGCTACAACCAGGGCTCCAACGCCATGCATCTCCGCAAAGTCAGCCGACTCCTCTCTGCCACCAAGCAGGTAACGTTAACGAACACACACGGTGTGTTTTAACATTATTTTAACGTATTTATTCCCAGCACTGTGGCGTCTTATTTTGGCATAACAGAATAGCGTGGATTGGGAATTATGATTGTATAATGATTTGTGACATTGCAGTAAGAGTTACATAAATCTTTGTAAACAACAGTACGACTTGGGGTCATGCGTAAAGATAGCAAGAATTAGCTAAAGAAAAGCCGGAAATAAGGCGATTCACCTTCAAAATAAGGGTATAATCTTGTCACTGTGGTGCGTGTTGCTTTTATGCATACGTTCATTTTTATGTTTTAGCTTTCACAGACTTGTTAAGAATTTCATTTTGGCGCTTTCCGAAAGGCCATCAAGGAAAGGTTACAGCCAGGCATTTGTCTCTCGAAATGTTGATCTTTTATTCTGCCCGGAAGTCATATCGTTGAGTTTAACCGGTCCTTTGCATCCCTTTTTTTTTAGTTTTTTAAAGATTATTATTTTTGGGACTTTTCCGCCTTTAATTTTTGACAGTACAGTTAGGTGAGAAAGAGGGGGAAGACATGCAGGAAATGGTCACAGGTCAGATTCAATCCCTGGACCTCAGCATCGAAGCATAAACCTCTCAGTATATGTGCGCCCGCTCTACCACTGAACCAACCTGGCCCCCTTTTGGCATCCATCTGTGCAGTGCAGAATGGCCTCGTGACACCATGCAGCAAAAGAAGCATCCAGATACCAATACATTTACAAAAAGCTTAGTTTGTTTTAATGTCATTCAAATACCTGTACATGCATATTGGATAACCACTAGACTTAAACACAATCAGAGTCATGTCTTAATATATGACTTATTAAGGGCAATATTTGATGTTGTTGATGTGAATTAAAAATGACCAGACAATATGTGTATTTGTTTTGCAGCTGGTTAAGGGTATCCGCTACACCATAACAGTGGAACTGAGTAACACTCAATGTAAGAAATCCACCATGCTGAGGACATGTGACTTCTATCCTGACTTACAGAAACTCAAGGTAGTGTGTGTGTGTGTGTGTGTGTGTGTGTGTGTGTGTGTGTGTGCGTGATGGTGAGAATAGTTATGGTTTTAGAATTGGAGATTTCACCAAAAAAATAACAAACAAAAGTTTGTAAAATTCCAAAAATTGGAATGTGCATGTAATTGTGTATTGATAGTGTATTATTGCAGCAGTGAAGTTCTGTGTTGCATGTGATTGCATCAGTCATCTGATCTTGTGACTTGAGTTTGACTTGAAGTAGCCCCAACGAGCACGCTAATGCCTCATGACCACTTGCATGCACAAAGAGACAATAACTTGGTCCTGTTGATGTTGTTAGATTGGGCTGCAGTGCACATTATTCCACTTAGCACAATACACTGTATATGTCAACATAACCTGGTCAATATCCCCTATATAATATAGATTATCTCTGTCCTGTGTATGTTTTTTTATGTCAGACCGAGGTGTGTGTGTTCGAAGTGTGGGACGTTCCCTGGCAGGGAACTTCAACTCTGCTCAAACAGAAGTGCCAGCCTACAGGTCAGTCAGCAGCCAAACACATTCATCATTAAATATCTGCGATTCAGAGTTATTTGGTTACAGCTGTCCCTTGGTCACAGTATAGCTGAAAAAACATAAGTATGGTTCAAATTGACTTACTGCAATGCTATCATTTTTTTTTTTTTAACTCTTCTTAACTCTTGTGTTGTCTTCCCGTCAACCATGGTCACATTATTACCGCTTTTTCACAAACATTTGTCACTTTTCCAATGCTTTGGGTGCTTTTTTGATGTTTTTTTTTTTTTTTTTTTTTTTTACAAAGTATTTTTGATATTTTTAACGTTGACATTTTCTGTGCTTATTTTGTTGGCTAATTTTTTGTGATAAAAAAATAAATCTAATTAACTGAAAAGGGGTCAAATTTGACCATTGGACAACATGAGGGTTAAAACCCACGTCTTTTCATTGGCTTTTAACACGAGGAAGAGTGTTGATCTTATGTGTATACCTTGTACCTTATATTTTTATTGTGTTATCTATTTATTCTGTATAATCTTTTTGTGCAGCACTTTGAAAACTTGTGTTTGTTAAGATCGTGCTATATAAATAAAGTGGATTGGGTTGGATTTATTCTTACCCCAACAAGCGGAGCATAACTGTAATCACTGTTGGCCTACTGTTTAGGAAGTTCCAGTGTTAACTCATGATGCTTAGCTTCTTCTGTAATAGCAGCAGTATCTTCCAGGATGACAGGGGCTCCATTCAACTGGTTAAAACAATGTATATGCAAAGAAATAATCTTTAAAGTGGCATTTCAAAACAACATTGTAAAGAAAGATTACTAGAAATTGTAATGATTGGCAGAGCATGGGTGTAGTCATGGAGAACACACTTCATGCAAATGGTCATTTTGAATATATTCTGTTCTGATTTGACCTTAAACTTTGCATGTTGCCCAAAACAGTTGAATATATAATGCCTTCATTTATATGTTATGTTATAAAAATGATTACTTATGATGAGGGATGCTTCATACCAAATAGATAAACAAGGTATAAGGTTGAATAGTGATGAGTATACCCAGAAATGTTGATTTAGACTTGCAAGCAATAATGTATCATGTCAAAAACAGTTCAACAGCTTCCATGCATTTCCATTTAACGGACTTACTAATTTGAAATCCATAGAGTCAATGCATTTTTGGACACATGAAATGTGAATATATGTATTTTGCATATTGACGTATAACATGTTGTCTTTTATTTATCAGTTGAACCTCAACTAGAAGAGACCAACAAGGTGGTGGATGCATCCACCAGCCAGCCTCTGGAGGTAAAAGTGACCTCCTATTCTGTATATATAACAGGACTGACACCAATGTTGAAATTAAGGCTATTAATTAACAACAATCTCGCTAGAAACGTAAAAAAGTTTTGATTTTACGTTTAGATGGCGGTGTTTTGAATGGGCTGCCAAGGTCCACCTTCACTGGGGCGGTGAGGGGTAGGGTGGGGGTGAGAGTGCGCCACTTCACTGGCTCTGGCTCCACAGAGACCTGTTTTACTGGTTTACATGGCAAAACTGGAGTTGCATACTCGGAAGATTTTTAACCCAATGTTGTGTAAATGAACAGCCAGAGCCTAAAAATACTTTTTGGGTATTATGTTAAAAACAATGTTGTGTAAATGGCCTCTAATTTCCATCTGGTTATCTGCCTGCAATCACCAGCTTGAACTTTAGATGGATGATGAGGTCATGTGTTGTGTGTTTGTCTGCTCTTCTTCTGGCAGGAGTCCGTGGAGCTGTTGGGCCAGTTCAAAGAGTTCATGGTTAAATACAATAAGGTCTACAGCAGCCAGGAGGGTGAGTGACCGACTGACACACATATATTGTACATAACATCATTGGTCGCCTTCCTGTCTTCACAGCCTGAACCCTTTATGCACTCACATTCTTCTCATAACAGCAATGAAAGCCTAGCTTGGTCCTACCAGACATGCATACATTTCATTTGTACAGAGAGTCTGTTCACTCTCCATTGACAAGTGTTAACTTCCTTGAAGGGGGGTCGGTGGTATGTACTCATCTAACATGAGTATACACCCCTATGTTAAATTCCTATAGAGGCAGGCAGATTTTTATTATTAAAGGCCAGTTATTTTATGGATCCAGCATACTGTGCATCCTGAGGAAGCTCCCTTTGGAATTAAAATATCCCCCCCCCCCAAATCATCACATACCTTCACCATACCTAGAGATTAGCATGGGGAACTTTCCATAAGATCATCTCTCAATGCAAATCAAACCAGCTATTAGGCTGAAATAAAACCATGCCAATCTCTAGGTAAATATAAACATATGCCTGCCTCTATGGGAATTTAAATAGGGGTGTTTATACTCATGTGTTTTGCAACTATCACATAAAATGTAAAAAGGTAGACTGATCTCATGATATGGCATATGTATGACACACCAATACGTATGACATTATCAGTTAGTCATCAACACGCATTATCGCTTTTTAGCCAGTGTATCAACGCCGTTTAGTCTCCATTTACTTAAATTACCTTGCAATTGTGTGGGAATTTACGCCGTAGCGAGTAGTATGAAAGGGCGAAAATCTGCGTAGGGAGGTGGGTCGGGGGGGTCGATACGTAAAACACAGGACTTTCACTCAGGAGACCTGGGATCGTGTCGGTTCCCAACTCAACCGTTGCTTTCTTCTTTCACTAAACCCAACCCCATTCTTCTTTTCCTAAACCGAACCCCATCCCCGTTGCTCTTTTCTTAAACCCAACCCAGTGTGACGTTTCCTAAACTCAACCGTTGTGTATGTTTTTGCCTGCTGTATACAGCGGAGACATACACACACGGATAGCTTAAAATCCATACAGATAACACATCACTTGGCTTAAGAAAGTGGGTGTGTATGTTTACGTGAAGTCATGATATCACGTTGAACAAGGCAGTTAATTCTTTTACTGGTAAGTGCCAACTATTTTTCTAAATGTGTTTTATTTTACTTTTGATCCTGCAGAGGCAGATCATCGTCTGCGCATCTTCCACCAGAACCTGAAAACTGCAGAGAAGCTCCAGTCTTTGGATCAAGGTTCAGCTGAGTACGGAGTCACCAAGTTCAGCGACCTAACTGGTATGTGTGTGCATTTATATTTCCACACAGTTTCCAATGAGGAAATGTACCTTCTGTTGCATCAGCTCTTTAAAAAAAAAAAATTTTATTTGACGGCTCCCCTTTGGTTTTTCTCCAGAGGAAGAGTTTCGCTCTGCATACCTGAACCCACTACTGAGTCAATGGTCTCTTCATCGACCAATGAAGCTAGCCTCTCCCGCCCGAGGCCCCGCCCCTGCCAGCTGGGATTGGCGGGATCACGGAGCTGTGAGTTCCGTTAAGAACCAGGTACCAACAAACAGATTTATTTATAGGGCAGTCATACTGAACAGCATGTTACTGATGAATAAATTATACATCCTGCCTACTGTGTGTGTCTGTGTGTGTGTGTGTGTGTGTGTGTGTGTGTGTGTGTGTGTGTGTGTGTGTGTTGCAGGGTATGTGTGGATCCTGCTGGGCATTTTCTGTGACAGGCAACATTGAAGGCCAGTGGTTCCTAAAAAATGGGTCGCTGCTGTCCCTCTCTGAACAAGGTAACACACACACACACACACACACACACACACACATGAACAGGCCCAAACACAAATGATACATAATTCAATAACTTTTTCCTGCAGAAAACAATCACTGCTTATAGTTGCAGATGAACTCCATGATTTGATTGGTTCATTGATTTGTCCTTCACAGAGCTGGTTGACTGTGATGGGCTGGACCAGGCATGCAGAGGAGGGCTGCCGTCAAACGCTTATGAAGCTATTGAGAAGCTGGGTAAGAAAGACATGGGGGGAGGACAAGTGATATGTGCAACCATTTTAAAACATCTTGGCTTGCTATTCCCATTTTATTTAATGTATTGACTCTAAGCAGCCTGCAAAAACAAACATGTGATTTGTGCTGATTCTGAGAGCAAACCTAAACCTTTTAATCATCATACGTATTGTTCGTATTGTTTAGGTGGCCTGGAGACTGAGACTGACTACTCCTACACCGGGAAGAAGCAGAGGTGCGACTTCACCACCATGAAGGTGGCCGCCTACATCAACAGCTCTGTGGAGCTGTCCAAAGATGAGAAGGGTGAGTGAAGAAGGAAGGGAAGACAAAGCACTGACAAACATGTCAGCATTTAATATTACTAAAAACAAACTAATTAGATGTAATTTAATGAAGTAATGTGTAGGTAAATGGCTGTTGGTTTTGCAGGTATGTCAACTGTTGCTGAGAAAATTCAGCCGTGTAGCAGTTTGAAACAGCTGTTAAATGGATTTTGTTTTCTCTTTAGAAATTGCAGCTTGGTTGGCTGAGAATGGACCAATCTCTGTTGCACTGAATGCCTTTGCCATGCAAGTAAGTACTGTAGTTCTGTCCACCACCGAAATGACTGAATCAATACAAAATAGAAAACCCTTAACACGCTGCCATCACCTCTATGTAAATTATACATTGAAGGTGCTCTAAGCGATGTTGTTACTTCTCGTTGACGTTCAGAGTATTTTCAAACAAAACGAGACTAGCTCGCCCCTCCCTCCTTCTCATCCCGTCCCCTATCTTCTGTACTTCTGCACACTAACCCCCCACCCCCCTTCTCGTCGGTTATTGGCTAGAACACTGTGTGTGTGTGTGTATGCTTCGTGGTGCAGGTGGGCACAGTTTGTTTTTGTTAGTGTTTGTAGACCTTGGGATGTCTACAGAGACTGCGTCTTTTACAGTGTGTTTTGGGGACAGGCAGATAGTGAGGAGATGTTTTTTACAGTGTGTTCTGGGGACAGGCAGCTAGCAGACAGTGAGGAGATGTTTTTTACAGTGTGTTCTGGGGACAGGCAGCTAGCAGATAGTGAGGAGATGTTTTTTACAGTATGTTCTGGGGACAGGCAGCTAGCAGATAGTGAGGAGATGTTTTTACAGTGTGTTCTGGGGACAGGCAGCTAGCAGATAGTGAGGAGATGTTTTTACAGTGTGTTCTGGGGACAGGCAGCTAGCAGATAGTGAGGAGATGTTTTTTACAGTGTGTTCTGGGGACAGGCAGCTAGCAGATAGTGAGGAGATGTTTTACAGTGTGTTCTGGGGACAGGCAGCTAGCAGACAGTGAGGAGATGTTTTTTACAGTGTGTTCTGGGGACAGGCAGCTAGCAGACAGTGAGGAGATGTTTTTTACAGTGTGTTCTGGGGACAGGCAGCTAGCAGATAGTGAGATGTTTTTTACAGTGTGTTCTGGGGACAGGCAGCTAGCAGATAGTGAGGAGATATTTTTTACAGTGTGTTCTGGGGACAGGCAGCTAGCAGATAGTGAGGAGATGTTTTTACAGTGTGTTTTGGGGACAGGCAGATAGTGAGGAGATGTTTTTTACAGTGTGTTCTGGTGACAGGCAGCTAGCAGACAGTGAGGAGATGTTTTTTACAGTGTGTTCTGGGGACAGGCAGCTAGCAGATAGTGAGGAGATGTTTTTTACAGTATGTTCTGGGGACAGGCAGCTACCAGATAGTGAGGAGATGTTTTTTACAGTGTGTTCTGGGGACAGGCAGCTAGCAGATAGTGAGGAGATGTTTTTTACAGTGTGTTCTGGGGACAGGCAGCTAGCAGATAGTGAGGAGATGTTTGCTGTACGTGACAACAAATGTTGTAGCTTAAAAAACATGTGACATGCTTTAGAGCACCTTTTTAAGAGATAACCTCATATCAATTTTGTTTTCACTAGAATGTAATTATCAGCATGCAACCAGATTTCCAGATTTTTGTCTTTTTAAATCTTAGTTCTACAGGAAGGGTGTGTCTCACCCTTTGAAGATCTTCTGCAACTCCTGGATGATCGACCACGCTGTGCTGCTGGTGGGATTTGGAGAACGTAGGGTTTTTTTTTACCTGTTTTTATCATGGCTTCATTTACCCAGTTCATACGCTTGTATTAATGCTTCTGTGCTTTCAGGTCAAAGTATCCCATTCTGGGCCATCAAAAACAGCTGGGGAGAGGATTATGGAGAGCAGGTAAGTGGATTAGAGAAAGGTTGAAAGAGGCATTAATAGTATAACAAAACAATACTTTATTCTTCTTGAATATAGCAACCAGGACCCACATTCTTATTCTTAATAACAATTAAAGCTCTCACTAGAATTTCTTGAATTGACAGGAAGATAAGTAAAAACCATAGACTAAAACTAAAAATACTAAAATAAAAAAACAGTCACCACGGCATGAACATTTCACATTAATATGCGTCCCCCCAGCCTGCCTATGGTCCCCCTGTAGCTATAAATGGTGATAGGTGTAAACCGAGCCCTGGGTATCCTGCTCTGCCTTTGAGAAAATGAAAGCTCAGATGGGCCGATCTGGAGTCTTGCTCCTTATGAGGTCCAGATCGGACTCCAGATCGGCCCATCTTATGAGGTCATAAGGAGCAAGGTCTATATAAAAGAGACCTCAGATACAGTATTAGGTACCACTAAGGTCTATATAAAAGAGACTTCAGATACAGTATTAGGGACCACTAAGGTCTATATAAAAGAGACTTCAGATACAGTATTAGGGGACCACTAAGGTCTATATAAAAGAGACTTCAGATACAGTATTAGGGGACCACTAAGGTCTATATAAAAGAGACTTCAGATACAGTATTAGGGGACCACTAAGGTCTATATAAAAGAGACTTCAGATACAGTATTAGGGGACCACTAAGGTCTATATAAAAGAGGCTTCAGATACAGTATTAGGGGACCACTAAGGTCTATATAAAAGAGACTTCAGATACAGTATTAGGGGACCACTAAGGTCTATATAAAAGAGACTTCAGATACAGTATTGGGGGGGACCACTAAGGTCTATATAAAAGAGGCTTCAGATACAGTATTAGGGGACCACTAAGGTCTATATAAAAGAGACTTTAGATACAGTATTAGGGGACCACTAAGGTCTATATAAAAGAGACTTTAGATACAGTATTAGGGACCACTAAGGTCTATATAAAAGAGACTTTAGATACAGTATTAGGGGACCACTTACTATGTAACAATGACTATTGTCTTGTATATGTGTTTTTCTCTTTCTCTCATACAGGGTTACTACTACCTATACAGGGGGTCCAATGCCTGTGGGATCAACAAGATGTGCACATCTGCTGTAGTCAATTAAAGCACCAACACCGAACACACACACACACACACACACACCATCATACCATCATACCATCAAAATACATGTACCACTACACACACACACACACACACACACACATATACATACATTTGATCCAGAATGCATGATTTCTATCAGACACACATGAAATCCTACTGACGTTTTCCGTTAAACTAAACATAGTGTTCCACCTTCATACCTCACACCTCGTGTCCGTTAACTAAAAACATACCAGCTCTAATTAAAGCTAGCTGTACTGAAGTTTTTTAAAGCAATTTTAAAGTTCATTTTATGTGCGCATTTTACTCCGTTAGCCCTGCAGGTCGTAATGATTGCTGTGTTTTTATGTAGTTTTGCTTTTAACTCATATTCCCTCAAAGTAACTGAGTGTGCAATAATTGTGGTTCTACTTCTTGTGTGTTTTCTTGGATGTTTTGTTGACAGTGTTCATGTTAATGCTACTACTTGATAGGGGTTTTGAAAGAAAGGGGTTTACCTTATATTGGCCTGCACATTACTGGATAACTGCAATGTTATTGTAAAAGCTGCTGTAAGACAGTCAAAAATGAATAAAGGTTGAATACAAAAGTGTGGAATCCTGTTCTTTGTTTATGGTGTTCTTTTCTTATATGCACTGGAACAACAGAATGAAATTTTATACATTGAAAACAAACAAATGCAACCTAACATGTTTACTGTGGTTAGATTATAATGTCTATATATTGACATTATATATAAACCACAAACACACGGTTACATATGAACCGGTTCCATAGTGGAACCGGGTTTTGGTACCCAGCCCTAAACTTTATATGGTCACATATCTACATGCAAACCACACAAAGCAGCCTGCAGAAGAACTCAGCTAGAAAATCTGTATGTTTCTTCACAGTCTGCAACTAGAGATCCAGACCCAGTAGTGCACAGGTTTATACATTTATGCATTATAGTAGATCCATAACTCACTTACATTAAGAACAAGAAACTATAATGTACACCAAGGATCAGATGTGTTAACTCTTTGTCCAAATCTACAAAACAGTGGTTACTTGGTGGTAACAATTTTTTTTTTTTTAATTTGTTTATTTAATATAGGGACAGTGCATATTAATGGACATTTCTGTCAATACGCCAAAGTTAGCCAAAAGGTTATTTTTCATCTGCGGCCCCTAGACAGATGGTAACAAGTCACCCTGAAAAGTAAAATTACATATTTACATAACAACGTAACAATTACAATATGTTGTACATTGGGTAAAAGTACTACTATTAAAGTTAAATATAAGAAAAGTTAAGTTAAATATACACTAAAAACATAGCTGACCAACAATCAGACAAAGACATGAACACCTGTACACACACAAGGCAAGAAGCCATGCTACCATAATCTGGAGTAGTGGTTATTATTTTAGTATTTGTCTGTGCATATGTACTTCTATCTATCATATTTGTTTGTGCCTACGTGCTTCTATCTATCATATTTGTCTGTGCGTATGTGCTCTTGTATGTTTTCTTGTAATGCCATCAACTTGCCAGGGACTGCAGATGAAAATTAGCCTGTATTGCTCAATCAGGCCCAATTATATGATGGTCTGTGCTGCTGTTGTTGTATATTGTCCCTTCTTGAATACAATAAAATAAAATGAACAGAATATTATATGATATCTATGCCATATTGTGTATTATGTTAGGTCAGGTTGTCAACATTGAATGCTAGTGATCTTGAATGTTGCGCAAATTGAGAGAAAATCAAACTCTATTTCCCACAATGCAAAAGCACTGCCACGGAAACAGTAGATTGTGTGGAGCAGTAGGTTAGACTTTCTGACAATCTGATTTAATGAGATACTAATATAATCAGACAATGAATAACAATTGATTCTGAAGTGACAAAGTTGAATTCTTTATCTGAAATGTTAAGTGTGTAATTCTAAGCCCTCATCACATGTCCCTCCGAAACGCTGTGGACTAAAGTCTGGAGATGCGAGATTAGCCTACAAATTACAGTAAAATAAACTCCAACCTTTATTTTGAAAGGGTAGAACACCTGGCACCGGAAGTGTAACATTTGGCGAGGTCAGAAAACAGGAAGGACTAAAAGGAACGCATGCGGTTCGGCTTTACTGACTAAACTTTTCAACGTGTCTTTTCTCCAAAGTAGTTTCTAGCTACTGTCAAGCTGCCCAGAAAACCTTTCTGCTTTAAAGAGACACAAATATTCTTTTATTTCTTTCAAGGTAATTTGGCTAGTTATCTAACATGCTAACGTTGTTGAGCTGCATATTGACATAGCTCATGTTCGCTAACTAGCTACAATAGCTAGTCAGCTAAAGTACTAGCGAGTAGGTCAGTGGCGGTTTAGAACCGGTTTAGTTAATGGTAATGTTATATTGACTATAATATTTTATATATTGACTATATGAATTGTAAGAAAGCAACTATTTGCTTACGTTCCTAGTTTACTGGATAGGTAAATTGAATGTTAGCTAGCTCAGTGTTGTCATTCGTCTAACGTGAACCATAATTGACAACACTGCAGTAGCCACTTTGTAAAAGTTGCTAAGCTAACGTTAAGTTAGTTTGTGTAAGCGTGGCTCGTTTTCACGTTAAGTTGTCAGTTTTGTTTTTTGTCGGGTGGGTACAAGCGGCCGAAATGGGTCTCCTCGGGAGGGGGGCTGTCGTCTTCCTTAGAGAGGGTGAGGAGCTCGGAGTAGAGCCGCTGCTCCTTCGCGTCGAAAGGAGCCAGTTGAGGTGGTTCGGGCATCTGGTAAGGATGCCTCCTGGGGGCCCCCCTAGGGAGGTGGTCCAGACACGTCCGGCTGGGAGGTACAAAGCTAGAATCGTCTCTTTATTACATGCGAGGAAAAAAAAAGATCTGAGAGAAAAAGTCATCACTGATAGCAAAAAGAAAATTTGAGTATATAAAAAAAAATTGAGTTTTCACACCTATAGCAAAAAATCTCTCTCAAAATACTGTTTTAAACTCTCAAATGAATATATTTTTAATATATATTTGAGTTAAAAAAATATTTTGAGAGAGATTTTACGTTTTGAGAGGAACACTTTTTTTAAGAATTGTTTTCAGCGAAAAATATATATTTGAAAGTTTAAAAAAAGTATTTTGAGAGATGGTATGAAAACCTTTTCTCTCATTTTTTTTCTCTCAAAATGTTTTTAGCTATCAGTGATAACTTTTTTTCTCTCTCTCTCAGATCAGTTTTTTTCCTGCATGTAACAAAAACAATTCTAGCTCCATAGGAGGAGGCCTCGGGGAAGACCCAGGACTAGGTGGAGAGATTATATCTCCAACCTGGCCTGGGAACACCCCGGACCCCACAGTCGGAGCTGATTAATGTGGCTCGGGAAAGGGAAGTTTGGGGTCCCCTGCTGGAGCTGCTGCCTCCCGACCTGATACAGATAAGCAGACGAAGACGGATGGTTTATGAAATCTCCTCTTATTGTATCGTTATTTGACCAGCTGTGACACTGTTTATCTTCTGTTCTTAGCTGGCGAAGCAACCGGAAGCTCATTGTTTATGATGTCACAGGCCACCAAACGCAAACACGTTGTCGGTGAGGTTTATGGAGACTTTGTCACGCCCACAGAAAACCAGCAGATTGTAAAGGTGAGCTGTGTGTGGACTGCGTTGTATTTAACGTATTGACTGTAAACAACCACCCACACGACAACAAACAACATTTCACTCCTTCATCTCTATCCTCTACCTGTGCACTTGTAGGTTACTGGTAGCCGTGGTAACAACCTCCATGAGGCTGTCACAGCCCAGGGTGTGACATTCCTGGTGAGCATGCCCCCCAAGTTCCGCAAGAACCTCTGGATCAAGAGAGGTAAGTGATGAAGTGGGATGTTCAATTGAAATAATATAGATTATTACATACATCATTCGGTATCAATTACTCAAATGAGCTGGTTAAGGACACACTTAAAAAAACTCTTAGTGCTACTAGACATTTAAAACTCCAGGACACCTTTTAACTATAGCCCTGGACTCAGATTAGGGAGACAAGTGGCAACACTTCCCTGCCAAATACCATATAACTATGCAACATGAGTTCTTATAAATCATAAACTTCTAAAAATCTAACTTAAAAAAAAAAGTCTCAATTTCTTTTCATTTTATTTTTGGTTCACATTTCATATATGTCTGCTTTCTGATCCCCAAGGTGACTATGTGATTGTGGATCCCATTGAGGAAGGAGAGAAGGTGAAGGCAGAGATCAGCTTCATTCTCTACAAAGACCACATTCAGAACCTGCAAAAACTACACCTCTGGTGAGTGAGAACCCAGCAACACACACACACGCACACACACACTGCACAATTTTGCAAAGCGAAACTGAGTGTGTTGTTTTTATCCTTGACTTCCTCCAGGCCAGAGGGGTTTGCGGAGGAGCCGTCAGAGCGGGACAAGACGGACAAACAGCAGGATAAGGAAAAGGAGACGGAGGAGAAAGACGAGGAGTTCAGTTACTCTGAAGATGATGAAAGTGACATCTTTGTAAACACCAACCGCTGTAACTACCATTACAGTGAGAGTGAGGAGGAGGACAGTGAGGAAGAAGATGATGACAAAAAGAAAAGGACAGATAATGGTTCATAGTTCGCAGCTCTGAAGACACGGACAATCAAAAATGAGAGTTGTGGGAATCATGAGACTGTGTGTGCTCTGCTGCACGTTGACTGATGATTTGAAATGATGATCCTGATGCAACAGCTCCCTCTGGACTCTGGCCTGTTGTAGCCATAAATAGCTGGGCTCATTGAATGGACTTAAACTTAATGGAACAAAATAAGTCTTGCTTGTTTATTTGAATTTAAAATCCCAGTAATGTCGCACTTTAACTGAAATAGAATAAGAATCCCATGTCGGTTTGAAATTCTGTAGGATAAATTTTTCTACTGTACGATGTCTAACTGAGCATGTGTCACAAACTCATGTTTGTTTCTCACCTAGTGCAGCCATTGCTAATGAGCATTACAGGGTATACGCTACACCCAGACCATACTGTACATATGCAGGATGATGTTAATGTAAACTCCATTCCTCCTCCACAGGACAAAATAAATCAGTTGGAAACTCACAAAAATTGCATAATTCAAAACCTTTACACCGTTGGCAGAGCACCTGTTTTTCATGATGGAAGTGGTGAGATTACAGCTCCAGTTTCACTGGTCCCTTAAGTATATATTGTTTTAACTAGCCGGACTGTAAACTGCTCTTTTGCAGAGCTCCTTGTAGTGTTGATTGTATTGATTTTCAAATGATGGCAGCTGATAGCCATGGGGATTTGCTGTGTTAAAAGCAGCCAAAGATCAAAATGCAGAGCTGTTCATTGTGACTACTGTGTACCTCGTCTCTGACATTCCTTACCCAGTTGCTGATTTTGGTTTGTATAATGATGGTTTTGGAAATAATTTTTTAGGTTGTTTTTCATCACTTGGACTTGATCTTCTCCACATCTTTCTCCTTGTAAAGAATGTGTTTTTGCTCACGTTCAAAGAGCCATCTCTCCTCAAAACTGTTGCCAGTGGATATGAAACATTTTTTCCACCATATCTATACATTTCCTAAAAGTAGTCACATATTGGCCATAGAGCCACCAACCAAACAGTACCTTTGTACTGCCAGTGGAACCAGTTCTACTGGAACTTTCTACTTGACAAGTTAGTAAGACAGCATGCAAATAAAGTGGTGCTGAGTGCTCCACTTTACTTTGTAAAGGATGCCTATAATCCTGTGAACTGAAGAGTTTGTTGAAATAATTTTGCTTTGCTCTATTAAAATATTTAAGTTTTGAAGCTGACTTTAATAAACATTGATGCTACCAAGTTCTAAAAGACTGGTTATTTACTAGAAAATGTATTTCCTGCAGAAAAATGATTGTGAATGCTGAAAAGCTAAATTGCTAAAGGGAAACTGGATTTCTAGCGTAATTTTGTGAGGGAGTGAGAAAAGTGGGAATGGTTTTATTAATTACAAATTTCATTGAAATGTTGAATAATGTAATAAACAAGAGTGGAATATTTTAAGATTTTTCTTAAGTATTTATATCAAAAAAGTCAGTATAGTATATCAAAAAAGTGATGAAGTCAGTATAGTTTAGCAAAAAAAGTGATAAAAAGATAGTATAGGTATGTCAAAAAAGCCACATTTTAGTATGTCGAAAAAAGTTGTATAGTGTGTTGAAAAGGTCATTGTGTAATATGTTGAAAAAAGTCACAAAAAAGCATAGTATGTTAACACTCATGTTGTCTTCTCGTCAAAATTGAAAACCAACACTTTGGTTGATGCTTTTTATCAATGTTTTTAACTTTTTCTTATGTTTGTGTCCCTTTTTTCAACACTTTTGACTATTTTTTTCAATGTTTGTCACTTTTTTTGACGTTTTCAACACTACGTAACACTAATTTATTAACTTTTAGTTTTACAGTTATTTTTGGAATTCATGGTCAATAAACCTCATTCATAGGAAATTATACCTAATGTTTGAGTTAGAAAAGCAGAAATTAGGAATGATTTAGACTAAAATTAAAGGAATGGATGTTGATGATAATCACAGACTGGAATATGTCAACTTTTACTCAATACTATTTCAAAAACACTTCCATTTGTTTTACAATGCTATAAAATTGAATAAGACGCCCCAAAATTAATGAAAGTAGAGATTTGTACTTGGCAAAGAGCGTTGGGTGGAATCAATCATGTTATTTTGGGGAATTAAAAAGAACATTGATATAGGAAAACATGAGGGTTAAAAAAGTTATAGCATAGTATGTCGGAAAAAAGAGATAAAGAAGCCACAGAAAAGGCATATTATAGTATGTCGAAAAAGTTATTGTATAGATAAAAGTGATATAGAAGTCATACCGTAGTATGTCGAAAAAAGTGATAAAAAACCTCATAGCATAGCTTGTCAAAATAAGTCAAATTATAGGATGTCAAAAAAAAGTGACAAAAACTGGCATTGTACAATATGATGAAAAAAATTGTAGTGTAGTTTGTTGAAAAAAGTGACAAAAAAGGCAGTACAGTATGTCAAAAAAGTCATAGTATAGCACATTGAAAACAGTCACAAAAAGGCATAGTATAGGATGTTAAAAAAGAGATCAAAAAGTAATAGTACAGTATGTCAAAAAGAGTGATAAAAAACTCATAGTATAGTTTGTTGAAAAAAGTGACAAAAAAGTCAATATAATATATGGAAAAAGTCCCCCAGCATGTTTCCTCGGATCAGGGAGGCTCCAGAATCGAGGTTGCAGCTGTCGCCATGGTCCCGCTACACGCTCTGCGATGCCATGTTCCTCCTGCTACACTCTGCTATGCCGACTACAAAGGACTACTAACAACTACTATTTTTTTTGGGATTGTAACTGCCACTTTTCATTCTAACCCCAACCGGCCCGTCAGACACCGCCTACCAAGAGCCTGGGTCTGACCGAGGTTTCTGCCTAAAAGGAAGTTTTTCCTCGCCACTGTCGCACTGTTGCTTGCTCTGGAGGACACTGTTGGGTCCTTGTGAATTCTGGAGTGTGGTCTAGACCTACTCTATCTGTAAAGTGTCTTGAGATAACTCTTGTTGTGAATTGATACTATAAATAAATAAATTGAAAAATAAATTGATAGTATAGTATGTCGAAAAAGTGATAGTATAGTATGTCGAAAAAGTCATAGTATAGTATGTTGGAAAGAGCATGTCAAAAAAAGTCCTATTAGGACGTATAGGTTGTGGAAAGTGACAAAACAAACAGGCATAGTATAGTATGTTGAAAAAGTTATAGTATAGCACATTGAAAAAGTCACAAAAAAGCATAGTATAGTACGTTTGTTAAAAAAAGAGATCTAAAAATAATAGTAGAGTATGTTGAAAAATTAATAGCATAGTATGTTGGAAAGAGTGATGAAAAACTCATAGCATAGCGTGTTGAAAAAGTCATTAAAAAGTCATTTTATAATTTGTTGAAAAAAGTGACAAAAAGTCATACTATAGCATGTTGAAACAAAAGTGATTAAAAAGTCATAGTATGGTATGTGGAAACATATTATGTTAAAAGTCATAGCGAAGAACTTTGAAAAAAGTCACAAAAAGGCATAGAATAGTATGTTAAAAAAGGGTTGAAAAATGAATAGCATAGTATGTTGGAAAGAGAGATAAAAATAAACTAGCTATATTTATATTTATTGAGCTATATTTAAATCAGGAGAGACTAGTTGCATATATGCGACAGTTACAGTATATCCAGCAAAAATGTACATTTGTTTGGATATAGCTGAATTGATTTAAAGTGCACGGATTAAAAGTTATGCTTTCCTGAAAGAATTTAAGCTGAGCTACATACGTGTCTGTACTAGTTGCTTAAGCAAAGCAGAATGTAGATACTTCCACTGGTGTCAATGAAATGTTTATTGGGATATGAAAAAACAGAAATACAGGAACGTACAAGAATATATCTTTACTCATTAATCACACCGGCTAGATTATCTACAGCAAGCCTAAATAAAGTAAAAACAGACTTCAGATTATGAAAGAGCTGATTGATTGACACCAGCTGCTCATTAACACTTTCAACACTGCAAAACTGGCCCAACTGCAAACATCCCCCTAATACACTTCATGAACAGAGCATACACTCCATGTACATAAAAAGAGGTCATTTGAGATTTTACTAGCCCTCAAAGTGAGACTTTTTGAGGGAAGAAATAACACATTTTTTCAATGTGTTTTACAAATGAAATCATAAGCATTATATCACTCAATTCAACACAATTCAATACATATCCTTACTTGGTGTGATAAGCCCACTAGCTTACAGTGGCTAATGTAAGCATACTTTAGCTGTAATACTTAGCTGTAACACACACACTGAACTTGTTCACACACACACATGCTTGTGCTACTGTCACCTTAGCTTAGCATTTTAGCTAAACAACTTCTTCGTCTTCTTGCACTGCAAGTGTGCAACAATAACTAAATATTGCAATAAGAATATCAGGTGCAGCTCAAGATGTGCACAAATGAAAGCATGGCTTTGGTTTCATTTAGAAATATATACAAGCCTATATTATAATAATTTCCGCTGACCATTTTCTATTGCATTTTTATAGTGTTTTAGATTATTATTATTTATTTATTTGACACATTATCCTCCCTTTATTTATTTATCTTCATTTCAGTCCCATATGACAAAAGACTTGATGGGATAGTTAGGTAATATGTAGCAAACATCATGTCAACATGTCTCAGCTATGTAATCGTTTTGTGGTAAAACAGAGGTATATGTGCATTCATTTTGAAAATCGATGATATAACCGACAAAATGTCAAGAATGAGTAGACATGATGATAGTCATGATAATGGTTTACAGCCTCAAGTCATAATATAGTGACTATAGAATTGATATATAACAAAAGGCAACCAGTGGCCTTTCAGGTGAAAGGAATACAAATATTTAAATATAGCCCCAAAACATGGATGCCTGAAGTTAAAGGTGCCCTGCCACACATATTTCATTACTTTGGGTTAATGTCTGTAGTTCTACCATGGACTCTGTAACATTTTAGCAGTTCATTTTCACATATGGACCTAAGATATTTCAAAAAATGCAAAAAAAAACAAGGTTTTATGTGGCAGGGCACCTTTAATAAATACTGTGTAGTTAATACAGTGTCACCTCTTTACTCTCTAAACATCAGACTGTCATGGTATCGTTTGATAGAGATACTTTGGATCTTCTTCCAGTTTGTTCTTCTTTTTGTTTGCCTCTCAGGGGCACATCCCAACACTGTGCCTGTGTCTTTTTCACGTGAGCCCACAGTTTGACTACTTCGTCAGGGCTTCGTTTGTGGACCAATAGGATTGTGTGATAGGAACACAGCTCCTCCTCTTCCTTGTTAGGAAAGTCAAACGTGAGGAAGGCGTTGTGGTGGACAGGATGAGCGTTGAGCCGAACCATACACATCCCCACATAAACGTCATCAATGGGGAACAGGTTAAGCCTTTTAGAAACGTGGTGTAGGCGTTTGGCCAGCATTCCTGAGTACACCACCCCTCCCCCTCCTGCATACATAGGATACAAGCCCTTGTAGAAACTGTCTGGGATAAAGTACTTGGACTTGCTGAATCGGTTTGGCACAGCTGCAGCTATGACATCTCCAACCATGAAGTCTCGTAGTGTCTTTTGTGGCTTCTTTAGCTGGCCCCGGAGGTAGCTTATGATTTTGGGGGTGTTGACGAAGACATCGTCGTCCCCCTTAAAGACGAAGTGAGTCCGACTGCATGAGTCTTTGAACCAGCTCCAGAAAAGCACATCTTTTAAAGTGAGGTTGAAAAACGTGTCCTTAAAGTCCCACTGCAGAATGTCTCCAAACTGTTTACTCTCCATCTGCAATGCATTCCCACCCAGTTCCTCATTACTTTGTTTGCCTAGCAGGAACACCCTACGGACATATCCTTCACCTTCTCCTCCATTTCCTTTCCTCTTTGGTCCTGCTACCCATCCTGCCTGGCCCCAGGTCTGTCGGATAGCCTGTCGGTTCAGAAAATTCTGCTCTGTTGACTTGATGGCCAGGAGAAGCAGAGGAGCCTCCTTCTCTTCCTTTCTCCCAGCTCCACACACTCCATCTGGCTGGAGGAGGGCTGGGTAGTCTCTCCTTTGCATGTGGGTTATAAACTCCTGTATCTGCTGTGGTAGCTGGTCAAAGTTTCTTCTTGTGCTGTCCAAGTTGACAACTTCAGAGACACCTTGCGTCAGTAGGGACTCATTAAATGTACCATTTTCAAATCTCCTCTTGGTGTTGTTGGGGCACAAGATGGGGTTATAATGGCTGTCGAGGGTCCGCTGGAGACGGTTCCAAAAGGCGTCCCCATGCAGGTGGAGATCCCAGAAAGTTTTAGAGTAGCTTCCCGAGGCAACGAAGTGAACAGCGTCCAGGCCATGGACTGCAGTCCCTGATGTTGATGTTTTATTCATGGCCGTACACAACATGACGGTAATGTAGACGGACAGCAGGGCCAGGAAGATGCATGGTGTGCACACACAGAATAACACTCTCCGCCAGTGACAGTAGCACCGCGCCATTTAACTGCAAAAACACGAATAGTGTGTAAGTTTGGGCAAATCTTAAATCGGTGTAAAAAAAGACAGCTTCGAAATACAGTAAATGTACCATGAAATGAAAAGGTTGGTGTGTACAGAGTATACAGAGTAAACAACGTCATGAGAGAGAAAGGAAAGACATGGGGGGGGCAATAAGAGGGAGCAAGGCAATGTTTGAAAGTTGTCAAAACAACCTCATCAAAAGGTCCATTTAGTATGTACTGGAGCTTGCGATTGTATCAAATTCAACTTTCAACTTTATTATCCTGAAGGATTTTTTTTTACCTGGCATCAGATTACATCAAGGCATCAAGGACCATGACAAACATAAAACATTGACAGCATATGTGACGTATTTATATAACGGTTTTCTAGTCTTTACGACTACTCAAAGCACTTTTACATAGTACAGGAACCATTCAGCACTCACACACATTCATACACTATGGTCAAGGCTGCCGTACTGATACACACTCACACACATTTACACTCTACACTCGACGCTCAGCATCGAGGGCAACTTGCCTCTCATTATGTATTATCATTAATGGTTCCTAAGTTTTTATATCAAGAAACAATCTGAACATCCTTCTCCTGTGTAACGTGGGGCTGGAGCCGACGAAAATCAATGATCATCGACACAGTCATGACACATGTCACTTGTCATGGCAAAACCAAATGACACTAAACAATGCTTTATAGCATGAACATTCATGACTTGTTTATAATGATTATGACATGTTCATGACAGTGTCATGTCACTGTTATGTAGATACCTTTAAGTAAAGTGTGACCAAATTTCCAGGTGTCTGAGATCTTGTGCTTCTACAATTCCATTTCAGCTAAGCTAACACCATCTGTTCATAAATATTGACATGTGATATGGCTCCAGATCTGCTAAATGGACCTTGTGGTAAGATCAAGGGTCAAGAATGAACTTTTGAAATGAATTTTTGAGAAGGCCAGGATTTGATAGAGTGACTAAAAGGGCTGGGAAAATGGTGGGAGAGTTAAATACAGTGGATCAGGTATATGACGATCATCTGGTAAAAATGACACAGAAAATAACGAGAGACCCGGGTCCCCCTCTTCATGGTAATCTGATTGGCAGAGTCATAGAGCGTAGTGGTAGGCTAAGACCTCCTGTGACACAAACTAAGCGTATGCGCTCTCTTTTATACCTCAGGCTATTAGACAGCACAACAAGCACTTTAAACGTACATTTTTATAAGTTTTTATTTTTTATTTTTATTTTTTAATTGTATTTATGTATAATATTTTAGTGTATGGTATTGTATTTATTCTCTAGTTTTTATGGGTAAGATGGCGAGTGTGAGCACTGTAATTTCCATTTTTATGGATGAAATAAACTTGACTTGACTTGACTTGAAGTCTACAAATCATCCACGGGATCAATTACGCGTCACATGAGTTTGCCCACCCGACGCAGCGTTTGATCCTGGGGAGATGGATCCGTGCGTCCCGCTTCCTGTGCGCCATGGATGTCTGAGCCTTGTTGGAATTTAAAATTTTATATGTGCTTAAACATTGTGGGTGATTTGCATTATACATTCAAGCTAAAAGGTAAAAGCATTATTTCAACATAAATGAAGACATGTGGGTCATGCATTAAGTTTGTTGTTATAAGTTTATAGTTTGTTGTTTGTTGCATTAAGTTGTTTAGCAATACTTTTGTTTTATAATATAGGATGTTCTGGTACATTTTGTTATAACCCAGCTCTACAAATGTGTCATAAGCTGAATTGATGATGTTAGAGACACCCTGTCTCTGGTTTCAGTCCCCCTTTATGGCCCAACTGCTCTGTTGCTTTCCAAGTCTCTGAGGGTCATAAACCCTCAGTCACATCCCAACTAAAAGATAAGGAAGAAGCACAAGACCCCACCCTTTGTGAGATAATACTGGGGGTCTGAGGGCAAAAGAGTTAGACAAAGGAAGGGGAGAGCTGCGACAGCTTGATCCAAGTAACTTTGTCTCAGGATATCCTATGTAATAAAATGGATTCACATTTCAACATCTGAGATTTTGACTACTAATTGAATGAACCCTGAGAATGGAGCAGGATTTAGCTCCAACAGCCTCAGCAACTACTAACTATAAAAATACAATTTGCCGGTTCTCAGCATTAGCACAACGCTTTGCGATGGTTAGTTTCTTACCTGTGACGGTATAGTCTCGAGTCCCGAGTCAAGTCGGAAGTGTCTGAAGTCTGTTTCGAGTCCGAGTCTCAGAGTCAATCGTCCCATCTCTGCCGAGATGTGACCATCCTCTCCTAGAGTGCTAAAATCTAAATAACGATGGAGCTTTCTTTGCTTACCTGTTTTAAGTGAAGACTCACACACTCATTAAATACTTTTCAATAAGCAAAGCTGGTGGTCCTTGCTAGTAATCTGACAGCATCATTATCAGCTCATTTCACAGGAAAAACAAAAAATTGAAGAAAGATTTCCTTTCTTAAAAGTTGGAATCCAGAAGGTCCCAGTAAAGAATCTCTTTTCTAGACTAAAGTCATCAGACAAATGAGGTTGTTGATCCAGTTGAAGGACATGGGACATGCCCAGAGATAAAAAAAAACAAACTAGAATAAAATGTTATTCCTTCATCTGTGATAAGTAAAGGTGTAATATCAGCCACTAACAAGGGCCATCGGAACAATCTGTATGAGAGAGACCTAAATATGAAGCTAACCGACCTTTACTTTTTGTTACTGACTACTGACGTCTAGAGAAGCAGAGAGGTCTCCCTGCCAATCACACCCACAGCCAGTCAGGTAAAACAGGTATAGGGGACCAGATACCATTAAGTGACTGAAACTTTTGTGTTGCAACACTGTCAGTGAATAACAGCAATGAAACTCACTCTGGGATTTCCGAGTTAATTTCAAGACGTCAAAAGAAGAAGAAATTTGACAACAAGACTCAAGGAAGGGGAATATCAACTAAATTAAAGTGCCATATTATGAAAAAAATAATTTTTCAGGGATTTGGGTTTTTTTGTGTCTTTGGTAAAAAAATCTCTCCTGTTTTGACTGTTCAACATCTGCACGGCTTTCTAAGTCACTAGCCGACACGAGGTGGCTAACCGTAGCATGCTAGTTCGTTCTCGATGGCAAACACTGCTACAAAGCCACTAGTTGACCATAATCTCCAAAAGAACTACTTCCTGTCCCTGTTCTACTTCCTGTCCCTGATTTGCAGGTATTCCACAAGTGTCCCTCGTCTAGAAGAAGACTCACAGCTAATCCTGCCTTGGACTGACCAAAGCTGGAGAAAGAGTTATCTAGCTGATGGATCTTACCTAGCTACTGAGCATGTGCAGCTCCCAACAAGGATAGGATAGAAGTGAGATGTCTCACTCTGGAGATAAAACAGAGACATAAACACACAGGGTGAAAACAGGATCTGCAGCAATGTGCAGTACAACAAAAATATCATGAAACCATGGAAACCTATTCTGGTACAACCTCAAAATGCAATTATGAACCTGAGAATGAGCAGAATATGGGCACTTTAAGAATTCCCATATTTCTTTCCCAATGCCAAGAGGCGTTCAACCAACATTTGTGAACAGCAGCTATTCTCGCTCAGCGCCAGAAACCAGAAGTAGGTCTCAAACTAAAAGTCTGAAACGGCTCCATAGACAATTTCTTTTTCTTTCTTTTTTTCATCCCCGTATTCTTTTGTCATGTTCTCAGTTCTGACACAGAAAAGGTTACATACTCCCATTCCCCTGGGCGCTCTTTGTGTCTTCTATGTCTATCTTTCCAGATTTATTGTCTATGGAGCAGTTCCATACTTTGTGCTTGATGACATCACCAATTTGAGTTTTAGCACTCTAGTTTTTAATTTTGGAGAGTTGTTCATGTTTACTAATATTCTTGGACTGTCTTAGACCATAACATGTATGAATTTTGAAAATTGAGTTATGTCCTTGATGAATATTTGAATTATAAACTATGGTGTTTGTAAAAGACAAAAAAAACAAGTACATGTCTGTTGTTTGTTCAGAGAACATTATCAACAGACAAATAATGATTTAATTATCGCTAAATGAAAATAAATATTAAGCTAGGGCCATAGATTCTGTGAAAGACAAAAAATTAATTACAAATTTACAAAACAAGCTTAACTCAATGTTTACTTGCTAGATTCTTCTGGAACTTTCTACAAGTTAAAAGTGGTTGATGCGTTGCAAAGCTTCAAACCGGTTGACATAATGTAGGACTCTGGGGAAAAGACAAGTAGAAGATCTTGAGTTCAGATATTTTTTTTCACACCACGATTTCCAATGAACTCACTCAGTTTCTAAACTAATTGACAAACTCCTTAAATGCTCAAATTTGGCATGTAGTTCGGATAGCGTGGAACGGATTATTACACACTAGTAATTGCAGACACACACGCGTATATCAGGTTATTAAATAAGATGGGATGCTTGTATCGAGTTAAAGTCATATAGTCAGTTTGATTTAAAGGTCCAATGGCATGGACTTTTCACTTAATGAGGTTTTTTAACATTAAAATGAGTTCCCCCAGCCTGTCTATGGCCCCCCCATAGACAGGCTGGGGCCCAGTTGCTACAAATGGTGATAGTTGTAAACCGAGCCCTGGGTATCCTGCTCTGTCTTTGAGAAAATGGAAGCTCAGATGGGCCGATCTGGAGTCTTGCTCCTTATGAGGTCATGAGGAGCAAGGTTACCTCTCCTTTCTCTGCTTGCCCTGCCCAGAGAATTTGGCCCACCCATGAGAGAGAGACCTCATAGCTTTCAAACAAGCAAAGTGTCAGTTGGTCAAGACCCCTCCCCCCCGTGACGAAGTTTTGGGAAAGAGACCTCAGATACAGTATTATGGGACCACTAAGGTCTATATAAAAGAGACTTCAGATACAGTATTAGGGACCACTAAGGTCTATATAAAAGAGACTTCAGATACAGTATTAGGGGACCACTAAGGTCTATATAAAAGAGACTTCAGATACAGTATTAGGGACCACTAAGGTCTATATAAAAGAGACTTCAGATACAGTATTAGGGGACCACTAAGGTCTATATAAAAGAGACTTCAGATACAGTATTAGGGACCACTAAGGTCTATGTAAAAGAGACTTCAGATATGAATGGTCTGATGGGGACACTACATACAGAAAGCACCACCATTCAGTCCATGGCACATCAAATTATAGACATGCTGAATGTTGCCATCTACTGGTCATAACTTTGCAACTCCATACTTACTGTACAGTTGATGCACTTTTAATGTATTACCACTTCTTTTTTATAAATAAAGAAGTAACAACATATTCTAAACTGTAAATTAAAGGGCCCATGTTGTGCTCATTTTCAGGTTCTTATTTGTATTTTGGGTTTCTTCTAGAACATGTTTACATTTGTTTATGTTAAAAAACACATTTTCTCATACTGTCTGAATATACGTATCTGTATTTACCCTCTGTTTGTTTTAAGACCTGTCTCTTTAAGCTTTGCCCAGTCGGCCCTGATTGGTCAGCGTTTCAAGGTCTTATGCATGATGTGCTTTTTGCATCATTGCAGCCGGGGAATCTCTGGCACTGTAGCGGCACTCTACCTAAACATATTTTCTACATATAGCATACTTGTAACATCACAACTGTACAGAAGTCCTGACAGCTCGTTTAAATGCAGTTTTTTTTAATACGGGCTGCGTGCACTTTCACAGTGTTTTTGAATATCAACCTGCTTCATAATAAAAAAAAACGTTTACAATATGGGACCTTTAAAAACAACAAACAACAGTTGTTTTTTGTTAAAGATGACAGGACTGTTTCAAAATGGTAGGAATAAAGTTTTATTTTTCATATGAGGGGGTGGTTTTGGATAATTCTTCTTTTACAAGTAATATGTTTTTGATAAAACTTGCAAAAAATCTTCTAGCATATTCCAAGAATGATGGACATGAAGAGAAAGGGGATTTATTGCTGAATGTTAAAATGAAGACACATTTTTATTTCACCGAGTGGAAAACGATTCGCTTGCTGCTTTTCCATGCACCCAACTACCAGTACCACTAGGACATGCAGGGGGGTTGGGGGGTGAGAGGAGAGGGGGAGGGAGGGTGGGAGAAAAGAGGCAGGAAGGAGGGAGTAGGAGGTAATGAAGACAAAGGCAAACTGCTTGACAAACACAAACATGGTAGGGCTCTGTGTGTGTGTGTGTGTCATATAAGGGTTTGTGTGTCTGTGTGTGCTCATTGAGTTTGAGGAAGTGTGAAATATATGTGTGCATCTAAAGGGCAAATAGGTGAGTGCAGGGTGAGGAAAAAGAGGAAAGGGGCAGGGGGTGGGGGGTTAACAATTCAACTAGCTCTAAAAGCACACTACCCTCACTTGCAGTATTTCCACATTGCAAATCCCAGGTTGATTACAGAGATAGTAAGACATAACTATCCAGACCTTTTGGGCCACAAACCCAAAAATGTTTTTTTCTTTATACATTTCTAGCGCGATTCGCCTGAATCTGAAGGGGTTTTTCACCATTTTTATAATACTTTCTATATCTGTGATCCATGCATCTCCTGTGTGAAAAAAAGAACAAAAACTCCACTTATTGTAAATTAACTCTAATAGGGACACGTATTGTATCTGACACGGTATAATTTTCCTCAGTGAGCTTGAAAGGGTCTCTAAACCCGACGTGTGTCTGAAGGTGAGTTTCTGATGTGATCAGCCTAGTGTAAGTTTGCTGTTCAGTATACTCATCTGGAGATGGGGCCTAAATTCGCCTGCTAGTTGCTTGTGAAGGGGGTGAGAAAGACGAGATGATGGTGAGGGGAGATGTGAGGTGGAGCGGGCTGACAGAGACAGATAACAGATCATTCAGTCAATATGACCAAGCAAAAGAAGTTCAATCAATAAAGATATAGGAATGCAAATCAAGGATGCAGTAATCAGTATTATCATATTCCACCGTTTCGCTGTGAGCTAAAGAAAAAAATAGAATCAGACTCAGAAACCCACTTTCTAGCAGTGTGAACCTGCACGCAACAACCTGCGAGCGATTTTTCCCATTAGAGCCATCATAGTGTCATCACTACAGGGGTGAAAGGTGGTGGCGATTCCAGGGCCCCACAGTTTGGGAGGGCCCGTAAAGTAGCAGGCTTATATTAGTAAAAGAAAAAGAAGAAGAAAGAAAACGGGGGAACCCAGTGCAATATCCTCCTCTTAGGGGCCCAGAATTCCTAGTTACGCCCCTGCAACATAGTGAACAGATGTGGTCTCCGCATCATTCGTTCATTGTGACCCACACACAGCGACACACATGCCCACTTACACATACACACAACCTTTTAAAGTAAAAAAAAGCATCTGAATCACCCTTCTGATTCCAAGAGTTTTTACCCACGCTCCTTTAATCATGGCCATGAGTGAATGCAACAAACAGACAGGAAGGAAAGTGAGGGGATGTGGATCTGGCCTGCGGACTGAACTGTGACTGAGATGACTTGCGCTCTCTGCTTTGAGTCTTTTGGCTGTGATGCGATGGGGAAGTCCTGAGACACAGTGCGGCTCTAAGCTGCTGGCATAGGAAACGGGCGGGCTGGGCAGTCCACGGGAGGCCAGAGTCAGGCTGGATTACAACTGGATTGGTTAGGTTTCTGTTTGGATTGGCAGCTCCCTGGCCAATGACTGCTCACGGAGGGAGGTTCTTACAGTGCAATGAAGCTTCTGGCAGCGTGAGGATTGGTGAGAGGAGCATGTCAGTCAAACAAGAGACCACACTTTCCAAGGTGAACGGAGACGCCAAACCAAATGAGGTTTTATGAGACACACACATGCACACGCAAACACACACACACACACACACACACACACACACACACACACACACACACGGCAGCACCCTGAACACCTACGCAGGAATCTGGAGTTACTTCCCCTCAAAAACTCCCTAACACTCTTGTTTTCACAGAAATAACAACAAATGACTGACAGGCAGCGAACGAGGACATAAATGGCCGATGTGATTCATCCAAAAATCATCCGAGAAGAACTACCCTACACTTCCGATTGCGTCAGTGACCAATGTCCCTGTGAAACGAGCGCATCGCGTGGATCATACTCATGTAAACAGACACCTTTTACACAGGAGGAATCAATATTGCATGATGACATAATCAAATCACAGTTCAAAGAGAGGAAGATCCCAAATCAGAGAAAAAACCAAAGCAATAAGAAGGAATATGGTTGGTCTCTATAAAAACGAGGAGTCTTTATAAGAAAGGCTACAAAACTCAATGGGACCTCCGATACAGCAAAAGGCACCACAATATTATTCTATTTATCTAACTTGTGAAAAAATTGGCACGTAATTCTCTTATTTTTTCATCTCTCATAATGCTGTAAATCAAAAAACTTTACATATAAATATCCCCCCCATTATAAAAAAAGTCTTTGCTGTTAGCTAGTAGACAATTTTTGCTGAAATGAAAATAAATATTTCATTTGTTTAGAATATCTGTCTGTTATACAAAATAAAAATATTTCTCCTAGGTGTAGGTCTCTAGTCCACTGGTTGTGTGTACTGTAGGAGGAAGGGGAGTGTGTCAGGTGGAGGGGTGGGTGGGGGCAGGGGGGGCAGATTAAGTCTTAAAGGGGCATGTTGTCAACCTTGGAGCGCTGCGACTGCGAGCCGCGGCTCTGCCCGTTGCTGCGTGTCCCCGGCCGACTCAGCCCGCGGTGAGTCCGTGTGTCCGCACCAGAAGACGAACGGAAACCCGGAAGGTTTAAGGGCGGGTCCATGTTCATGTTCTGCATACTAAGGAAAGGTGTGCTCTCCCCGTGACCATCCTCTTCCTCCTCCTCTTCCTCCTCCTCCTCTGACTGGCTGAAACTCTGTGAGCTATAGTCCCGTAGGCCTGTTGAACGCTGGGAGATGTGTCCATTGAGGCGGTTGCGTCTCGGGCGGCGCCGGCTCCGGATGGGTTCCCGTGAAGAGGCGTACTCCTGTGTGGTCTCGTACGCCTCGTCGTCAGCGAGACGGTAGGGGCTTGACGGTAGACTTCCTGTGCTCTCCGTCAGGTACGGTCTCCGTGGACGCCGGGGCTGTCTGTATAAACTTCCATCCTAAAATGTAAAACAGAGTGGAGGATTTGATAGATGTTAAAATTTAACTTTATGAGTTTTTTTAACATTAATATGTGTTCCCCCAGCCTGCCTATGGTCCCCCAGTGGCTAGAAATGGTGATAGGTGTAAACCGAGCCCTGGGTATCCTGCTCTGACTTTGAGAAAATGAAAGCTCAGATGGGCCGATCTGGAATCTTGCCCCTTATGAGGTCATAAGGGGGTAATGTTACCTCCCCTTTCTCTGCTTTGCCCACCCAGAGAATTTGGCCCACCCATGAGAGAGAGACATCGTGGCTTTTAAATGAGCAAAGTGGCAGTTGGTCAAGGCCACACCCCCAGCCTCCACCTTGCCCCCCTCCCTCAAAAGCTACAGACTAAGGAAAGCTCATTGTGGGACTGGCTCTAGGGGCTGGAATTCTGCACCAAGGCTGAATTTTGGGAAGGAGACTTATAAAGTATTAAGAGACCACTAAGGTCTATATAAAAAGAGACTTCAGATACAGTATTAGGGGACCACTAAGGTCTATATAAAAGAGACTTCAGATACAGTATTAGGGACCACTAAGGTCTACATAAAAGAGACTTCAGATACAGTATTAGGGGACCACTAAGGTCTATATAAAAGAGACTTCAGATACAGTATTAGGGGACCACTAAGGTCTATATAAAAGAGACTTCAGATACAGTATTAGGGGACCACTAAGGTCTATATAAAAGAGACTTCAGATACAGTATTAGGGACCACTAAGGTCTATATAAAAGAGACTTCAGATACAGTATTAGGGGACCACTAAGGTCTATATAAAAGAGACTTCAGATACAGTATTAGGGGACCACTAAGGTCTATATAAAAGAGACTTCAGATATAGTATTAGGGGACCACTAAGGTCTATATAAAAGAGACTTCAGATACAGTATTAGGGGACCACTAAGGTCTATATAAAAGAGACTTCAGATATAGTATTAGGGGACCACTAAGGTCTATATAAAAGAGACTTCAGATACAGTATTAGGGGACCACTAAGGTCTATATAAAAGAGACTTCAGATACAGTATTAGGGGACCACTAAGGTCTATATAAAAGAGACTTCAGATACAGTATTAGGAGACCACTAAGGTCTATATAGAGGTTTGCTCAAAGGTACTTCCATAGTATTCCATAGTAATAATGTTCCAACACTATTAAAATCACATCAGTGTGTTAAACTGGCTGACATATTCCTAAATTACCATGAACACACATACACAGCAGTTTATTTTGAGCTGATGCCACATTAGGGGTTACATGACTTCATATTTTAAGTCCACACAAATGATTTTTCAGTCATTAAATAAATCACAGGAGGAGGGAATGGATTTTTTTAAAACGCTTGCTTTGTGTAGCTTAGCCAGCCTGTCCAATTTATCAGCAAGCGCTTTTGCAGAGAGTTTAACTACCCGTTTTTCAGTTTGTCGTACGACAAAAAAATAGAACATAACCAGCCCTTTCTGTTAAATGACTAAACTGCATGTTGTCACATCACTGAGCTGCTCCTGTTATAGGACATGTGTCATTGACATGTGCATAATATATTTGCCTACTTACATCAGGGCATCGTAGCAGCGGCTGGTCTTCTTCTCTGTGGTAGGCGGCAGCGGCGGGGGGCAGGGAGAGGGCGTGGCTTGTGTTGGGCGAGGTTATGTGGAAGGTGGGCACCTGGGGTGGCAACGAGGGGTAGTGGAACTCCACTGGAGACAGGCGCGCTGGCGTGGTCAGCGCAGACACATACCTGTGCAGCAAAGACGACAGAAGATTACTGCAGTGTCTGAATCAGAATCAGAATCAGAAATAGAGTTATAAAATGTGATGGCCACAGGCTTGAATGACTTCCTGTGCCGCTCTGTGGTGCATTGTGGGGGGATATCCAACACCTTGCCCACATAACAAATGTAACAAAGTCCACTAGAACTAGCACACATTTGGCCACAATTGTAAAATTTGATAGACGAATAGATACTGAAATGACCAATAAGGTAGAATTGACTGTTTCTGTTGTGATTCTCTACAATTTTGCATTTCATGAGTATTTCAATGTACCACTGGGGTACAGTAGTTTGATTGCCAGCAACCTTACAGTACACATTACCAAGATATTTGATAAGGTTGATAGCAGTAGAGTCAGAGAGTTCCACACTGTAAATAATGGCTGTGAAATCTACAGATACTTGCTTTAGATTTCTACTATATATGATTTTTACAGTAGACTGCTGTAAAGTTTACATTACTACCTTGTCAACATGACAAAATCATAGTAGTCTAAGTATTACAGTTGAATTCACAGTAGTCAAAGAATTACTGTAAAAAAAAAAAATCACAATATAGCCGCTATAGTAATGTAAATAGTACAGTAATCTACTGTATTTTTACTTTTTTATCTTATGTTGTGTTTAATTGTTTTGTATTTTACAGTGAATACATAAAATACTGCAAATGGAAGTACGGTGCCTTTACTGTAAAAAGAATTCACAGTAACTAGCTGGACAATCGTTACAGTAAGTTACTGTAAATTTTAAACTTGTTACAGTGTATCCATCTTTTCTAAACCACTTGACCTCTTCAGGGCTGGGGGGCTGGGGTCTACCCAGCATGCATGAGCAACATCCTGGCAGGTACACCCCGGACAAGTTGCCAGTTAATCACAGGACTCACCACACACAGATAAACAACAACATTCACACCTACAGGCAGTTTCTAGTCCTCCTGAGATTTTGGACTGTGGGAGGAAATATACAAACTCTACACAGAAACGCTGCAGCCAGCTGGCTCAGGCTGGCTTGGACACACGCAGGATCTTTTTTTGCCATGAAATGACAGCGTTGACTGCTAGTGTCATTGACAGTGTTACTGTTCACTGCTGAGCCAGCCACTCAGTCCGTCCGTGCCCTCGCACACTGACTGCTGCACCTCATTGAGTTGGTTAGTGGTTGTTCATGGATTTAATGTTGTTAATTTTGCCACAGAATAAATCCCAAATTCTAAAACACTCAAGGCAATTCAGCACCAAAATAATTAATGTCTACAACAAATTACATTTGTTGTTGACATGTTGTCCTCGGGTCAAATTGACCCGTTTTCCTATATCAATGTTCTTTTTAACTACCCAATTGTAATTGCCCAAAATAACATGATTGATTCCACACAACGCTCTTTTGCAAGTATAAATCTCTACTTTCATTAATTTTGGGGCGTCTTATTAAATTTTATAGCATTTGAAAAAACATTGAAGTGGGTATTGAGTAAAAGTTGACATATTCCAGTCTGTGATTATCCATCAACATACATTCCTTTAATTTTAGTCGAAATAATTCTGCTTTTCTAAATATTCATTTCCTATAAATGAGGTTTGTGGAACATAAATTCCTAAAATAACTGTAAAACTGATGTTAACATGTGTTGAAAGTGTCAAAAAGTGACAAACATTGAAAAAAAACCATCAAAGTGTTGAAAAAAGGGACAAAAACATTAAATAAAAAGCCTCAACAAAAGTGTTGATTTTGATGGGAAGACAACACAAGGGTTAAAGCTATAGTGCGTAGTTTCTGTCTCCCCCATGAGGAATTTCTAAGTAATGACAACAAAACTGTCGGCACATCCACATGACACAAGCCTTCCGTGATCGCGCACCACCCCCCAGCTCTCCTCCACGCAGTCGCTTGTAGCCAAGGAGGACATGGAGGATTAAAAAAAACAAAAAACATGATCAACTCACTAGATTTTCTGCCATAGATTTTTCATTTGGTAATGGCATGAATTAACATAAAAAAAGTTACGCACTAAAGCTTTAAAATCTATTGGAACTCTAAATGTGTTTGAAATTATATAAGAAGGGTTGGTGTTGTAGAGACAAGTCACTCACAAAGTAAAAGTGTATAATCCTCCTAACTTATTAATATTTTTAACCCATTCATTTAAAAGTCATTTGTGCACATGGGTAATACAAATATGGGTTGAATATAGGAAAGTATGTTTATTAGTCAGAGGACATTCTGGGACATGTAGGAAACCATTAACTGGTAAATGGTAGAATAAATAGTTAGGTTGAGTTAAAGGGGTTAAAATATTTCATAACCTTAAAGATGAACTGAACTGGAATTTGAAAAATGGTGATATAACAGATGTATTTTATTTCTTCTCACTGGTACAATTATTAAAATGGGTGAATTTGTTAAAAGGGACAAAATGGCAAGTTGAAAGTGTTGTTTTTGTTACATGGGCGCCGCCATGTTGGAATTCCACAATCTACTACGTCACTGGCATGGTAAGCTACTCCGTGGCTAACTAGCACTAGCAGCGCAGCCATAGGAACAACATACAAAGAGTCGGAGGCTAGCAGACATATGGCTGAGGAAACAGAAAGAAAGACGTCTGGGGGGCATACTGTATTGCCCCAGGCTGCCGTAAGGAACTGTATAGGGCTTAGGCAGCTGGGGTTACGACACATTTCCACAGGCTACCTTTGTCAAGGAATAAAACAGTCCTTAACTCATGGCTAGCAGCTAGGTGCCTTAAAACGGGCTAGCCCTCCGACAGTCCCTGGATTCTGCACTCTGTAGCATTTTTTAGCGACAGACTATTTGGAAAGCTGTGCTTCTGATACAACAGCGTCACTGGTGAGGTTAAGTCCAACAGACTGAGGCCTGCAGGCTCCAGTGCAGGGCAGACCGATAACCACCGACAAGTAACACCATAGATGCTACCTGCCGCAGACAGGGCGCTGAAACGCTCACGGCAGAGTACAGAGAGGTAGCGGTATGTTTACCTGTTATCAGCATACTATCAAGTCTACTAGGCAAAGGGCTGGATGTAACGTTGTTGTCACATACACAAAACACGAACATATTCACTTACAAAAATAAAGCCCAACGTATAGGCTTTATAGCGTTCAACAAAACAGAGACTGACACACTGGGCATGACATGAAATTGAGACACAACACCAAGCTAGACACCAAACGATCCAACCGAGGGAAAGGGCTAGCAACTAAATACGTTGGAAGCACTCTTATGACAAACTCCCCAAGCTAGAACTCCGACCACAGACTGTATAAATAAACCAAGACTCCGACGATATCACAGATCGATAATAATACGTTTACTAGCCGCTAACTAAACCACAGAATCCAACGTCCCTCTACTCACCCTGAAGCTAGCGGATGTTCGCCGTCTCAGGGCACATTGTTGAGGCAGAAACAGCTGCTAGTTCCATAGTAAAAATCCGCCGACTCTGCACCTGCCTAATCAAAGTAAACAGCAAAACTCGTGAATCCTCCGTGCATCTATGGTCAAACTGGGGTAACTCTCCTACGTGCAGTTAACAAGCGATCCCATTGGATTAATTTGTCCAATTACATTTTCCACTTATCTGCCTCTATTTTCTTAAACAAACAGGACCTTAACCATGTTTTTTATGTTTTCTTTAAATGCAAACGCTATATAAGCAGTCTATTTCCTAAAATGCATAATGTGCTTGGATACAATAAATGAGAGTGCATGACAGTAAGCTGCACACACACACACCGATCCCTGTCAGTCCCCCCCACAAACGATCCTGTACTGAAGGGGGAGCCTGAAACTGATTGTCCTCCATGTGGTGGTAGTTAGACACTACAGGCATGTCCCTCACAGGCTCAAATGTGTAACCCGTGCCATTAAAAGGACTCATTTTCGTGTGTATATAATATGCTGCAGCCGTTGCCTATAAGCCTTCGCAGGGCCTACCATGCCAGTGACGTCATCGATATTGTCAACGTTCTAATACTAACAAACGCAATTTTTGTGTTGCTTAAAAAACAGCTATATTGATTTTTTTAATTAAAATTTTTAGTGTAATTTGTTTGTAATTATCATAACCAACAAGTTATCAACTTTTATTTTTTCAGTTCAGTTCATCTTTAACTACCACTCAAAAGTCTTGAGTCTTTTTAAAATATACAATGTCTGAGTGATGTAGTCCTAGACATTGAAACATTCATAACAATAAACTACCACTTGGGGTCGCCATAGCAGAAAGGGGGCTGGTGTGTTCAAAATCAAAATAAATGAACATGAATAAAGAGTCTCATGCTCATTTATGATTTTTTTATGAATTGAATTAAGATTAATTCCTCCACATACAAACACACACCCATATGTTCATATACATGCACGCATCCACACATGGCAGACAATCACAAGACAGACAAGAATATGTGCACACACAGATAGATAGACACACACACACACACACACACACACACACACACACACACACACTACCACCTTGCCTACCTGTCACTGTGAGGCGAGTCTCTTAGAGAGTCGTAGGAATCCCCGTACTGCATTCCCGGTCCAGACATGTCCGTGCACCCCCAATGGGCGGCCCTCCTCGCCATGCATGCCGGGCTGCTGCACTTACTGGTTCCCACAGAGCTGGACAGCCCACCTGACTGGCAGTCTGAGTTCATACTGTCTGTTCGCTCCATGCTCCACGTCTGCTCCTCGTGTCTGCAGGTGTGGGTATTAGCAGACCAGGTTTAAAAGGTTACAACAGTGCTGAGGAGGCAGGGCGATACAGATGAGGGAGGACTACTGGGTAAAGAGATCATACTGCAAAAATGTGCACATGCATTGGCATAGGTGATGGTTTTTGTTAAAAAATAGAGATGTTCCAATTTTCCATTTATTTCCTTCTTGATACCGATTTCCATACCTGAAGTTAAAAATACACAAAATACATATATTTTGTTACGTTTTAACAGCTGTATATTACTATCCCTTCATGGATGTGATATGATTGCTTTCATACAAACAATAAACGCCAAATAACTTGCTTTATTATCCAGTTGGTCAGTCATAATGGAAAAAGAAGAAATACTTTAAATAGTTTTCTTCTGAGCTAATTTACGTATCGGATCGGTATTTGCCGATACCGATACCAGCATTTTAGGCAGTAACGGAGGCTTTTCTGATACTGGTATCTCTAATAAAAACAACATTACAGGGCTCTTAGTATGGGAATAGAGACCAGACAAAGTACACACCGATGACAACTCATATGTTTCTCAAGAGTTGGTGAAACAAAGGAGAGACCGAATGCCAATCAGTGTGAGATGTAAGGGATGCTTATGTTGCTCTGTGTGTGTGGTAAAAGTACAGTAAGTTAAAATGGCCGATTCTTTAGCTATCCTGTTCACTACAGTACAAGATGTTACAGTACATCAAAGCTTGCTTCAGTGAGTCTGGAGAGTCAATGTTCTTCCCTCCAGTGGGGAAACATTTCATAATTTAGCCAGCTATAAAATTTCACAAAGTGACAAATCTGCCACTGGTGTGACTTTCCAGTGCAACTCTCTGGGAGTTTTTTCCCTTCATGATTCGGTTGATATTGTTGTGATACTTGTGAAATGCCAACGTTTTCAGAAAAAGTCAAATTGCACTGCCATCGAGCTGTTAAAAATTTGGTTCAACCAAATCACATTTTCATACTTACTTTCTACCAACAGTATGCAGGTAGCATTGTTTTTGTCTGTCCATGTTTTCAGAAAACAGTCTCTAAGATTTCTGCTGCTATCCCAATATAATAGAGGTGAATGAAAAAACATATACCATGAATATTTCTATCCAGAAATCCATCATTATTCTGAGTCATCCACATACTTTACAGCTGTCATTGGAGCTACTTTCTACCAAAGAAATAGTCCCTATAAGAACTGTAAATAAATGAAGCTGTAAGTTGTAAATTCTATCATTTTTATGTGTATACGTGTCCATCTGGATGTGCATGGGTGGCAGATCTACCTGGAAGCATGTGAGGCAGTGGTCGAGTGGTGGGAGCGCGTAGACATTCGGCTGCCTGCGTAGTTGCCTGCACCCTCGGCTCCGTGGCTGATCACACACTCGGTAGTTGGGATGCTCTTGGAGATGTACTGCAAGACACACACACACACACACACACACACACACACACACACACACACACACACACACACACACACACACACACATATATGTTCATATGCATGCAAACATCCACACATGGCAGACAATCACAAGACCGACAAGAATATGTGTACACACAGATAGACACACACACATACAAACACATACACACACACACACACACACACACAAAATAAGACACACAGCACACATACAGAATATAAAAGAGATAATAAATATGATAGAATGCAAGAACTATTCAAAAATTAAACAAAATACAAAGGAAATAATGTACATATGTATATACAAGTGGCAAATAAAAATGTACAACCTGCTTATATAGTATTTCTAAAGATGTAAGTAAAACCTATGTTGGTGCAAGTTGCACTATAGTGCAGTATTGTGATGTACTGTATATGAATCTTATCTAACACATATAGATATACAATATAAAGTATACGTAAGTGATACCTAATGATGAGAGGATTCTCCTGGACAGATCGTTTGTAACTCCTCATCACTTCTCTTTAATTGTTGCTATTATGCTGCCTCATGCAAACTGTGTCTCCCGGAGAATGGTGGGTGTTTCTGCCCACTCTCTAATGTCTGTCAGCTCGGTGTCACCATATTTCCCTTTGTTGTCAGTGGATCAGAGCTTTATTTACACAGAGACCCTTTTAGAGGCAAAAGTGCTCTGAAGGCTAAAAGAACCTTAAAATAAAGTCGACCAGGGACTCTATCTAAGGAGGCTCTGTGGGCTTCCTGTGCAGTTTGCTCGGGTGAAGCCAACAGCCAGTTCTTCTTCTCTTTCTTCTTCCGTTCCTCTTTTTGCATTTATAAATATCTGAGGGTATTCTGGAACGTGTGACACCAAAATCCTATTCATAGGACTGTTATATTTAATTAAAAGCACTGACACATTAGGCTTTACTGTATTTCAGCAGTACTTTGATAAGAAAGCTTATCTATTATTATTTCATGTATATTGTATGTATGTATAGGCCTATTGTATCCTAGTATTTTATTGATATTATATTCTGTGCTGTGTGACTGATTTTGCTGCTGCAACACTATAATTTCCCATTTTTTTGGTAGATCTATCTATCTATCTATCTATCTATCTATCTATCTATCTATCTATCTATCTATCTATCTATATGTTTAACCAGTGTCTCAACTTAAAAAAATAAGCTAAAAAAGCTCAAACAACAGCCTTTCCCTTTTGCCAAGATGTGAGTAACTTTTTCTTGTTTTGACATTCAGTCTGGTCAGTTAATACTGTTGCATTTCTCAAAAAAATGTTGGTTATTTATATATTTCTTTCCGAAAATGTTGACCCTGTCAGACTTCTGCCCTCATGATGGCCTCTACCTGCCTCTCCTGTGTGTTTCTACTGTTTGGACTCACGTCAACCATGGGGATCTCCTCTGGCCCGGGCCCGGGGTGGTTGGGGCCGTTGGCCAGCATGCGGTTGGGTTGCTCCACACACTGATTCTGGTTCTGGTGTAGGTGACTGTGCATCTTCTGCCTCTGCTTCCTGGACGGGTTACAATAAGGGTTATAATAAGTGATCTGGGACAGTGACAGAGATCATACTGATGTTGCTTCAGACCACCGATACCCCACCAGAGAGCGGTAGCCTCCTGTACGCCTGAATTATTAGGTTAAACAGTGACCGACCCAAGTCAACGGGGCAGAATAATCCCCATGGGCACAGGCAGGGGCTCGAGGTAGTCTACTCTCAACCCTAAGGTAGCATAGAGAAACACAGTGTTGAGAATGTAATGTTCATATTTTCATGAAATTGTGAATTTTGTATTGTAATGAGAGCTAAGAATTTGTGTAGACCCTCAGTTATTATTTTCCTTGGACATTGATGTAAGATGGGAGCAGATTTTATGTATTTTATGTACTAGACCCGTAGTTGAGATAATGGATTGTGGGTAACTTTAGCTTCTGTTGTTGATGTTAGCCATGCTGCTGTAAAGATATGCTAATAAACGGTTAATATTCCGTCGTAGTCCGGGTTATCAATGTTATGTCTAGTAAAATTTAGTCTCGCATTGCCAGACCTTCCTCCACAGCGCTGCTAGGGAGGGTCTGGCCTAAATAAGGGACATCAGGCAGAATTTTCTGCAGAACATGTACAACAAGACATGTAAACTTTACACTTACTTAACTTTTTTTTTTTTTACAGTGTGTTATTTTGGAGCCTTTCATTATAGGGATTAATTTATGTTTTCATAGACACATACTTGGTTTTGCAGTAGGCCACCACACAAACGATGCCGACCACCAACAGCGCCACACAGATGCCTGTGATCGTCAGCACCCGCCTCTGGTAGAGCTCCTCAGCCTCTGTGGATGGTAACACACACACACACACACACACACACACACACACACACACACACACACACACATATGTTCATATACATGCACACATCCGCACATGGCAGACAATCACAAGACAGACAAGAATATGTGCACACACAGATAGATAGACACACACACACACACACACACACACACACACACACACACACACACACAGCAGCAAACACTACTCCACTGACTGTAACTAAAGAAACAGTTTTCTCACTATTATCTGCTGCCGTCCTATCCCCTGTGCTGTCTATAAAACAACTCCGGATCTATAATGGAACATGCCTTTCAGTTGTAACTGTACTACAGTCAAACAATGCTACTACAACACAGGAGTAATACTACAAGCTCATAAATATTATGATGAAAAGCAGAGTTGTAAAGCTACATCCTGACATAGACTTCCTGCTGTCCCTATACAAGTGTATTTACAACGGCGATGAGGATGTAATGCTATAGAGGACACTGGAGGGGATCTGAATGCATGCCTGTATGGATGGAATCATCAAAAGTCGTCCAGATGAAAAAGTCAAAACAAAAATTGTTCAAAGTGTTGATACCACAATAGCCTGAGAATGAAAAAGTTAAGTATTCACAAGGCTCACCAGAACTAACACTGAAAACAATGCCAAACATATTTTGTCTGCCCCTTCGACATTCATTAATGAATTAAATGTATTAAAGGGAATATAATGTATATGCTTTAATTATCTATAATCCTGTCTTTTTATGAACAGGTAATGTGCTTGCATCTTTTGGAAATTGATCTTAAAGCCTTAATTCAAAGAATTTAAGAAAATGCAATTTTTTAAGGACACCAATTTTCTTTGTGAGTGAATAATGTATTGTAAATAAATAAATGTTCTTCCTTAAAATACAGGGGGCATAAGTATACATTTCCATAGAGGCAGGTAGATTTTTATTATTAAAGGCCAGTTATTTCAAGGATCAGGATGCTATGGATCCTGATAAAGTTACCTTGGCCTTTGGAGTTTTGGAATATTTGGAATGCCCCCCCCCATTTATTTCAGCTTAATAGCTGGTTTGATTTGCATTGAGAGATTATCTTATGTAAAGTTCCCCATGCCAATCTCTAGGTATGGTGAAGGGTATGTGATGATGTGTGTTGGGTGGGGGGGTATTTTAATTCCAAAGGCCAAGGGAACTTTATCAGGATGCATAGTATGCTGTATCTATATTTTAAGGAAGAACATTTATTTATTTACAATACATTATTCATTCACAAAGAAAATTGGTGTCCTTAAAAGGTTGGATTTTCCAATTAAAAAAAAAAATATTAAGGCATTAAGATCAATTTCCAAAAGATGTTTTTGTTTTATTCCTCTTTTTAATCCTGTATAATAATCTAAACCTAATTCCAATTTTATTCAAAGTTGTTTAAGTTTTCTGTCCTCCACCTTTAACTATGTCGTAGTTTTACTTGCAAAACATGTGAACACAGCTCTCTTTTTTGCTTGAAAAACAGGTGGAAATAGAAATCCATAGTATGCATGGTACAAGTTATTATGGCATTGGATATTGTTCTGCTGTTGGATAATATCAGCTGGTCTAAAAGACAATTCATTTTTGCATTCACAAGCTATTGACCTACACAAGAAAATATATTTTTAAGTAGCCACAATTGTTTTTCATTCTATATTTTATCATTTGATCAATCACAATTCTCCATTTCCTCTCTAGACAGATCCGGATCACGTTACACTGAACTACATGAAACTCTTTACGTTCTAACAGGTTTGTGGTGATGCTGTGTGAATACTTTGCCATCAGGTGGAACTAGGTTAAGTCAGATTTCTGGGCCCGCTGTGGTGTCACACTCTGTGTCAGAACGGAAAAGCAGGACACAATGACAGAGGGAGCAACGAACAGAACAGAACAGAACATGAGGGGGAGAGGGAGGGAATAAAGGAGGCGAGGAAGGAGGAGCAGGAGGAAACATGTAGACAGAGGGAGAGGAAGGGGGGCTGAGAGGGGACCAGGGGCGTGTCCAGGAGAATGGCCCTGGAGAAACTAGTCCCCAGAAACCACACAAAACCCTGACTTTGTCCGCTTATCAGCTGAAACTGGATTATAGAGGCCCTTGGATTGTTTGCTACGGCCAAATTAAAGTCACTAAAGATTAATGCTTTTCAATGTCACAAACCTTCTGTTTTACAAGTATTCTGTTTCTTCTCATGTTGAACTAAAACTGACATAACACAGTGGCATCTATGAGAGATCTATAGCTGACTATCTGTTGTTCTTATAGAAGAAAGTGGGAAATATGGTCAAAGCTAGTGAATAAATAACTGTCCCCTTTACCTAATTCATCACCTCACCTTTTCCAGTCTCCCTTTGCCTAGACATGCCACTGGGGAGGGGTGAGGGAGGAGGGGGGGTTCTAAATAAAGGGCCTCTGTAAGGACTGACAAGTCTACGAGAGCCTTGGCCCGGCATTGTGTGTATGTCAAAGGGTACTGATACAGAAAGGCAAAGGGAAATGGGAATGCGAGCTCGCTGGCACAGTGGAGCCAACAGCAATCATGATTTAGGACAGGCGAGCTCTTGACTCTGACACTGAGTCAATCAAGGGCAGAATAATAAGGACAGACTATGTGGTCAGGCCTTTTGCTTTCTTTTGGCAACGCTTTGCTAAAATACTCGCAGCTTGCATGTTTTTATTCGACAGGCTGCTGAAGCCAATACGCATTGCCAAAGCCCAGAGGACGAGCCAGATACTGGTATTAATGGTTGATGATGTGAAACTCTACATTTTTGGACAAACAAGATATCTTCTGCTCTGATATGGTGTCCAGGTAAACACATCTCTGATTTGGAACAGGCCTAGTAAATTGTGTTTTAATTAATGTATCCTACCCAGTTAATTTGTGCCTGCCTCTAATGTCTACTTCTCCAAATGTGTCCGACTGTAAGAAGAGTGCATGCAGAGATGGGAGGTTATGTGTCTTAAAAGCAGGTTAGTGGGCAGGAGAAAAAGAGGGACAGGTTGAGGGAGACCCAGTTTTTGGTTTTAGAAAGAAGATGGCACAATAATGTGTGACTGTGAGAGGATCTTGGCAAACCCTTTAAGAACAGAAAAATGAATAATAATGTTCCATACCCATAAATTCAATTCTGAGCAGCTCTGCCAGCGCAGAAAGTTGTCGTGGTAAAAGAAAAGAGACAGATAGGGTCAGGTGTAATGTCCACTTTGGAGCAGATATGTTATTTTTCATGTCCTATATACGCTGAACCAGGACACAGGTTAATTAGTGCTGTCAATCATAGTGATTGACAAGTGTACTGTCCTGTAACAGACAGACAACTCAGACAGCTTTATCTCTGTGACCCCCAGAAATGATAGGAAAACAAACTGAACCAAACTAAATCAAAAGGGATTGAATGAACCAAATGCAGAAGGTAAGAGAAAGCCAAGAGGCAGGAAAAGGCATGCAGAGACAGACGGAAAAAGACAGCAAGACAAGAAGCCACATAACTTACTGCTATATTTACTAGACCTCATTTCTGGAGTTAACAACAGACAGAAATAGTAAAAAAAGAAAAAGAAAAAACAAGACAAAAGAAAAAGATGAAAAGCAGTGAGTTACTCTACAACATAAAAACACATTACAGTCGATGAGGCTGGCACAGCAAATGGGAGTGGGTGCTATAACTCGTTTGACTAATTGCAATTGTGTGCCTTTGTATTGATTACAGCATACTTCTTGTAATGCACTTTGTCCCACTACTGCTGCGTACAGCTATTATAACCTTTCTTTTGATTTACAGAGAAATCATCTGAGCATTCCCTAATTTGCTTTGCATGCATTATGGCTGTAAAAAGAGAGGCCCATACAAAAGTCAGCCTGACCTTAACTACTCTACAGTTTGACAGTGCTTGATGTTCTTAGCAATAGAAAAGCAGGCAGTAACAAATCAACATGGATTCAAAACAGCAGAAAAGTGTTGCTTCAACTGACTGAAAGAGCGTCACAATGCAAAATTAAAAAAAAAGCACACAGACAGATTTCAGAATGGACACAAGGCCTGATGATGGGGTCAAAAAAAGCTAAAGTAGACATTATTCAGTGTGGAAAACTTCCACAACCGACAAACAACATGGCATGGAGCGACAGGGACCCCTGGAAACAAGAAGAAGAGGGGGATTTGTATCCCTCTATTTGACATCCCTGTGATTGCTGGGCCAGTAACAGGAGAGTGACACAGCTGACGGAGGAAGCAGCACTTTATTTCTGTATAAAAGTAGCCAACCCTACAGGAATCATTTAAGCTTCTGTTGCAGTGCTTAATCTTCATGAACGTGTCATGGAATCTCTGGTTGGTACCAATAATGACTATGTGTGTTTCAGTGTCACTGCCCATGCAATCACAGGAGAGTCAGCAAAAATGCCCCATTGCATCCAGGAACAATTCAACATTATTGGAAATTTTGCATATTTGCTTTCTTGCTGAGAGTGAGATGAGGAAATCGACACCACTCGACACCACTCTCATGACTGAACACTAGAAGCTAAAGCCAGGGTACTTTTAGCTTAGCTTAGCATACAGACTGGATGAAGCCTGGGCCCATCCTAAGGTAAAATACAAATCCTCAAAAAATCTGCCTATCAGCACCACTAATTTCCAAGACAACACTGGAATTCACTGCATAATCCTGTAAAACCACAAGTCGTATATGTGACACATTGACATGACAAAATGTTTTGATCAATACTTTAGAGATGCTGGTTGGTGGATTTCTTTTTACCGTTGGATAGAGCCAGGCTAGCTGTTTCCCCCTGTTTCCAGTCTTTTTGCAAAACTAAGCCAAATCACACACATCTGAATATTCCTTTAATTACATTACACTGTGATAAGAATGAAAATAAGTGACACTATTCTGAACACAGTAGAAGTCAACCCTTGAACATTTCAAGAAGCATTTAGCCACATGCCGTAATGAAAGATTTTATCAGATGATCCATAGGTGCTTAGAGTGAAAACAACAGGTTATCACGGCCATTATTACTGTGGGTTTTATCCTAATCTCTTAGTTCAGGACAGATTCCACTCAAATGATATGGAGAAACTCCACTTATTAAAATCAATATCACATAGGGACTGACCCTTAGATAATGATAACCATCACTGACGTTTTCAAAACTCATTACATTAAGACCTAAATGTTGAACACATTCTAACTCTAATTCTGATTGTCATTTACTTGCCAAATTCTTGGGGGTTTGGACACACTGTAGCGTTTAGTTTTGACTGGTGGCTGTTCAAAACAACGTCAGAAGGACTTACATTGTTCTGCATTTAAAGCCTTGAGTTATACTCCTACCCTAAATGTAAAATCAATGAAAGATTTTTCTCCTTTAAAAGAGATGCAGAGTAAAAACGTTCACATAGGCACATAGCCTTAATAGTTTCATTTTAGTTTTTTAACTGCTGAAAATCTTAACAGCACCGATGGACCATCTACAAAGAAAAGTGACATTAAAGTGTTCCAATAAAAGCTTTATATTGTGTTAATTCTCTGTCTCCTCTGTTTCTTTTTGCGGTTCTCTGGATCAAGCTGCAACAGAAGTTTTTTTGTGTGCAATTCACCGCTTAAAATTCAGATTTCTTTAGAGTAGACACAATATACTATACAGATGTGCTGCTTGTTGTTGAGTTGTCAATTCTCAGCTTTTTTTGGGCAGCTTTTCACATATCCAGTATATGTACATTATGTATAATATATCTTATATGTACTGTAAATGATCAAATCTCTCAGTTGTTTGTTTCTGGTGACCAGAGGAGCACCATGGAGGAACCAGGGGAGACAGGGGGAGGAAGGGGTGGACACAGAGGCATGCAAACTCACTTTAACACACACATACATACACGTTAACTTACACAAAACACAAGACACACACACACACACACACACACACACACAAAGAGCGCTCCCTCCATCTAACCACTCCGATGTAGCATGCAGCATCTCAGTGGGAAGAAGACAGACAAGAGCAAATGGACATACTGTAGAAACCGGCCATGACGGAGTTTTGACAGCGGTCCCCCGTATAGTCATTGGGACACCTGATGGAGGGAAAACAAGACACAGAGGGGGGAGGGTTAAAGATACAGAGGGAAGAAAGAGGGTTTGACAGGAGGAAAGAGAGGAGGGTAAGTTCACAAAGACAGATAGAAAAGAAGGGAAACAAGAGAGAGGAAGGGAAGGAGGGAGACATAAGAGAGCAGAGAGATGAGGGATTAGAAACAGCACAATCCACCAACTACAGAGAGAGAGATGAGCTGCATACCGTGACATCACCGCCATCAATATGACATCACTGCTACAGTTAAGACATCATCACAGTCATGGGGGTCATGTGATGGTGGTGCAGGTAGTAGGAGGGATCAAACGTACAGTCGTTAACCTCCAACAACCTCTCACATACAAACACAGATGCACACAAGCACACACACACCCACTCAGTCACATTTGCCTTATTATGGACTCTCATTCATCGCGTCCATTTCTTAACCCCTGGCCAAAATCATGACGAAATAGAAGCAAAGCAAGGGAATACTTTTATGTACTGCATAAAATTTGCCCGTAAAAACTGTAAAACAGCAGACAAGGGCAGTTTATATGGATCTCGTTCTGCTATTTAATGTTGAACCATGGCTCTGAAATATCAGCAGGCTGTGCTGTGTATTGATAAATGAATGGCGCTCTCCGTGGTGCTGAAGTAGCGGATGGATTTGGAATTGCGACTTTTTCTCTGATTCCCGCCATTCTGTCGGTTTCGTCTTGGATCTATAATATTCTCTGAACTATAAAGCCTACTGTCTATACCTGTTGGCTGGGTGACATTATCCGAGATTAACAAAACACTCAGGTGGTTGTGTTCTGCATGACTGGGAGTCAAACTGACCAATCAGTGCAGAGCTGGATAACACTCTTTGATACTCCCATATATGAGAAAAAAAAGCATTTGTTACTATTTTCACATTACAACTCCACTGTGACTATAAAAATATAATTTGGAGCAGCTTTAAAAACATTACATGAATAATTTCAATGATCTTATGATACAAAATGTGGATGTGTTACAGGCCTCACTGGATATTTCCTGCTATGTTTATGCTTTTATCAGTAAGATGCAGTTGAGAGATATAGGGGTTAGAAATCCAACAAACACATAAATATGCTGACTGTCAGCTCCGTTCCTGCTGTGTTTTTGTTCAATCTGAGTTAAACAAATGATCATTACAGCCTTAAAATCCTTTTTATTGGCTTACATACCAGCCAGGATATGTTAAGCAACGTAGAAAGACTCCACCTGCTCCTAAGAAAAATATCTGGCTCTTTAGTTGGTAGGGCAGTGGGTTTATCAGAGCGTTGTCACTGAAAACAACTGACTGCTTTTGTGGGAAATAAGGCTGATGAGAGTGAACCAAAACATTAAAGTTTTGGGCCATGAAACCCAAAACGATGAGCATAAACGTCCCCTATTATTATTTTCAGGTTCATACTTGTATTTTGGGTTTCTACTAGAATGATTCTTTCTCTGAAACTCTCCATTTTGGCGCCTGTCTCTTTAAGCCCCCTCCCTGAAAAAGTCCAGTCTGCTCTGATTGGTCAGCATTTTTATGTCTTCGGCCTCTGCACCCCCATTGCAGCCTGGAAATGACTGTAATGGCACTTTCTAACTATATATAGTATTGTAAAAGTATAATAAAAAAGACATGAAAATCTCACTTTCTCCGATATGGGACCTGTAAATTAATTGTAACGTTCTGTAGAGCTGACGCTGCACAGTGATAATGTTCTGTAGGTTTGTTACTACATGCGGTTTACAGGGTGTAGGGTACGCACATCCTAAGTACTTCTACATGTGCTGGATTGGAAATCAAACCTGAAGCCAAAGAATTCTCTGTACTGATAGCTCCCAACTATTTAATCTAACAGAAGAAAAAGCATTTGTCACTATTTTCACATTACAACTCCACTGTTATTATAGAAATATAATTTGGAGCAGCTTTAAATACTTCACATGAATCATTTTAATAATCTTATGAACATACAAAATGTGGATGGGTTAAGGAATATGTAAACACGCACTGGCCTCCTGGATATTCCCTGCTATGCTTATGACTTCATCAGTAAGTAATATAATGATTAGAAATCCATAAAACACACAAGTAGTCGGAATGTCAGCGCCGTTCCTGCTGTTGTGTTTTTGTTGGGTCTTTTTTTTGGTCCTAGGATGTGTTCTTATGTCTGAGTGTATTGCGTGATAATTGTAATATAAAAAGAATATTTAATCACAAAAACGTAGTCTGAATGTCGTTGAATGTGCCTTGTCTCCGTCAGAGTATTTTTGGGTAAAAAAAAATGACATTTTTGTTCCTTTGTCAGACTATTTTTAAGTTTCCACTAACACCACCTTACTACCATTACTTATACGGCACCTTTTGGAATTCATGGTCAATAACCCTCATTGATATAGAATTATACCTAATATTTGAGTTAAAAAAGCAGACATTTTGAATTATTTTGACTAATAGTTAAGATCAGAGGAATGAAAGTGATCAATTGTATTTGCAAAGAGCATTGTAAGGAATCCAATCCATTTTTTGTGGTAATTTGGTTAAAAAGAAACCCATATTTTAGATATAGACATTTTTTAATGCACACACCCAGCAGGAAATCAAAACCCCGTTTAGGCATGCACATGTAGTGGTTAGGGAGAGTGCTGCTCAGTGAAAAAAACATCCTTGCTTTGTGCAGTACTGTGTTTGTGTGTTTGGTGTAAAAGCCTGGGAACCCATTGAAACACAAGGACACAACAACAAAAATCCCCCAATGAATCCTGTGAATACGCCTGTAAATGAGGACAAAAAATAGGGGGGTGTAAAATTAAAATATACCTGTTTTTCACCAGATAGTATAAAGGTGACACACACATACACACACACACACACAAAGAGACAGAAGATAGAAGCAGAAAGAGAGACGAGAGAGCGAGAGACCCAGAGGGAGACAGACCTCCACAGCGTGTGAGCATGAAAATGGTTGGAATAGGTTTTTGGTATTTCTTGAGCATAAATAACAGCAAGAGTTTACATACAGCTGCAGAGTGTGGTGTTTTGTTTCTGGATGGGTGGCGAGCTGTCAGCGATACCACGGGCTGCGTATGATTCATATGCAGGCAACAGCCATCAAAATCACAACACTGGAACTAACAAGTAGGCTCCTCACTGCATAACCGTCGCTCGGAAATTGGTACACATACATAGCCCAAAATATAGTTCTTTTTTTTTAAAGTTACTTAATAGTACTGCCATTCTTTTCTATCCAGCTTATCAGCTCTTTAAATGAAACACTACATTTCAATTCATGTCCTTGAGAAAATCATTTTAAAAGAGAGCTTCAAATTCTGAAACGTCTTGAATTATAATGAGTGTCATGGCTTTTACCCAGCCAGGCCTAATTGATTGAATCTCTTTATTGCTATAAGTGATAGCAGATCAGCTTTTACTGCAGTCAAATGAAAAATAGACATGTTATAGAAAATCTGATCCAGCTGCAGTGCACATTATACTGTAGATGAATCAAAGCAATAGATCAACCCCAGCGTTCTGCTATTATGGGTGTGGCCCTTTATAGGATAACAGAAGCTCTCTGGCTCTAATAGCCATATTGTTTTTATTATAGTGATTTAGCATCAGGTCAACAAATGGATCCAGTTTGAAAGGCAAGGACCTCCGTCCATCCCCTGCATACAGTATACCGTCCATGTAACTGACAGGGGATCCATTTCTCCTTTCTCACCACTAAAGAGACAACTTGCATTTTGAATCAATTATAGCAAAACCCCTCAGAAGAGCCCACTCAGCAATTTCCCATGGAGTTATAAATAGAGTAGAGAGAGAGAGAGAAAGAGAGAGAGAGAGATGCAAGACACTCGGAGCAGAGGCAGCCCTATGCCGGCAGGCCTTTTACTGTATATCATTTCTTTTGTCTTTCCCCTCTTCTCTTCTGTTTATCCCTGGTTCTCATGTCCCCTCTTTTCTCCACCCTCTTCCCCTTCCCCGCCATTGTACTGTTCTTTCTGGCGTGAGAATGAGCACAGAGGGAAAGAAAAGCCAGCAAACATTTGGTTCAAATCATCTGAATGAAAGCAAAAGCCTGTGATTCATTTTATTTTATATTTATCATACAAAGGTTCGTCGTAAAAATGAAGAGAAAAAAACCCACAGACAGCTGTGGACATTATGTTCAATACAAGCCTGAACTTGTGGCATTTGTAGATTTGATTCGATTACATTAACGTTATTGATTCAAATGGGGGATTTGGCATTTTCAACCTATACTGTAGCTGGGAATACATGGGCGGGCAGCCAGACTGGAGTTTAGCAACAACATTAATCAGAGTATCTGCAACTGTACACAGAAAGTTATAACATAGGTTAAAGGAACATTGAGTAAGCAAGACACACCAAGCTTTGACTGCCAACAGCTCACCAACGGGCATATTTGTATGTACTGATCTCCATTTTAACCTCCACTCTCTGTTTAAGCCAGGGTGCCTTTCTGTATGTGCTGTCCTCCACTTTAACCTACAGACTCCATTTTGCTGTAAAGGGAAGAGGAGATTATATGTCTCCATGGTTGGCACAAAAGAGCTTACAAATACCACTCACATTTTAGGGATATTAAAACATTTCTGCTGCCTGCCAGTGCCATGCAGTGCCTTGATTTGCAGCTGTTGTCAATGTCTTCGTGTGCGATTGGGGGGTCTACATATCTCTGAACGGAACAAGCTGAGCAGACAGTCTATAGTCAGGGGTCTTATTTACATCCTGTTATCCACCGGCCCAAACAGACAGGCCAACAAAGGATGACAGAGCTGAGAAACTGCAGTAACTCTCTGGAAACTGCCGGCTAGTGTGCTACTATCTTGCGAGCCTGTTGTAGCTTCTTGAAATATGCTTGTGTGTAGCACAATCATGCACAGAATGTTGTACAATCCGGCCCATTTTGTACTCCTAAATTGCTATATACGCAACTCCTAATGTCTATATGCAACCCTCTCGAAGAAAGTTTTCTGCTTGTCAGCACCATGAAAAAAATAAACCAGATTTATCCTTCAGCAATGACCGGAAGGTATATCAGATGAGGGATAGAGAGAAAGCCATGGGGAGAGAGAGTGAAGAAGGGAAGCAGAGAGAGAGGAAGTGAGAGAGAGAAATGGAAATGAAGAAACAAAGGGTGTAGATCTGAAGAGGCAGGATCTAAGAAAGGAATTCTAACAGATACATCCAACTGTACAGGTAGTCTAACAACAAAGCTCTTGATCATATATGACTATACACGCCATCTGTTATCCCCACTCAGGGGAAGTGTTTGCTACACATCTCCAAAATGACCCTGTTCGCATGGCAAGTTGGAAGTGAAAGAATACAACCTCCAGTTTAGAAACTATACTGCACATTTCACAAAACAAAAACAAAGACTTTTTCATAGCTTAGGTTCATACAAAGCTTTGATTGCAAAATTTCAGTTTGTATTGTATTGAGCTTTCAGTTGTCGGCATACTGTGCCATTTAAAGGACAGTTCGGATATTTTGAAGTGTGGTAGTATAAGGTACTTATCCAGCGTGGGGTCGGCAGAAAACATATGTTAGACATCTAAAAGAAAGGCCTACAGTACTACAGTATATTGAAATGAAGCCATTATAGTCATCTATGCTTTCTTCAAAACCACCAGACTCCTTTACAAAAACAGTCATTTTACCTGGCAGAACACGGCGGTCTAGGGCCACAGCAATCAGTTAGTGTGATTAGGTTATTGTTCGACTTTGGTGAATCCACACTAATGCTTTAAAACACAGAAACACACAATAACACTAACTAACCACTTGAGACAGAACAAACTAACTGAATATCAACTCTAAATGTGGAGGCTTTGAAGAGAAAGAGTCGCCTGACGGCAAGGTAAGCAGTGAAAATAGTGTAAATATAGCATACACCTGAAGTGATTTTTTAAGGTGGCTAAAATAAGTTGCTGCCCCCGTCCACAGCAGAACATTGCTGAACTTCTGTTTCTGTCCTTCTGTCTGCTTCTCTAAACTGTCCAGACTGTTGCAGTCATTCATCTTTAGCTATTCAGCTGGCTTCCCCACGATCCCCCGCTTACTGTCAACTTTACAACTGTGAGTGAAGGTAAGATAAAGGGTCAATAATCCAGTAGTAAACTGGTTATACCATATTTTCCTGGTTGATAATTTAATCATTTGTATTGAACAATTATCAATTTTAGTTAAGATAATGCTGATATTTCACTTGAGACTAACTTTATTATGGCAATACTGTCAGACTATTATCTGAATGTTAAAGGGGAACTATGCAGTTTATAAAGGGGGGTCTATAGGGAAACCTGTGGGGGGGAGGGGGGGCTCTATAGAGAAACCTGTAGGGGGGGGGGGGCTCTATAGAGAAACTTGTAGGGGGAGCTCTATATAGAAACCTGTAGGGGGGGCTCTATATAGAAACCTGTAGGGGGGGCTCTATAGAGAAACCTGTAGGGGGGCTCTATAGAGAAACCTGTAAGGGGAGCTCTATATAGAAACCTGTAGGGGGGGCTCTATAGAGAAACCTGTAGGGGGGGCTCTATAGAAAAACCTGTGGGGGAGCTCTATAGAGAAACCTGTAGGGGGAGCTCTATAGAGAAACCTGTAGGGGGGGCTCTATAGAGAAACTTTAAAATTAAAGTGCAGTCAATAATGGCAACTACTTATTAGAAATAAGCAATACTGTAATTATGGTTGCTAGGTAACTAGCATAGCTGCGTATAGCGGCTAACGACAGATGGTGGTGAGTGACAATTCATAAGTTCATAATATGTAGGCTAATATGTAACACACACTTAAATGTGCAGCCTCACTAAAAATTCCAGGACAGTCCAAATCGCTGTATGTTTTTCAGATATTACAATTACTCTGTTCTCCCCTGTCCTCATAACTTTTCTAGGTGCCCTCAGCATGCAAAGTGTTTGGTGGTTACATGCCAACAGAGTGACCGACAACAGAGGCAGCAGCTAATAAACTACGTCACAGGATGTCCTCTTTAACTTTTTACGCCTGTGAAGTTCCTCTGAGCAATACTGTGCTCTTGGTAGAAAGAGAACAGTAGAATCAACTCCCATGCTCTACAAGATACCTGATTGGACCAAGGAGACAAATGTCTGCTATACTGTCAAATGGAAGATAACGTTTTTTATCTATATTTGTATAGTATTGTCCATGTCAATATTATTCCCACAAACACTGTCATCGTTTCCGTAAGATTAAAGTAGCTAAATTCATCTCATTGTATAAATCTGGTGATTCGCATATGTTCAATAACTATAGACCAATATCTCTGCTTTCTCAATTCTCAAAAATATTGATCTGAAAAAAGCTTTTGATACTGTAGATCACAAAATCCTGTTAAAAAATGTAAAGGTATGGAATAGAGGTGTGGCCTTTAGCTATATAAAAAACTATATTGGGAACAGGTGTCAGTTTGCTCAAATGGGTAATCACTGGTCAGTGAGTCTTAGTATTTCCTGTGGCGTTCCACAGGTGTCACTTTTAGGCCCAAAATATTTCCTCCTTTAGTTAAATGACATTTGTAATGATGGGCAGTAGTATTGTTATATTGAGAAAAACTAGATACATCTTGAACCAAAATACTGTACATACTCTGTACTACACACTAATTTTACCATATACTGTATGTTATAATGTGTGGAAGTTTGGGGATATACCGACAAAAGCAGCATACAAAAGATTTGCAAAAAACAAGCAATTAGGACAATTAATCCCACCGGGTATTATGATCATACCAATCATCAGTTTTTTTATTCACATTTGCTGAAATTTATGGACATTGTAACATTCAAAGTTGTACAATTTATGTTTAAAGTTGAAGAAAATAATTTACTTTGTAACATACGTGCAATGTTTAAGGAAAAAGATGGGGGGATATCATCTAAGAGGACATTGTATGTTTAAGCAACTACTGTTAAAAGCCTGTGGCCTGTGTGTTTAAGTTTTTTTTTTTTGGGGTGGGGGGGGTGACCTTATGAAATGGACTGAACAAAGACATCAAACACAGACGTAATATCATTCAGTTCAAAAATAGATTAGAGAAGTCATTACTTGACCAATACAGAAAATAGACCTAAACAAAGGAACATAATTGTAATTTAATAGTATTGTTGTTATTGTTGTATTGTTGTTAGTTTTTGTAAGACCTGAAAGACTGTATGCTGTATTTGCATATCAGTTTACTTTGTGATGGTATGATTTTGTGAAATAAGGGGCAGGACCAAATAAGCTATTTGCTTCCGCCTGCTCCTTCTCAAACTAAAACTTTTTATATATACTGTATATACTGTAAATATACAGTATATACAGTATATATACAGTGGACTCAACCACCTACAGCTTACAAACTACTGATGTTATGCTGATATTATCAAAACCTTTTGCCGGCAAGACAGTATTCTTGACTTTAGACAGTGATATCTCATTTTAGTACAAGTTCAACTATATTTTAAATGTCAATCTCGCTTTCTTTCTTTCTTTTGTGTTTTTGCTATCTGAACTGCGAAGATACAGCACGTACCAATCTCTTACAAAACACAACACAAGGCTAGACTTGGGAACATAGAGACACGCCCAGGGTATTGCATTTCATTTGCATCTAATCTAAAATAGTCAGGGCTCTTTATTTGTATTCATAAAAAATGGCCAAAAGAAAAGAAATGCCCAGGTGTTTATTTTGAATACAAAAAGAACAAGCTGATGTAATAAATATCATTTGTAATGCAAAGACACCTTAACTGTTCATTCTGTTCTAATAGCTTTGCATTTCTTGGCATCTGTTTTATGACTTTCTGTTACCACAAGCAAACTCACTAAACTAAAGTAATCATCTTAGAACAAGATACAACCAATTCCCATGTGTGCGGACAGAATGTCCAAGTGAGGATCTGTTCAAGCCATCAGCTGTATACAAAATCCCTTTTCTTCTGTCAAACAATCTAATAAACAACAAGCTTTAGACACAATGCATAGTGAGCGTCTAGGTGGGCTGAAGGTGCCTGTATGTGGGGAGGGCAAACCAGGGAACAGAAGACAAGCAACACAGTGTGTGAGACCAGAGAGACAGAGACAGAAAGACAGAGGGAGGAGAGACAGGGGAGCGACTACACAGTGATGACTGAGGGGACAGGGGCCGACCGAGCAACAGACTTACTTGCAGGACAGCTGGTTAATACCATGTATGAAGTAACAGTCTCCTCCGTTAACGCAGTAGGCCTTCTCCGAGTCGTTGCAGCGCCTCGCGTGACTCACACCTGAAGACGGGGTGGTGGTGGTGGTGGTGGTCACTGCAAGGAGGACAGGCGGACAGGGAAAAAAAGATGCTGCAACTTTTTTTTTATATTTACGAGTAAAATAATAACCTTTTCTGTTTTCCTTTGTTTCTGTTTTGAGACTTTAGGGCTCTGCCTATTTCCATAGCCTAAAAATGAATCAATAATTTACAATATTATTTATTTCCCCTTTATTTTTATTATTTTAAATCATTTCATTTTTCACTTAAAGTATATATATATAGTTTATAGAGTATGTTCTTTATGCTATGTTATGATAAGATTATGATATGATTTTGATGATCATGATTTTTCCATTATATATACAGTATATAATGATACAAAATGATAATAATAACACATACATATATATATATATATATATATATATATATATATATATATATATATACTACATGTCTATGATTTATTTATGATGCTTATGTTAAAATACGTTCTTTGTCTGGTTTTATATATATTGATTGAGTTTGAATCATGCAGAACAAAGTACAATTAAGGGTTAAATGAGTCAATAAATAAGAAGTAATCTAAAAAGGGTTGAGATTCATGATCAGGTTCCTCCATCTTTGATATTAAATCTTTGATATTAAACACATGCAATTCTATTCTATTCTGATCCTTTTATTCTGAAAAAAAAACTCTTAGAAAGTGAAGTTGTTGAACAATAACTGAATAATATCTCTCATAGTTTTTGTTAAAAGACAGGGTGATCAAAGTACAAGAGATACCCGTTGGTCTTAGGAAACGAACATAAAGTTTTAGCTTTTTAGAAAGACAGATGAAAGAAACTATTAAAAAAATACATTTAGGAAAGAAAGCTTAAAGAACAAAGCATACTGTATAAGAAGAACATTTGTATTGATGTGCTAAAAAACGTTATTGTAAGTTAATATAGGTTTGGCTACAATCAGCATTAATATAGATAGATAGATAGATAGATAGATAGATAGATAGATAGATAGATAGATAGATAGATAGATAGATTACAATCAGCATTAATATAGATAGATAGATAGATAGATAGATAGATAGATAGATAGATAGATAGATAGATAGATAGATAGATAGATAGATAGATAGATAGATACTGTAGATAGATAGATAGATAGATAGATAGATAGATAGATAGATAGATAGATAGATAGATAGATAGATAGATAGTAGATAGATAGATAGATAGATAGATAGATACTGTAGATAGATAGATAGATAGATAGATAGATAGATAGATAGATAGATAGATAGATAGATAGATAGATAGATAGATAGATAGATAGATAGATAGATAGATAGATAGATAGATAGATAGATAGATAGATAGATAGTAGATAGATATAGATAGATAGATAGATAGATAGATAGATAGATAGATAGATAGATAGATAGATAGATAGATAGATAGATAGATAGATAGATAGATACTGTAGATAGATAGATAGATAGATAGATAATGTAGATAGATAGATAGATAGATGGATAGATAGATAGATAGATAGACAGATCGATAGATAGATAGATAGATAGATAGATAGATAGATAGATAGATAGATAGATAGATAGATAGATAGATAGATAGATAGATAGATAGATAGATAGATAGATAGATAGATAAATAGATAGATAGATAGATAGACAGATAGATAGATAGATAGATAGATAGATAGATAGATAGATAGATAGATAGATAGATAGATAGATAGATAGATAGATAGATAGATAGATAGATAGATAGATAGAAGATAGATAGATAGATAGATAGATAGATAGATAGATAGATAGATAGATAGACAGATCGATAGATAGATAGATAGATAGATAGATAGATAGATAGATAGAATATAGATAGATAGATAGATAGATAGATAGATAGATAAATAGATAGATAGTTAGATAGATAGATAGATAGATAGACAGATAGATAGATAGATAGATAGATAGATAGATAGATAGATAGATAGATAGATAGATAGATAGATAGATAGATAGATAGATAGATAGATAGATAGATAGACAGATCGATAGATAGATAGATAGATAGATAGATAGATAGATAGACAGATAGACAGATAGACAGATCGATAGATAGATAGATAGATAGATAGATAGATAGATAGATAGATAGATAAATAGATAGATAGATAGATAGATAGATAGATAGATAGATAGATAGATAGATAGATAGATAGATAGATAGATAGATAGATAGATAGATAGATAGATAGATAGATAGATAGATAGATAGATAGATAGATAGATAGACAGATAGATAGATAGATAGATAGATAGATAGATAGATAGATAGATAGATAGATAGATAGATAGATAAATAATGTCATTGCTCACAGATCTGCACGCTGATTATACTAGATAGATAGATAGATAGATAGATAGATAGATAGATAGATAGATAGATAGATAGATAGATGACGTTTTCTTGTCCTAGGGAGTTTTCAGCCACACAGGTGTAGTTGCCAGAGTCTTCCACACGGACGCGACTGATCTGCACCTTTGAGTTTTTCCTTCAGTGAAGGTGAACGTGGGGCAGAGACACAGGTGGGAGAGAGAGAGAGAGAGGGGGGAGAGAGAGACAGAGCAGATAAAAAGACAGTGTCAGTTATTGTTGTTTCAAAAAAGCAGCAGACTCATCTCCGACATGAGAAATGTTACTCTAGTTTCCAGCCAAGACCAACAATTACCAACTGATCGTGATGTCCATAGTGAGTGGTCATCAAGACAAAAAACAGAAACAGGCTTCACCTTATCTTCACGGGAACAGATTACAAGAAAGGATGCTGTAGTCCCTTAATATCGGAACTAAATACACAACCAACAGGACAGATTCATAAAAGTAGGTGATATCTAAAAAAACAGCTGCAATATAACAGTGAGTAAGAGGGTGTCATTCAGGAGTGTTTGATAAGTGCAAAAAAGTGTTAAAATGAGCATTTCAGTGGATGAAATGTTGAAATACCAGGTAAGAAATCTGTGTCTATGTGATGTAACCAAACACAAATCAGACAATATTTCTTTGGAAGATGTGTTGATATGATCTGAACAGTGTCAAAGTCTGCACAGCTCACTGTCCACATAAATGGACAGGTTTGGACTTTCCAAGTCTATTTCTTAACACAACACTCAATGTAAAATCTGGATGTATTGTACGGTCGAAAGAGCTGTGGGTCACTGTCCTCATTATCCATACTGACGGCCAGGACAGTCCATACACACACATACCTGGACTCACATAAGGCCAACAGGCAGCAGACTGGTCAGGAATATCAGAATAGCTGTAGTTAATTTGTTAATTTGTTTGTGGTCTTGTGCTTTTTTTTTAGTTTTACACATTTGAAGCCTTTTTATGTGTGTGACATGTAAGTTATGATTCTAATAGTTGATAATGGTTCCGTAATATAGTATATTTTATGTAATGTTTTTGCCTTTGTTTAATTTATTGGACCATAAAGACAGATTTTGGTTAACAAAATGTTTTTCTGAACATCAATGACATTCAAAACGGTGATAACTGAAACAGATACACAACACACCATGTGTTTGTATGCACATGTGTATTGCAAACAGACCTAAGTACTACACAGATAAGAACATCTGCACCACCACCACCAAAGTGAACATAAAATAACCAAAAATATATAAATATATAAATGCGAATGACACAGTTGTCAAAACCCACGCAACTGACATAGACAGAGACGCCATCTTGGAAGTCTGTGATCAATACTGTATGGTGATGTAACATCCCTCTATGAAGTGGTGTCCCATTTCATAGGGGGATGTTTTCACCCCTAGCCCTTACCCCAGGGATAGGGGTAAGGGCTAGGGGTAAGATGGAGAAATGGGATTCAGCCTAAGTCCTTTCTTAAAACAACACTAGGGAACTTTTTGTAACTTAAAATAATATTTCTAAAATTGTGTCCGCGGTTCATCAACTCGTAACAGGGTGAATGGTACGTCTGCATTCACTTTGTGGCTCTCTGTCGGCTACAATGCAGGTTTGCCAGATCAGGTAGTGGATCTGTAGTTCCAACGAGACATAAAGGGACAATTACGCTTCTAACCTGTGGGGGGACCAAAGTGGGAAAGGTTCTCTACTGTTGCTTTTAAAACATTGTAAGAAATGGGAGACAAAAGACATAATCCATATAGGCCTGTAGCATAAAAATGCATGAATTGAAAGCTAAACTGCCTAAGATTAATATTTTAAAAAGTATAAATAGTAGAAAAAAAGATTGAAGAAGTCCCATCGCCTGCTGAAAGAGCTGAACATTTAAAAAAATGAATGGTTTTAATAGCTAAAGCTAAACCGGATGAATAGCTTAAATCAGTAAGAAGAAGTTCAAAAAGTACAAATGGGTTTAATTAAGTTCAATAACACCACTAATGTAAAAAAATGTTTTTAATGCTAAAGCTAAACTAGAGCTAAAAAGTAGAGGACAGAATAGGACAGGACAGGACAGGACAGGACAGGTAGAACTTCCTGTTTTCATTTCTTTGGTGAAAGCCATTGTTTGGGTTGATTTTAAGTTTTATAAAGTAATGAATAACATTGATGAGTTTCAGAATCAGTGGTGTTATAAAAAATGCATTTTGCTCTGTAGTAGGGATGATTTAATATTTAACGGAGTATTGAGGTAGAGATGTGATTGGTTGTCGTGTAAATTTTTGTTCATCCATCCATCTTCATCCGCTTATCCAGAGTCGGGTCGCGGGGGCAGCAGCTCCAGTAGGGGACCCCAAACTTCCCTTTCCCGAGCCACATCAACCAGCTCCGACTGGGGGATCCCGAGGCGTTCCCAGGCCAGGTTGGAGATATAATCTCTCCACCTAGTCCTGGGTCTTCCCCGAGGCCTCCTCCCAGCTGGACGTGCCTGGAACACCTCCCTAGGGAGGCGCCCAGGAGGCATCCTTACCAGATGCCCGAACCACCTCAACTGGCTCCTTTCAACGCGAAGGAGCAGCGGCTCTACTCCGAGCTCCTCTCGGATGACTGAGCTTCTCACCCTATCTCTAAGGGAGACGCCAGCCACCCTCCTGAGGAAACCCATTTCGGCCGCTTGTACCCTGGATCTCGTTCTTTCGGTCATGACCCAGCCTTCATGACCATAGGTGAGGGTAGGAACGAAAATTGCCCGGTAGATCGAGAGCTTTGCCTTCTGGCTCAGCTCCCTTTTCGTCACAACGGTGCGATAAACAGAATGTAATACCGCACCAGCTGCTCCGATTCTCCGACCAATCTCACGCTCCATGGTCCCCTCACTCGTGAACAAGACCCCAAGGTACTTAAACTCCTTCACTTGGGGTAAGGACTCACTCCCTACCTGAAGAAAGCACTCCATCGGTTTCCTGCTGAGAACCATGGCCTCAGATTTAGAGGTGCTGATCCTCATCCCAGCCGCTTCACACTCGGCGGCGAACCGATCCAGTGAGTGCTGAAGGTCACAGGCCGATGACGCCATCAGGACCACATCATCTGCAAAAAGCAGCGATGAGATCCCGAGCCCACCGAACTGCAACCCTTCCCCGCCCCGACTACGCCTCGATATCCTGTCCATAAATATTACAAACAGGATTGGTGACAAAGCGCAGCCCTGGCGGAGGCCAACCCTCACCTGGAACGAGTCCGACTTACTGCCGAGAACCCGACACAGCTCTCGCTTTGGTCATACAGAGATTGGATGGCCCTGAGAAGGGACCCCCTCACCCCATACTCCCGCAGCACCTCCCCAATTTCTCCCGGGGACCCGGTCATACGCCTTCTCCAGATCCACAAAACACATGCAGACTGGTTGGGCATACTCCCAGGCCCCCTCCAAGATCCTTGAGAGTGAAGATCTGATCCGTTGTTCCACGGCCAGGACGGAATCCGCATTGTTCCTCTTCAATCCGAGGTTCGACTATCGGCCGAACCCTCCTTTCCAGTACCTTGGAGTAGACTTTACCAGGGAGGCTGAGAAGTGTGATACCCCTGTAATTGGCACACACCCTCTGGTCCCCCTTTTTAAAGAGGGGAACCACCACCCTGGTCTGCCACTCCTTAGGCACCGTCCCAGACTTCCACACAATGTTGAAGAGGCGTGTCAACCAAGACATCCCCTCCACACCCAGAGCTTTCAGCATTTCTGGACGGATCTCATCAATCCCTGCTTTGCCGCTGTGGAGTTGTTTTACTACCTCAGCGACTTCCACCAGGGAAATTGACGACAATCCCCCATCATCCTCCAGCTCTGCCTCTACCACAGAGGGCGTGCCAGCTGGATTTAGGAGTTCCTCAAAGTGCTCCTTCCACTGCTCTATTACCTCCCCAGTTGAGGTCAACAACGTCCCATCCTTGCTGTAAACAGCTTGGATGATTCCTCGCTTCCCCCTCCTGAGGTGGCGAACGGTTTTCCAGAAGCACCTTGGTGCCGACCGAAAGTCCTTCTCCATGTCTTCTCCGAACTTCTCCCACACCCGCTGCTTTGCCTCTGTCACGGCAGAGGCTGCAGCCCTTCGGGGCCCGTCGGTACCTTGCAACTGCCTCCGGAGTCCTCCGGGATAACATATCTCGGAAGGACTCCTTCTTCAGTCGGACGGCTTCCCTGACCACCGGTGTCCACCAGGGTGTTCGTGGGTTACCGCCCCTTGAGGCACCTAAGACCCTAAGACCACAGCTCGCCGCCGCAGCTTCAGCAATGGAAACTTTGAACATTGTCCACTCAGGTTCAATGCCCCCAGCCTCCACAGGGATGCACGAAAAGCTCCGCCGGAGGTGTGAGTTGAAAGTCCGTCGGACAGGGGCCTCCTCCAGACGTTCCCAATTTACCCGCACTACTCGTTTGGGATTACCAGGTCTGTCCAGAGTCCTCCCCCATCCCCTGACCCAGCTCACCACCAGATGGTGATCAGTTGACAGCTCTGCCCCTCTCTTCACCCGAGTGTCCAAAACATACGGCCTCAGATCAGATGAAACGATTATAAAATCGATCATTGACCTTTGGCCTAGGGTGCTCTGGTACCACGTACACTTATGAGCATCCCTATGTTCGAACATGGTGTTTGTTATGGACAATCCATGACTAGCACAGAAGTCCAACAACAAACAACCACTCTGGTTCAGATCAGGGAGGCCGTTCCTCCCAATCATGCCTCTCCAAGTATCTCCATCATTGCCCACGTGTGCGTTGAAGTCCCCCAGCAGAACTATGGAGTCCCCTACTGGAGCCCCATACAGGACTCCATTCAAGGTCTCCAAGAAGGCCGAATACTCCGAACTCCTGTTTGGTGCATATGCACAAACAACAGTCAGAGTTTTCCCCCATCACCCGCAGGCGTAGGGAGGCGACCCTCTCGTCCACCGGGTAAACTCCAACGCAGCGGCGCTCAGCCGGGGGCTTGTGAGTATCCCCACACCCGCCCGGCGCCTCACACCCTGGGCAACTCCGAGTAGGACAGAGTCCAACCCCTATCCAGGAGTACGGTTCCAGAACCGAGACTGTGCGTAGAAGTAAGCCCCACCAGATCTAACTGGTAGCGCCCACCTCCCGCACAAGTTCCGGCTCCTTCCCCACAGAGAGGTGACGTTCCACGTCCCCAGAGCCAGCCTCTGCCGCCCGGGTCTGGTCCGTCGAGGTCCCTGACCTTCGCCGCCACCCATGTGGCTGCGCACCCGACCCCAGCGGTTCCTCCCACAGGTGGTGGGCCCATGGGATGGAGATAGGGGGGCCACGTAGCTTCTTCGGGCTGTGCCCGACCGGGCTCTGTGGCAAACCCGGCCACCAGGCGCTCGCTGACGAGCCCTCCGTCCAGGCCTGGCTCCAGACGGGGGCCCTGGGCCTCCTCCGGGCAGGGTCACTCCCTCTCTTCCTCGATTTTGCATAGGGCTTTTGAACCATTCTTTGTCTGGCCCCTCACCTGAGACCACTTTGCCATGGGAGACCCTACCAGGAGCACACAGCTCCAGACAACACAGCCCTCAGGTTCATAGGGACACACAAACCTCTCCACCACGATAAGGTGATGGTTCCCGGAGAACACTGTCACATGATGACAACCACACATCAGCATTTTTAGGCATTAAATAAATTATATTTAATATTTAATCCTTGTCTCCTACATAAGTGCATTGCATTTTTTTCAATGACGGTATTGAAACTGATACGTTGCTATTTTTAAGATACCCCCCCAACCCTACTGTTTGACTACACTAGCATTTTGTGGATTTTAACCCTCATCTCTTACATTGTAGCCGTTCTAGGAAGTTATCGCTTCATGGCCAGTAAGGACCAGAGGAATGAAGACCCCGACCAATGACTTTCTCAACGTACATATGGCCATGTGGCTGTCGTATTAAAACCTAAAACCTAGGCTTAAACTTCCTGCATCTTACTGCATCTGGTGAAACAGAAAAGGAAGGCAGTAAAAGTCCAATTTTCTGCTAATAGACAGTTTGGGTGCAGTGTGAAGTGACCCTGGGTCACATAAACAGAGCTGCATGCCAGCAGCCATCACAGTATCACAGCGTTTGTTAAAGAAGCTTTGGGCAACTTCTTGGTGTAAAAATTGTGTGTTGAGTGTAAATATTGAGACAAATATCCAGTCTGAGAGACTCACTTGTTGGTCTTTATTTTTAGGTCTCTGCCTTTCTGAAGCTCATGTCCATCTTTGTACCAGCGGAAAGAAGGGCTGGGATTCCCCGACGCCTCGCACTTCAAGTACAGCTTGTCCCCTTCCACCAGAGACTGGCCACGAGTCAGACGAAGCTTAGGAGCAGAGGCTGGACAGAGAGAGAGAGACAGACAGAAAGAGAGATTGATAAAGAGAGAGAAAGGGACAGTGATACAGAGAGAGAGAGAGAGAGAGAGAGAGAGAGACGACGAGAGGAAGGGAAATAAGACATTCAATTTTATCTATCCATTTAATTATGAGTGTGTGTGTGTGTGCGTGCATGCGTGTGTTTGTGCATGTGTGTGTGTGTGTGTGATAAAAAATCACTTTGTGAGGGTTCAGATGTTCACGAGAGATGCCAAAAAAGGAAGAAAATCAATGACAACACATACACACACACACACACACACAAAAAATCCTGAAAAGCTAAGATAAAGTGAAGGCTTATAGAGATAGAAATTTCTCTCAGAAACTCTGCTGTAGATTTTCACTATGGAGCAATGTGGGTGGGTTTACGTGTGTGTGTGTGTGTGTGTGTGTGTGTGTGTGTGTGTGTGTGTGCGTGCATGTGATTCATCAGTCTCAGGAGAGTTTCACTCTCTCTCTTCTCTCCTTAAAAAACTACAACAGACTGCATCACTCTGACACCAGCGCAGGCAGCACAAGCACACAGAAGCTAAAGCAAAGAGACAGCTCAGCATCATCTAGTACCATTTATATACACACACTCACACACACACACACACACACACACACACACACACACACAGTTTAAGTGATAGCACACGCTTGATCAACTGTGAAGCAATTGCTGTATAGAGACACAGCTCCTCAGCACTGCTGCATCCTTCCATTAACTCCTCCCAGTTCATACTGTATGTGCATGTGGAGCCTCAACAGACACAGATATAGACACTCTAGGTCTATTTCTATGTCTTGTAAATCTAACACATTGTGTACAACATAAAATAATAAACTTTAAATTTATTTTAACCATTTTTACATCTTCAGTAGGAAGAAATGCTGAAATAGTGCTTTGTTTCACAGTAAGAAAACTATACATTAATGGCAGCCTTATCTTTAAAAGTGGAAGTTAATGGGGGGGAGAATAACAAACTCAGAGTGGAGGTAAAAAGAGAGCCTCTATGAAGTACCTTCCAAATACCTTGCACTTATGTAAGTAGGATTTAACAAGGATTTTTAGACACACAACAGAACAAGTAGCACATCTTTAAATCCAGTACTCACATTTGAGAGTGAGATTTAGTCTTGTCACAGACCCGACACACACTCTTGATGTTATAATTCTTCACACCAAAGTAAATCATCATCAACATCACTAGATGCTCTCTCTCTCTCTCTCTCTCTCTCTCTCTCTCTCTCTCTCGGCTTGTAATGAGTTATGCTTAAGAATAGCACTAAGAGTCACTTTCATCATATGTTTTATTGGAACTATTTGCCTGCTATTTTGATATTATCAAGAAAGTAGTTTCTCTTCTTAGTTGAGGCTCCAGTCCATGCCACATACTGTTTTAGGACCAGCTACACTGTTGAATCCTGACCTGACTCAACCAGACTTGGTCTTGGCTTGTGGTGTTGCCTTGTACATGCTGAACTTACAATCAGAAGCATGACTCTAAATGAAGCTAATGTGTCTCCATATCTGCTGGAAGTGTAAATAGCCAACTGTTTGCTAACATGATTGTCATAACGTCCCATAACGTCCCACCACTGGCCGAACAGCCAGAGCTGGGAACGACATGTGGACGACAGCCTGCCTATGGTCCCCCGGTAGCTATAAATGGCGATAAGTGTAAACCGAGCCCTGGGTATCCTGCTCTGCCTTTGAGAAAATGAAAGCTCAGATGGGCCGATCTGGAGTCTTGCCCCTTATGAGGTCATTAGGGGCAAGGTTACCTCCCCTTTCTCTGCTTTGCCAGCCCAGAGAATGTGGCACACCCATGTGAGAGAGACATCATGGCTTTCAAACAAGCAAAGTGGCATTTGGTCAAGGCCACACCCCCAGCCTTCACCTTGCCCCCCCCCCCCCACCCCTCTCTCCGGCTCAAAAGGAGAAAAGGTACGACTGATTTAGTGAGACACAAATTCAATTAATCAATGTTTCTACAGTAAGAGGAGTTCAGTGTGTAAAGGTGTATGTCAGATGGTTGGATTAGCTTCGGACCCCCACCCCCCCGCCTTTGTAGCGTGTAGAATAGCAGGAACTGTGTCTGACCATTGCTGTAACATTCTGAAACTGGCGACTCAACATGCACACCCACTTAACGTTGTGATTGGTCAGCGTGTAGAGGTGAAACCAGAGCAAGGGTTTGAACTTCTGTCTCTAGTGTTCTTTTTTTCATTTCTTAAACAACTATATCTGTCATTTGTTCATGTCAACAACCGAGTGCAACACTATGGAGCGACCGTCTTAACATTTTCACCACTACTGCCATATTTAAACAGTATTGCGTCTCCCCCTTTTCTATGGCCATTCACCACGGTGGGAAGAGCTATACACACTTTTGCCTTCCGATGTGGTTGGACATGACGCCATAACAACTACGTTATGAGAGTAACACAACCCTTATACTCCTGTAATCTGCCACAGCAGGTGAATGCTGCAGGAGACACACATAACAATCCACCTATTTCATGCTTCTTTAAAACATATCTATCATGGCTGAGCCTTTTCTTGGCTCTACTTCAGAAGGACAGCTAGCTGAAGTCATTACAGGAAAAGTGTGTAACTCCCATTTAAAATAAGGATGTGTTACGTTTATTATTTTGGCACAAATGCATAAAGTCACAACTCACTAGTTGTGACTTTATGCATTACATGTCTCTTTACTCTTGTCATGACAAACTGTTTTTTTCCTATGAAAACAAGCAGCCTCCGTGTGGTTGTCATCCAGCATTTTGCTATGGATATTTTGCAGAAGACAATGAGGATATCATGGGAACTGTAATCTAATAACAATGTACCATATGTGGAAAACAAATGAGATTGCATTGTGGGAGGGGCGACTTTAGGCCAAATCCAGCAGTACAGATTTGACATTTAGACTCACAATGACAAAAAACCTCTGAGAATAATAATCTTTGTGTGTATTGCACTTTTCAAAAAGCTAGTTACCCAGTGCTTCCCAGTCAGTAAATACATTAGAAATAATCAACAGAACTAGAAATGCCACCAAACAAAAAGAAGAAAAACTACATAGCTAACACATTGGTATCATTTTACTGTCGCGGCAGCTTTTGCAGGTCTTGGCACCCATTCAGGAACCGGGTAACCAGGTAGCAATGGAGTTTTTCACACTATCGTCATGACTGAGACGGCAAAAAAAGAAACAGAAAGCTAAGAAATCATTGTCGGAGGAAGAGAGGAAGAGGAAACGGCAGACTGACCGAGGGAGGGGTCAGACACAAGGAAACATAGGAGCTGCCAAATATTTAATCTGATGCTGTAGGAGGGGCTCTATAGAGAAACTTGTAGGGAGGGGAAAGCTCTATAGAGAAACCTGTAGGGGGAGCTCTATAGAGAAACCTGTAGGGGGGGAAAGCTCTATAGAGAAACCTGTAGGGGGGGGAAAGAGCTCTATAGAGAAACCTGTGGGGGATCTCTATAGAGAAACCTGTAGGGGGAGCTCTATAGAGAAACTTGTAATGGGGGCTCTATAGAGAAACCTGTAGGGGGGCTCTACAGAGAAACCTGTAGGGGGAGCTCTATAGAGAAACCTGTAGGGGGAGCTCTATAGAGAAACCTGTAGGGGGGGCTCTATAGAGAAACCTGTATGGGGGGGGCTCTATAGAGAAACCTGTAGGGGGGCTCTACAGAGAAACCTGTAGGGGGGTCTCTATAGAGAAACTTGTAAGGGGGGCTCTATAGAGAAACCTGTAGGGGGGGCTCTATAGAGGGGGGCTCTATGGAGAAACCTGTAGGGGGGCTCTATAGAGAAACCTGTAGGGGGGGCTCTATAGAGAAAACTCTTGTAGGGGGCTCTATAGAGAAACCTGTAGGGGAGGCTCTATAGAGAAACCTGTAGGGGGGGCTCTATAGAGAAACTTGTAGGGAGGGGAAAGCTCTATAGAGAAACCTGTAGGGGGGCTCTATAGAGAAAGATGGGGGAAACCTGTAGGGGGGCTCTACAGAGAAACCTGTAGGGGGAGCTCTATAGAGAAACCTGTAGGGGGAGCTCTATAGAGAAACCTGTAGGGGGGCTCTATAGAGAAACCTGTAGGGGGGCTCTATAGAGAAACTTGTAGGGGGGGCTCTACAGAGAAACCTGTAGGGGGGGGGTCTCTATAGAGAAACCTGTAGGGGGGCTCTATAGAGAAACCTGTAGGGGGGCTCTATAGAGAAACCTGTAGGGGGGCTCTATAGAGAAACCTGTAGGGGAGCTCTATAGAGAAACCTGTAGGGGGGCTCTATAGAGAAACCTGTAGGGGGGCTCTATAGAGAAACTTGTAGGGGGGCTCTATAGAGAAACCTGTAGGGGGGTCTCTATAGAGAAACCTGTAGGGGGGCTCTATAGAGAAACCTGTAGGGGGGGGGGGCTCTATAGAGAAACCTGTAGGGGAGCTCTATAGAGAAACCTGTAGGGGGGACTCTATAGAGAAACCTGTAGAGGAGCTTTATGGAGAAACCTTACAGCAAAAATCTAGAAAAGAGCAAAGAACTGGCAAAAAGTGCATAGCGCCCCTTTAAGAGACTTGAAGCACAACGATATTAAAACAAAGACAGAACTGATATTTGTGAATCCTCAGAAACCAGTGAGTGTTTGAATATGAGTGGGAGAAAGGAGTGAGGTGTTAAAATGAAATTTGGGTCTCCACAGATTGGAATATTTCTCTAAAGCTTGGCGAAACACACACGAGTAGGAGGTTAGGACACAGAAGGAAAAGGAGAGGACAGCCAGTTTGTCCATACATCCAGTGTTAAATAACAGCCAATCCTTCTGTCAATCTATTTATCAATCCCTCCAAACTACCTCAAGTGGTCAATTCAATCACATTTGCAGGGGCAGCTTCTCTTTCTCAGTGCTGTTCCCAGTGTGTGGCCAGAGCTCGGCTCGATGCCCACTTTAAAGGAGAAACATCCTCAGATTCCCTTCAAAAGTATATAACATTAGTCTGGGTTCATCTTTCTGCAATAAAGTGTTCCTAGCGGAATTGCATTTCCATAACAAATTCCTTTTGACAAGAAATGCCCAACCTCCTTGTACTTTACAGTCCCCAGGCGCCAGGACCCCCACCTGCATTCACTGCCGTTCAAGTCGATGCTTGTTATTCCACCAGCGTCCTAGAAGCGTGCGTGAAGCGGCTCTCCGCACCGCCAAAGATATGCGCCAAGCGAGCGGCGGGGCATTCAGTCGGCCGGAGTATCCTGTTAGGGTTGTGTATGTTTCACTTTCCTGTTTTATTTTGTAATCTGTGTTTTTTTTAACTTCCTGCCTTGTGTTTTTCCCGTCTTTGAGATTGTTCCCCCCGACCGATGTGTTTCACCTGTTCCTGAGCCCTCGTGTCACCCGTCCCTTGTTTGATCTCATTACCTCTTACTTTGTCTCTGTGTTGTTTCTGTTTTGGATTGTGTGTGTGTGTGTGTGTGTGTTGTCTACCTTTTTTGTCTTGGTGTTCCTGTTACCAATTATTCCGGTAACAGGAACATATATTATAACATATATATTTATATATACGTATGTTAGGAACCTATTCCCATCTGGTCCAGCTTGCTTATTTGTAAATACAAATAATCCTGTAATTTTTTTAATTTTTTTAATTTTTTTGTTGTTATAACTGCTTACACTTTTCTGTTCCCTGTATCTGTCTTTTATTGTCTGTAAAGCGACCTTGAGTGCTTAGAAAGGCGCTGTTAAATAAAATGTTTTATTATTATTATTATTATATATTAAATGTGCCAGTGTTAGCCAGTCGGCACGCTAGTCCTAGTTACCTAGTACTAACTTATATTATGGGGGGAAGAAACCGGAGTACCCGGAGGAAACCCACGCAAACATGGGCAGAACATGCAAACAAACTGGATTTGAACTCAGAACCTTCTTGCTTCTTGCAGACGTGCCACCATGCTGCCCAATATTTTTAGCAGACACTTTTATCCAAAGCAACTTATAATTGCTATACGTCTCTAGAGCAACTAGGGGTTATGTGTCTTGCTCAGTGACACATTGGTTGATGTATCGCAGTGGGAATCAAACCCAGACCTACCACACCAAAGGCATGGGTCATATCCACTGGATTGCCACCACCACCATTTTGCCTGCTGTATTCAGGACCCGTTGTGTTTGTATGGATTTTATGGTATTAAATCCTCAAGCTCACCACTGCCTAGTGTCTCTACATTTGGGTCCCACATTCTCTGATTCCTCTAACATATCCAATCAACTCACCAAAAGACACCCCTCCTATATCGTATACGTCTCCTCTACAACGCAACGGATGCTGAGAGATTCATTTTGGAGGTAGAAAAACATAATTCGACATCACATCTTTTTGTTAAGGACAACAGCAGAAAAGAGAAGGAAATGCTTATTTTACAGTTACTTTAAAGATGAGTCTACTATACTACAATGGATCTTGGGTAAAGCAGGGCAGATAGTCCAGCTGAGCATCCAGTGATTCATAAAAGACTGAAACCCCTGTGGATGCAATTGGAAAGACCTACAACCAACCAGAGAAACAAAACGTGTGACCTAAAACCGAGAGTGATGGACTGGGGGTGGAAAGGGGACTGAGTACTCATCTGAAGAGCTGGAATGAATAGCTGTGGATGTGGGGCAGGGCCCATGGAGAATGCCTTTCTACAGGGCCCACGTCCCCGCCTACCACCAACCAGAGCAAGAAAACATGTGATGTAGTGCTAAGCGACAGACATGTGTAACGGGTGTTGCCAATCCTGCCATCAGAATTTGAAAACAGTACTTCAGCACATCAGCTGCAGCCATCTTGGTTGTTTTTGAAAATGGCGCACCTCTTTACTAAGCTAGATTGTTGCTCGCCGTTCAGTAGTGCCACGATGGTGTGTGCGTGGGAGGGGAACGAGACGTATCTGCCAGAGAAAATATAATATGAGCTCTCAGACTCGTCTGGCTCCCAGGCTACATTATCCAGGCAGCAATTAGGTTTCCTAATGAAAGGTAACTGGCAAAGTTAATTAGTATAAACATTATTTCTATGAGAAAGGGTTGGAGCGGGAGAACCACAGATTTAGAAAGAGAAAACTATTAACATTGTTTTTCTTTGCGATATACTGTATGTCAGTTTAACCCTTGTGTTGTCTTCCCGTCAAAATTGAAAATCAACACTTTTATTGATGCTTTTATCAATGTTTTTAACTTTTTCTTACATTTTTGTCCCTTTTTTCGCATGTTTTGTCGCGTTTTCAACACTACGTAACACTGACTTATTAACTTTAGTTTTACAGTTATTTGGGGAATTTATGGTCAATAAACCTCATTTATAGGAAATTATACCTAACGTTTGAGTTAGAAAAGTAGAAATTATGAATTATTTAGACTAAAATTAAAGGAATGGATGTTGATGGATAATCACAGACTGGAATATGTCAACTTTTACTCAATACTATTTCAAAAACACTTCAATTTTTTTTCAAATGCTTTAAAATTAGAAACCCCAAAATTAATGAAAGTAGAGATTTTTACTTGCTAAAGAGCGTTGTGTGGAATCAATCATGTTATTTTGGGGAATTAAAAAGAACATTAATATAGGACAACATGAGGACAACATGAGGGTTAAATCCAACATGGTGACCTTAGAGAGAAAACCGGTTCATGTTTTAGATTTAGCTAAAATATTCCCTGCTGATGAACTCTATTCTAACCCTAACACTAATGTCATCTCACACTGGAATCACAGCTCCCTTCATTTCTATAAGTGACATTATGACCAACAGGTTAAATGCCAACAGGAAGGAAATGAGCCAGTGACATCATTATCACCTAATCAAATTAAACTATGTTTAAATACCCCGACATGGTATAATGTCATCTATGTTTTTCCATGAAGCTAATTAGAACAAGCAAAATGTTGTTTTTCTGTCCTTCAACAACAAGGTCTTGATGTAACACATGAAATACAGTACATACTTTTTCTTTTAAAACCCAGTTTGATGTGACAATAATTTGTTTCTGATACTAAACCACTTTCTGAAAACAAACTGAATAAGGCGAAAATAATTCTACTAGTATTTAACCCTTGTATGGTATTCGGGTCAAAATGACGCATTTCAAATTTTTACAAGAAGAAAAATGGTACAAGTTAGATTTTTTCTACCTTAAAATCAATGTATTTATAATGTATAATGTATACTTATTTGTATTCCTGACTCAATTCAGAAAATTATTCTGGATATGACCACTTGTGTTTTTTCCATAGTGGATTTTTAACATGATTTATAACCTTATGACAAAAAACCAACCCCACTTCTATTTTTAATTGTGTTCTAGTAGAGACTTGATCTCATTCCCTAAACATATGTTATCTCACTTGTTTGAATAATATGAACAATATTTGTTAATAGATTAGGAAGTAAAATTTTATTTCAGAATTGTTTTTAAAACCCCAAATAAGTCCCGGGTCAGTTTGACCCGAGGGACCCGAGTTCACCTCGCTGGCACATTTTTACTTGTTTGAAGAAAAATAACACTTCTAGACTGTATTTGCAAGATGGATACTACTGCAGCAGCTCCACTTAGCAACCATCCAGATGAGGCTCATCATCGTCTGAGGGGAGACTGTCGGGCTTTTATGCAGGTAAGTGTAGAAATGAGTGGTGAAAGTCAGCCTGAAGCAGCTGCAAGTGGTGAGCCTGGTTACCAATGAGCGCATCTCTCTCTGGGACGCTGTCCTCAGGCAATGTGGACGTTTTTGTCCACCTGGGAATGTTAGCTGAAAACCAGAAGGAAATTACCCTTCATGGATGTGACATCCACATATCATGGGTGTGACAGTGTCGGATTGATTAATTCACTACAAATTCCCACTCCAATTTAAGCTCATTTTTAACATCTGACATAATATTCCAAAGTCACTTTAGGTATTCAAAAATCCTTTGTAGTTTGTCCTTGACTGAAAAAATAACTAATCATTGGAATTGATACCAATGAAAATGAACAATAATGCAGGTTTTCCTGCATGTGTATGTGTATTTATTGTAGATCTTCTAACATTATAGATCTTCTACTCTAATGCCCAAGTGCATTAGTATTAAACTGAACCCCAATATGATTGATCAATACAGACCTTCGCTGATCTTATTTTCAAATTCATAAATTCATTATATGGGTTTATTTTTAATGGTTGGATCCTACAGTTACTCATAGGTTTAAAAGCTGTAAAACATATAAACAACCTCTCTGTTGTTGCTCGATGTTCCAAAACCGAATCCCAAATGCTGAGTAGGAGGAATTTACTGTGAAGGGTTCTCCATTAAGTCTTAAAACCACTCTCTCTATGCCAGACACACATTAGCACCTATAGGACACTACATTAGAATATTGGACAGATGATGTTTTAAGTAATTCTATTGATAGTTCCATCTGATCTCATTGACTAGATCTTCTTTTTCTCTGCATTAATGATCAGAAACACATGTAAAACAGCACAAGGATGCCAGCACAAGTCAGAAAAGGTAACTAAGTGTGCAGAAAAACACAAATCTCATATATTTGAGACTCTCCTACTTTATAAATACATGGAAACGTCACTAATGAAAAGCAGAAGAGTGCAAACGCAAACTGTTGACAGGTAAGGGACTGACATTTCTGATCTTCTACTACACTATGACCCCCCCAGACCTCTCAGGTCATCTGGGACAGGTCTGCTTTCTGTCCCCAGAGTCAGAACTAAACAGGGGGAAGCAGCGTTCAGATTCTATGCTCCTCATATCTGGAACAAACTCCCAGAAAACTGCAGGTCCGCTGCAACTCTCAGTTCTTTTAACCCTCCTGTTGTCTTCGGGTCACATTTGACCCCTTTTCACAAAGTTTCTATATCAGAAATTTGGGTTTCTTTCAAGCAAATTGGCAAAAAAAAAAGAAAGTGACGTGGATGGTTCCTTACAACGTTCCTCACAAGTTAAATAAATAATCAGGTCAATACTTTCATTGAATTTGGGTTGTTTTTTGTCAACTTTATAGCATTTGGAGAAAAGAATAATTGATAAAGAAACTAAAGTAAAAAAAAAGTCAAAAAAGACAAATGTCAATAAAAGTGACTAAAATGTGAGAGAAAAAAAGCAGAACAAAGTGACAAAAATGTCCAAAAAAATGACAAAGCTTTAAAAATTTGGAGAAAAAACACAAAAATTTCAAAAGGCTCAGAAAAAGTCGACATACATTGAAAAAATGATAAAAACATCTGGGGAAAGACACAAAAGGGTCGAAAAAGACAACCTAAACGTTAATAAAAGGTTTTTCATTCGAAATGTTGACTCAGAAAAACAAAAATGTGCAGGTCTGCAGGAAGGCTGAAGACCTCTCTTTTTGATGTTGAATTGCCCTCTTGCTGAAATGTGCAAAGTGAAAGGGTCAGATTTGTGTAATGTGTATTTTCTTTAACAAAATGCTTCATAGTTCCATGTAATATTCAAATGTGTAAATCTACACTTTTTCATAGATTATGTTCTAACTCTTAGAATCTGTAAATATTTTTAATAGTCTAATATGTTGTTCTTTCACATCATTTGAAACTGAAAAAATGTAAAACAATATAGGCCAAATAGGTATATTTTCTGTCCTGTATGCGGTCCTTGGTTGAAATAAGATTGAGAATCTCTGCTTTAAATGACTGTTAAACCTCCATATTGCTACAATGATGGCATTTTATGTTACTATGTGATCTCCACCTTTGAATGGTTGTAAATTCCAAAACATGAAACCCTATTTACCATCCCCTTTATTTCTTACCTGTAAAATTATTAGTGAAAAGACTGGAGAACATCCAAGTCAGCTTATAAATCCTCTGGGTCCTGTTAAAGCCTCTTCACAAAAGATGCCTATTTTTGGCAGCACTGCTTGCTAACAAGCACAGAAAAAAATATTGTGTATGAAACTGAAATAGATGTTATAAATTGACTTAATTTGGAAATGTTGTGTTTGAGGTCAAGTTTGATAAGGAATTATTCATACTACTGCAGACATAAAAAACAAAGCCCTGCACAACAATTTCTGGTGAGAGAGAGAGTGAGAGAGCTAGAGAGAGAGAGACTGTAAAATACATGTGCACCAACACAATTAGAGTAGATTCACACATCCCACACACCACAGGCACCAAGCAAGCTCTAACAAGTCTAATTCTGCAGCTGCAATTTACACACAGACACAGAGATTTTCCACAGCACTGTGAATGTGTATGATTGTATATGTGTGTGTGTGTCTCTATGAGAACATGTGGGATGCACAGATGTGTATATGAGCATCTTATTGCTTGCACTGATGGATACTTGGATTGTCTGTGTGTGTAAATGCGTATTTAATGAATGTGTGTGTGTGTATGTGTGTGTGTGTGTGTGTGCGCACACTGTAAGTTGCTGATCCAAGCCTTCTGTAGCACTGAGTGATGAGAGAATTCCTCAGTGAGAGCACAGAGCAAAGGGTTGGGGCGGTGGGTGTGGTGATAGGGGAGCCACAAATGGACAGCATTGTCTGTCCAATAGTCTGTGACCGGCCTGCTCCACTAGCCAATCACACGTGACCAGAGCTCCCATCAGCCGTCCATCAAGAGGTCCATCTTTCAAGGTCAGCTGATTCTCTCTGTCTCTCTCTCTCTCTCTTCTCTCTGTCTCTCTCTCTCTCTCTCTCTCTCTCTCTCTCTCTATCTCTCTCTCTCTCTCTCTCTCTCTCTCTCTCTCTCTCTCTCTCTCTCTCTCTCTCTCTCGCTAAGCAGGATCCAATAACAGAGAGTGATATGGAAGCCAAACCAATTAGGTGTGTTCACAGACAGGTATGGCACCCTGAGATGGCGTGGTCAACAACATGCCTGTGTGAGTGATATGTGTGTAAGAGTGCCCACGTGTATGATCATGTATAAAAGAGAGTAGGTCCTTCTATCTTATTCTCCGATCAGTGTGATTTCTGCAGCGCACAGCTGTCACCATGGAAACCAGGGAGGGAGCAGGAGATAGAGAGAGAGAGAGAGAGAGAGGATATAAAGCAGAAAGAAAGGTGAAAAAAAGATTGAGAAGAGAGGAAGAACATGCAAGAGGGACGGTGTGAGAGAAAGAGAGGGAGGGAAAGGGATGAAAACAAGAAAGAAAGAGAGAGAGAGAGATGAGCATTGGTTGTTGAATAATACCCGGCACAACAGGCCCTCGTGCAGTATCCCCCAGCTAACCTCTGCACAGCAGCAATACCAACCAAACCCAGGGCAACCCTCCGTGTGTGTGTGTGTGTGTGTGTGTGTGTGTGTGTGTTGCAAACAGAAAATACTTGACAATGTGTGTGTTTGTATCATTGTCTTTGTGTGTGGATGTGGTTGCGTGGTTGCAAGACTGATTGTCAATAAATCCTTCCCTTGCTCCCCTTTCTGTTTTTTTGTAGTCACACAAACAAATACACTGACACACACACACACACACACACACACACTGACTTGACCTTGTCTCTTATCAGTGGTGTTGTGCATTGTTCTATTGGCTGCAATGAGATCTATTTAAGTATAAATACACCCTTCAGATTCAACCGAAATCAGGTTACAAAGACGCACAACTACACACATATGGAGAGGAAAGTGTGTGTGTGTGTGTGTGTGTGTGTGTGTGTGTGTGTGTGTGTGTAGACAAAAAGAACCAGGATGTTGAGATAGATAGACACAGACAGACAGACAGACAGACAGATAGATAGATAGATAGATAGATAGATAGATAGATAGATAGATAGATAGATAGATAGATAGATAGATAGATAGATAGATAGAGAGGATGTGCAGAGTTGGTAATGAATAGTTAATGAACCCCTTGCGGGCAGAACAGTGGGAAAAAGCTATTCTCCACCTCTCCTTTCTCCTTCTCTCTTTTTCTTTCTCAGGGCTGGGAGTCATGTGCAAGTCATTCTGCTCCCCACCTGTTGTTCCTTTATCTTTTTTCTTTCCCTCTCTCTTCCTGTTCACCCCCCAACACTTTCTATTCTTTCTCTCCTCTCTCACCTCTCCCCTCCTCTCATCCCTCCATCCATCTTCCCATCTCTCTCTCTCTTTTTCTTTCCCTCAACTCTGCCTCCTTTCCTGTTTTAATTTATCCTGCTCTCTCGCCTCTCCCTCCTCCATCTCTCATCCTCCACCCCTCAACCCACCATTTCTCACCTCTCATCTCTCCCATCAACCCCCCCAGCGCGTGCGTTCACACACACACACACACGCACACACACACACACAGACACACCATTAACTGCAGGCTTGTAAAGCAGACTAACAGACACAATTCTCCTGATAAGAGGATTGAAGTATTGATCACATCTGTCCTCCATGAGGAGCTAAAGATTCTACAAAAGAAAGATGTCCCACATCCCCTTTGAGACACCAAACAAAGACGCGGTTAGAAGAATATGCCCTACTGCAGCTTTAAAAAAAAAAAAAAAAAAAGGTGAGATGTACAGTAGTTCTTGTGGTGTACACCAGGGTTCTGTGCTTGGTCCCATTTTTCTTTTCATATTCAGTTCAGTTTTATTTATAGTATCAAATCATAACAAGAGTTATCTCGAGACCCTTTACAGATAGAGTAGGTCTAGAGCACACTCTATAATTCACAAAGACCCAACAATTCCAGTAATTCCCCCAAGAGCATTTAGTGCGACAGTGGCGAGGAAAAACTCCTTTTAGGAAGAAACCTGGGACAGACCCGAGCTCTTGGTAGGCGGAGTCTGACGGGCCGGTTGGGGTGTTTATATACGGTGCCATTGTCATAAATCATTTAAAAATACGATTTTGGTTTCCGATGCTATGCAGATGACACACAGCTCTACATCAGTGAATGGATCACATTAAATGTTTTACAGTTAAAGAGGGAAAATAAAAAGTTCTTAACTTAAAAATAACCAGATTATAGCCAAGATCACACCATTTATCTATTTGGGACAACTATGCACCTTTTATAACATGATCAACTGGTTAAAACTGCTGCAACCAGGATCATTAACAAAACCTAACCTAAGTAAGTGCACATATGAGACCTACACTTTACTCCCATTGGCTGCGAGCTAAATAACGTACTAGTATTTCTGTCCTGGGTCATTTGCTGTTTGGCTTCACAGCTAAGAACTACATTTTAGTTCATACACCCCTTGACCCTAGAACAAGCTCTGTGTAAAAATGAGTTGTGATCTTTTTTGAGAAAAATTGACATCCTACTAAATAATTTCAGTAATGTGTGCCAGTCTTTCTACAAAATGGACACAAGCCCTTTTCCTAGCTTCTTTTATCTTGACTTCTGTTTTTTGATTGTTACATCCCCTGTATTGCCAACCAGGGGCATGTTGTCTTGATCTGGCCGATTGTTGTCAATATTCTAGATTTAATTGGACTATGCCATTATTAAGCCATTATTATATTTAAGTTTTTCTTAAAATTTGTGTTTCTGTGGGCACTACCAAGTTGCCTGACACCAAATCAAAGCACGCTGTTTCTCATTTCTAAGCATATTCATATGTAACTAATTGAAACTTAAAACTAAACTGATGGGTTGAGGTTGAAGTATTCCTCTGTGGTGTATGTAAAATTTCATACATCTATTGTTTGAGAAAAAAGCATAAAAGCACAAAGAACAACCATGAATTGCTGAAGACAAAAGTTGACTGCATGAAGCTTACTGGTGTTTCAGGTAAATGCTGTACTGTATGTACTGTAGGCATATTTAAGTTTGACTAGCAGAAATGTCTCCATAACAAATGTAAGTATGACACTAAACTACATGTAAGATTTGGATAAAAGTCACACTAGCCTCTCTGCCTTCAGCACTGCTATGCACTGAAGTCCCACTGGCATTTCAATATCCACTAAAATGAACGTGCTGCACTGACAAAGGTTTATTGAACATTCAATCTGCACTTGGCAACTTTGCATGTTGGCAGCATCAAACAGCAGTGAGAGGAACCCGTTTTTTAACAATTGAAGATGATTTCCCAGAAACCCTTTAATGTAACCTCAGTAAACTGATCACTGCATGCTCCTTTATCAGCGGGCCAGCCTGTGATGCTTCATACCAAAGAGACAAGAGCGACAAAAGGTTTATTATGAGTGAGTCCAACTTTCACTGGACGGGGTGCTCATTTGCTGCTGCTGAAGAGACAGAATCTCCCATTTAAATTGTATTTTGTCAATTCCAGCTGGTTAACAAAAGACCATACTTGAGATTTTTTTTCTTATAGCAAATATAATGCATCTATGGAATATAAAACAAGGGGCATAGCATCTTGCCTCAGTCTTAATCACAGGAAAAATGTGTTACTTGAATGGTTCGCATTGGTCAGCAGGGTTGTTACTGTACCATTGTTAGCTACTATAAAATGAATTCAAATGATTAGCTTTTTATAATAATTTAGGAAACAATATGGGGAACTAGAGAACAGATGATCCACGCTTTGTCTCAGTCTTCCTATTTCAGTCAGCCTATTTTAGACATCTCTGGCTTATTGTACAACATGATTGTAATTACAGATTCAAAAAAATACTGATGATCCATGAATTCAAACTGAACCAGCAGCACACACACACACACATACATATTTAAAGCTGAAATGTATGCACTGGGACCTGGGTGACACATGGTAGATAAATGGACAACACATAATGAAGACAGACAGTTTGACCTCAGTAAATGAGGTTAAAAAAGGTCCCGACATCCAGGATCACTGAGAGGGAGGACGACAACCGTGAAAACAGCAGAATAAATGATTATGATTATTTTTCTGTGATCACCCTATCATATGATACAATTTCATATCCAAACAGTTTACATGTTAACTGTATTAGTAAAACATGATTTGCCTAAAAGAAATGTCTAAAATAAAGGATAGGTTTTGTGATATTCTAGCCTGGAAGTCCAGACCCAAATCCAAAAGATTAAGGGTCTGGCAACGAAAATCTCACTGCACACAATTGGATAACGCTACGATCAGTCATCAATGGCCAGACCACAACCACCAGTGGGTTTTCGCTAAGCCCCATATGCTAAGCTACCAGCGGAGCTAACTGGTAGATTAAACTCTTGCTGTATCCAGTTGGCAAAACAGCACAAACGTCCTTCTTGCAAAGGAACAACTCGAGCGCCGTCTTCTGTTCCTCTTTTAGATAAAAAGCCAAGTCTAACTCATTATACTTTTGCTATATTATTTAATTACATATTATTCAATTTAATTTCAAGTCACTTACTTAACTACATTGCAATATTTTTTTGTACTATGACCACCTCAAATTGTAATTTCCCCATAGGAGATCAATAAAGAGTATAAAAATTAATTTAAAAATTAATTTACTATACCATACTATAGATATACTATACTATACCTTTTATATAAAGCCACTTTACATTCATTCAGTACTTTTTGCACCTGGTCTGTTGTTTGCCTGTTGTTTGTTTGCTTGTTTTTTGGTTTACTTTTTGCTGTAGAAAACTGCTGCTGTAATAAAAGGAATTTCCCTGATGTGGGATGAATAAAGTATTATCTAATCTAGTCTCATCTGATCTGATCTGATCTAATCGAATTCAGTGTAGCGGCCAAAACCGCTTCAAACAACTGGTGTTCATCCTTAGCCATCTTGAAAGGTTTACTAATGACTTTGACATCGCAGCGCTGTCGTCATCTGTTCAGCTCACCTTTGGCCCCGCCTACATCAGATACACCGACCTGATTGGTGCAGCTCGCCTCTGGCCCCGCCTACATTAGATACACTGATGTGATTGGTGCAGCTCGCCTCTGGCCCCGCCTATATCAGATACACCGATGTGATTGGTGCAACTCGCTTCTGGCCCCGCCTATATCAGATAATCAGATGTGATTGGTGCAGCTCGGCTATAAGGGCATAGTTAATGAGCAGCATTACTCGATGCCAGAGTGACTCGCTGAGCAAATTCAAATTGTGCTCTCGTGAGAACTCTGGATATCCACTGTAGTGATATTCTACATCTTTCTTATTATTAACAAATCCAAATAACAAGAATCCTTAAAAAAAGGACAAAATCCAACAATGTATTGATGCTACTAACAGGTAGGCCTACTTGTGATTCCAAACACTGATACATCACATTCTTGTCACAGAGCTTTATTGATGTCCCACAAAAGACTATTCTTTTTTTCACCATGTTGAGTCGATCGCACACCAACTAGTGCACCACACATGTAGTACAGGTTTTTTTTATATTACTAAACAACAGTGGGCACAACTGAAGCTACATGTGCAAAACTCCAACTCCAGTCTGCACTTCACATCAGCTGCAAAACTTATTCCAAGCAACACAACTCTTAACACACGTCTCAGAACAGACAGCACACCAAACACTTTGAACAATCCTCAATGAGACACACACACTGTCACTGAGGACACACTGAGACACACACACTGTCACTGAGGACACACTGAGACACACACACTGAGATAACACTGAGAGTAAAAACATTAGCATCACACGCCAATACAGAAAATACTAACTTTCTCATCTTTACAGTTTGAACAATTTGAGTGACTTTACACTACTCAATAGTTTCTTTAAAGAAAAGATAGAGATTTGTGGTTGGGTTAGCTTAGTTGGTAGAGCAGGCTAACGTATTTAGAGATTTACTCCTTGACACAGCGGCCATGGGTTTGACTCCAACCTATGGCCCTTTGCTGCATGTCATTCCGAGGTTAACAGGTGTGACAGCAGTGTGTTAGCATGTGAACAAAGTGCTGTAAATCCACAGTGTTGTGTATGTTGTGGTTAGAGTCATGGGATAAGTGTGTAGAGATTTGAAAACTGTGAACTAGAGTTTGGTCCACATGAACTGCTGCGGTGCAGACTGGAGCAGGAACAGGCCAGCTTGAAATTCCATAACCTAAAAAATGCTACTAAATATTCCTAACCAGATTTTCACACATATACATCTTCATTAGAAATGAATGGGCTATAGGCAGGCTAGGAAAATTGAAAAGTACAGCCAGACATACTCAGTGGCTCCCAAACAATTTTCACGAGAAGGACCCCTCAACTGACACCACGGAGCCCCATTTAATAAGAAATTTCTCCCAGGGTCCCCCATATGATAACATTTTTGCTTTTAGATGTTTTTTTACAGAAAGTGTATGCCACCCATAACCAAATTAGTCTTTCAGAACTATCTTATAAAAACTGAAGGTTGCAAGTCAGGGGCCCTGTGCGTGAGAAATGGTCTAGATTCAGATGTGAAGTGGGTAAAATCATAACAGGAGGGGGAACTGAAAGAGTCGCTGTCATAGGGGGACAATAACACACTTAGGATGTTAATTGGTGACTGGAGTCACAGGGGCACACAAGAGTAGTGGTGTCTGTCTGATGATGAATCTCCTGAGTGTAGGATGATGTTAGGAATGAGTGGGTCCAGAAGAGGGGGGGTCCTAAAGACTATAAAGGATGGGTTGATTTGGCATTTGTTAAGAATCTTTGAGCAGTGCATGTGATTGCATGTCAACTATTCTTCCTTTCATGAAAGTCTGTTCACTGTGTGAATAAAGCTGCAGTCTCACCCTACATCACCATTCTATGGAAGCCCCTTTAAGGCCCATTGAGGGTCGCCGGACCTCACTTTGGGACCCACTGGACTGGATATATTCCCGCGTGCATGAACACATTGCTGGACTTCATGGAATAAGAAAAATATACACTAAAACCAGCCATATGTTTCAAGGGATAAATTCTCTTGCTAAAGGTTAATAACGGGACTTGTTTTTTTTTTTTTACTACAAAAACACTTAGCAAGAACATTTCACTAAAATATTTAGCAATATAATTTCTTTTGACCAACTGGAAGATTTAGCTCTCTTCTTAGAGATGATGGTAATGCAGCTTGCTGTGCAGCTCCAATTCTACAGTACTTTACCTACCTCGGTGCAGATAGAAATGAGGCAAAATCAATCTTGGAAATTGCGGCAAAATTGTCCAATCACAGGCAACAAACTTCAATATCTCGAAGCAAGCTGACAAAGGAAGCTGAAATATTGTTTCATAAGTTAAAATCAGACAACATTTTGTCAACAGTTTCTCAAATAATGAACAGAATGTTCCCTCAAAAGAAAATACAGATGCACTACTTCTCAAAAGCCAAAAATATGTTGCTCGCACAGAAGCACACAAAGATGCAAAAACAAACACACAGTATCTACCACAAGCCAAAAATAGTTTAGAGATAACATCTAGAGAGGAAGAGGAGGAGATCTGCAAGACAGATGAAGATACTCCACCTGTCACCATCAAAGATCGCCACAACAAAGAGAGATAAAGATAGCCCACGCCTTTCTAGGCCAGATAGACTAATATAGAACCAAAGGGATGTTTTAACCCTTTTATTTGCAGAGCATACATCGACTGTTTCAGTACTACTATTCCTCGTGTTTACATGGAAGTTGATCAGAGTTGTCACATTAGTTGAATGCCTTGCTCAAATGCACCTTGGATGTGAGAGAGAAAGCACTTCTTAACCAGAGTGACAGTTGAAAATGTAATTTTACAACTTGATGAATATCAGGCGTTTGCTGACTGCATGCCAACCCCTTACAGCCAGGCCCAGCAGGACTACTAATGTAGAAGAATGCCAAAGATTAAAATTGGCTTTCCAAGAAAACAGTAAGACACCCCAATTTTATCGAAACAATAGATAACTTGTCATTTTTTAATGTTTTATCTGGAATGCCAACTGACAAATTATTGGCATATACATTTTCTAATTATTCAATTCTGAATTTGATCTGCCGTGAAGCAATCTGAACAGAGAAACAGAGAGAGTATCGGCCAAATTCATCTTGCCTGAAACAGCCACTTTGCTGATGCAGTGAGGAGGGTGTGTGCAGCGGCAGCCGCATTAGTGTGTGGGTGGTGTGTGCAGTGCATCTGCATGTGTGTGTCTGTGTGTGTGTGTGTGTGTAAGTGGGGTTATACAAAGACCTCTCATTCACAAACTGAGCCATGTGGCGCTGGGCTGGTCCCTTTAAGAGGCATGTATCAGAGTTTTTCGACTAAGGTTGACTGCTGAAAAAAGTGAGTGCTGATACATTATTCACAAGCAAGGACACACACACACACTCACATTCTGTCACACACGCTACATATCTGAAGGACGTGTACACGAGCCACAGAAAAGCTAGCACACACATATCGACAAGCCAAGTTAATCAGTGTAATGTCAGTAGTACAGAAATGAGCAAATGCATGGTCTATGCATCCTCACACACACACACACACACACACACACACACACACACACACACACACACACACAGGCAGCAGCAGAGGGGAGAAATCCTCAGCCTTCTGTTATTCAGTGTGCATAATTTATAGCAGCCCCAGATCTTCCTGCTAATGACAGCACACTGGGGCATCTGCAGCACAGCGGCAACAACTAACTGGCATGGCTGTGTGAGAGTGTGTGTGTGTGTGTGTGTGTGTGTGTGTGTGTGTGTGTGTGTGTGTGTGTGTGTGTGTGTGTGTGTGTGTGTGGAGGTATAATTCTCTGTTGAGACAAGGACAGTGAGAGAAAAGAATGAAAGAGAAACAGAAGAGAAATAGACACACAGAGGATGTCTGAAATAGACACAGATAACACAACAAAGAGGGGGGAAAGGATGAGACAGACATGTGAATGACCTCCTGCGATGCACAAACACACACATGCACACGCACATGCACATGCACACACACACACATGCACATGCACACACACACACACATGCTCATGCACACACACACACACACACACACACACACACACACACACACATCTTAGTATTGTCAAGTCACTGATTCCACCAGTGAATCCCTTTGCATGTGCATTCATACCATTATCTGGCTTAATGTGAAAGGCCTTCTAATTAAAGAATTCACAAAGTACTGTTCCCGATACAAACAGCAGTGTGAGCATGAGATTAATGCACCAAGGAGCCTGAAAATGTACAACTCTGATTCTCTTATGGCTCCACAAACACTTATCTGTCATCCCCTGGATAATAGGGACAATTGTTCACTACAGACCTGAAGGTGTTAGCACCAAAGAAAGCACTTAACGAAAGCTTAAATTCACTGGGGCTTGTTTAACGACTTGTACAAGGTGTGGCCTGGATATGTTTCCTGTTGCAAAGATTGTTTTGACATCCTGCACCAGAGTGAAATTCCCTTAATTCTGGGATTTGGAGATCAATGGCACAGCAGTTCTGCCCTCCAGCTGTTGTACACACTAATGTGGGTCTGAGCTGAGAGACAGCAGTGCACCTTAGCCCAGAGAAATTATACTGCTGCTGATAAGGGGCTGGTGGTACACACGCGCAAAGACACTCTGTAATGCATAGGTCAGGCAGCAACATAGTCTGATATGCATGCACGCATCTGCAATTACACTTTGTATTCATATTCAATACCCCTTATATGTAATTATTCTTTGTCATTCATTTGCCTGCACACACTCATCTACATGCACATACTGTCCAATTTAGCAGAGAAATCCTAACTGTCAATTTGGTTGATTATTTGGGAGCTGTGTGTGTTCTGAGATCTATGTCATAGACAGCTTTTAAAGGAATAATACAATATATTAAAGTGTGCATATTTGCTTATTTTATAGGAGTGAGATGAGAACATTGATACTAGGGGTGGGAATCAGCAGACGCCTCTCGATACAATATCATCACAATACTTATTTCACGATACAATATTGTTGCAATTTTAAATGTATTACAATATTCTGCAATATATTGCAATTTATTACCTTTTTTCCAACTTCTAATTTTTCCCAATTTCAAATGATGCCTCAAAAGTAAACTTGGTGAATATCTGTTTTATCTAAAAAGAAACATTTCTCTGTTTCACTTCAATTTTATTGCTGCAAAATGGGACAAACTGACCAACACATACATAATCCATACAAAGATCCATACTTGCCACTGAAAATACCGCGATACTATGCTGTATCGATTTTTCCCCCCACCCCTAATTGATACCACTCTCATGTGTTACAGTAAGTACAGAGCTGAAGTCACAGCGTGGTTAAGCTTGGGATAAAGACTGGAAAGTCGGCCTGTCCAAAGTGAAAAAGAAATACAAGAAAAAGGCCCTGGCTATTATTGGAAGTCTTACAAATGCAATAATGCGGCATCTATTTCTAATCTGAAAGCTAAAGCTCTCTCCCCTCCTCTCTCTCTCTCTGTTTCTCCCCTCCTCTGTGTGGCTGACTGACAGGAGGGCAGGCATAAGCTGAACCACACACTTCAGCTACAGTCAGCTACAGCACGAGGAGGCAGACAGAAATGGGGGGGGGGGGTAAAGAACTGAGGTATGCAGCACTAGATACAGTGACAGGAGCATGTTTAGGCATCAGATAATGCTATTTTAGGATGAAACTGTCAATGTATCTCAAAAGGTATGCCAACAGCAATGATCAGAGAAGACCTACATTAGGTCTGAGACTGCCTGGGGTGTAGGATAGAATTGGTTTTGAAGTTTTGAAGTTGGGGAATGTGAGCCATCCACACACCTCAGTTATTTTTCACCGAGTGAAACAGGGAGAGAGTAGTGAGGGGAAGACGGTGAAGGCCAGTTGAACTCAGCGGAGACAGAGACATGTTGCTCGGACAGAACACAGAATCTCTATCAATAACTCAACTCCTGTAGCCTTGAGTTCTAGATTAGTTTTTACTCCATTCTTTCACATCAGATGTTGCAGCCAGTTCTACAGAGTCTGATCTGCCTCATCAAGATGGATTCTGTGTTTGGGTCAGATGTGTGAGATGGGGGGTGTAGTGGAGCAAGGGGAGATGTTACTGGATTAGCCATGGTACAACATAGTAAGCAGAGGTGTCAAAAGGTATTCACATTCAATACTCAGGTAGAAGTATAGATACTAGGGTTTAAAAGACTTCGGTAGAAGTTGAAGTATCAACTCAAGCATTTTATTCAAGTAAAAGCGCAAAATTATTGGTTTCAAAACTACTTAAAGTATAAAAGTAAAAGTAATCTAGGGGGAAAAATGCTATTAAGGACAAAAGCTTAGGCCGCTAAAAACATTTTTCTAAAGGCCATAATAAAATGTTAATGTTGAAAATTTTGGGATGCACCTTTTTCAGCTGAATTTATGCCCGTTGAAAAGGATTTTATTAAAATGCAAATACATTAAAGCACCCTATATGTGTACTACTGAGAATCAACATGTGTTTCATGGAGCGGAATATATTGTAATGGTGCAAAAAGTCATAGGCATGTTATCAATAGCCTCTATGGGAATGTAAATGTACATCCAAGCTCAGCTGCAAGAATCTGGGAGGGCAACGGAGTCACTCTATCCGGATCCCATTTATCTGGATAGGAGTTTTATTTTTTTATTTTTTTTGAACAAACACAAGACGGAATGAAAACAAGCTGAACTGAAATAGGAGTAATGAGGCTATTTTTTAAAATGTAAGGAGTAGAAGTACAAAATCTGCTGTAAATTACTCCAGTAAAGTATAGTATAGAAAGTATAGATACCCAAGATTTCAACTTTAGTAAGGTAACAAAGTATTTGTACTATGTTCCTTGACACTTCTGACAGGAAGACAGTAATAACAGTAAGAGAGACACCTGATTTCTCTTGCCTTTAAATCAATACCGCAAATTCAAAATATACAGTAAATCCCTGTAAATGAAATGTTAATACCCATAATGCAATGTTTATTTCAGTAATGAACCAGAAAAGAAAATGATGGTATTTTACTGGGCATTTTGTGGTAAGTAACTGTAGAAATTACAGCTAAGTCTAACAGTGTAGGCTCTGTTTTTTCCAATGTGACATTATTTCTCGTGCAGCGGGGGGTCTGTGCTTCAAACTTTGCACGGCACTTTGGCACTCTGTTACTTACAATTTAAGGTTTTGATATATATACAGTATATAATATGTATATATATATATATATACTGTATATATATTTAGACTTAGACTTAGACTTCTCTTTATTAATCCTTTTGGGATGACTCTTGCAAGGAAATTGAAATTTCCAGTTAATCAGTTTTAGCAAGAAAAGAAATAAATGACAGTATATACATATATACTGTATAGTACAGGCCAAAGGTTTGGACGCACCTTCTCATTCAATACGTTTTCTTTATTTTCGTGTCTGTTTACTCTGTAGATTATCACTGAAGGCATCAAAACTATGAATGAACATGTGGAATTATGTACTTAACAAAAAAGTGTGAAATAACTGAAAACGTGTTATATTCTAGTTTCTTCAAAGTACCCCCCTTATTTTTGATAGTGCTGCAAACCCTTGGTGTTCTCTCAATGAGCTTCATGATGTAGTCACCTGAAATGGTTTCCCTCCACATGTGGGCCTTGTCAGGGTTCATTAGTGGAGTTTCTTCCTTATTAATGGAGTTGGGACCATTAGTTGTGTTGTGCAGAAGTCAGGTTGATACACAGCCGACAGCCTATTGGACGACTGCGAGAATTCATATTATGGCAAGAACCAATCAGCTAAGTGAAGAGAAACGAGTGGCCATCCTTACTTTAAGAAATGAAGGTCAGTCAGTCCGGAAAATTGCGAAAACTTTGAATGTGTCCCCAAGTGCAGTCGCAAAAACCATCAAGTGCTACAACAAAACTTGCTCACATGAGGACCGCCCCAGGAAAAGAAGACCAAGAGTCACCTCTGCTGCTGAGGATAAGTGTTTCTGAGTCACTAGCCTCAGAAGTCACAAGTTAACAGCAGCTCAGATTAGAGACCAGATGAATACCACACAGAGTTGTAGCAGCAGACACATCTCTAGAACAACTGTTCAGAGGAGACTGCGCGATTTAGGCCATCATGGTCAAATAGCAGCTAGGAAACCACGGCTAAGGAGAGGCAACAAGCAGAAGAGATTTGTTTGGGCCAAGAAGCACAAGGAATGGACATTAGACCAGTGGAAATCTGCTTTGGTCTGATGAGTCCAAGTTTGAGATCTTTGGTTCCAACTGCCGTGTCTTTGTGCAACAAAGAAAAGGTGACGGATGGATTCTACATTTCTGGTTCCCACCATGAAGCATGAAGGAGGAGGTGTGATGGGGTGGGGGTGCTTTGCTGGTGACACTGTTGGGGATTTATTCCAAATTGAAGGCATACTGAACCAGCATGGCTACCACAGCATCCTGCAGTGACATGACATCTCATCCGGTTTGCGTTTAGTTGGACCATCATTTATTTTTCTACCGGACAATGACCCCAAACACACCTCCAGGCTGTGTAAGGGCTGTTTGATCAAGAAGGAGAGTGATGGAGTGCTGCACCTCCACAGTCACCGGACCTGAACCCAATCGAGATGGTTTGGGGAGAGCTGGACCGCAGAGTGAAGGCAAAAAGGCCAACAAGTGCTGAGCATTCTGGGAACTCCTTCAAGACTGTTGGGAAACCATTTCAGGGGACTACCTCTAGAAACTCATCAAGAGAATGCCAAGAGTGTGCAAAGCAGTAATCAGAGCAAAGGGGGGCTACTTTGAAGAAACTAGAATATAAGACATGTTTTCAGTTATTACACACTTTTTTGTTAAGTACATAATTCCACATGTGTTCATTCATAGTTTTGATACCTTCAGTGAATGAGCATTGAATGAGAAGGTGTGTTCAAACTTTTGGCCTGTACTGTATATATACAGTATATACTGTATACATACACTGTATATATATACAGTGCTTAGCATAAGTGAATACACCCATGCTAAAGTTGACAAAAAAGAGGAATAAAAATACTTCTTTTGGAAATTCATCTTTAAGCCTTAATTAAAAAATGAGGATAATCCAACATTTAAGGACATCAATTTTCTTTTTGAATGAAGAATGTAGCGTAAAAAAAAAAGTTCTTCCTTAAAATACACACATCATCACATACCCTTCAACATACCTAGAGATTTGCATTTCCATAAGATCATCTCTCAATGCAAATCAAACCAGCTATTAGGCTGACTGAAATAACACCATGCCAATCTCTAGGTATGGTGGAGGGGACCAAGGGAACTTTATCAGGATGTATAGTATCCTGATCCATGTAATAACTGGCCTTTAATAATAAAAATCTGCCTGCCTCTATGGGAATTTAACATAGGGGGTGTGTATACTTATGGCCCCTGTATTTTAAGGAGGTACATTTATTTATTCACAATACATTATTCATTCATGTTTAAATGAAGGCATGATATCAATTTCCAAAAGATATGTTGTATTCTTCTTTTTAGTCAACTTTAGCATGGGTGTGTAAATGAGATTGGCATTTCCATAAGATCATCTCTCAATGCAAATCAAACCAGCTAATGCCAATCTCTAGGTAAGCTATGCACTGTAGTGCATAGCCTACATTGAAAGAAGTATTCAGTATTTGTTGAAAGAAGTATTCAGATCTTTTACTAAAATAGAAGTAGTGACACCTACGGAACAGGATTACAGCCACATGGGAAAATTCATTTAAATTCTGACTTTTTCTCCCAATTCTGACTTTAAACTGAGAACTCAAATACATGTTTCACATGTGGCCCTAATGCTCTTCCATACTCACCATACAGCAAAGATACTCAAGTCTTGCATTTAAAATGTCACTTATGGAAATGTACAAAAGTGCTAGCTACAAAATATACTTAAAGGGGCTGTACTTGACATTCAGAACATGAATATAGCAGCAAACAAATATTTGCTATGTAAATACAGTATATAGTGCAGTAAAGGCATCCCACTCCCTCTGTCTGTGTTGTAATCCTAGTTTTTCTGTTCTTTGTTTTTCCAGTATTTCAAGAAGCTACTTGTTATACTACCAGGTATCGTAATACATCATGATGCATTAGTTGATTTAACCCTCGTGTTGTCTTCCCGTCAAAATTGAAAATCAACCCTTTTGTTGAGGCCTTTAATCAACATTTTTAACTTTTTCTGACGTTTTTGTCCCTTTTTTCAACACTTTTCATGCTTTTTTTCAATGTTTCTCACTTTGTTGATGTTTTCAACACTACGTAACACTAACTTATTAACTTTTGTTTTACAGGTATTTTTGGAATGTATGCTCAATAAACCTCATTTATAGGAAATTATATCTAATGTTTGAGTTAGAAAAGCAGAAATTAGGAATTATTTAGACTAAAATTAAAGGAATGGATGTTGATGGATAATCACAGACTGGAATATGTCAATACTATTTCAAAAACACTTCAATTTGTTTTTCAAATGCTATAAAATTGAATAAGACACCCCAAAATGAATGAAAGTAGAGGTTTGTACTTGCCAGAGAGCATGTTATTTTGGGTAGTTAAAAAGAACATTGATATATGAAAACAGTCAATCATCAATTTGACCCGAGGACAACATGAGGGTTAATAATCTAAATCTGCAAAGTAACTAATGCTGTCAAATAAATGTAGTGGAGTAAAAAGTACAATGTTGGCTTTCATAACGTAGTGGAGTAGAAGTACAGTATAAAGTTACATAAAATGGAAATACTCAAGTAAAGTACCTCAGATTTGTAAGTGTACTTAGTCACATGCCCCCAGTGTGCCAGAGTAGAGTGTGTACCGTCATGGCCTCCCAGTACATAACAGCTGCAGAGTTCTTGTTCATTATGCACAAGTAGAGCTGCATCCTCTGTCACTCTGTGTTATGCTGAGTTATCAAAGTGGGTCAGAGGGGACAGGTGTCCCTCCACCCAGCGGATACACACCATTCAAACATTACAATTACAGATAACAATTTCAACAGAGCTGTAAAAATATGTCTGGAACAATCGAATTCCCAGCAAGCCTCACACAGTACAACACAAATAATGTTTTACAGTTTGACACTGAAGAAAAAGTAACAGTGCAATGACAGAATTAGATAGGGGCGTGTACAAAAGTGGGCATTCCAACATTTTGGCTGTGATTGGCTGGCTGTGTTCAGACTAGCTTTGGGATTGGTTCCACTCAGGGTGTGTGTCTGCTGACACGCCCCTTATCCCAAATCCATCTTTGAGCTGCAGTTCCTTCTGTCTGAAATGAAATTTAACAGAATCATCATCTCCACGTCTCCACGAGGGCCATAATTTAGATGTATAATAATAATAATAATAATAATAATAATAGAAATAATAATATCAATAATAATAATAGGTTTATGTGTTGCAGAAGGGGATTATTTAGTTTTATAATAATAATAATAATAACAATAATAATAATAACAATAATAATAGTAATAAATAATATTAATAATAATAGGTTTATGTGTTCAAGATGTCCTGAGCCACATGAAATTAAATTTGTACTGCAAAGAGAGGTATAATGTTAAATTATTATTAATACTATTATATTATTAATATTATTGTTAAACTACATCCCAACTCAACTTCACCATAGCAGAACTGTCTGAAGAAATGGGGTACAAACTAATTCTATAAAGCATTCAGTGCTACTAGATGCAAATAATATTAAACAGTGATAAACTGGGGTTGAAGTTTTCCTTTAACTTCGTGACTAACTCCGGGCTTGGATTTTGGATTTTGGATTTTGGATTTTGGATTTCTGCGATTAGATTTGGCGGATGAACATATCCAACCTTAGGTAAGAAACAGACGGGACCATAGTAAGAAACATTTGTGTTCTTGTGATACTTTGGACATTCAGAGGCTACTGGTTGCCACAGTGCATGTGTAGTGTCACCACACACGCTGCAGTGTCAAATTAGGTTGTGTTTGTCCCTGTATCTGTGGCTGTGTGTGTGTGTATGTGTGTGTGTGTGTGTGTGTGTGTGTGTGTGTGTGTGTGTGTGTGTGTGTGTGCATGGGGTGAATCAGCTCATAAGCGGGTATCTCCTCTCCTGAGCTTATCCCTGCTTGTGTTTTAGACAGAAGCTTTATTGCAACAGCACTGTCATAAATAAATGACTTGATAATTTTAGCACAGAGGTAAAAATAGAACATCACGTTGTTTGCTCAAGTGCTGGATGAACCCTTTGTTAAGACATCTGCGTTACGTCCTATTAGGATTTAACACTTTGTAGACACACTGTTGGTTTGCATGGAAACTATGTTGATTCTGGATTGGAAGAACTTAAAGATGGGAAATGAGTTTTCATACAGTATAAACACATTGTTTTAAAGCTTTTGGCCCCACATTCACATAACAAAGATGATGAACCCCTAAACGTGTACAGTGTTAATGTGGAAGTGGGACACTTCCACAGTTAAGATCTTACGCCCTTAGAGTAGCAGGGGAAATGACTTCCTGTCTGTGTACTTTTACCACGTTGGCCACAGAACAAGCAGATGCTTTAACACAGTGGTATATGGTAGGTGGTGATGGTGCAGGGATATGGCACATGCCTTTGATGTTCGATTCCCACTGCGAAACATCAACCAATGTGTCCCTGAACCTTAACCCCTAGTTGCTCCAGAGGCATGCAACCTCTGACATGTATAGCAATTGTAAGTCGCTTTGGGTAAAAGCGTCAGCTAAATGACATATCATGTAAAAGCAGAACATTTAAATACTGATTTTTTAGTTAACATAGTTAAAAGTAAGGGACATTTGTAACTAGCAGATTTGATAAAATTCACACTGTCTATGAGCTCATTTTAAGTGTTACATGAGCCGAGGAGCTGACCCTGATTCTGGACCTTTTTCTTCTACTTTTGTTAAGAAAATGGGTCAAATTCAAGTTGTTTCTCCCTGTCGGAGAGAAATAAAAGGAGAAAAGGTGCACAACAGCCCAAGGTCTTTTTTCTTCTTATGTCTCAGATTGTTCATGTATAAAAGCCATGCTGATGACAATAAGTTCAACAGAGTTTCTCGCAGGCCTGGCTAGCTGCTTCGCATTAGTTACTTTGCACAGAAATCAGTCATTTAAAAACCAAAACGTGCAAGGAAAGAAGGAAGAAGCACAATTTCAGATGTCCATGGTGGAAACTTGCAACAAGTTGAGAGATTTGAACAGTTACCACCGCCCACAGACTGTCACTGCAGTCTGATATAAAACGGCAATGCATGTGACATTTACGGTAATACTGACTGTCAGCAACTATACAAAGTTTGGAAAGGAGGTTACCTCAAGACAAGGATGGTGTCCCTGATTCCTACCACACTATCACGTGTAACTATATCACTCTCTGACACACACACACACACACACACACACACACACACACACACAGAGGAGCTGTTACACAGGAGCTGTTACCACTGGTTTTTCCTATGTGTTCCACCTTAAGACTTAAATGTAATTATGTGATTATGCAGACCTTGCTGGAATCCAGGCTACAATGAAGTTCCAGTATCCAGTGATCATCAGTGCTAACACACACATACACACACACACAAACACACACACACGCGCGCGCGCGCTCGCATTCCCTGCCATGCTTCTCATTTAATTATGGGTGACCAGGTTATGGAGATATTAAAGTGTCAGTCGGCGTGCACATGTGTATGCACGCTGACACACTGTATAGACTACACACGTGCACGCGCCGCCAGAGAGCGGTGGCTGTCTCCTTACATCGCCATGGCAGCTCCAGTGGCCCTTGATAGTGCGGTGTGAGTGTACGGCAGGCAGAACGGGGGAAAGCCTTAAACTTACCGCAGTCCTCGCACAACACCTTCTCCACATCCTTCTTCAGCTCCGGCTCGCTGGCGTCCACAGGGGCGTACGATGCCTTGAATACCAGGGGCTCAGCAGTGGGGTCCATGAAAAAGATATATCTGTGGTCCTTCTCCACTGTGGTGCACGGGGCCTCGGAACCGAAGTCCCCGACGGTCACGAGCTGCTCCCTCTCGAGGCCGCCGCTGTTGACGGGCCACACGTCCAGCACTTTGACATTCACACTGTAGGGCTCCCGGGAGGAGACGTTCTCCGGGGAGGAGCGCACCTCGCCCTCGATGACCACGGCGGATCGGTACGCCTGGTCCTGGAGGGAGTTGAGACTCGGGGCGTAACAGGCGAAGGAGACCCCGATGACCAGCATGGAGAAATGCACTGGATCAAGCCTCATGCCGTCAGCCTGTGCTGTGCTGCAGTGCTGCTGGGCGGCGGAGCGAGCTGGAAGAGAGAGACGGCGGTGAACGGGCTCCGGCAGAGCAGGCAGGGCAGAGCGGCAGACCTTGTGGAAGTGTCCATGCCATCTGTGTCTGCCGCTGCTTTCCCCATACGGCTGCTGGCCTTGGGTGGGGGGACACACCAGCCTAAACGGCCCGCTTCTGCATACTTAAAAATGTGATTGCTGCATTCTCCTTCACCAACCACCCTCCCCCTCGTATCTCCCCTTTTCCTGAAAGGCAAAACAAGACTCGTAAATTAGCCTCTTCTCGAATCCAGGGCTGAAACCTCTCTCTCTCTCTCTCTCTCTCTCTCTCTCTCTCTCTCTCTCTCTCCTCCAGCTAATAGGCTAGCATCGCATGGGTGGGCGCATTGCCTCTTTGGAATGAAAAAAGCGGCTTGCGCGTACAGGGGAATCACAAGAAATGATACACACTCCACGCACACGCACACGCAAGGTCGGGTCCTTTAACCACTTCTTTCGATCGTCAAAAGAGTCCCACTTCCGCAAATCCGTTAGTCGGCGAGCAAAAAAATAAAAAAAGAGAACAGAAAACCGGGAAGGAACTGACGGACAGGATGCGATAGCAGCGGTTATCCGGTGAGGCGATGCAACAGTAGCGCGCACCCTCCAGCCGCGTCCCCTGCGCCCCTTATCAAACGGGAGCGGCTTACGTGAGCAAACATCACCTGCCCGGTCACTGGCGTCGGGCTCGCAACGTCCTGCGCATACACCCTAATGACCCGGGCACGCACCGGCACACCGCCTTCGACCCATGCCGGTCGGCTGGGTTGAACCTCTGCGGCTGGGTGCAAGAGAAATCACGCACGCAGTGCACAGAGACACAGAGAGGGTGTCTGTAGCCGAGCCCCGCACGGCGCCCACTGTGGATCTCAAGTGCAAGAGGTGCAAGAGAGGCTATAGGCGACTACTACACACACTGCGGATAGTTGTTGCGATGACTAACGCTGCGAAATTCTCTCAATGGATTCACCGGCATGGCGAGGCGAGCTGGGAGTTTCCAGACTTCAGCTTTAAATGTCCTCAGACATATATACGCACGCTGCAAGAGAGCACACCCAATAGCTGACATTTACCACACTGTTATGCATTGCAGTTCACTTAATATTGCCTTGGAATACTGTACAGTTTAACGACTCTAGGGCAACAAGTGGGGGCGTCGGTTCCTACCCCAAACTGCAGGGATTATGCTAGAAAGACAAATATTTTGCCAATCCTGCTCAGCTACAGCTAACAAAAAAACACTTTTCTCATTGAATACTTCACCACCAATGAAAAGAGAGCTTTACACAATAGGCTTCTAGTCGTTTTTTATGGTTACCACGAGTATCCCCCTCCTCCCAAACCCTGTCTCTATCTCTGTGTCCATCAATCAAGCAAGCCATTCATAAGATTCCCCTTTCCCTCCCTGTGAGAGCTGTGCGCCCTTCGCTAGAGGTCAGAAAGCCTTTCATTGTCCAGGCGGAGAAAGGAATCAAATATAATGTCATATAGGGGACATGCGGACAGGGCTGTCTTACTATGGATGACTGAGATGATAAAGAAACTGTATAAGAGGCCATTTCATCAGAGCATGCACCTATATGATGGCCTCGTCCACCTGTTTCATCATCATGGACCAGTCTCTGGCCATGGTGCTGAAAGGCTTGACAGGTTTAGTGCTCTGTCCCAACAGGCTCACACACACACACACACACACACACACACACACACACACACACACACACACACTGAAGGCCACCCCCGCATTACTTGCTCCCCAGGTCATGGATCCGTGTTAACTGTAACATATTATCCTAAGATCCAGAGAGACAAAGTTTCAGGCTGGTGTGCTGTCCATGGTGCTGAATGCTATCACGTGGCAGCTTTATCTTTATTTTAATATGACGATATTTTTGTCCCAATACCTCAATGTCAATATTGTGGAAATATTGTACGGTTGACATTTGGCGCTTTAACAAAATATTCACGCAAAGAGATTTGTGATAGATAATGGTTAACGTGGCTTGGGAAAGGGACGTTTGGGGTCCCCTGCTGGAGCTGCTAACCCCGACCCCCTGCGACCCAATACCGATAAGCGGATGAAGATGGATGGATGGATAATTATCAATAATGTGTATTTAATGACTAAAATGCTAAGCTAGAAACATTCAGGTAAGGACATAAATTTCCTGTAACCCAGCATTTAAAAACAGATTAATAATAATAATAATAATAATAATAATAATACATTTTATTTGTAATGTAAGACAAACCTGAAAAAGTGCTACAGGTAAGATCATAAAAGCAAGGTAAAATCATCAGTTTAAAATATATATAAATAGTGCAACAACATTATTGTGCAAGGATAAAACTCATAAGTTCTCCTATAATGAAATGTTTTTAGTCCTTTTTTAAAGGTCTCAATGGTCTGTGGTAAAAAAGACAACACCTTATGCCAGATTACCATGTTACAATATCCAAAATCTAAGACGATATCTAGTCTCCTATCATGATATTGATGTAATATTGATATATTGCCCAGCCCTAATTCATCCTCTTCAGAGTTTGTGATCTGTCCAGTGACCCACCCCCACCTCTTTCCCTCTCCACCCACTGCCCACCCATTCACCGATCCGTTGCATTCATTATAGATGCCATTCAGAGAGTGACACACACAATTTAAGAATTTCCAAATTAGCCTTGAAGGCAAATCCTTTCTTGACAAAGTGAAGGGGAGTAAAAACCAATTCCTGCTGACTGACCCGGAGAGGACTGCCACCAATTGCCTCCACTATTCCCCAGTTACTCATGCTGAACCGGTGGGAATTATCAGGGGGGCTGTTGTTGTGCTAAATGTCGGTCACATCAGAAGGATGTTGATGAGGTCTCTTGGATTGGCCTCTTGTGACGATGTCCCAACTGCTCTACTGTCCCTATCTGGGATCACTGTCTCCTCCATGTTGATTCTGTATTGGCGGTCAGCCTGCCGACATAATACCCCCCCCCCGGTTGGCTGCCGCTCACATTGCAATGTAACAACAAGTTGAACTGTTCAGAGGTTGTTGGGCCCATCCAGTTCATCTCCACATACTGTTGTGCATCCATCCATCTTCATCCACTTATCCGGTATTGGGTTGCGGGGGCAGCAGCTCCAGTAGGGGACCCCAAACTTCCCTTTCCCGAGCCACATCAACCAGCTCCGACTGGGGGGTCCCGAGGCGATCCTATGGACATACTGTTGTGTCAGTGTAATATAATGTAAATTGGAAATAGTCTATATATGTAATCATTTGGGTTTTGGTTTCCCTATAAAGAATTTCTTGTAAAACTCATTTTGTAGATCTGTTGTAGATGGTAAGCGCTCTATAGTTCTTCAAATAACTTTGGACAGACCTGCCCCCTCTGCTACAAGAAATCCTAAAGGAAACACTGGGGGTGCTAAAATATACTTGCCTTAGTGACACAGCGACCCTATTTGTTACAATTATGCAGCATATGTTCCAGATTTCCTCTTTGCAGTCCTCTTTTCATAATGTTCAACAATCACGAGCAAACTCAAATCCAACCTGTTTTTATGTCCACCATCCACTGTCCATGGTTCTGAAGACACCAGTGTCTATCCACTCAAACCACAATGGAAATGACTGGGCCTTATGCTAAGAATAATGATATTATAGAACATATTAGGTTAACACCCCTTCTTGTACAAGCTCATTGTCATATCAAACTTATATTTTTGGTTAAATCAATGTTAGGATATTTAATTATAGGCATATGTTTTCATCTTTTGAGGTATAAAATGATTCAGCTTTGCTTTTTGTGACTTTTATTATTATTTTACCTACAGTGAGATTCATATTTTCATTCCGGACATCTCCTAAAAAAAGGCTTATCCACAAAAAAATGTAAGTTCACAATTATATATGGTGTTATGCTCCTTTTTCAGTTTTTTTTTTTCTATTGACTTGAATAATATTCCAGAACCTTTTAATCCTATTAAGCCGTTATCCAACATCAAGTCACCCACATTAATTTTCTACCTGATGTGTGCTGGCCCTTTGGGCCCATAAAGGCTGACAGCTAGGAGCTCCACCTGGGATATTTTGCAGTGACTGTTCTCATACCTTATATGACCTTTAATAGCTGGTTCAGTCAAAATCACATAAAAAAATAAGCAAGTGCTAAAACAAAACGAAATATTAACTGAAATGGGGAAATAATCTCATAATATACTTATTATATTAAACTTATTATATCAACTCATAATCAGAGGAATAATAAATTGTATAATTAAACCACACAGTAAAATTTTAAAAGCTCAATTCATACCTTGTTTGTACATTCAATGCATGGTAATTTCAATGCCACTGACACACAGTGGCAGGCAAGCCAGTCCAATCATAGGGTAATGATTCATGATTCAAAGTGTATCAGCCCCCCCCCAGACTCCCACACAGCTATCATCTACTGTTCATTCAGAAATGTCTCTGGTCTCTGTTACCCCACACTCTCTGTCTCTGTCTCGGTCTCCTTCCTCAGGGACTGTCCGGGTTCGCTGTCCGTGGTGCTGAAACACCCAAACCAATAATCATCGGGTGTGACTTTTGTCCCCCCTGCCCTTTTATCACTTTTTAGACAGGATGCAGACAGGTGTAATATCTATCTATCTATCTATCTATCTATCTATCTATCTATCTATCTATATGTCAGGACTGCAGTGTTTTAGACTCACATGGGTGGGGGTTAACTTTCAGTTGCAATACATTGAAGGCTGAAGTGAAGAGTCTGTGAAACGTTGTAAAAACAGCGCGTGTGTCTTGAACGCAGCCTGCTCGGAGAACTACAGTAACACTAAACTACAGTTGCTTTTTTTTCTAACCCTCTTCTCCTCTCTCGTCTCGCGATAGAGCGGCGGAGTGCTTTGACGGGCAGTCGAGGTTGCAGCAGGCAGAGGGAGACGGTGGAAGGTAAAGCAGGGAGGCAGCATCATGGCGGACAGAGACAGTGGCAGTGACCACGGAGGGCCCACCGCAGGCCCCGGCTCGCTGCCCCCGGGTGCGATGGGTGCCATGTCCCGGCTGCAGCACGACACCGAGGAGCTCGCTTCGAAGCGCGTCGACATCCAGAACAAGCGCTTCTACCTTGACGTGAAGCAGAATGTTAAAGGCCGCTTCCTAAAGATAGCCGAGGTCGGGGCTGGGGGGAACAAGAGCCGCCTCACTCTCTCCATGTCGGTTGCTGTGGAGTTCCGCGATTATCTCGGAGACTTTATCGAACATTACGCCCAGCTGGGCCCGTCCAACCCGGACATAGTGCAGGATGAGCCCCGGCGGGCGCTCAAGAGCGAATTCCTTGTGCGGGAGAATCGGAAATATTACATGGATCTGAAAGAGAACCAGAGGGGGCGGTTCCTACGGATCCGACAGACCGTTAATCGGGGGCCCGGATTGGGAAGCGCGCAAGGCCAGACCATCGCTCTGCCGGCGCAGGGTCTCATCGAGTTCCGCGACGCTTTGGCCAAACTCATCGACGACTACGGGGTGGACGAGGAGCCGGCGGAGCTCCCGGAGGGCACCTCGCTCACGGTCGACAACAAGCGCTTCTTCTTTGACGTGGGCTCCAACAAGTACGGGGTCTTCATGCGGGTCAGCGAGGTGAAGCCCACGTACCGGAACTCCATCACGGTTCCGTGTAAAGTGTGGTCCAAATTTGGCAACACCTTCTGTAAATACGCGGAGGAGATGAGGAAGATCCAGGAGAGGAGTCGAGAGAAACGGGCCTCCGAACTGCTACCTGAGGGCCCGCACGGCGGCGACGACGGCGACGATGACTGACGCGGATATCAGGAGAGCAGAAATAAAACAACAAAGACAAAACTGTGTGACAAAAGGAGACTTTTAACTGTAAAATAGAAAGAGAATTTCCAAGGGAATCACCCCACACACACAACCTCCACAGACATGACAGCACCTCTGCTGTCTCCTCGCTCATTTTACTGGATGTCACCCCACTTACCACCCATGTAACAGTAAGCCGCTGCTATCAAGGATTGAACTGTAAGATATGAACTTTTCCTACTTGATTTAAATGAACATGAGTGTTTATATCTCTATCAAACGACAGATTTTGCACACATCAAAGCTATTTCGAAAATAATGTTTTCAAACTGGTAATAGCTATACCAAGATTTAATCAAAAGTCAAAACCAGAGGTCTATTATATAAAATGTAGAACAAATATTTGACATCAGCACACAGAGTATATATTATGGACTTTACAAAACCAAAATCTGATACCAGATGTATAGTTTATTTTAAAAGGTACGCAGAATAAATATGAAAGCGCTCAAAAAGTGTATGAATTGCAAAACGCACAGGCCTGTCAACACCTGACAGCATGTGTGTAGGCTCATGTTTTGAAAAGAAGTTTGGCAAAGTAGGCTATAGTCTTAATAGTCTATTTTGTGCTCCTAAAACCAATGGGATAAATCTATCTCTGAGCTACTATATTAATTATCAACCCTCCTGCACCATGTCCATATAAACTTATGAAAAAAGTGCTAACTTAGATGTACTAATTATGATTTTGTGAATCAGCTGTAAAAAACAACAACAAAAAAATCCTTATTAAGATGCCCACGTTTTCTGTGGGTTCAGTTTTTTTTCTTTGTGACTTTGTTGTTATTTTCCTCTGGGGGAGGGAGGGGGAGGGTGAAAAAAAGTATAAGGTCCACTTGTGGGAGCGCAAGGCGCGGAAAAAAAAGAAGAAAAGACGCGTCAGCGTGGCGATGCAACGCATCCTCTCTGACGTCATTATGACCCGTGCCTTATACACTCCACTCGTTTACGTGTTCTCACGTGGATGGTCTGTGACCTCGACCGCTGTATGTTTTCATTTACGAGTGTTGTTATGTAGGCTGAAATATATACTAGCCAGGGCTGCGGTAATTCACACCCCTGTGGTGCATGGAGCATGGGTGGCAACACCAAAAGTAAGCCCAAGGGCTGCTGGGAACTTGGGGGACCAACAATGATAGTGGGCAGGAAACGGAGCTGGCCCTTTCAGAAAGATGAGAAGCTGTCGTACAAAAAAAAAGTTTGGGAGAGTGGAGGGTGGGGGGACTCTGGAGCCCAGAATCCCTAGCAGCACCCCTGCCCTGGTGGCCTCTCACAGAGTAGAGCTAGTTCTCCCTGGAACACGACCCAGGATGTACCACTGCGTGTCAGCATGGAGATTGTTGGAGTTGATATAAGTGGTTTTGCACACCATATGCACCATGTTAAAAAAAAAGAAGAAAAAAAAAGAAGAAAAGAAAACAAAAACAGAGGCAACAGAAAAAGTAAATCAGGAGTGTCTGGATGAGGCTGTTTGTCAGAGCTGAGATGGATGCAGTTACAGAGCCAGGCAGTCAGCCAGCCAGGCAGGCCAGCCGGCCGTGCCATGCAGCCCGTCTGAGCGCAGTCCAGTGGATGTAGAGGCCTATCAGTGCAGAGGGCCGAGGGTGGATCTATCTCTTTATGGTGCTACAGCCCCTTGATCGCTTCTTTGGGGCCTCGCCACTCAGAATATGTCACTTTGCATTATTTTTATTCTGCTTTTTTTTTCTCCTTTCTCCCTTCAAAGTTCGTTTCTCGACATTATGTTGTCCAAACCGTGTCAGGTTTCTCCCTCACAGGCAGAGAGGACGCCACTGACTAGTGTAGGATATTTCATGTTAGTGTGCAATATTGTGTGCGTGCCAATCGCGGCATTGCATCACGTGTATAGACTATTAAAAGACGAAAAAATGTATAGGCTATGTGATCAGTAGATATTCAAAAAGCATGACGATGAGGTTGATGCATCTGCATTATATTTCCGAAATGTGAAGTCTTTCTTTAAAAGCACTTGCTCAAAGTGGGGGGGGGATTCAGACTAGTAGTGAGATATTTTTCCTGTCATGTTCTGTAACAAGTAGGCTGCCTTGTCCGTCTATCAGTGCGCGTAGACTAGTTCAGTTCAGGTGTTTTACGTCCCCCCACGGAGTCACTCCAGACAAAAACCCTTTTCATCTATGTTCCTACCCCAACACACACACACACACGCAGACAGTCAACAACCTTTAGCCTCTCTGCAGTGGCCTACCCTGTTGAAAGTTGAATAGTATCTTGGGTCTAGGGGTGGCTGACACACACACACATACACTCTCTCCCCGTTGAGGCCTCTTGTCGCTATCTGAGTGTTTGGGAGGCCTCGAAAGTATTTTGAATGGTGTCTAGAAATGCGCAAGGCCACTGTCAATGTCACTAGTAGCCAGTAAACCTCGCTCGCTCTCTCGCCTGGGACCGCCGACCGCAGGACAGGTGAACTACGACTCGGGGTTCCACTTGAGCTCGCCACTTAGTGATCGGCAGCAGCTGACCCAAAAGACAGAGGAACTTGTTGTTGTGTTTACAATGAGGATCACAATCAATCTCTCTTATGTGGGTAGACTCTGATCTCAGGTCTGCTTTCCCAGCTCATGATTCAAAGCATAAAGACAGGCCCTGACTCATTGTATTTGCAGAAAAACCAGTCCCAATGCTCAATTACGCTCCGTCAGACACACAGGCCATTCCTTCTTTTCAAACCCGATTGACTTTTAGGTTTAACACTAAAATGCTGGTTAACTATCGATGTGCCCTAAGTGGTTAGTTCACCTATCAGCTTCATTTAAAACAGGTTGGCCTACAAGTGAGCGAGTGGTGTGCTGCCTAGGTGACATGAAGGGGAAACACAGAGTGCATGGATTGCAGCTTTAGAGGCCTCGGTTGGATAAAAGCTGCTAATGCAGTTACAGCCCGGGCCTGCCAGACATGTGGGAAAGCTGAGGCTAGAATTCCCCAAAGCACACCTGGGCTTAAAACGTATCAGAAGTCCTGTAGAATCGTCCTTGCTTTTATAAAAAAGTTGATCTGTGTTTGATTGGGTATGGTTGCGGCAATAGAGCCCGGAAAAATGTGCTAGAAAAAGCCATCTGTTCCACGCCGGACGTTTCGGCCTAGGTTTGTCTCCGAGTGTTGGTGAAAGGCCCGATGAAGCCTGGCACTGCACCGTAGGGGCTTAGCAGCCTGCCCTGACCTACTGACCGGACAGATCCAGTTAGGACTTTTCTCTCCATTTTCGGAGAAGAACAGGAAGTCTCTTTCCCCTCCATGTCAATTTCTAACACGCATACGAGCCACCTTTGACTATGTGCCCATCAACGCACATGTGAGGTCAACCCGAGTTCATCGTGAGTTCAACCTGAGTCGGACTCAGCACTTTATTCCCCAAAGTATTCTAGCTTGATTAAATGGAGGCCTCCAGGAGGCTCATGCTACATGAAGACTGGAAATACAACACTCTCTTTCTCAAATGGCCAATACACAGAGAGCCTAAACCTGCTGTTAGACTTCACTTCTTTGTGAATGCCTCACTCTGTAAAACGCACATGTTTCTTTAAAGATTAGCCAGGTGCTACTGGGTCGGTTGTGCTTTTAGAGCAGAATGATTCTGTTGTGAAACATGACTTGTCCATTTTGGGTCACTTGTGATTTTCTGAACTCAATGTGATCAAATCTGATTTCTCCGTTTATCACCCAGTGGCACAGCGACACCTGGAGTGACCTAGCAGCCATGTTGTGCCCACGTCATCCACTTCTGGATCTCAAATGAAAAAAGGGAGGGCTTTTTTGGGGGGGGGTTCTTGTGAAAAAGCGTCAGTGGTCAAGCTGTGTGCTTTACTCGGTGCCTCTGGCTACGGTTAGTGCACATGGGGGACGGCGCACTGAAGCTGTCTGGCATTGGCGAGACTGATGTTCTGATTTATTATACAGCGGCAGCCATCGTAGCAATCCTCAATCATGATGTAATCCTGCCTTTTGTCTGTTATTTCTGCAGTGTTCATCTTGTCAAATCTTAGTCAATCAACAGGTGACCAGACCATTTCTCTCACATTTCAACTGATGGAAATAGAAGAAGAAATGAATCAAAAGTGCAGCAGTAGCTACTTATATCGCATGTACTTAAAGTCAGATTGCTATGATGGCTCCAGCTGTAGGAGCTTATCCCTCCCGTCAAGCAGGGCGATTATTCCCGTTTCTGACAACATTCAAACATTTACATGACTAATTTCCACCATTACCAACTTGAAACTGACTTCCACGCGGTGTTTCTGACAACCAAATCTGCTTTTTCGGGTTTCAGTGTTGTAGTCTTTCATTGGCCAGTCAGAGTTCCTGGTTGATCACACAGCCAATCGCAGACTCTGGTCAAAGCCAAGCACTATATGACTCACCACAAACCAGTGACAGAGGAGCTCATTCAGCACGTCTTCTTGCTGCTCTAGTAGTAGGGTCCATCGTGTTTGCAGACTGTACAGGCTACTATTGTGTCTAGTTACAAAGACGTGCTTTCAGATGATTTGAAGATGTTGGGAAATGGAGCCTGGATTCTTAGGGGTGGGGTCAATGCACAATGAACATATCCCATGTCACCGTTTGGTCTAAATCCCTTTACCATCCCCATGAGATAATATGTTGTATCTTTCAAAAATATTTTATCTGTGGCGTGTGTGTGTGTGTGTGTGTGCGTGCGTGCGTGCGCGCGCGTGAGTGTGTGTGTGTGTGTATATATATATATATATATATATGGTTTGTTATATATGATGCTCTTCCTTTCAGAAAAATATAACATCTAAACAGGAAAAACATATTGCTGTTTTTTTCCTTTGTATTTTATACTTACAGAAAGCATTGAATAAAAATGGATAAATACTTGCACTTTAGATATATTAAGAAAAATAAAAATCTGCATATTATTTTTGATAGGGATCTCACATTCAAAGAGTATAAATTACAGGCTTTGTGACTATTGCTGGACAGAGATGTATTGAGTTCTACTTATTGAAGTATATTTTGTCTGTGTGTCAGAAGGTTTACTAAAGTAAATTGCATGATAAAGTAGTGCTACACCGATATTGTTCTATTTTTAGTTGGTAAAAATGTCTGAAAACTGTGATAACAACCCTCGTGTATCATGTTTAACCTCTCCTCACCCCTTCTAGAATATTTCTTACTGAAATATGGCCTTTCCTGACTACATGACGATGGTGCTTACTTTGGCTTTGACATCAAGCTCATCCTATACATCTCAACATCACCATAACTCGCGTCCTTAAACTTCATTACTTTCTGTTATGTACTCTCACTACCTTATTAAATTTCCGTTGGTGGCAAAAAAAGGTGTGCTGTTTTGTACATTGCTGTTTGTTTTAATGTCGGGGGAGCCTTGTTGTCTGAAAAATGACTATTCGCGCAATAAAAAGTCATTCCACATGTCCCTGTCTCTGCACAAATGTCTCAGCGCTACAGTTTTTATTAGGCAGGAACTTAATAAAATTAAAGGAAAAGTTTTTAATATTCAACAGAGACGGACTGGCCATCTGGAATTTGGGCAAATGCCCCCCTACCGACCCCTGTGGGCCACCTTGGATAATTTGACTTTGTTAATGTATGCACGCAGCCACAAATATTCAAGATTGTACTGCGGCTAGTGCATGGAAACATTCACTCACTAATTTCCAAACTATATAATTGAGAAAAATAGAGCCCGTGTATTGTGTGGGTCGTTTTTTTATCCCAGTCCGTCGCTGATATTCATTATCTGTTGCCCAAATTTCAAAGTAGTTATTCCTATATTTAGGTTAATTAACACTGTTTATTAACAGTATAGATTAACCCTTGTGTTGTCCTCCCAGGTCAAAAACTAACAAAGGAATTGACATTTTTGTCCCTTTTTTTTGAAATTATGAATTATTTTGACTAATAGTTAAAATCAGAGGAATGAAAGTGATCAGTTTGCAAAGAGCGTTGTATGGAATCCAAACCATGTTTTGTGGTAATTTGGTTAAAAAGAAACTCATATTTCAGATATAGACATTTTTTTAAAGGGGTCAGATTTGACCCGAAGACAACACGAGGGATCATATATCGTATATAGAATGATCGTGCATGAATCGGATATCAATTGTTTGAGTAGGGCTGGGTATCACTGATTTCCCGAACCGATTCTATTCTGATTCCCAAGCTCCTTATTCGATTACATTTCCAATTCAATATCAGTGAGTTTATGCAAAATTACAATACCAGTTTTGCTTGAATATAAAAAAGATTCTCAGAGAACTTTTTAATTTTATTTATAGTATCAAATCATAACGAGTTATCTGGAGACACTTTACAGATAGAGGAGGTCTAGACCACTCTATAATTTAATGATTTTTTGGGGGGGGCTTTTACCTTTACTCGATAGAGACAGTGGAGAGACAGGAAAGGGGGAGAGAAAGAGGGGATGACACGCAACAAAGGGCCGCAAGTCTGATGTGAACCCGGGACTCCGCCAAGGACTCAGCCTACATGGGGTGCACGCTCTTACTGGGTGAACTAGAGGTCACCCCAACACACGCTATTCATAAAGTATGAAGTCCCAACAATTCAACTAAATCCCCCAAGAGTAAGCATAGTGCGACAGTGGCGAGACAAAACTCTCTTCTAGGAAGAAACCTGGGCCGGACCCGGGCTCCTGGTAGGTTCTCGGTGAGCTTATGCTGTATATTGTGCAAGCAAGAAGCAAACCCCAAATATGTTATAGAACACAGCAATGTTGACATTAATGATAAACCCCAAAAAGGCAGTTTAAAGTCATCTTTAATTATACATCCATGGTGAAAAGGCATATTTTAAAATTCAATTTTTTTAATGTGATTAATCAATATCAACTCACTCGGACATTAATCGATTTTAATTGGTGAATCAATTATTTGAACCTAGCCCAATATTTGAGTTTATTTCATTCATCTGCTAAACCTAAAATCATTTAAACCCCCCCAGTCATCTGTCCTGCTTCTGTATACTAATGAATACATACTGCACAAATACACAAGAGGGTAACAACAGTGGACGGATACAAAGATCAGATTTTAAAACAGCGTCCAGGACATCTGCTTTTGACCTTTTGACTTCCACGTGAAAATCAAAGGTGTGTGCCAGATTGTTGTCATAGACAGTTAAAGAAATAGACCAACAGATCCCGTTGTTCTGGACGGAGACCAGTGAAGTCTAATAGAAGCTCTTTCCCGGTGATGCTGAGCGTTACCACGCAGCCTCCAACTGAGCTTGATGACGTAGTTGTGACGTGAGCAACCTGTCTGAAAGTTGTAAGTCTTCTGGTAGCTGTACAAGAGAAATCTCAATCATTCCCAATCAGCAGAGACGGAGAGGTAGGTATATGTTAGGAGATAACATAGGAACAGGCTAATTACTGCTAACTAACATGCTAGTTAACATTAACATAGGCACAGGCTAATAACTGCTAACTAACATGCTTGTTAACATTAACATATGCACAGGCTAATTACTGCTAACTAACATGCTATTTAACATTAACATAGGCACAGGCTAATTACTGATAACTAACATGCTAGTTAACATTAACATAGGCACAGGCTAATTACTGCTAACTAACATGCTAGTTAACATTAACATAGGCACAGGCTAATTACTGCTAACTAACATGCTAGTTAACATTAACATAGGCACAGGCTAATTACTGCTAACTAACATGCAAGTTAACATTAACATAGGCACAGGCTAATTACTGCTAACTAACATGCTTGTTAACATTAACATATGCACAGGCTAATTACTGCTAACTAACATGCTAGTTAACATTAACATAGGCACAGGCTAATTACTGCTAACTAACATGCTAGTTAACATTAAAGTCCATGTTGCAGGTTTAATTTTACAACGAATTTGTGCAATTTGCTTGTTGGTAGTAAATATTTGAACTGTTATCCATTGTTTTTGATGGTGTTGGATATCGCAAAACTGAATATATATAGAAAAATGGGCACAATTTTACAGTGTTTCATTTTCCCCCCACAATGCATTGCATGACGTCACGCTGGGGAGATAACAGCGCAGCCTGCGTTGTATTTACCACTGGTCTGGCCTAATGTGGCTTCTAGTCTTTTAATATTAACAGTCTATGGTCTCGATCGAGTCCATGTGACTTTATTATATTTATAATAATATTGGAGGGAAAGTGAAACACAGCTTAGACGGGGGTGTTGTTCGGCTTTTCACAAGTTTAGACTGCTAGCTAACGCTAGCTAACGCTACGCCGCCGGACGTTAGCACAACAGCGTTAGCCTAGCCTGTTAGGTAAATATTACGACTGCCTTTGGTGTTGCCTATATATGCGTCCATGTTGTCAACATCATACATGTGGCATTAGTGCACCTGTTGTACCATAATTGTATTGAACAAAATAGTAAGCTTCGCTCCTACGAGATGGGGGGGTTGTTACGTTACACACAAAGCTAACTGGCTATAGTTAGCCTGTACGGATGCTAGCGGATATAGCTAACGTCGCGTAGCCAGCCAGCAACTTCGGCAGTAGAGTTTCGGTAAGCTAACACGACCGCGTTGTCGCCCACAATCAACCTGCAGTGATGTTTGTAATATAAACAATTAAAATACTGGTGCGTGCTGGTTGGGGATGACCATGATCCTGTCTGAAATGTCACAAACGGATTTAGGCATCTTCAGATCAGCTGATCGCGGGGCGAGCTCCCGACCGGAGGCGCTCGCTCGCTTGCTCCCCGACCGGAGGCGCTCGCTCGCTCGCTCCCCGACCGGAGGCGCTCGCTCCCCGACCGGCTCGCTCCCCGACTGGAGGCGCTCGCTCGCTCGCTCCCCGACCGGAGGCGCTCGCTCCCCGACCGGCTCGCTCCCCGACCGGAGGCGCTCGCTCGCTCGCTCCCCGACCGGAGACTCACTCCCCGACCGGCTCGCTCCCCGACCGGCGGCAGGCTCGCCTACAGCACCCGCTCTCCACTGCAGCTTCGCCGCCACACACACAAGCACCGGCCAAACAGCGACATGTTTTCACCGGAGGAAGAGGTAAACACTTAGAAATAACACTCAGGGATGCCTTCTATTCCTATATCTAGATAAGTGTACCAGTACTTATCTGAACTAACGACATGATCCCTGTCACTAGATCGAAAGAAAATGTTGACGTTCACTCGGTGCTATTCACTGACAGTAAAAAGTAAAGTCATTGTATGCACTGCTGCGTTGCTAAAATAAAGGAGATAAATGAAGAAGACTTCCCCACAATCTTGACAATTCCTCATTTGCCCTCTCACGTCTGGTAGGTTGGTAATTATTCGGCTGCTGGCCTTTCCTCCTCTTCCTCCTCCCAGTCAGTCTCCGTAGTTCTAGTGCTAGGCTGAGACTTAACTCCCCACGATGACGTCATCGCCGAATTCACTTCATAAACCCGCGAACACCAAAAATGACCAAAAACTAACTTTTAACACTATTTGGAGACATTTTTAAAAATGATATACATATCTTGAGTGTTTTTGTACCCAATAATCAACAGTGGTGGTTAACTTGCAACATGGGCTTTAACATATGCACTGGCTAATTACTGCTAACTAACATGCTAGTTAACATTGACATAGGCACAGGCTAATTACTGCTAACTAACATGCTAGTTAGAATTAGCAATTAAACCTAAACAGCTGATGTAAGTCCAAACTGTCTGCAAGCTTATCCTGACAATACAGTGATTTGTTGACAGTAAGTTGCGTGGTTATGACACAATCGTTAGCCTATTTTTACAAAAACGTCTGCTACGGAGCCTTAACGTGAGATCCAAGGTAATGGAGCCTTTTATACATCGTCATGTTTCCTTAGAAATAAACAACGAACAAATAAAGACTTTAAAAGCTTCAGGTGTAAAGTTATTCTCTGTCAAAGGGATGTCAAAATGAATGGGAGTCAATGGGATGCTAATGGCAGGTGATGGCTTGTTAACATCAAAACGGCGCCATAGGAGCTCCGCTTAGAGAAGAGAGGCTGACCCCCTTAATTGTTGCCTCGGCAGGAAGAGGACCTGCTGTTGACAGGACAGTATTAACTGTCCTCGGCCAGGTGAGGCTGTTTCAGTCTGCTGGAGACAGGTCAGTGCACAAAAACCTCAGGTTTTATTGTCAGGTACTATGAACTAAATATTATAACCAGCTGATTTAGAGGCAGTGATTTGCACAACAGAGTCATGAGTCATTGAATTCTCCTTTTCAATAAATCACAATAATTGGTAGTCCAGGGTGAATAATATCAGGGTGGACAGTACACTCAAAAAGCTTATTAAAAATCAGTGATATCAGGTATTTGGTTATTTGAAGGGTAGGGATTAATAAAGAAAGTTTTTTTTTTTTTTTTACAAATTCGAACCATAATGTAATTTGAGTGTTAATGTCATTAACTAAACTGGCTTGCCTGACACCTAACAGACTGATTTAAGTGTGACTCTTTAGTAATTACCCTAGCAATAGCATAGTGGTAATACATACAGTACAGCAGAGTGGAAGCCATATATTAATGTTCTCGGAAGGCATCTTTTTCATTTAAAAAATACAGTCCCTCCTTTTTTCATTTTGTGGACTTTTTGGAGTCATCTGTTCTATATCAAACTAATGCAATTACAGCCTATAAAGGGAAACTTAAATGGCAAATATGATTAGTACATTTTGGTTTTATCTACTGGCTCTGTTAGAAGCTTGCTAATGTTATTTAAATGCTTAAGAAGCAGAAACATACTGTACTCGCCTCTAAACACAGTGGTAGCATCACAAACTCTTTAGGAACGAGGCATGTGGCTGAATACTGTATCTGAAGTCTCTTTATATAGACCTTAGTGGTCCCCTAATACTGTATCTGAAGTCTCTTTATATAGACCTTAGTGGTCCCCTAATACTGTATCTGAAGTCTCTTTATATAGACCTTAGTGGTCCCTAATACTGTATCTGAAGTCTCTTTTATATAGACCTTAGTGGTCCCCTAATACTGTATCTGAAGCCTCTTTATATAGACCTTAGTGGTCCCCTAATACTGTATCTGAAGTCTCTTTATATAGACCTTAGTGGTCCCCTAATACTGTATCTGAAGTCTCTTTATATAGACCTTTAGTGGTCCCTAATACTGTATCTGAAGTCTCTTTTATATAGACCTTAGTGGTCCCCTAATACTGTATCTGAAGTCTCTTTATATAGACCTTAGTGGTCCCCTAATACTGTATCTGAAGTCTCTTTATATAGACCTTAGTGGTCCCCTAATACTGTATCTGAAGTCTCTTTTATATAGACCTTAGTGGTCCCCTAATACTGTATCTGAAGTCTCTTTTATATAGACCTTAGTGGTCCCCTAATACTGTATCTGAAGTCTCTTTTATATAGACCTTAGTGGTCCCCTAATACTGTATCTGAAGTCTCTTTTATATAGACCTTAGTGGTCCCCTAATACTGTATCTGAAGTCTCTTTTATATAGACCTTAGTGGTCCCCTAATACTGTATCTGAAGTCTCTTTTATATAGACCTTAGTGGTCCCTAATACTGTATCTGAAGTCTCTTTTATATAGACCTTAGTGGTCCCTAATACTGTATCTGAAGTCTCTTTTATATAGGCCTTAGTGGTCCCCTAATACTGTATCTGAAGTCTCTTTTATATAGACCTTAGTGGTCCCTAATACTGTATCTGAAGTCTCTTTTATATAGACCTTAGTGGTCCCTAATACTGTATCTGAAGTCTCTTTTATATAGACCTTAGTGGTCCCATAATACTGTATCTGAAGTCTCTTTTATATAGGCCTTAGTGGTCCCCTAATACTGTATCTGAAGTCTCTTTTATATAGACCTTAGTGGTCCCTAATACTGTATCTGAAGTCTCTTTATATAGACCTTAGTGGTCCCTAATACTGTATCTGAAGTCTCTTTTATATAGGTGTGTTTTCACAGCTGAAAAACATCCATAATACAACACTTTCTTAAAGTAACAGGCACTCTTCAGCACAACTGAGCAGGTACTGGAGAAGCCGCTGTTGTAAATAAAACAAAAGGAATATGTTTTTCCAAATATTTTACCCAACCCACTTCTTTTCCTCCAGAAAACACTGTTAATATGCCAGCACGGCAGTATGCATCTTGGTTTGTTTTCTAAGCTCTTTTCTTGCAGACACTCAGCAGATAAATTATGTAACCTTATGAGGTGTCAGGGTATGTTACATGTTCCCTGTCCCACTTCTACAGTTTTTCATGTCCTCAAGAGAAATTACTGCATATTTTGTGTAAAATGTGGACCAAGGCTTATTCCCCAAATGCTAATTATTGAATCATAATCACATACACTCAAAAAGCCTTTAACAAATCAGTGATATAGGTTTTTTGGGTATTTGCAAGAAAGGCATTGATAAAGAAATGTTTATTTTTCTTTTATTCTAAAGCAGTGCTATTATGGCCTGAGATATACCAATATGCTGACAATTGAACAGGACAGCCATTTGATAAAAATAACAATTAATAACTCTTTAGGCAACTATAGTAAACTAAAATTCCACCAACCCAACATTCATCATCGTCATTTAGCTATAACTATGAGCTTACAGTGTTTCGGTTTTGAAGCTAACATGTAAAAGTCATTCTGAGGTCAAAACAGCTCACTGTTGGAAAGTATCAGTAGCATGACATAGCATGTGATCAGCAACTCTCAGCTGCTGTAGCAGGCCCCCCCCCCCCCAACATGTCTGCTGATTCAGGAGAAATACTGCACCTGGGGGGTGGAGTGGTCGAGAGGGTGGCGCCTTTTAACCCTCGTGTTGTCTCCCCGTTGACCCCACAAGTTTTAGTTTTTTCGGGTCAAAAGTTAAATCTCAGTGGCCGGGTTAGCTCAGTTGGTAGAGCAGGCGCACACATATAGAGGTTTACTGCTCAATGCTGTGGCCGCAGGTTTGACTCCCACCTGTGGCCCTTTGCTGCATGTTATTCCCCTTCTCTCTCCCCTTTAATGTCTTCGGCTGTCCTGTGGAATTAAAGACCTAAAATGCTCAAAAAAAAAATTTAAATTTTTTTTGGTCATCTTATTAAGACACTTTTGTCACTTTTTGTGATGTTTATGTTGATTTGTTCTGCGTTTTATTGGACATTTTTGTCACATTTTTTAACGTTCTTTTATACATTTTTTTTTTAAATGCTACAAAATTGAATAAAACACCTAAATTCAATCAGTATACTGATCATTTGTTTACTTGAAGAGCGTTGTATGGAACCATCCACGTTATTCATTTATTTTGACAGTTTGATTAAAAGAAACCCAAATTTCTGAGATAGGAACTTTTTGAAAACGGGTCAAACAGGAGGACAACAGGAGGGTTAATTTACATTTGATGAATTCGAAGAAAATGGGGAGATGATACAGCAATGTGTTACACTGTCACTTAGTGGAAGCTGCTCCACTAAAAGATGCAAAAGATATGCTACAACCTGCAGTTTTTAAAAGGTCTAATGATGCAGACTTTTAAATGCTTTTTTTGGTAGTTAATGTTGTTAATTATACATGACGTCTGCCATATAAGACATCAGATGTATCATAAGAGGCCTGTTTTGTGAAACTAGTTTTGTGACTTGGGTTGCAACTCTACAACAAGCATTCGTTACATAGGTAGATACTGTATGCTCTTACAACCTGACAGTTTGTCTGTTGCTGTTAGAACTTGTACACTTGTGGCTTTGTTCTAGTTCAGTGGTTCCCAAACTTTTTCACATGAAGGAATTCTAACTGGAACTCTAAACTGACACAAATTAGACCATGGACCCTTATATGATAATTTTTTATCCCAGGGTGCCCCATCTGATTGGAGTTTTGATTTTAGATGATGATAGATGGATTACAGAAATTGTAGGAAACCCATGACCCAAATAGTCATACATTCTTTCATTGTGTTACGTATGAATGGAGTTGGAGTGAAAATTAATGATTGTCCTTTTTGTTGGGGACCCCCTGGCCTGGAACCCCCTCAAGGGACCCACTTTGGGAACCAGTTAACAGCTGTTTTATACTGGATTTAATACTAAACTAAATTTAAAATGTACATTAGCGCTTTACTGCAGGCTAAATTTAAAAAAAAAAGCATGTACATATTGGAAATGTATAATGCTGAAGTTCTAAACAAAATCCTTTGCATTATTACTGGGGCTAATTTTAATTAATTAATCTGAGAAAAAAATAACAGGTTAAATATTGACCTTTGACCCGGAGCCGTCCTAGCCACCATTTGACTGTAAAATGAAGGAGGGAGGTGAGAACACACTGGATCATTGATGGGAACATTTACTTATTAAAATCTTCTTCCTGATTCAAGCACTTCTGAATTTATTTCCTCAACATATTAGGTCATATTGTTGGTTGCTATGGACCCTATTTGAACAGTGAAAATAATAACAAAAAGATTTTTTTAACTTTAATGTCACTACTGCCGATTATTCATTGATTAATTTGAATTGAAATACTTAAAATACTTTCACAGCAAAAATGATGTATGCGATTAATTTAGATTAATTAATCACAGAGTATGTAATTAATTAGATTAAATGTTTTAATCGATTAACAGCCCTAATTTATTACACAAAGTCATATCTACTTAATATCATAGATGTCACCCAGGTTAGCAGAGTTAATATTAAGAAAGCACAATCACAATCATCTGTATAAAAGCTTACTTTATGAAGCACAGACTAAATATTCAGTAAATATGTCCTTTACATAGTATAAGCATCCTGTCAAAGAACAGTTCAGATATACAAACAAAACAAACAAAAAGACAGATCCAATGCTGACATCAAAGTGCCTAAGTTTTCATTTTTTAAATTAAATATAACAATCAAGAAATATTTTTTTTGTCACGATCCTATATTACAGCACAGGCCTACCCTAGAACATTGGGAAACAATAGTTAGCACAACAGCCAAAGTGACTATAAGGGGAAGTCTCCCTGTAAGAAAGCAGTTATTCATCCTAACAATACAGCTTTAGAAAATGGTACTTCCTCTCTCTAAACTCAACTCCGCTTCAGCATTTTGGTCTGTACAAGGATCCGGTTCCAGGATTCCAGCTGATTCCAGGTGTCCAGCCAAGTCCCAAAAGGATCTCAGATCCTGTCAGTCACTATTAATATGATATACGAAGCAACAGAAGCGCTGTGTCCAGAGCAAAGATATCATGTACTGTCGATATCCACAGCTCTGGTTATGTCAACATGCTTCCGTGCCACACTGAGGCTGAGTGAGGGAGAACTAAGCTCACTGATCTACAGTTGTGTCATAAGCAAATTACGCAGAAAGAGAAAATGTGTGTGTGAGTGTGTGTGTGTGTGTGTGTGGGTGGCTTGGAATCAATTAAGGTGCTCACAAACAGCGGTACCACTACCCCTACCACCACATCCCCACTTCCTCCTCCCATTAGAAACAGGCTTCATATGTTGTGTTCCCAGTTTGGACAAACGTGTGCTGGATGTGTGTTTTGCTTGTTGTTGGCTGGCAGAGACCGTCTTACTTAGAAAACCAAAGCAGTCTGTTCTTCTTAGAAAACAAGTCTTTTCTCCTCCTCCCGCCTTGTGGAGGATGTTCTGATTGCTACTCTGCTGGTGGAGTTGTTTTGCTGCTGTTCCCTTCTCCATTCCAGTAGGCTGACAGGTTAAGCTGGAGCAGAGGTTAAGCCATGTTTTGCTAAGATAGGCCAGGGAGACTGTTAGGAAGGACCTGCTGCTACACTCTCCAATAAGCCATGTTTTGTCTAAGATAGGCCAGGTCCTGCTCTCCCAAAAACATCTTTGACTGTTAGGAAGGCAATCAAAGGAATATACCGGTACTAGTAAATGCCTAATACAAGGCCGAGCAAAGTCCACGTAACATGTTATAAATCAGAACATAGATTGATTAGATGTTCTGTTTTGGGAGTTAAATGTATATATTTTGTCAAAAGGATGGCGATCTGCCTTTATTCCTCTTTTGCTGAAGATGCTTTTGAGCACCACTGCATGTTATAAATCAGAACATAGATTGATTAGATGCTGTTTTGGGATTGTATATATTTTGTCAAAAGGATCTTATTCAGCTTTTGAGAGCTCCAGGCCATCAGATTGTTTGTCATCAAACATGTTCAAAAATCTTCATAGAAAATCATGAACCTGCTATATTTACTTCTTCATGTTGCCTACTGCTTCAACCACTCAACTGCTTAAAAAAAGCATGCCAATGCACACACACATACACCGGCTGACCTACTCATGGTATGTCTCCTACCCTTACCTTCCTCTAATGCCCTTCTCTTTGATGTGTGGAAACCTCACACCCAACCGTATATTGTTACATTTGGTGCACTCTGCCTTGATATAAGACACAAAACATGGCACAGTGCTTTCATTCAGTCACATACAGATATCCTCTCCAGTTCAGATTTGACTGGTTGGAAAAAACATACAGAAAAATTGAATACATGTCAGTATTTGGGGTAGCGGCAGCTTCCAAGTGACTGACTAACACTCTCTAAATCCCTCAACATCTAGTGTCAAGGTGGCCTTGAGTAAGGCACTCAACCTCCAGTTCCTCCGGTGGAGCAGCTTAGCGAACAGTTAAAACCACGGCTGTTCCTCTCGGCAGCCCCTTACAAATGGATGTAGCTGTATGAACGTCAAATGGAAATGTCTGAAAAAGAGCGAGCACGCTCAGTGTTAACCCTTCCTGGGGTGAATAAAGGTTTGAGAATTAAATAAATAAATAAATATGCTATACATGGCAGGGACATGATCCTTCTGAGAAGTTCTTATAGAGAGTTTTTGTAACTCTGGGATAGATATGTTGCATCTTCACACCCCACACTCCGCCCATACCGTAGGCCCATGCACACGCCTGTGAGTGGCTGGGTGGGTAAACACGAGTGGGAAACAAAAGGCCAAAATGCTACAGTAGTACCGTCTCCATCTGAATCACTGCCTGCCTCCTGGACTGCAGGACGAGGACAGGACAGAGAGGACAAAGGCAAACCAGTCCGTCTCTCAGTCTGTGTTCTCTTTCTGGCCTTAAACTAAGACATTATTAATGACTCAAAGCTCTGCTCATGACTAAATACACATTTCAACTAAAGACACGTGCATCGCTCTGAGTCTTACTACAAAATAATACTGATGATGTTGTTATAAATAGTGATCACACTAATGATCATTTTAATGTGCAATAGTAAAAGTTCAAAGGTCTGAGGTTTGGCAGGGTCACCTGTTGGGCATCGAGCACGGGCTCTTCATCTTCATCTATTGCTCAAGGACAGAAACTTATCACCAGGGTTGATAAATTCTATGAAGGACAGTGAGTCATCCCACCTTCTTACTGTAAGTACAACAGGAGGAATGGAGGAGCCCAAAACACTAAATACTAACAAAAACCCAGTACGAAGTGGAGGATTAAGCTAGTTTGGCTTGGAGGGATGTTGTTTGGTGTGCTTTGGGGTCACTGGTCCTCCTTCCTCCCCTCAGCTCCTCTGTCCTGGGGCAGTGCATCCAGCGGCCTTCCCGTTCAGCCCGCCCTGAGCCTGACTGATGGACGGGGAGGACTGTGTCTTGCGGAGGAGGCACTCGCGGCCGGCCAGGCCACCCTCCATGATCAGGCCAGCCATCACGCTGGCCTCGATCTTCTCGAGGTCATCTGTCTCTGCGCGGATTTTGGCCTGCAGCAGGCTGATGTAGGTCTCATACCGAGTCTTCTGCTCGAGGGGCGGGGGACAAAGAAAGTGAGACCAACAGAACATGAATCAAACAGAACTCAACAGTGTGGTACCGGAAGAAAAAGTCCCATTCATTTTCTCCATAACAATTTGGATTATTAGCCATATTGTCTTAACCATCTGTAGATAGTCTATATCTAGTTCCGGTGCCACCGGAAGTTCAGGGGAACGTCCCTCATTTATCGGCCGGATGTCCCTCCCCTTCCGTTTTCTTTGTGTTAGCGTTCTAAACTCTGGTCAATGCGGGAAACATCCTCCGAGCTAGAATCGACAATTAAATTATTTTTATCTTCGTCTTGTGATTGGTTTAACCCGTTTGTGCCGGATGCTTCGCGCCAACACATCTACCGCCGGTTACTGCGTTGCGCAACTCTGAAACTCCTGCCGGCTGCTTCGTGGCGCAGCATTTTGTATTCATCAGTCTTTTCATGACATGTACAGCAGAGAATGCACTGTCATTGGTTCAAATACACATAAGGCGGGTCTTGTTGGCCATTTAAAGCCATGTGACCACTAAAATATACTGTAGTTTGCTGAAAATCATGTCAATCAACCAGACATACATGTGCGTTTGTTTATGAATTTTTGAGAGACGAGCGAGAAAATGGCTCCGACAGAGGAGGATTTTGACAGCGAGGGCAGTGACATTGAGTTGGAAGATAGTGAGGAGTTTGGGAGGGAGGATGTGGTAGATGATGATGATGATGATGAAGTGCTGGATGATCCTTTGCGCCACACAGCAGTTGGCAGGAGGTTCAGAGTTGCGCAACGCAGTAACCGGCGGTAGATGTGTCGGCGCGAAGCATCCGGCACAGACGGGTTAAAGAAATGCCCAAGAAGTAGGGCACGTTTCTCTCCCTTCCCAGAATGCTGTGTGGACTAGCCAGGTCTTCCTCTGCAGCGCTGTGGAGGAAGGTCTGGCAATGCGAGACTAATCCGTGGTAGACTGACCATGAGCCAGATTGTGAAACAATGGTTCATGCCCCTGTAGAAGTCACAATTCCATATAATATCAATAATAATAATATATACTCACAAACAGCTATATTAGCATATATGATTGTCCCATCCAAAGAGCACTTCAAACAAACAATTTGAGTCCTGGACGCGCCCCTTTACAGACATTTTGGTGAATAATAATATTTTGTTTTAGGAAAAACTAATTTTATTCGCGATGCCATGGAAAAGGACTACACTACCCACAATCCTAAGCATAACAGTGACGTCTCTGATTGGTGGAGCTCGCTGTTACCATGGAAATGTTTACTGCACCTGCAAACTCGCTAACGGCTATGTTAACATTATTGTACCTTTGCCTTTTTTTGCCGTTTTAAAAATGTTTTTTTTGGCTGGATCAAATGTTTTATTGTCACCGTTCATCTCGTAGCTGGTTGGCTAGGTTAGAAGAAAACAATGAAGTTTGATAATGAGATGAACATGAGTGTTAACTGAACATCTTCCTTGCTACTAAAATCATAAATAATTTACTTTTGATCGGAAAATAGCTCTGACTTTACACTGGCCATCTGGCATGCTTTTGGTCTCTTAGCTGACCTTTAACTTGAAAAAAATCATAAGAAACATAACATAAAGAAACATGAAAAATCTGACAAATTAACTAAGCTATTCAAAGCCCGTACCTCGTACGTGAGGTAGTGCTCCTTGAGCCGGTACTCCTCCCACTCGCGGCTTTTGGGGTCGGCTGAGGGCGAGTTTTTCCGGTGCTCCTCCAGCTCCAGGCTCATCTGCTTCAGCTTGCTCTCATGACTCAGTAGCTGCTCCTCCTGCACCAATCACAGCCCGGACAAAAACCAAAAGAACACCATAACAGCCAATCAGATGCAAGCAGTAGTGATGGCCAAATGAAGCGTCATGAACCAGTGTCTTTATTTTCTGAGCCCACTAGATGGCGCTCTTTGTTTTAAGAGAAAGGCCTAAGACATTGCAATTCAGTATATTCTCAACCAATTGTTGAACAGATTTCTCAAAAATAGAATAGTGTATATGTGTGTGTGTGCATGCATGTACGTACCTGTTTGAGTCTGGTGGATGAAGATGGCAGGATTGGCCGACAGAATTTCTTCATGGAGCCGATGGCGGCAGGAAAGGCCGGGGCGGAGAACAGCGCTGCCACCAGGTTTATCCGAAAGATCCAAGATAACATCTCCTCCTCACTACTGGAAAGAGAGTGAAGGGCGAGGGAGCAGGTGAGTAGAATGAAAATTGTTTCTATTGCTGTACACTTAGTTTGACTCATCAACAAAAGGTTCATCTACAAAAAAAGCCTGGTACATTCAACTGGCTGCGGAACATGACAGAAAAAAAGACAACTGTTCCGAATCACAGAATGTAATTGAAATTATTTAATTGTCTCTAACTAGTATCAACTAGTATTTTGACATTGCATGCATGAATTCACAAAACAATTCCACCGTCTGGAATTGAGATGACAGTAAAATTAGGTATCACAAAATACTCTCAAAAATCTAATTGAAACTTTTTAGCAACAATTGACTTTATTAAGTACTTTATAAACTCTGGCACTACAAACAATTCATCTTCACTAGACCCAAATACAATCTGCGTTTTCAGTGGTGATCCAGAATGAAATCAAGCAGAGTGATTTCCTGATTGGGGAGGAGATGTGTTAACATTGTGAGTTTTTTGGCGCCCAGATAGCTCAGTTGGTACTTAGAGATTTACTCATCAACACAGCGGCCCCGGGGTTCGAGTCCAACCTGCGGCCCTTTACTGCGTGTCATCCCCCTCCCCTCTCCTCTTTCATGTCTTCAGCTCTCCTGTCTCTATGTTCCAGATGGTCCACTGACGGTCTACGGTCTATCAAAACTGTACCATCGTCCACGTTTCATGATCTTTGGACGAGGCTATACGTTGAAAACGCAAAAACATTTCCAAACATATATGTATAAAATGGAAACTTCCTTTGTATTTGTCTCATTTCCTTTACTTTTGAGGTTTAATTGTTTTTTGAAGCGTAATGAAAACATCTCATGTTCAACTTACGGGGCGTGCAGCAGGAAGACTCTCCAGTCTGAGGTTTTGAGCTTCAGCACGTTGGCTCTCTTGCTGTAGTCGGTGGCACGAGTGGCTAAAGCGTGGTGGATCCGCACTGCGTTCTTCAGGTCCACCTCGGAAATGTCGGCGTCAGGCTTGTACTCATCCTGGGTAAGTAACAGAAAAAAACAACTCTTTATCCTAAGGAATTGTCCTCATTAAATGAATCAATAAGCCTAAAAATCTGATGATTAGATTAGATGTCCATCACATCATTTAAAATGTAGTAAAGATATCATACTGCTGCCTTCCAGCAGGGGGAGACAAACACCCAGCAGAGCAGCCATGCCTCATTTCCTCTTTCAATGCTCCATCTATCTCACTGCCCCCCCCACACACACACACACAGACACAGACACAGACACACACACACACGCGCAGCAGCAGCAGCATCCACCACCGCAATGACAGCGGTGCTGGATGTGTGTTTCTATGGTAACAGAGCAGAGGATGAGGTGTTGTACCTTTTGGAGATACAAGATCATCCCCTTCAGAACCGCGTAGAACTTTTTCCAACCACGGCGACCCCTCGGAGCTGGAAGTGAGCAAAGAGAAGAAATAAAAAAAACTTTTATGTCATATTTTTTACAATAACTTATTAGGAATTTGTTCATTTCTGTTACGTGTGTGTGTTTGTGTGTGTGTGTGCGTGTGCGTGTGTGTGTGTACAATCACTCACTGCGTTTGCCGTCCATGTCAGAATGGCTCTTGCGGGTCAGCACTCCATGTTTGTAGGTGACAGCATTTAAGAGAATGGGAATGGCGATGAAAGGGTTATGGCCGTCCGTTACCCTGGCAACACGCTTACTCCCACCCTCACATTGCTCCTCCACCAGCTCTGACAGACTCTTCCTCAGCTCATCCTCCTCACTGCACACACAAATACCCATTCAGATAACCTGAGCAGCACATATTCAAGTGTACTTACCGGTACTTCTAAAAAAAACTTGCATAGCCCAAATACCTTTCCTTTTCACAAACACAAAATGTGTACTCACACTGCCCACTCAAGCTTCTCATTCTTGATTGAGTTATACAAGACCTGTGTGGGCAAGGCAAGAAAAGAGAGGAACTGTAAACATTCTCTGTTAAACTGACTACAGGGTAAAGAATGTGAAGAAATGCTTTGATTCTGAGAGAAGACAAAAAGAGGTTTTGTGCTAGCTGTACTTTCTCAGGAGGAGGTCTGTACCTTTAATAAGTCTTTAGGGAAGTCTTTGCCATTGTTGAGGCCATCGAGATTACTGATGAACTGTTGGCAAGACATCTTCTTCCCAATGTTCTGAGGAGAGGTGAACAAACAGACAGACACAAACAAAACTATTAGTTCAATTAGCTTTTTAATGTGTGGAATTAATCTTTAGCTCAGCTCGTTATCCACAGAAGTTGACAAATATTCAAATTCCAAAGCAGCTGATAATCTCAACCTAGTTTTATAGGCTCCAAACCTGGATGCAGTTTTGCAACTATCCTCTGGGTGGCAGTGTTAAGCTGCTGGTTCTACTAGTAGTGGCGGTGAGAGTGGTTCCATCTCTTATGTATGTGTTAGTATCAGCTTAGCATAAATTTCCTTTAGCCACTTATTATGATGCATCATTACAGGGTGAAAACGTTGGGAGGTGGTTCTGTATTACTTCCAATTTCTGTCTGAATAAAGCCTGTGACCTAAACAGATACAGCTGTGGGACTAAATCTCAATCGACTCGCTACTGTTATAGAAAAAGGAAAAGGAAACAAGATTTGGTTTGTGGCTTTCTATTTGCATTTTCATCTGAGGAGGCCGCGTAACAGACAAGACAACCATGCTCCCTTTTCTAGGAGAAGTACAAGAAAAAAGGATGGGATATAACAGGTGTCACAAAATGTTTGAATTTGAACTCTGCTTCAGATATTGTGACACTACAGATCAATTGCATTTCTCATTGCTTATACCAGTACTGCATTTTATTATAAGCAGAATAAATCAGCTCTTGATTATTTATTTTTGCAAAACAATGATGAATTAAAAATGTATATATCCCTGTGTGTGCATCCTTTATTATGAGCCTAATGTGGCTGATCTAATTTGAAATAATCATGACTTCATGAAATGATATTATTAGCTGACAAGAGGAGGCACAGAAGTCAATGAGGACAGTGTTAAGTATATAAATATACTTACCACCTGCATTGGTGGAGAGAGACCAGGGGGCCACATTTGGTTAGCAGGGGGAAAGATTTGAAAGGGAGGAAAAGGAAATTGAAAAGTGAGAAAGGATATCAGGTCGAGGAGACTTGCAGGCGGGTCGAGGAAAAGCACAGGACCTATTATACTGATCGTGTTATGCTGCCTAGACCACAGTGCTCCAGTTTAGAACCGAACAGATGAGACTATTTGAGGAGAGGAGAGACAGAAACAGGTCAGAAAGTAGGCCCGCGGAGGAGAGAGAAAGAGAGAGGAAAGGGTTGATAGAAAAAACAAGAAATAGACAGAAAAAGAAGGTGTGAATGGCTACATGCCATTGCTTTCTACTATGTTTTGCAGAAAGACTAGTCTTTATCAACGACGTTTCTTTTACAGGATAGTTCTGTGCCGCCAAGGGTTCTGCTGGATCATTCACATTCTGCTTTGTTTGTGTTGGCATTCTAAACACCGGTTGATTCGGGAAACATCCTTCGAGCTAGAACTGACAATCAAATTATGTTTATCTTTTTTTTGAGTAAATTCTCATCACGCACTCGACAGCCATTGCAATTCCAGAGCTCGCCTCCCTATGTGCACATATTCCAACCAAAACAAGTTCCTTCCCAAGGCTATTTTGCAGAGGTGTTGTTGCTACGTTCAGCTCTTTGCACCGCCCAAGGCAATTGTGATTGGTTTAAAGAAATGCCAAAAACCAGAGCACATTTTTACCCCATCCCGAATGCTGTGTGGACTAGCCAGACCTTCCTCCACAGCACTGTCTGGCAATGTGAGACTACAGGAAGACTAGAGGAAAAGGGAATCCTGCAGAACCAGTAAGATAGACAACTACAGTACATACATGTCCGTGCAGATCAGTGTTGAGCAGCATAAGGGCGCAGGTCAATGTGTGGGCTCCATCTGCAACAGGACAATATACAAAGCCGACGTCAGCTAAATGTCAAATCACTCCTCTACACGCACAGGCACACACACATACCCACGCATAGGCATACACACACACAAACATTTTTATTATGCAAGTAGCCATAACTTTATCGCCGCAGTGTGAATATGCTGCAGTCATGAGTATTTGTTTAACATGAATCAAAATGGAAACTGTAACAGTAATGTCAAATCGATTTTATTATGCATACATTTTCTTTTTTTAACAGCTGTTATGACTTATATTGTTCCTCATACCGTCGTCGTCGTCATCACCATCGTATTCTTCGTGGCCTTGGCCTTCTTCAGAGGTAAGTGTCTGTGGGTTGCAGTGGCAGAAGCGTCTGGAGAAATGTACAAGGACCCTCTCTCTCTCCTGGGTCTCTCCCATCAGTGGAAAGGCCTTTAAGAAGTTCCTGTTGTACACAAATCACCGGTTAACAATAGATCAAATGTTACCCTATAATGCATGTCTGACAGATATATGATTTCATCACTTCTGGAAGTAAACAGAATTTGCAGAAGAATTCAGCCGACAGCTTTGTTGGAAAACCTTATCAGATATTTGACTTTTGAGAAACAGTCAAATCTTTTTCAAACTTGGGAAACTTGGGACTCATGGTCATGTGTGTATATTGTCATAATGAAGGATTGTGTCATCTTTATGTCTCTGTGTGTGCGGTCTTGTGTTAAGAACTGGTTGCACTTTGATTTTGTAACCGTATGACAGAATCAAGAGGTTTCATACAGTCTCACTTTCACTTTTGAGGTGATACATTAATTTAGAGTTGAAACCGAAAGTCTAATAAACAATTAGTCCATTGACGGAAAAATAATCTGCAACTATTTCGATTGAGTTTCAGTCATTTTTCAAGCAAAATGGTCAAATATTTGGGCTGGTTCAAGTTTCTCAAATGTGAGAATTTGCTGTTTTGTTATGAAGTAAATTAAATATTTTGGAGATTTAGAATTGTGGTTGGACATAATATGTGAAGACATCACATTGGACTTGAATTTGTGATATTATTTTGCTATTTCTTTTCAAATTTCATTATCTAAATATTTCTTGATCGAAAGAATTTCCATGCAGTCAGATTAATGCAGGCAACTACAGTAACCTTCATTAAAACATTTACTGTACATTACGGCTGCACAATATCCAATAAGTGACAACGTTGTGGCATATCACCATAACAATATTACTTGTGATAAACAGGTATTAAAGTATACTCAGTACCGCTGCTTTCAGCATTCTGCTAAAATACAACAAACTGCTTGTTGAGTTCAAAACAAATGAAAGGAAATCATTTCCAACTTTCTTTTACTGAACAAATTGAACCGTGAATTGAATATAAAAGGCAGCACTAAAAAAGACTGACAGTACAGTAAAGTACAGTTTTCTACTGATATTTTCTCTCAACTAGCACAAAGTCTTTGAGTGTCTTTCGCGATGTGTCTATTGCGCCAGAGTTGATATTGCGATGATGATACAAAAAATCAATAAATTGTGCAGCCCTCCTGTACATGTACACATTATGATGAGTATTTCAGTCCTACCAGACATTATTATAGCTGACCTTAGTGTGAAGACCTTGGTATCAAAGATCCAAACAACACCCAAATGAATACAGATTTTTCCTTTGTGAAGTTTTACTTTTTAAAGTCCTTGTATTATGCTTTTTGGCTTTTTCCTTTCCTTTGTTGTGTTATATATCTTTTGTGCATGTAATAGGTTACCAAAGCCCCCCCACCCCCAAAGGGACTTACCATCTCCAACAGAAACCACTGTTCACAAACTGTTCCAAACAGCTCTATTGTAGTCTTTTACTTCGAGACAAACGTGCATAACTTTGTAACACGTTATATTGCTCGCCTATCTGCTAGCACGGCACACCTTCATACTCTACTTCTGACTGGCTAGTAGTCCTTACCTAGCTACTGGGCATGTGCAATTCCCAACCAAGATGAAAAAGAAGTGAGATGTCGCACTCTGTAGCTAAAACAGAGGCTCAACACACAGGGTGAAAACAAGATCTGCAGCAATGTGCAATAATTGCTGCTGAAAATGAGCAGAATATGAGCACAAACGAGGGCTCTTAACTGAACACGGTGGGCTGAAGTCAGCAGTCAGAGACAGCGACATGTCAGGTACAGGGCAGTGATGTACTCCGCAGCGCTCAGCTACACTGGCTAACTGTACTCAACACGACAGCTTGTGTAAGGACGTCCACATCACACACTCATCACTTCCAAGTGCTGACTGTGCATTACCTCAGGGCTCGATCCAGCGAAAGGCCGGAGAAATCAAAGAAGCTCAGGTACTCCGATGCCACCAGCTGGCTGAACTCATTACTGCAGGGAGAGAGAGAAAGAGAAAGAGAGAGAGAGAGAGAGAGAGAGAGAGAGCAAGTGGCACTAAGGACGTATGAATGTGTTTTAGAAATGTTTTTCTTGACGAATAAAGTACACTTGTGCAGATGTGTTTGCTTGTGTGCATTCTTGCAAGTCCATCTATGTGTACATTATGTCTGTGCTCATACTGAACACATGTAGCTATGTGAACATGTTTTCCTCTGTTTCTGGCTATTTGTCAGTCCTTTAGTCATCATGTATGCACATGTGCAGTGTTGGGGGAGGAACTAGTTACATGTAGCAGCATAATTTAATTACAAAATAAAGGAAACTGTAATCCGTTACAGTTCCTGGGAAGAAATGTGTAAATAAATTACAGTTACCTATGAAAATGTCCATGATTCAATTGGGTGTTGCATCTGAATATTTTCTGTTAAAAGCTAGGATATATGTTGAATAATATATATTTTGTTGCTTTGCATGTTTTTCATGCGCACAATGTCTTCTTTTGCCATTTCCAGCCACAGCCGTTTAGTTAAGTTTGACGCGATTCAAAAGGTTATTTAATGTAATAGGTTACATTACTATAATAAAGTAATAGTTGCAGTACTATTTATTGAAATAGGGTAACTTGTAATCGGTAACCTATTAGATTTCCAAAGTAAGTGCTGGGCGATACGGAGAAAATTAAATATCTCCATATTCTTGACCCAATACGTCGGCGTTGATATGGCAACAATATTATAGGGTGGAATATTGGTGCTTTCACAAAAAATTTCACAATGAGATTTTTGATAAATAATAAAAGGCAATAAATGCAAATAACAGTTTGTAATTCTGTTAAGTTCAGAAAACGACATAACTTTACTGTATTGCAGCAATTGCAGAAGACCATATTTATGCCATATTACAATTTCCAAAATCTGAGATGATATCAAGCCTCATATATCGATATCAATATAATATTCATATATTGCCCAGCCCTACTGCACAAGTTATAGTGTGTGTGTGCTTACTTCTTGCCCAGGTGTCTGGCCACGTCACAGCGTTTGAAGCCCTCGAGGTGATAGAGGCGCTTGGCCAGCCTCTTGGCGGCCTCGCAGTCTGCTCGACAGCCATTGGCCAGAGTGTCGGTGCTGCCGCGCTCCAAACGCTCCAGACTGCCCAGATCACACTCCTCTGAGTCAGACAGCACGTCTGTGAGGTTGGCATCACTGGAGGAGAGAACATACGCACACACGCACAAACAAACAAACAAACAAACAAACAAACAAGCAAGCAGGTGCCTTTAGGTTAATGAATGGAACACATGTCCGTCGTTTCACGCCCACACACTAGACTAGACAAAGGAAACTGAAATGCTGAGCATAAAACTCAATTACATAAACATATGTTCACATTCACGCAAACAAAAGTCAAATGAGGTTTGAATGACTTGTCATGACGCTGACCCAGTTTTGTTTAATGCGTCAATCTATAAGCTGATGAGAATGGCCAAGCAGCTTTCACCTGCCGCAATCTCTTCCCAAAAGCTCCACTCATCTCAGACTGTAAAGTGCTGTCAATTTCTACTTTCCTATTCCTCTGTTTCAGGCACATGTAGTCGGGATAGACCGATTATTGGCCCTGGCTGATACGATTGGCCCTGCCTGAGAACTGATAAAATTTATTAATGAATTAATTAAACGTGTGCTACTTTGGCTCAGCTACAGCTCTGCGTCTGTCCCTCTGCTCCGGTTTCACTCACCACTGAGTCTGACATAATGCCCCTCTCCCCACCCCACACACACACACAACACTATCTTTTACGTATTATGTGCGTTGGAGTTTGTAACATTTCAAAATCTTAATTTTGACTTAAAGATTTTCATTTTCACTGTACATGCATACCGGTTCCAAATATCGGTTATCAGTTTATTTAAGTACTAATAATTGGTATCGGGCCTAAAAAACAGTATCGGTGGATTCCCAATAGAAGTGAGTTTTAAATGTATCAAGTCCCATATAGTGAACAAGTAATGATCTCTCTGGCCTCAACGACTCCCATCAACAGATGAGCAAAACACTAGGGTTGTAATCTCCCAGTCGACTAGTTGATTTATTGGTCAATACGTTCTGGCTCGACCAAAATGTTGATTGGTCAATTTTTTGCCAGGTTATTCCATCAGGTGGAAGCATGGACCGTTACGGTCTATGGGCGGAAAGCACTAATTGCTAATGGGGGTGTTTTCAGAGCACCCCTGTTTCACAGGTAACAGGCTGTCTTCAGAACACCCCCCTTGTTTTCACTTTTTTTGAATTAGCCCGACCCACTGGGGACAGATTGAAGAAAGAACTAGAAAGCCTATTTATTTAATTGTGAGTGTTTAATTTACAGTCAGTCCTCCTCTACCATGTCGAAGACATCGGCAGTGTGGCAGCATTTTACAAAATTAGAGAATGGAAAAAGTCGAATGCAAAGTTTGCAAGTAACAGTTTTGCATATCGCAATCTGGACTACAAATATGGCGTATCACCTAAAAACGGTAAGCTAACTGGTCTGCGTTAGGTTGCCCTGTCTATTTTGAGTAGGCTATATGAACATATCAGAATTGGCATATTTCATAGTCTAATAATCGTTTTAGAACTACAGGCGCACCCACCCGCAACCACGGTAGCGATCCCCAGACCCCCCCAGACCCCGCTGGATGTTAAGCCTCTACCATCCAAACGCAAAAATAATATCACGGAAAGGAATTGTCAACTTTATTGCTCAGGATATGAGTCCCATTGCTGTTATGGAGGGCTGAGGTTTAAGAACTTGTTAATATACAGCGCCAGCACGCCACACCATCACGCATGGACTAACCGGAAAATGTGAGGGACCCAAAGAGAAAGTTTCAGAGTTAATACAACACAGCGAGGCACTGAGCTTGACCACAGATATGTTTAAATATACAGTATATATTAAAGTGGACGTGCCTTTTGTGTTTAAGAGTAAAAGCTTTAAATTAATAGTCTATTCGTGTCTCAGCCGCGAAGCTCCCATGTTTAGCGCTCCGTGCGAGGACATGCACAGAGCGCTGATGCAGCGCTGTCAGAGCCGACAGACAAGTGTCATTTCACTGCAAAATAATTAGGTCAAAAACGATTTAATATACTGCAAATAGCCTACAAGTACAAGTACTGCGGGACAGTACAGTTAATTAATCTAACGTTTTTTTCCGCCCCTCCGCACCCCCCCAAGTCGATTTTTAGTAGAAATTTCAGGACTTCAGTCAACCAAGATTTTCTTTGGTTGATTACAGCCCTACAAAACACCAAACTGAACAAGCATATTGTCCATCTCACGCTCATTGTCTATCCCTCCGCTGTCCATTCCAGCTGTGAATGGGTGTATCTGGGTGATTATGAATCAGGGCGTTCCCGTAAAACACTGAATGTACTCAATCACCCCTGCAGGGGTAGTTAAGGTTAAGAAAAAAATCGACCATTTGCCAAACAGTTGAAAACATGAGAGTGAACACGCAGCTTTCATTGAGTGATGACTTGCAAAGTCTGCATGAATGACATGTTCTTGAACACTATGTACCCTATTTGATGTTATAATCCTCTTCTTTAAATATTAACGTAGTAATGCCTCAACCTAAAATGCATTGAAAAGTTAAAGATACTGAATTGTAAAATTCTTGGTAACGATTATGAAACAAACTTCTTCTTCAGGCTCTTTTCAGCTTCACTATACTTCCACTTCTGTAGCTGCTATCCGCTTCTATTTGAAGGGACTTTTTTTATTACTAGATAGAACAGAAAGACAGGAAAGTGGGCTGGATTTGACTCCGGGCCGCTGGCAAGGACACAGCCTGCATGGGATCAGGTGAGTTAGAGGATGCCCCTATTTAAGGCAAAAATGTCAAAGCACCTGCAATGCTATTGAGTGTAAATAATGTCTGTAGAACCAACAACAGCTGACTCAACTAAGAAAAGAAGACTTGAAGAAATAGATAATAGTAATAGTGTAGACTGCAATGCAGTGTCTTTCTCAGGGACACAGTTTAATGAACTAATCAGCTTCACACTCTATATAGCCATTAGTGTCATCAAGAGAACAGAGAGAATCAATGCAAGAGTATTAATTAGTGCCCTACTTATTTATTTATGATTTACTGAGGTAGTTTGATTAAGATATTGAGTTGTGCTCACCATACTGCGTTGCACTGTGTACTTTGCTACACACCACAGTCCATCAGTGAGTTAGGGAGGGAGTTAATTAAGCCTGTTGGTTTGGTTTACACAAAAACAACCCTAATAGATAATACATCAATCATTCAAGCAAAATAGCATTACATTTAATATCATGTTTATGTTCAAATGAACAAACTGCACTATATTGTTGTAGTAACACAAATAAAGCACAAAACATCCATTTCCAATTTATTTCTTAAAAAAAGAGACTCCACACATTTACGTAAATCAGTCTAAATTTCATTAACTCATTTCCTGTCTGTGTGTGCATCTGCGTGGCAATGTCAGCATTCTCGCCAGATGATTCAGATGTTTTTTTGCATAATCAGATCAGACCAATTGCATTACCCTTACAAATGTAATACATTACGCGCTGTTGTTGTAGGGATTTGCTGGTTACCATGGATACAACGGAAGCCAAAGTGTCCTGTGCTAGAAGAAGAAGTAAAGGGATTGTGGACTACCTTATGGCTGTCTAACACAATTTCACAATGTGGCACCAAGGGGCATCAGACAAAAACTGACAAATAAACCAAACAAGTATCCATAGCAGGGAGTAAGTCCTGGGCCCTGATTTCTCTACTTCAGACAAGGTTATACTGTACTGAGTGATTCATTAGGCTCTCAGAATCACTCTTTATCTGCCCCCTGACCTTGGACCAATTTGCCTCTGAACACACCACAAGGAGCTATTGCCCCCAACAACACAGCTCCCAGGGTCACTGGAACACATTACCCCTCCACCATGACGAGGTGGGTCATGCAAACTACTCCACCTTATCGTGGGGGAGCATCACCGCCAAGAATGACTATAAGATTGTAGATAAGAGTCGGGTGAAAGCAGATAATTTGCAGGGTGCCAGGGCTCCACCTCAGGGACAGGGTGGAGAGTTTGTATATCCGGAAGGAGTAACACCCCCGCTCTTTCTTGTGGAGAAAGAGCCAGTAAAGGTGGCTTGGGGATCTGAAAAAAAATGTTTCCTGTATATGACTCCCTCTGGAGATATTCTGGACATGTTCGAGAAGGAGGAGATGATTATGCTAAAAGAAACTGCATGTACCACCTAAGATATAGGAACCCTTGGGACCCAGACAAGTGGTTAAAAAAAAAGAAAAAAATGGATGGATTGAAATATGTACATATGCACAAAGACACACACACACACACACACACACACACAATAAAATGAGTCTGTAGTAAACCATCAAAACAATATCTAGCCTGGTGTTTGCAGTGAAATTGCTTTCGCTTGTCTGACCATATTAATTCACAAGACTCAGAGAGACCTCATAAATCATTCAAAGCTCATATCATTCACGGGGGCTAAAACTATGCCGGGCTCCCCAATTCACTGCCACTGGCAATAATAGAGCCAACACACACACACAAGTGTCAAATATCTAGTGCAGCCCTTTTGTGCGGAGAGACTTGGCGTCACTGAAGGCCAAGTGGAACACACAGTGAACCTATTTGTCTATCTAAAGGCACCATTCTGTATCCCCAGGCCACACTTATTCATCCACTGTGACTGCCACTCAGTCTGTGTGTGTGTCAGAGATAGAGAGCATGATGGTGCATGCCAGTGACTCACATGCTAATCTCTTTGGCTGTGCATCACCCTTACCTACACTTAAAAGGTGTGTCTGTATGTAGTGTGTGTGTGTGTGTGTGTGTGTGTGTGTGTAAGAGAGAGAAGGGGAGGATCTCTGTGGCATCTCCTACCAGGGTAACTATTATGGGATTAACCAGATTATCAAAATTCGGTTATTTCCCAGACTTTTCTTTCATTTTCTTTGATCAATAGATAAATGAGGGAACACACACGCATATCAGAGCTCTTTTTTCTTTTCCATTTCTTTTTTCTTTCCGTTTGTGTGTTTTTGTGTATATGTGTCAGACAGGTCATCTACTTGTAGATACAATCTGAAAGTAAAAACTGTTGCAATATTATACTCCTACATGTAAAAAAAAAGACACAAGCCTAAAAAATGAGACAGCGTGACATGTATCCACATCATTTTTGTTTTGTTTCTGGGTTATCAACTAAGGCCATGACGGGGAAAAATTGCTCATTTTGACTTTTTTAAGTCAGACATGAAAATAACAGTTTAGAGTAATAAGGCATCTTTAAATAGGCTATAGCTCCACATCTTCATGTCATACCTCAATTAGAGCTGAAACAATAATCCATTTATTGATTAGTCACTGGACAAAATCAGCAATCATTTTGATAATCAACTTCCCATTTTAAATCATTTACCAAGAAGAGGTCCTGGTTCCAGTTTCTCCAATTTAAGGATTTGTCATGATTTTCTCATTTTTATAATTATTGTAAACTGAACAGCTTTGAAGGCATCACAGTGAGCTCTGGGAACTTTTCTGGCATTTATTTATAACTAAACAATGAATAGATTATTCAAAAAAGGGATCTTATTTATTGATCATGAAAAGAATTGTTAGTTGCAGGCCTATCACACTATAACAACTATAACCTCATAAATCGTGCCTTATATTTAATTCTAAATAATAAGTCCTAAGATAAAATGCAAATATATGGTAACCCCCTGTAATTGATTACAAGCATTTAAAGCCCCTAAAGGAATAGGCTATACAACACAAGATACAAAAATACCGTTTAAATTACTTTTATCCCGATGTTGATACCATACAGCTTGCAGAAATAGAACAGAAGTACTATAGTGATCGTTTGCCAGAGTTAAGTAACAGTACAGCTACCTCACTATTTCCATTTGCCACGCAGCATAATGTTAATGTTCCCACCCATTTGCACGTGAAATCTTAAAACAATTCCTGATCTGTCGAAATATGAAACTTACAGTAGTTGCAGCAATCGGTCGAAGTGAACATCATATTCCTCTTTCCACATCGTCTCTCGGAAAATTGGAAATCAGCGGTAAAATGCGCGCTGAGGTCCGACCACCTCATCATCCAGTCGTCGGTAAAGTCTGCATCGGCCCGGTTTATTATTTCACTTCAAGCCAAATCAGTTTTCTTCAAAGCGGAAGTCAGGTCATAGATAATAACAGCCTATTCTGTTGACAAATGAGACTGTGGCGTTATTTCACCATAGTGTCAACAGACACGGAATGTATTGGGAGTTTTTCCTTGAAGTTTGTTGGATGTCTCAACGCTCCACAGAGGAGAGGATGTTGGAGGCGGAGCAACCCACTACCCAGACTTTTCCTGATGAATTACTGTTCCTAGTGGTGGCTTTACAATGGCCTTGTGTGTCCCAGCCAACACAACTTCCTCTGCATTTAAGTGAAAGGCTCTGAGCCAGCAGATCAGTTCAATTATCAGCAGGACGTCCTGTATTTGGACTCGGTTCACTGAGCAGCTTTCCAGCATCTAGTCATATCATGTGGTTATTTCTGTACATTACTCTAGTGTATCGCTTCGACACTGATGCATGACAGAGTAAAGCTGCCTAAAAAGTGTAACCTAAAATGATGAAATCTATTGGAGGACATAACCTACCTGTTATGTATAGTACCTGTAGTCTAAGGGTGCACATACATAAAAATAATCCTCACACTATGTACATGATCGTGCTCCCCACCACCACACACCCACCTACACACCCACACCCACAGTATTTTTATAAGACACCCTGACACATCCCTGCATGCTAACCCCAGCTTCTATATCCCTCCTTCCTCTTTCTCGTCTGGTGGAAAGAAGAACAACAGAAAAATCAGAGGACAAAGAGACAGCTGTAGGCTCAAAAGTACAAACTTTGGAGGATGAGATGGAAGATGAGAATGGAGACAAACCCCTGGGGGGAGTTTGATTGGTAGTTTGGGCAGGCACAGACAACAGCAATGACTAAATTTTCTTGACAACAAAACTGAAGTTTAGTCAGCACTGGGACCAGAACACTTGTACAGACCAAGCAAATGCTGCTGAATGCTGCTGAATGCTGATCACTCATCAGTTTTTTTAACTCATGTTTAACCTTTGTCATTTACACACCATGAACTTTTCAGACAGCAGAATACTAAACTTGTTGACCATTGCAGATGTGATGTTCTCATGGCAGCCAAGCGATTCCATGTTTGGAGCAGTTAGCCAGAGATACTGGAGTAAGTGCTCCTCGCCAACATATGCAGCCTGTTAAAAGGAGTCCTTATGTTGTGCTCCTCAATCAGTCAGCCATACTGTCATAATGCCAAAGATAGAGTCAGAAAGCAGTTTAAGCTCTCGTCCAGCTGTGTCCTAGAAACCAATAAACTCAAAACAGAACACAAGGTCTACATGTGTTTTGTGGCGAAGCCTTTCCAACATGGTCCCCGGGGAGTCCTGTGTGGGGTAAAGCTCTCACTCCAGTTATATAAAGACCAGGGCCGTCACTACCAGCCATCCGGTCCTTACAGCATGTAACTGGAGTAAAAGCTGTGTCTGTATTCTTGGCAGCAGGAAGTCAAACTTGTTTTTTTAGTGGGTGTTGGGTTCCTCAAGGGTTGTCCTTTGATACGATTGTGTTTGTGATTTTCATGGATAGGATCTCAAGGTGCAGCAGAGGGGAGGAGAGAGTCCAGTTTGGGGACCTCACAATTGCTCTTTGCTGATGATGTGGTTCTGTTGGCTCCATCAGACCGTGACTTCCAGCATGCACTGGGGCGGTTTGCAGTCGAGTGTGAAGCGGCCGAGATAAGAGTCAGCACCTCCAAGTCTGAGGCCATGTTCTCTGCTGGAAAATGGTGATATGCTTCCTCTGTTTTAGGAGTGAGTGAAGGAGTTGAAGTATCTTGGGGGTCTTGTTCACGAGTGGGGGTAAAATGGACAGACAGATTGTTGCGGTGTCAGCAGTAATGCAGGTGCTGTACTAGACCGTTGATTTACCAGTCGATCTATCTAGGGAGCTGAGTTGGTTCAGGCATCTGATTAGGATGCATGCTGGGTGGGTTCTTTTGGAGGTTTTCTGGGAACACACTGGAGAGTTTATATATCTCGTCTGGAAAGGCAATTTCGTTATCCCCCTGGAAGAGCTGGAATATAATGCTGGGAAGAGGGAGGGATGTCTGAACAATTTTACTTTACACAGGCCTTAACATACCAGGAACGTTTTTTGTGTGTTTAATTCGCACATCAATATATTTTAACTGTTGTTTTCGTCATGAATACTTTCACCCAGGGCGCGAATATGTCATTCTGAACGAGGTGGATTTTTCAGAGCTTTTGCACAGCGAATAAGCTTAAAGACGTTGTTTACTTAATATAACGTTCATAATACAACAATAGGAAGCTGTATATACGCCAAACTGGACTACTTTCAACCTTGACAAAGACAGCGTTTACCAGAGACACGCCGTTTGCTCTTACCTTTCACAATAAAAGCCCTGGACATACAGTATGCTACACTGCGTAACTGTCCACCGGAACCAAATAAATTCACTCAGAGTATTCCGCTAAAAGGCTGAAATAGCTCACAGTAGCTTAGTGTCATGATTTTCTGCTGCGGCATCCCCGACTGTGGTCGGACAGCTCAGGAGGAGATGTGGGCTGGAGTCTCCGGGTGTAACCAGGTCACTCCACTCAGCAGCAAGGGAAACCAGACACAGACGCCTCCGTTGGTCTGAAGGAGCTGGAGCATTTGAGTGTGCTCAAACTGTGGACTCTAGCTACTATAACGTTCCATTCACTTGATATCTTCACCGCTAAATGTTAAGTCTCCTCTCCTCCGATCGCTCTCTCTCGCACGCTCACACCGCCGTCACTTTCTCGCTGTCGCTTCAGGAGTATCCCCTAGGGCGGGGAATCACCAGACGCATCCCGATACAATATCATCATGATACTGCCACAATACGATATTATTGCAATTTTAAACATATTGCAATATTCTGCGATATATTGCAATTCATAACCTTTTTTCCAACTTCTAATGTTTCCCAATTTCCCCAAAGGAAAACTTTGTCAAAATCTGTTTTATCTAAAAAGATTCTTTTCTCTGTTTGTTCATATCACTTCAATTGTATTGCTGCAAAATGGGATTGTTGAGACAAACTGACCAACACATATATAATATATAATAAAAGATCCATACTTGGCACATGTGTACCTGTGTATCAGTATTGCCACTGAAAATATCGTGATACTATACTGTATCGATTTCTTCCCCCACCCCTAGTATCCCCAGGAGACCCCCAACTGTCTCAAATATGTCTGGCGCAAATATTCAAACCTTTTTTTGAACAGCTGTCACAAATTTGCATCGCTGTCAGTATGAATAGTTTTGATGTGAAATATCTGCAGGAGATTATTTCCCATTTCCGTGTCCTTTATTTGTTACACCCCCGGTGTGTAAATGCCATTAGACTTGCTGCCACCACAGCTGCCCAGGATATGTTGCATAAATGGATGTTTGGATAGTTTTGTAATTGTAATATCTAGAGCCAGCATCAAACACTATTGGTGTTGAAAATTGATATTGACAAACTATTACTTGCTAAATATTTTATGGATTATAGGACAACCTTCAAGATTGTCAATGTAAAGAAAAGATTATGACAACTAAATGACTGCTTTTCTAACTTAAGTAATATAGTAAATCCCTAATTAATTGAAAAATTGAAAAATACACAATAATCTGTGGAATTCAGCCAGTGCACTTATCTGTATCTCAAAAAACGTATATTCCAACATGTTCTCAAGATGTTTTTAACCACGACACAAACATGTACACATAGATTTGCAAGAACAAAGATACGTATAACCAGATAACAGCAATCTCATGAAATGTAATAAATTAATTACAGCCCTGGGTATAATATTGCAGTATGGTTTGTTTTAGGTCTCCCTCTGTCTTTTTCTTGCGTACACACACACACACACACACACACAAGCCAAAAAACACCTACTCAGCAGCAGACAATGGACAATGGTGACCTCTTTTGGCTGGGTGAGACTAATTGTGTTCAGGTGTGGTATTGTGTTTGCTGAAACACTGAAGAGCTTCATCTGACAACAACTAAAGAATAACCTCTGCCTTTCAATCAGTCACAGATTCAAAGACAAGTACAAAAAAAGGCCACAAAAACAAAACAAATGTTTTGTAGAGTCTGGCTTGATTTCCAGTCAACACATACAGGAAGTGTTGACAGACACCTCAGAGGAGAGAAGCCTGTGGTAAGAAGAACCTCATTCATCCAAAACAGCCATTGGTACAGTAAGACTGCGGGATGTGTCATAAAACATGGAGTCAAGCTATAAATAGACAGGGATAAATCTGTCAGTGTTGAAATGATTCAGTTAGTGTGTGGGTCTGTGGCGAGAGGGTAAAAGAGAGAATTTGTATGTATAACAGCTTGCTTGTGTTGCAAAAGTATGCGTTGCATGTATTTATGTCTACGTGTGCAACTGTGTGTGTGTCCATATCAATGGCTGACTGAGAGCCAGGCAAGGATAATCTGCAGGATTTTCAGCAGCGCTGTAGAAACACGCTCAGGGTTTTATTCCCAAAATGACATCATAAAAGATGAAGTGTAAGTCTGTGTGTGTGTGTGTGTGTGTGTGTATGTGTGTGAGAAACAGAAAAAGGACAAGATTCAGAGTGTGAAAGATGGATATGAAAGCTCCCATAGTTACGCCACTGAGCAGATATAAGGATGTACGACTAAGCACATTTTTGTTTACGCATGTATGCTACTGGCCCGTGTGTCCTTTATGTGTGTGCGTGCGTTTCTGCACTCAACAGTGTATATGAAAGAGATTAGTCCACATGGCAGAGCTGCTTCTCTGATATGGAAACAACTGCGCCTGGCTTTTATCTGCTCTGCTTGGGCTTAGATCTTGTAGGCAAAGGGGATGAACACACACTCCCCAAATGGACACACATAGAAACATACGCATGCATGCATGCAAATGTTCAGCCGGAGATATTGCATGTGTATGAGTAAAAAGTATGCATAAGCCAAGGTACGCATACTATGCGCGCATTTACTATGACGTTTGAAAATGAGTTTGTGCTTTGATGTGATTCTGTGCATAATGGTCTCAAGTGACATATCCAAGTCAGTGTTTCTCCCTTCTCTGAAGCATTTCTTTGTGTGTCCTTGTTTGTCTGCATGAATACTACTCTACACTACAGGTTGCATTATCACCTAAGTAGCATTCAACTAGTTGTCTCCACTGTATAGATCTAGAGCTGGCTATGTACAGTAGTGAAATGCAGGCAGGCAGGCAGACAAATAGTCGGTTTTAATGGCAGTTTCAGCAGCCTCTATATAGATTAAAGTTCAGCTTTAAACCTAAATGATGGTCCCCACAGGGCACAGAGGGATACAACTGTTAAAGTAACAGATGGATTGACTAACTAATCAAATAGCCTAATTAATTAATAATTGACAGTCTAATCTAAAATACAACCCAATCGACTGACTGACAGGCTGACTAACTACATGATGTTCAGGCTGAAAAGCCTCAGAACTAAGAAGCAGGTTTACTGACTAAGACACTGACACATCTAAACTGCAATCTGCAATATTTGCCAATGTTTCCTATATCCATGTAACCAGCTGCAGACTTGACTTCCTTCATCCACTGATGTCAGAATAACCAGCAGTAGTAGGGAGAGGATCTACAGGGAGAGTGTGGCTGAGGTGAGATTAGGTTTCTTCTCTCCGCCGGGGGCATGGAAGTTGAAGCTTGAATTTTGGACAGAGTCTGTTTGCACGGTGCAACGGCGCTAAAACATGGATGCAAGGTTCCATCTGAATATTGTTGATACACTGAAAGCATGTACAGTAAGACATTATTATAGTATTACTATTTTGGTTGCATGCATGTTAGACGTGTGCAACTGATTTATGACTAACAGTTTTTGTCGCATTCAGACACAAATGTTGATCCAACTGCTTCACACAGTCCAATGTTTTCCTGAAAATATACACCATTTTATGTCTTTCATTTTGTCTTTTACATACACTCTTTATCACCAGTAATAACAAGCATTGTCTTTTACATACACTCTTTATCACCAGTTATAACAAGCATTCTTGCTGTGTGGCCTTGTTTAGAAAAGTGCAAAAATGTGTTCATAGACTGCCAAATATCTATGTATCCAGTAAAAGAATGGCTTTTAAGTTCTTTGACCACGGTAGGAATGTGGCTCTGGGGCAATGTCAGTGTTTTGGCCCCCTGACTTTGATGCAGACTGAAATTGCTCAGCAAATATTGGATGAATTGCCATGGGATTTTGTACAGAGATTTATGATGTCTAGAGGATCAATCCAATGACTTTGGTGATCATCGGACTTTTCCCAAGCTCCACAATAGCCTTGCCTCAGATTTAGAGCTTTTAGAGCTAAAAAGCTTTAGTGTTGTTTTCTTATGTCTAGTCTGGTTATGCTCTGTAGCTTGTGAATATGAATATGATTTGAGTAGCACTATCTACTAGCAAACAGAAACTCTGGGTGACAGGCAAACACATGGACCATCTGACCCATAAAACAACTAAATGTCTGCCAAGATAGTTGACTGACTGACTGATTAACTGGCCACATTTTATCCATAGCTTTGCAGTTGTTGTGTCCTGCAGTGAAAAAGACTAGTTGTCCATGAAGCCCGGAAGTGCCAACATGTGTAACTGCGCCAATTCTGTGGCCAACCACTGGGAAGAATGGAGGTAGGGAGAGGAGAGGAATGAAAGATAAGAAGCAGCAGCAGGGGAAATGGAAGAGGAGTTGATGCAAAGAAGAAAGGAGGGGGACGGCAGGGGTGGTACGGGAGATGAGATGAAGTGAGATAAAATAAAGAACATGGAGAAATGAATACAGAGGCAGGAGGTAAGATAGAGCAAACAAAGAGATGGTGTGACAGTGAAAAAGACAGAAAAATAAATAAAACAGGGAAATACATATTGGGTGAGATAATGTATGTTGCAGCCTTTATAGCTTGTATTAATAACTGTTTTGCTTTGACACACACCCGGAATCATAAATAGATGTGGATTATCATAGCTCTGTGTGTTCTTAATAGTACATCAAAAACTGTAGTGTTTTTATTATTAGCATTTTAAGCCATGCTACTTCAAGCTACTTAAATTGAAATTGGGCTGAAAAGCAATCCTTTAAAAAGTATGCATGCTGCTTCTAGAAAAGGACAAGGACTGCATTGAATTGCTAAATGTTTGCAACTCCTCCCTTTAATATCCTAAAGAACAATTGATTGGACATCTAGACTTCTAGTTCATGATAAATTGGATACTGTAAATGTCTTTAAAACTTAAAATATCCCTTTAAGACTGACTAGCAGATGTATCCACTCTAGATTTAAGTGCTCCAATGTCTGACAAGCTGGCATAGAGCAATAATCACACACACACACACACACACACACACACACACACACACACACACACACACACACACTCTAAGACCCTGCTGGGCAGAGGAAAGCTGAAGACGATGATGTCATGACATAAACAATAGCTCATTCAGTTTGGCGCTGGTGGTCAGGAAACAAGACCGTGCTTAAAAGGACAACATCTGTAGACGGGGGGGAGAGAGAGAGAAGACAAAGAGAGTCGACATCTTAAATCCTCGGTTCATCCTAAAATTCATACTGAGCTGTGGATGCACCAGGAGTGTGTGAAAACAAATCCCAGCAGTTAGCTGAGCTCATCATGGCGAAGGTCTGTGCATCTATTTGGCATTTCAGTATGGTTGTAACTGAAACTGTGCAGGGGGGGGTTGAACAAGTCATATGGATTGTATACAAACCAGCCAGCCAGACCTATAGCCAGAGTTCAGGTTACATGGCTTTTCCCATATGTTTCCTGTTACCCCCTCCCCCTTCCCCGTCTTCCTCAACCCTCTTTAGTGCTATTAAGGTAATTAGATGAAAGAAAGTACTGTCAGCTGCTGCTGTATTCCCCACAGTTCCTTGGGGGTCTATGCAAATGATGAGTGGGTGAGTTAGAGATCATCATCTAAAATCTCAGCGTTGTCATAAATATCAGATGGCTATCGGAGACGAAAAGAGAAGGACACTCCTGCGGTTCAATTCATTACAGTGACAGACACTTTGTGTCTTGTTTCAAATACATTTCTAGTGTTAATCTGTCATATGGACCCACCACTATAGTCCTACTAATTTGGTTCCTGTTCAAGGAAGGTTTTTGTCATGCATAAACCTTGTGTAATTTGGCAGCACTGGAGTTTATCTCTCCCTACTGTGCAAATACGCTTTAAGCAAGATGGTTTAGGTAGGAAATACCCCAGCAACAATGTGCCGGGCTGCTTCATGAACGTTCTGTTTGGTTTACCAGGCTCTCCATCACTACCAACAGGGGAAGGATCGGTTTCATTTCAAATGCAACAATACTGCTTTACCAGTCCCCCTGACTGCATAAAAATGTAAAAGCTCTCTGACTCCATTTTTTCAGTTCTGCCTTTTTGCTTGCTTTTTGCCGTTTAAGCCTGTTGTGCAAATGTTAAATTCACACTGAAGTGCACAAAGCTATCCAACCATGTATAGTAACAGTTTCCTTTCTCTCCTTTCCCAAAGATATGGAGGATTTGGAGCTGAGCCTGGTATTTTATGTTGGTTGGTTTGGTAGAGTGGTAAAGATTTGCCAACCAACTGAGTTTACATCTATGGACAAATAACTTCCTTTGGAACCACCAGGCTGCCGTTCTGACCCCCAACCAACCTCAATGCCCCCTCTCTGAAAGCCCACAGCTGGGTCTCACTACGCTCACGCCACCTGCTGGTTAAGCCAAGGTCAAAGTATATTACACCAATTACAGTTCAGGATAACAGTATGATATCTATACAAAGCCTCCGCTGCCTGCCTGCAACAGGACACAATGGAATCTGTCTTTATAAACTAAATATTAATTTAACTGTGTTAAACATGCAAAATGTAAAATAACCTATTTGCTATGGTAGTTCAAAGACAGGCCCATTCTACATCTAAAGCTGTGTGTACGCCATGTTTCTTCTACATGGATGGTTTGATAATGGCAAAACAGTTGTGTGCCATTGCAGATATGTATTAGCTGTTACATTAAGTGAGATTTACAGAATAAAGAATAAAGCACAACCTGAACAACCCAGAAAGTAACATCATAATCACCATCCTTCTAATATCTGTATATACATCAAAGCTGTGTAAGTATAAAAAACCGCATGCCAAATTTCCAGTAGTCAGTAGCAACAGGCTCTAGTTTAAAAATTGATTATTTTTGTATACTGTGACTAGGATTTAAAAAATACTGACTTTGGGGACTGCTAGTGATAATATTAAAAACGACAATGTGTCAGACAGCAATGTACTTTGATAACACCCCCTCTCTCAACAACATATCCCAACTGAAAATACAGAATAAAAGGTCTGAAATAAAAAACTGCAACCATTTTCACCAGAATTGTGTAATTTATCTTCACACAAAACCTGCCCCCTCTGTAATATGTTTAAGGGTGCTGTCAATACATACATTACTAAAGATAGGGCTTAAATAACCCAAATCTGGCCTCCTTACCTGACAGAGTTGATCATGGCTCCACAACCTTCCACGGCTCCCCGGGAGTCGGTGTGGTATCCGTTAGGCATGGCCCAGCGTCCGGGCTGGCTCAGCACAAACTCTGACCTGCTCCCCGGTATGGTGGTCCTCAGCGGGCTTCCTCCTACTCCAGCCACAGCTCCAGCTTCACAGAGGGTGCTCTCACCGGCCTCTGGCCCAGCCTCAGCTCCTTCTTGTTCCTGCACAGTTTCCAGCTCCAGCTCCAGGGGTTCAGGGCCCTGTAACAGCGCCCTCTGTTGGATGAGTGGCGTCAGTGGCGCCTCGAAGCTGACGCAGCTGTCCGTCTCATCTGTGAGTGACAGCACGTCCAGAGAGTCCAGGCTGCTGTAGCAGGTCCCGCCCCTCAGCAGGGCAGACTCTACGATGCGCTCAAACGTGGAGCTGAAGCCGTCTTTGTTGTCAACCCTACACTTCTCCCTCTCCTCTATCTCCTCCTCATCTTCCTCTTCCTGAGCATCAACCTGCTCAACAATCTGCTCAAACGCTGAGCTGAAAGTGTCCTGGTTTTCTCTCCCGTCTCCCTCTTTCTGGACCTCTTCCTCCTCTTCCTCCACCTCTGTGTCAGCCTGTTCTACAGTCGACTCAAAGTTAGAGCTGAAAGTGTCCAAGTGTGTGGGAGTCCCCTCCTCGTCTCCTCCATCGTCCACCTCGCCCGCTTCATTATCGTCTTCATTCCCACCTATGCCATTTGCCAGTCTGTTTCAACGTGGAGAAAGAAAAGGAAAGTGTGATATTATCTTTAGCATATGACTAATACATTAGTCATAGGCAGTTTCTTTGTTGAGATTGGCACATATCATTCATATTCATTGCTGAAAAATTCTTCATTCAGGGGAAGCACTCACAATGGGCAAATATTTCAGCTTGAATAGCCACACTGACAATTCAAGATGAAAGATGAAAAAGCCCTGTCCAATTGGTTACTTTGTGAATAGCTGCAAGCTAATCTCCCCTGGTCTGTCAAACCTCCACTATATCAACCCTTTTATTTGTAAAAATATGAATCTATTGTGGTGCTCTGTGCTTGCTGGTGATGGAGATGAATACCTTGTTAAATTGGTTTCATCAAAGCTTGAAACAGCTTTATTTAAGTATATAATAGCTGTATTTTTGTATTTGTGTGTTAAAGGTGCTCGAAGCCATGTCACACGAGTTTTAAGCTACATTTGTTTGTCATATAAAGCAAACATCTTCTTACTATCTGCTAGCTGCCTGTCCCGTTAACAAACTGTAAAATACATCTCCTCACTATCTGCTAGCTGCCTGTCCCCAGAACACACTGTAAAAGACGCAGTCTCTGTAGACAGCCCAGGGTCTACAAACGCCAACAAAAATAAACTGTGCCCACCTGCACCATGAAGCATACAGAAACAGTGTTCCAGCCAATAACCGACAAGAAGAATTTGGGGGTGGGGTCTTGGGGGGGGATTAGTGCGCAAAAGCACAAAAGGAAGGGGACAGAATGAGGAGGAGGGAGGGGCGAGCTAGTCAACGTTGACAAGAAGTAACGTCTCCCAACATTGCTTCGAGCACCTTTAATGTATGGCTGTGCCTTTTAATAAAACCACCAATTTGCCATTTGCCTATTTAATATTATGCATTTTATTTCATCTACATTCTTCTCACAAAGCTCTCACTAATTAACTGATATGTCTTTTTTTTGAACTGTTCACATACTGCCCTTCACTATCTTTGTAGGTTTAAAATTGGATTACTGAGTCCTCTGGCTCTTTGAAAATCCCACTATTTTACTTCCTTGTTTGTTTTCTTTCAGCCTGTTCATTTTGTAAAATGCAAATTAGGCTAATTATGTACCAGAGACCTATACTGAGAAAACCTAAAAACTTCAGTTGGCCTGTGTGTGTGTGCATGTGTGTGTGTGTTTTAAGTGGCAATTAACTGCACTCATGTGATACTTGTGCATGATTGTACAGATTGTCATGTCAATACATAATACAGTCCCTCCAGGATTTCATGATGTCGCCAATTCACACAAATTCAACCAACCACCGTGACTTTGGTGCGACTCGCAATTTTGACCAATCACCGCAACTTTTTTGCAAATTTGACCAATAACCAGAGTTTCCCCGCGACTTAAACCAACCCCAGCAGTTCCACGTGCCAGACTTTGTATCAACATGTGACTCTGAGAGCCAATGACCAAGCGGGAGTGAGAACGGGTTGACGTTACACTTTGCTTTGGATCGTATTGCTCACAATGCGCTTACTCATGCAAAACAAACAATATATATATATATATATATATATATATATATATATATATACACTATAAACAGATACAATATAGACAGTAGTGCAATGAAGTAAGAGTAAGAGTAAATTATAATTATAGTAGTTATTGTTATTTAAATGATGGAGCATAATGCAAAGGAATAAATAGTATTATTATATTACAATAACAACAGTATGCACAGTATGAACAGCTCTGAAATAGAGAACGAGAAGGATGAATAAATAATAAGAGGAACCAGTAAAGAGAGGTTAGGTCTTGCTGGGTTATTGTACAGGAGTTGAACCTGTAACTGTGAGTAAGAAGTCAGCTGTTCATCAGAGTGATGGCTTGTAGAACGTACAGCGAAAGGCCGTGTTTCACTCTGATGTCGCTGAAGCTGCCGCTGTTTCAGTCCTGTTGGCTCTCTGCAGTCTGTGGGGCTCCTCAGTCCCCCCCCCCCGTGACTTAACTTAACGAGACAACTTGCAGCAAACATACAAAAAATTTGCACCTTTAAACGCGATTTTTTTACAAAAGCTCCTGCAATATGTGGCATTTTGGAACGCAACAATCTCAAAAAATGTATGTGAAATCCTAGAGGGACTGATAATGATAAAACAGGAAAGGATGAAAGTTTAATTGTATATCAAACTTTGACACCTAAAGGTAAAGATTTCCCCAGCCCAACAGCAATATAGAGAATATCTTGACAGAGAGTGATGATGATAAGTGAACTAACCGTCCAGCTTGTTGAGAGTGAGTTGCCTCCTCCTCTGTAGCCGGTTGTGTCCCTTCATTTTCCTTCCCCTCCTCATCTTCTTTCATCACCTCCACCTCATGTGTTGCCTCCTCCCCCGTTGAGCTTACCTCCACATTTATACATCCTTCCGCTCTGGTCCCTTCCCTCTCTCCTTCCGCCCCGTCTGCCTGTTGATCCTCATCACCAGTGCCGTGAACCCTCTCCTCTTTTAACTCACCCTCTTCTCCCTCATCCTTTACTTCCTCCCTTCCCTCTCCTTCCCTGTGTGTCTCCCTGTGTGCCTCCTCCTCTCCCTTTCTGATCTCTTCTTGTTGTTTCTCCTCCTCTATCTCGTCCTTTGCCCCGGCACCCAGCCTGTCCTGCTCTGCCTGGCTGTGTGTCTCCGTGGGTGGGTCGGTGGTGGCTGTATTGGGCTCCACTGGGCTCTCTGGTGGGGTGGGAGAGGGCAGAGCCTGCCCCTCCTGGGTCATGGTGCTCTTCACTGAAGGGGGGCGGCTGTCTACTCCAGCCAGATATAAGAACCAGAGCTTCAGATCAGCAACCAGGGAGGACCCTCTGCAGAGAAAAGAAACAGAGATATGGGAAGAGAGGGAGGGAAAATCAGCATGAAATGAAGACAAAGTACCAAGTGAAAATTAGGAGGAGAAGCAGTGTTACTACTATAATAATTATGGCAGATACTGATAGTCATTTGATTATTTCTAGTCTTAATTACAAAGTTTCAGAGATCATGAAAGAACAGTTGTGTATATGTGTGTTACAGTGTGTGTGTTTGTGTGTATGTGTTAAAGAGACAGAGACAGAGAGATAGAGAGTTATAAGAGTAGTTATAATAATTATATCATAAGTATCATGTTTACGTGTATTATTATATCAGTAGAATTTACTCCTTGTTGCTGTTTATATGTATATTTGTTCTTTGCTTTGGCAACACAGATGTATTTTTTGTCATGCCAATAAAGCAACATGAAATTGAAATTGAGAGAGAGAGAGAGAGATGCATATTGCCAACCATATTTATATAATCAGATGATGCCAAACAGCTCTAAAAAGATGGCAGGAGAAGGTAGATAAGAGCAGAAAGCAGAGGAATTCAGACAGCCAGGCAGGCAGGCACAGAGAGAGATTTGTTTAATACAGCTCAACTGAATCCTGTCAGAATGATCCTGCCAGCTCATCCTCTCTCTGTCTCTCTGAGATTTCACGGCTGAATAACTAACTACCCTGTTTCCATCCCTGCTGAGAGTGACTGTGCTTTGTGTAAATGCATGATAGTAACTTCAGATTTAAAACATGTATTCTAATAGTCTACTGTTACTCTCACTTGCACTGTGGTCTGAGCAGCTGAGACCCCTGTATGGCAGGTCGTCCACAATCCTTACACAGACTCAAGGGTAAATGCTAATGAGCAGCTCTTAATTACTGCAGAGAGCTTGTAATGACGTTTTAAATTAAAGCAGGCTTATATATTATTATTTTTATGGAAAATTTTATTTTATTTTAAATACAATATACAATATACAATCTGGGGAACTGTGTGAAGAATGTAATCAGTGCTGAAATGATGAGCTGATTAATCGACTGAAAAAAAAATAATCACGCCAACAATTTATAAGAGTAATGGATTAATTAATTAAATATTTGTCATTGAATCACACAATTTTCAATGTCAAGAATGAGCTTTCAATTTAATCTTTTAAATTCAACGTGGATGAAAAGTCCATCCACTGCTCAGAACTGAGCAAACCTGCTGAGGAGGAATGTGTGGTGGGATTGAAAGCTCCAGAACAGCTATTAATCTCATAGTGAGATTATTTTTGCCAAATGCTGCTTCCAATTTCAAGAATGCACTTTCCATCTCAATCAACTGGAATATGTCCTACTTGATTACAGATACATTTGCCAAATTGTGCTCCACATCGCTACCATTAAGATATTCTTATTAACATAAATACACTGATATGCCAAACCAATGTAAATGAACTGTATTTATTTAGCGCTATTGGACACGTACAACATGAATAAATAAAAAAGGACCATGTCTGCAGAACAGGACATGTTTTACTGGTGGGATAGTAGAAAATAAATAAACAAAGAGAACAGGACACGATTTCTTTCTCTTCTCTGATTCGTTCCGTTTTGTCGTCTCTATTTAATTCTTCACTTACACCGTCACTCTGTTGAAATCTGCACACCCTTGGTACGCTCCATAGGGTTTGTCACATAGTGGCCCCATAAGTTAGTGACGTGCACTAACATGTGCAAGTGGCATGGCAACTGGCCAATGAAACATGATCATTATAACGTTTTAAGTGGGCTCTAAATCAAACACAATTAAGCCACACAGCCAAGGGACGGGACACAGTGCTCCACAAAATAAACTAAATATTGCAACATTTTCGTGATATTGAGTTGATACATCTTGCGCCCCTAATTCACACACTGTGTCCGAAGCTGCCATACAATGTCGGAGTGTAAATGAGAGAAATTCTGGATTCAGTGCCCAAGGACACTTTGAAATGGGACTGCAGGGATCGAACCACCAACATTCTGATTGGTAGACAACCGCTCTATCACCTAAGCCACAGCCTCCCACCAATAAATAATAAACTATAATTTAGAGTGTTTAGGTCTATTGTTGCTTATTTCCTTAGTCTGAACTGGCTTTTATGTGATGTAACGTAATGTCAGGATGCAATTTTACCATTGATCATGAAAGAAAGATACATCAATTGTGTGTATATTGTGTTATTATTACACGTCTTGATATGACACCAGTCAAGCTAAAGCGCATTTAGCAAAATTATTCAGCACATTTGTTGGAGCACAAACTAGCATTGGTGGAGTGGATGTTTGGATTGTGGTATTGTTGCAGGAAGCTGCCTGATACAGACAGTCCTTAGCCACTTAAGATCTCTGCTCTGATAAATCATCCGTAGCAGGGGACTGACAGCACAGAAACACTTTTGATTGGCATTTAAAGCTGCTCTGGCATGTAGATGCAGGTAAGGACCTGTGGTTAGGCTGAAATGATCATACTGAACCCTGCCAACAAAACTCAGAGGAAATTTCTAGCATTTCTGCTTTATTTTGATGAAAATGTGTAGAAAAAAACAGGATCATGATAGAGAAAGATTTGTGGCAGGCTGGGATGTGGGCCAAATTTGTTTCTATGATGTTACAAGTGCTTTGGCTTAGCCCCTGAGCACGAGGACACCACAGGCCCACTAAATGTTTCATCACAGCTGCAAAAGCACGGGCAAATTATGCAGAACCAAGAAAGTCGAGCAAATTGCTCCCTTATTTCAAGCATTTCGTCTAATTACAATAGACTTTTCCTTTTTTAGGACTAGATGTTGTCACCCAAATGCAATGGTAGTATTCTGCTCTCAGTCTCAATTCTAGTGGCAAATGTTATTGTTGGAGCATGCAAAGCCATGATGAAGCCATGAATAAAAACTTCGTCTTCTGCGACTCTGACAAGTATGAGCAGGGTAAAAATACAGTATAGCAGCAACAACAACAAAAAAACGAGTACATTGTGTTTCTACTAGAGTCTTCTAATCCTTTTCACTCTGACTGCTTTTGTAACTGTGATGATCTCAAAGGACACTCTGACTGATCCCCCAACACTTTCTTTCTGCATACGCAATCAGTGACCGGCCTACTCATTCTTCCTTTTTTTATTGCACGAAGGAGCATGGCAATCTTTTGCATTATTATTTGCCTCAGTGTATTCCATCTGGAGAAGCATCAATCACATGACACTTATGACACACTAAGAAAGGTATATCTCAAAAACATAAAATCTGAAAGTTTTTCATGACTTAATCGTTCATGGATCAGTATGTGCCTTCCATCTTTACCAATCAGTGATTAGTATGAACTCAAATTATCCTCAACGCAGGGGAGCTCATATCCACACACATGAAGTAGGCATTAGCAAAGAAGTACAATTTGCATATATTTATCCGATTACACAAAGCACGTATTAACACACAGTCAAACACACACATACACAAACAAAACAGTGACACAGCTCCATAAATGGTAACAGTGAACAGTTATGAAACCAGACACAGAAAGCGGGAACTCTTGCTTTCTCTCTCTTGCTGTCTCCAGTGTCCTGTTTTTCTCCCACTCTTTCTCCATCTGTTCTACATTATGTTTTCTGCTATCTCACAGTCTACCTCTGCTCTATTTTCTCTGTCTCAGTCTCTCCTTTTGCATTTAACTGAGGTAAATGGGTCTTAGAAAAAGAAGACAGTGGAAGAGAGCAGCACTATGAATACCGCAGCTAAGGAGGAAAAGAAGATGTGCTCAGATACTCGGCATAGATGGATGAAGAAAAACAGCCAATGATAGAGCAATTCCTAAAATGTCTTGCCAGAGGAGCTATAATCGAGGATACAACGGTGTATCCTCTGTGCAAGTTTTTGACCCAGGGCATGTAAAAAAAGAGGCGTGACAGAGTGTCCAGAAATGTCCATGTGGGACTCTAAATTGGAAAAACTAATTCATTTAGGTGGGTGGAGGATGGCGGATTTTAAGCCTACACTCGGAAGAGTCAATTCACGCATCACTAATAGATAGTTGTAGATCTTTTCAGACAACCATTTGTAGTGCTTTACACAATACAATAAAACATATTTATAGCTTACTGATGTGTGTGTGTGTGTGTGTACTAAATACACTGTACATTTTTGTCACATGATGCCAAATTGTGAATTGAACTCAAAGTAAATAGAGAAGTTGTCATGAACACTGTTCTGCTCACCTGACAGAGAACATAAAATACCGATGATGCAGTTGTGCTGAATGTCACATTTAATTGATGTTGCTTTAAATGACGGCTCCGAGTATGGACGTCTCATTTTGTGTAGGGCTGTAATCTCCCAGTCGACTAGTCGATTTATTGGTCGATACGTTCTGGCTCGACCAAATATCTGATTGGTCGATTTTTTGCCATGTTAATTTCATCAGGTGGAAGCATAGACCGTTACAGTCTATGGGTGGAAAGCACTAATTGCAAATGGGGGTGTTTAAAGAGCACCCCTGTTTCACAGGTAACAGGCTGTCTTCAGAACACCCCCCTTGTTTTCATTTTTTTTTGATTAGCCCGACCCACTGGGGACAGATTAGAGAAAGAACTAGAAAGCCTTGGTTTAGTGGTTTGCTGAATATTTATTTAATTGTGAGTGTTTAATTTACAGTTAGTCCTCCTCTACCATGTCGAAGACATCGGCAGTGTGGCAGCATTTTACAAAATTAGATAACGGAAAAAAAGTTGAATGCAAAGTTTGCAAGTAACAGTTTGCATATCGCAGCTGGACTACAAATATGGCGTATCACCTAAAAACGGTAAGCTAACTGGTCTGCGTTAGGTTGCCCTGTCTATTTTGAGTAGGCTATATGAACATATCAGAATTGGCATATTTCATAGTCTAATAATCGTTTTATAACTACAGGCGCACCCACCCGCAACCACGGTAGCGTTCCCCAGACCCCCCCCAGACCCCGCTGGATGTTAAGCCTCTACCATCCAAACGCAAAAATAATATCACGGAAAGGAATTGTCGACTTTATGTCTCAGGATATGAGTCCTATTGCTGTTATGGAGGGCTGAGGTTTAAGAACTTGTTAATATACAGCGCCAGCACGCCACACCATCACGCATGGACTAACCGGAAAATGTGAGGGACCCAAAGAGAAAGTTTCAGAGTTAATACAACACAGCGAGGCACTGAGCTTGACCACAGATATGTTTAAATATACAGTATATATTAAAGTGGACGTGCCTTTTGTGTTTAAGAGTAAAAGCTTTAAATTAATAGTCTATTCGTGTCTCAGCCGCAAATAAATAAAGAAACGGAACAAGCTCCCATGTTTAGCTCTCCGTGCAAGGACATGCACAGAGCGCTGATGCAGCGCTGTCAGAGCCGACAGACAAGTGTCATTTCACTGCAAAATAATTAGGTCAAAAACGATTTAATATACTGCAAATAGCCTACAAGTACAAGTACTGCGGGACAGTACAGTTAATTAATCTAACGGTTTTTTTTCCGCCCCTCCGCACCCCCCCAAGTCGATTTTTATTAGAAATTTCAGGACTTCAGTCAACCAAGATTTTCTTTGGTTGATTACAGCCCTACTTTTGTTAAATGTCCGCCTCGACTTCTCCACTCCAAACGCCTGTGGGCAGGTCTAAGACGCGAGGAGAGAAGGCAAGGAAAAGAATTGGGGATGCAATAACACAGAGATTTGGGAAAAGCCTTGTGTGTGTGTGTGTGTGTGTGTATGTGCGTGCGTGTCAGTCAGACTTTGTGTCTCTATGTATACAATGGCTATCAGGAGAGACTTATTGCATTCCACTTTTGTCAGCAGAATAATGGAGCTCTTAAACCTTATCAATTTCCTTTTAATTGCGATCGGACCACCTGTCAATCATGTGAAGAACACACAAACACACATCTGACCACATGGCCATCCAGACATAAGAGCTACCAATCCAGTGAGGATGATGTTGGATAAGAGGCAAAGTCGCCATTAAACAGCTCTTCTCTATCTTGTGTGCCTTTGATATATCTCTCCCTCTCTCTCTCTCTCTCTCTCCCAGTCTTTCTGTCTCACTCAGACATTCGCACTCTTAAACACACACACCATGGTGTAATTTATTGATCTCTTAGACACGGAGCCGCAGTCCACTGGGACTCTCCGGTGATAAGCATGACTGGTCTGTATAGACACAAAGCTGCCAAAGAAACACTACTGATGATCAGACTGCAGGCTTCAAAAATAAGTAAACACTTTTCCAGAGTGGGCAGGTCTAACTGTAAGGAAGCCTACCCAGCTGCTGCATTGCATCCTAAAGTTCACTATGATTCAACTTAAAACTGAAGAGAAAAAATAGTTCAACACCATACTCAACAGTTTGATTGACATTCTACCTAAAAAACAATACATACAACAAAAATACATGCATTAGGGAAATAAAAACAGATATTTTGTACTTTTGCATTATGTGAACAGTAAACTGAAAATCTGTGTGACATCATCAAGGTAGTTTTTTTTAAGCTTCTCCAGTGTCACAGAAGACATTATACAACATGCGTAGTGCTCTCCATTAGTCACATGACTTTTATACAGTATGCAATATATATTCTCCTTCAAGCACTAAATAAAGAAAAATATAATGACTAGATAATTTTGTACCTTTACGCAGGGCACTGAACGCCTTTCCAATTCACGTGGAGCTGCACCATGGCCAGGTGGTATTGGCAGTGACTGGCTTCTCAATAGCGAGGAAAATCATTTTGCAGGTTTTCTGACAAAATATATATGACTTGCAATATGAAGAGCTTAAATTACAGCTTCAACTATAGGTTATAACAATGTGTGTTCTGCAATCTATCTATTAAGGTTGTCCTATTAATATACAGATCTCTTGATACATTAGACTGGTAGGTTATAACTCGACATTTCGCTGTTCTACGCTGAGATGGACAGCATAGCACTACATAGCCAGTGTCTAACGGAAATTGAACTAGCGGCTTAATTGCTACAAGACACCATGGTAAATTTCTGCCTGCATGCATTTTTTTTGAGAATTTGTTTTCATCATTTCATTTTTTGAGGATTCTGTTATTACAGTATTTTAGGGGAGGGAGAATTCATATTCGAATAACCAAAGTTAAAAATTTAAAAACCTATCCAACGAATAAAAATCTATGAATTCTCAAATATTGGGATCCAGCCCTACCATCCATCCATCCATCCATCTTTTTATAGCTCTGTTTTGCTGATGAATAATCTTGTAAACACTACTCTGCCTGCAGACACTCGTGCTGGGCATCACTGCGCCACCTTTACAGAGTTTAAGTGGTGGAACAGGGAGCCATTTGACCACTTACAACTTGTCTGACCTCATTACGTTTTTTTTTAAACAAAAAAAAACATTTGTGCTGTGCAGTTCTTTTATTTCAGCTGAGTGCCACAGTGAGGGTTTCTTACTGAAAAGCCCCAGCACTGTAAACAGAGGCGTGAAGGACACAGGGTTGGTGCTTTACTGCAGTCATTGAAATAGAGTTAGTTATCTCATCTTCTAAAATGACATCCCGAATTGAATAAATAGCCCACGCTGATACAAAACCACTAGTAAGTGTTACATATTTTATGTATATTTTTTGCATTGTCTTAGCTTTTAATTAGAAAATAAACAGCTGAGAAACACAGGAGAAATCAGAGCGAGACAACAACCAAACAGCTTTTAAAACACACCCACCAAGACAACCCTCTAAATACTTTTATAAAGCGCTAATTGGTAATCAAAATTTATTTATGAAGCTATCAGCTGAATACTGATGGATGCTAATCAGATCTGAATACGAAGGACTTCCCTCCCCCTCTCTTCATCTGTCTAACACTGCAGTCTCGTATATAAATGACCCACTGACCCTGTTCATAATATACAGGCTGGGTGCAGCATTGGTGCACACACACACACACACACATACACATACACATACACACACACACACACACACACACACACACACACACACACACACACACACACACACACACACACACACACACACACACACACACACACACACACAGAGTCACCTTTCAAAAATGCTGTTGTGTTACAAGCACAGCTGCAGACAGAAAGGAAGAAAAAGCATTTCCTGGCCGTTAGCCTGGGACAGGAAGGCAGGAAAACATGCAGTTGGAAGTTGTCCCGGGTGTTTTCCTAGCCGGCCTGCCTGCCTTCCTGCCTATCTACAAGTCACACCGATATGACCACAAGGCCTCCCAACTAGCCACACCAGCCTACTAGAGCGTAGCAGTCAACCGGCTCTTAAATCACCCCAATATGTCACTTCGAAGCTGTCAAGGTCAACCATCTACCCGCATTTTGTCACTCTAAATGCTTACATCTAAATGCATTATTGCAGTACTTGTGGTAATGAATCTTGTTTTCCATTTGTCATGAAAATTCACTCTGTTACACACACACATGATTTGCAAAACTGCATGTTCTCTTTTCTCATTTTGGAATGTCAGTCTTAATGTAATACATTGTATTAATGTGTTTCACATAACTGCAAACCAAATAATATTTAAATAATGGTTTGAAAGATTTTTGCATAAATCTTGCATCCTAAAGAGTTTCAGTACTGTTGTTCCTGATCAACCCTAGTGTCAACAATGTAATTACAGGGAATAAACAAAGAGAAGGACAATAAAGAGAGGGAGTCTGGAGAAGAGGAAGAGACACCCAGTTTGATCGGGAGCTGCTGCTGCCGCTGGTGCGTCTGGATGTCTGACACCTTGAGTTCAAGATGATCACACTGAAGAGAGCTGCACTTTTGCCTGGGAGAGTCCACAGTTGTATTGGGGAGATGAATTCCAATGGATCTAGACTAGACATGTAAATGTCTATAATTAAGATAATCGTGACTTTGCTTTGGGGATGGGAAATAAGATGCTATCAAACACCTGTTTTAAAGAAGCCACCCACATCCTGTAGAGGCAAAGATAAGTCTAGCACAGAAGCTCTATTCTACACTGCCAAAAATCATTATATTTCTTTAATATTCTAGACAAAATTAGACTTATCTTCTATAGATCTTATGGTTCTTTATGGGTTTTTTACCTCATCTATTATATAAAATATATATATAACATGCATGGGGGCTTACAATTACCTTTAAATGTGCACAGATTTATAGAATCCCATTTGAAATGTATAATGAGATTAGAATGGGCCTGGTTCTTTTTACAAAGTGTCTACCAATAGCCTACACTTAAAAAGACATAAACAAACGGCAGATAGACCAGGCTTATTGTCTGTCTCTCTCCTCTGTCCCTTTCCCTGCGCTACTGCGTGTGTGTGCGTGTGCGTGTGCGTGTGTGTGTGTGTGTGTGTGTGTGTGTGTGTGTGTGTGAGAGAGAGAGAGAGAGAGAGAGAGCACAGCGCGAGACAGCCATGTTCTCCCAGCCTCCTCGAGCCAGTAACCATGACAACAGGATGGCTAGGAGACACGGTTCAAGCTCAATTGAGGCCGGTGTCTTTCTTTTCCTCCAAAATAGACCTTGGTCGCGTTTCAAGTTCGACTTGTTCTCCTTGAAGCGGAAAGGAAAAGCTTTTCTTTTTCTCTTTTCGGGGGACAGAGAGAGAGAGAGAAACACACACCTCCATAAAATCCCACGGCCCGCACGGTGCACATATCTTTCAGCCTCTGTTAGCTCCACAAACACTGCTGTCCTAAAGCCTGAGTAGGCTTCAGTGTGTGCATTTTGGGCCAAAAAAACCCCAAACCTCAACGCAGCCTACATGAGAAATGCTCGTCTCACTCATACACTAAAATACATGATATCTAAGCGTGGGCTATACGTTATGAGTGCCGGTCAAACAGATTTTTAGCGCTAACACAACCCTACTAGCTTAAACATGATAACACTTTAAACATGTCCTTAAGCGTAGTAGCGTTTCTTCACTCACCAGTCAAATGCGTTCAGTCAGCGGCTGAAATGGAGAGTTTTGCGGAGGTCCTCTCTCTCCCTGACTCTCTACATCCACGCCGGGGAATAACACTGACAGACGGGCTCTTTTTCTCCTCACGCTGAGCGTCATTCCCAGCTAGCTGCCCCCCTCTCACCGGTATGCGCGTGCGAACGTCGTTCACGGCCGCTGCCGCCGAAGCTCGTGGTGCCGTCTCGCGCCTCCGCGCAGGCTGGTAGGGGCTCTCGGGAGGTCCAAGCGGCGGAGAGCGATTAGCCTACTGAGCGGATTGATGAATGGAGGGGTGAACGGAGGCGTCCTCCTCGTCTCCTCTCCTCTCTGTGGAGCCTCAGTGTGTTTGAATGTAAGCTGAGAAATTGTAATTCCGCTCCTAGGACTTCTCGGGAGCACCATCACTCTCCCGTGGTTACGCGCGGTGTGAACGGGACGTGTCTCCAGGGCCTGTTGATATCAGACACTGGAGCCTGCAGTGAAGATTAGCACCGACCGTTTTGTTGACACAAGTCCTTCTCGACTCTGACCTGACCAAGAATGTATTAAAATACCATTACAATGGGTTAAGGTTTAACTTTAGAGGATCTTAAAAAAGTGGTTCCCAGACTGAGGTCCATGGATGCCCAAAGACTTTGGATTCCAGGATGTCCTCAGAAGACTATTTTTTTTCTTCAGCACTGAGAACACATGTTATTGGGGGAAAGTTTGGGAATTGACCAGAAAAACAGATCATGCTGATGATTTACAGAAAAAACGTCCTATCCAAGGTCCAAAGTCCTGCAGCTGTCATATCCAGGATGTAGCATTGGTCATGCTGTAGTTTGGTTTAGATAGGAATTTGATGTCTGCAAGGGAAAAACACGACCCATGAAACAGTCAATAGCATGCTTTTATAGATTGTTAGATATGCTACTCAATAAAACAAATCTATTTAAAAGATAATGATGCCCAAACAAATGAGTTAAATTTAAAGTAAGTCACTGCAACTGAGACTATAGTGCTCAAAAATGATGGAGAACTCAGATTTACTTGGCATGATACAGTGCCCATAAAATAAGTTTCTGTTACATTTTATGTTGTAATTCTGTTTTATTGTAACAGCAATATGGCCCTGACCTTTAACCTGCTGGTTATTGTTAGCCTGTGATGTGATTGGACAGTCCTTCAACCAATCAAACCAACGACCCGAGTGACGTAGAAGCGACAGTGACGTCAACGTTAGCTATGTTGAATGTTACCCAGTCTAGTTAGCCAGGATAGCATTAGCAATTTTCCAACAACGTCACTATTTTAGAAAACACAGTTTCCATCCATTCAGTATTTATACCAACAGCTCACTTTATGAGTTTTTTTTAACATTAAAATGAGTTCCCCCAGCCTGCCTATGGTCCCCCGGTGGCTAGAAATGGTGATCAGTGTAAACCGAGCCCTGGGTATCCTGCTCTGACTTTGAGAAAATGAAAGCTCAGATGGGCCGATCTGGAATCTTGTCCCTTATGAGGTCATAAGGGGAAAGGTTACCTCCCCTTTCTCTCCTCAAAAGCTACAGACTCAGAAATGGCACATACTAAGGAAAGCTCATTGTGGGACTGGCTCTAGTGGCTGTAATTCTGCACCAAGGCTGAATTTTGGGAAAGAGACTTCATATACAGTATTAGGGGACCACTAAGGTCTATATAAAAGAGACTTCAGATACAGTATTAGGGACCACTAAGGTCTATATAAAAGAGACTTCAGATACAGTATTAGGGGACCACTAAGGTCTATATTAAAAGAGACTTCAGATACAGTATTAGGGGACCACTAAGGTCTATATAAAAGAGACTTCAGATACAGTATTAGGGGACCACTAAGGTCTATATAAAAGAGACTTCAGATACAGTATTAGGGACCACTAAGGTCTATATAAAAGAGACTTCAGATACAGTATTAGGGGACCACTAAGGTCTATATAAAAGAGACTTCAGATACAGTATTAGGGACCACTAAGGTCTATATAAAAGAGACTTCAGATACTAAGGTCTATATAAAAGAGACTTCAGATACAGTATTAGGGGACCACTAAGGTCTATATAAAAAGACTTCAGATACAGTTCTAAGGTCTATATAAAAGAGACTTCAGATACAGTATTAGGGGACCACTAAGGTCTATATAAAAGAGACTTCAGATACAGTATTAGGGACCACTAAGGTCTATATAAAAGAGACTTCAGATACAGTATTAGGGACCACTAAGGTCTATATAAAAGAGACTTCAGATACAGTATTAGGGACCACTAAGGTCTATATAAAAGAGACTTCAGATACAGTATTAGGGGACCACTACGGTTTATATAAAAGCATCCAAAGAGCACTATGTCATGAGACCTTTAATAAGATCTTTTATTATAAATTTAACTACCCAACAATATTAGAAGTACAGCTGAAAGGTTTGCAGATTAAACACAGGACTGTTCTAAAATGTGAGTATTTTTCTGCATTGAGTACTTATTCTTTTAATACTTTAAGTACGTTTTCCTGATGATACTTACATACTTTTACTTACGTAACATTTTCAATGCAGGACTTTTACTTGAAACAGAGTGTATTTACAGTGTAGTAGTACTTTCACTCATGTAAAGGACCTGGATACTTCTTCCACTACTGGGTGGGACTATAATTACAGCCTATCCAAAAGAGAAATACCACTAATTAAACCACTTTAAAGAAGACAATCTGAAGTTATGTGGCCTGGAGAACAAAGATGGAAAAGAAGGGCTTTTACTTTTCGAGGGTCATATTCTGAAAACATTTTAAGATTTTATGAATGAAGTGTAAATTATTTTTTGAGTCTGTATTTATGTACATACTTTGTCAAGCTGGAGAATGGATTGGGAGTCTGATTTTCCCACCAAGTAGAGGGTAGACAAAAAGACAGTGATAAACAAGGCATGGTTTGAAATATCTTTGATTGTACTGTCAAATAGTCTGTGATCATGCCGCCATGCTGTTCTGTTAGATGGCACAAGATCTAAAAAGCTTAATGGACAATCAGTTCATGTTATCTGCCAACATCCAATTAAAAAGGCAAGAATCTGTGTGTGTATCCAATCTACTTCACGGTTGTATTGCCGGGTACCCAATGAACTTGGCGTTTCAAATTTGGGGCAGTTTGGATTGCGTTCAATATTAATAAACTTTGAATAAAACCAAGCGACCGCACAATAAAGGTTGAGACATAAAAGCGGCCTGTGTATACAGACACAAAGTCACACCTTTTTCCACCTTATTTCGGAAAAATATGTATGGTAGTCAATGGCGAGAGACAAATTATTCAATCCTGTGGTGTTCGTCAATCCAAAAGATAATTTGGCAAGTCAAGAAAGTCTCAGTTTGTCATAAACCTGTTGAAGTATAAGACTGAAAATATGTAACACTCACCCAAAAGTCGCATCCAACATAACCAGTAACCTAAGTAACTGTAGTAGTACAGTGTTTTCCGCTAAAGTAGTAGTACAAAGTAAGGAAGTAAGTAGTATACGGCAGAGTTGCATATTGAGTGCTTTGAGCTTTGAGGGCCTTCTGAGAGTTATTTCGGGGTACAATAGTTTGGGGGAAAAGCTGCAAAACCGGAGGCCAAGCCATCAGCCAGATTCCAACAGGCACTTTTTGAATGGCCACTGTACTAGCATACTATAAATTAGCCTGTTTTCCCTCTGCCCTTGACAGAGGACATTTTTTCCACTGTACCTGCAAATGCCCACAACCCATTTGTCACTCCCTTTCAACATGCTCTCTCATTCATCTACCACATGGAAAACCAGCACTGAAATGAAGCCAAGAGCCAGTGCAAACCATTTGTATTGTCTTTCAAACGTACATTACAGTGCTTTGAGAGTACCCTCTTACTGGTGCAGCTCGGGGGTCATAAACAAAAGCACAGCAGCACTATACAATCACACATATGGCTATTGTCTGCTGCCAACATTTTGTGATGTTTTCTTCAGGGATCTTGGATACAGCCCTATAATGCAGAGCCTTGCCAAGCTTTAATGCAACATCTACATGGATTGAACACTTAAGCCTCCAATCCAGTGATCAATAGCACATTAGAAGGAGGCCGAAGAAGAGGGGAGTGGCTAAAAAGAGGTATGGAGAGAAGAAGAGATAAGAAGGAAATTATGAAGAAGCGAGAGAGATGCAGAAAGCATGAGTGAGGATGTGGACAAAACAAAAGAGCTGGGTTTATGTTTGAAGACAGGGGGAGGAGAAGGTTAGATGGGCGAGGTCCAAAGTGAGGCAGGTATGGGGGGGTTTATGGAGAGGGGAGAGACAGACCGGGGAGGGGGAGCACAGGGTTGAAGATGACAAAGAGACTTCAGAGGATGCACAGATGACCGGGGAGAGTGATGGAAACAGTTTGGGGGAAACCCACTGCAGACGCAACGTCAATCCTAATTACTAATTCATTAACCTGCCCGGCTCCCTTCCCCCTTTGTACACACACACACACACACACACACACAGGCTCCCTGTTCTGTCCCTCCTCCATGTCACAGGAGAGGCAGAGGGATGGATGGATGGAGAAATGACGAGGTGGGTCTGCAGCTAAGTGACATCTGCAGGGCCGTGCTGGCTGTAACGTGTTGGGGACACTGGAAATCCCTGATGTGACAATGGGAGGGAGGAGAGAGGAGAAAGGGGAGGGAAGGGGGGTAACTGGTGAGGAGAAAAGCTAACAGCTTGCGTTTTGGTTTGTATGGGTGGGTGGGCTCCTGTGATGGTGCACATAAGTGTGTTAATGTGCGTGACTGCAGTGTCTGTGAGTGTGTGTGTGTTCTAATGTTCAATCACAACATGTGCTGGCATTAAGACATGTGTGCATGTGTGTTAGCATATTAAATGAAAGCAGGTAGTGTGGAAGATAAATGAAAATGCTGATGTTGGTGTGTTCAAGTAATAGGGTTGTGAGTATAATCAAAGCAAGGGGGAGGTGCTTGAATGATGGTGTGTGTCTTTAGCCTCTGCTGCAAGACTCTTACCTCTTTTTTTGTGTATTTGTATGTGAGTGTGTGTGTGTGTGTGTGTGTGTGTGTGTGTGTGTGTGTGTGTGTGTGTGTGTAGGTGACAGAAACACATAGATGCTAGCAGCCACAAAAACACCTCCTGCAGAATTCCTCTGCACATGCTCACACAGGCAACTCAATATAAAGATAGAGATACAAATGTGCACACACAAGCGGACGATCACACACCCAAGTGTGCAGACACACACACACACACAAACACACACACACACACACAGAGGGATGAAGTGCTGCTGACTTAGGTGGAATTAAATAGAGAAATCCTGCAAACGAGCATCGATCCACAGAGTTTACAGCGTTGGCTCCGTCTGCCACGGTAGGCCAAACAACAGGGAGCTCTGTGAGACAGCTGGGGCACACACACAAGCAGGAAGCATTGCGGGCACATATACAACACATCACACACACACACACACACACACAGTAGAATGTGTGTACGCATGGAGTGGGTTTTTGATTTTGATCAGAGGACGTCACAGCTGAATGTGCTTCAGAGTGTAATAAGCATATATCTGATATTTGAGATAAGGTGTGTGTGTGTGTGTGTGTGTGTGTGTGTGTGTGTGTGTGTGTGTGTGTGTGTGCTGCTGCAGAGTCCTTACAAGCTACTTTTACTAAAAACAAATCAAACCTCCCATGGCAACATTCAAGGAGTTTTTTTCTGAATGTTATGCAGCAACGATATGAGATGTTTACCAGTGAAATATCTATAGAAAGTAAACAGGAGCCCTAGAAAACAGCTTTTTAGCTAATACTATGTATTAGGAGCAATATTTAACAGAGAGGGAATGGAGAAGGTGTTTTTATTTGTCTCCACGTTCATTCATGTAGGACTTATATATGCCAGGTGACAAGAAACACAACTCCAGAGAAATGCTCTGTTACTGCTGGATGTGTAAATGGATAACTGTTTAACACGTTTGTCATATCAACTTTATAAAGGTACATCATCATCATCATCATTATCAGTATTGTGTTTACATGTTGTTTCCACTCTTTCTGAGAGTGAGATGAGAAGACTGATACAAGTCTTAAATTAAGGCTACGTCCACACGTACCAAAACTATCTTTTTTTCCCCTGTCTTCCCTGGCATCGTTTCAAGAATATTTGCGTCCAAATGGATCCATTTGTAAATGACTCAACACGCTACTTCATATTCCAGGCCTTTAGGTGGCGCTGTTTCTGCTAGAGAAATTCAGAAGAAGAAGAAGAGGCGGCGCATGCGCATAAAGCTTGCGCGCTGTATACAAACAGTATATTTTGCCCTAGTAACCCTAACAGGCTCAATATCTTCTCCAGCAGGAACACAAGCATGTAGTCCGCCATGGTTGTTGTTATGAGACGTCATGGTGGGACAAGAGGTCGTAGGCTAGAGGTCGAGGGGTGTGACAATGACATCATTGATAAGCAAGTATGCGACAAGGGCAGCATTTTTGAATTGTTTCACCCTGGGACCAGGTTTTAAAATCTTCGATCGGCCAAAATGATTCAAAACATGGGCGTTTACACCAAAAAGCGTTTCCAAGTGGATGGCCCCTAAGTATGGAGTCAGAGCCAGGAGGTGATTAGCTTAGCCTAGCATAAAAAGTTAATGGGGAAACTGTTAACATGGCTGTGTCCAAAATCCAAAGCATGGTTTAACTATTTCTTGATGTGCAACCACATACAGTAAAAATAATGGACATAGCATCGGTGACATCACACATTGGTTGGTGGGCTGTTGCTGCTTTGAAGCTGGGAGATGACATTTTGATCTTGATATCTTGGAGCCAGAAGTGACCATTTGGACAAAAGGCCAAGCCAGTGTTTCTATGGTTTCAGTGGCGCTAAGCTAAACGCTACACAGACAAAGTTGCCAAAAAAAATTGGTAGACTTTACCTTAAAGGTCCCATTACATGGTGCTCTTTGGATGCTTTTATATAGAAAGTGGTCCCCTAATGCTGTGTATGAAGAATCTTTTATATAGACCTTAGTGGTCCTCTAATACTGTGTCTGAAGTCTTTTATATAGGCCTTAGTGGTCCCCTAATACTGTATCTGAAGTCTCTTTTATATAGACCTTAGTGGTCCCTAATACTGTATCTGAAGTCTCTTTTATATCGACCTTAGTGGTCCCTAATACTGTATCTGAAGTCTCTTTTATATAGGCCTTAGTGGTCCCCTAATACTGTATATGAAGTCTCTTTTATATAGACCTTAGTGGTCCCCTAATACTGTGTCTGAAGTCTTTTATATAGGCCTTAGTGGTCCCCTAATACTGTATCTGAAGTCTCTTTTATATGGACCTTAGTGGTCCCCTAATACTGTATCTGAAGTCTCTTTTATATGGGCCTTAGTGGTCCCCTAATACTGTATCTGAAGTCTCTCGGCCCATCTGAGCTTTCATTTTCTCAAAGGCAGAGCAGGATACCCAGGGCTCGGTTTACCCCTATCTCCATTTCTAGCCACTGGGGGACCATAGACAGGCTTGCAGAACTCAATGTTAAAAAACCTCAAAGTGACATTTTCATGCCATGGGACCTTTAAGTTACTAGCTAATGCTAGCTAGCTTTGGTTTACAAGGTGCCACCGATCACTAAACTAAACATTTTTAGGCAACTAAAATGTTTCCATCAACTTTGATGAAGTGAAAACAGAGCAAGAGGTTCAATGTTTCAGATAAAAACATGGACAGCACCCCAAAAACAAGTTCACTTCTATTCTAATGTACACATGGCCATGGTTAGCATTGCCAACCCTGTGTCATGATTGACAGGTCGGTGTGTAGCCACGCCCCAAAGCATGCCCTGCAATATCGTCCGTTTAAAAAAAGAAATGGGACCATAAATTACAAAATGGACATGCTGTATTGAAACATTCTTAAAACTAAATGATTGAGGGCATAAACTCATTGGGAAAATCTTTACTGTGGTAATAAATCCAGCGAGAAGTAGGGTCATTTTCCCACAGACTTCTATGGAGAGACTGTGAAAACAAATTTCCCCAGTGGACAATAAATACTATTTATCTATCTATCTATCTTCTTTTTGGTGCCAGTGGAGTCTCCCCCCTGCTGAAAATGAAATAGAATGCAGGATTAAGGCATTTTCACATTGGCTTCATGTTTCAGGCCTTGATGTTGTCCATATCTGTCCGTCCAGCCATTGTCTCCCAAGAAATAGTTACAAAATGTAACTTCCCTCAAACCAAAAATTGTTACATTACTGTTGGATTAAACAAACAAGATACAACAAGTTATTTTGTGAACTTTGGAGGTGTTGGCAGGCATATTTCTTGGAGAACTAGGCTGTTTCCCTCTGCTTCCAGTTTTTATGCTAAGCTAACCCCCTCCTGGCTTTAGCTCAGTGCTTAAAGTCCATGTTGCAGGTTTAATTTTACAACGAATTTGTGCAATTTGCTTGTTGGTAGTAAATATTTGAACTGTTATCTATTGTTTTTGATGGTGTTGGATATCGCAAAACTGAATTTATATAGAAAAATGGGCATAATTTTAGTGTTTCATTTTCCCCCCCACAATGCATTGCATGACGTCACGTTGGGGAGATAACAGAGCAGCCTGCGTTGTATTTACCACTGGTCTGGCCTAATGTGGCTTCTAGTCTTTTAATATTAACAGTCTATGGTCTCGATCAAGTCCATGTGACTTTATTATATTTATAATAATATTGGAGGGAAAGTGAAACACAGCTTAGACGGGGGTGTTGTTTGGCTTTTCACAAGTTTAGACTGCTAGCTAACGCTAGCTAACGCTACGCCGCCGGACGTTAGCACAACAGCGTTAGCGTAGCCTGCTAGGTAAATATTACGACTGCCTTTGGTGTTGCCTATATATGCGTCCATGTTGTCAACATCATACATGTGGCATTAGTGCACCTGTTGTACCATAATTGTATTGAACAAAATAGTAAGCTTCGAGATGGGGGGGGGAGGGGGTTGTTACGTTACACACAAAGCTAATTGGCTATAGTTAGCCTGTACAGATGCTAGCGGATATAGCTAACGTCGCGTAGCCAGCCAGCAACTTCGGCAGTAGAGCTTCGGTAAGCTAACACGACAGCGTTGTCGCCCACAATCAACCTGCAGTGATGTTTGAAATATAAACAATTACAATCCTGGTGCGTGCTGGTTGGGGAGGACCATGATTCTGTCTGAAATGTCACAAACGGATTTAGGCATCTTCAGATCAGCTGATCGCGGGGCGAGCTCCCCGACCGGAGGCGCTCGCTCGCTCGCTCCCCAACACTTAGAAAATAACACTCGGGGATGCCTTCTATTACTATATCTAGATAAGTGTACCAGTACTTATCTGAACTAACGACAGGATCCCTGTCACTAGATCGAAAGAAAACGTTGACGTTCACTCGGTGCTATTCACTGACAGTAAAACGTAAAGTCATTGTATGCACTGCTGCGTTGCTAAAATAAAGGAGATAAATGAAGAAGACTTCCCCACAATCTTGACAAGTCCTCATTTGCCCTCTCACGTCTGGTAGGTTCGTAATTATTCGGCTGCTGGCCTTTCCTCTTCTTCCTCCTCCCAGTCAGTCACCGTAGTTCTAGTGCCAGGCTCAGACTTAACTCCCCACGATGACGTCATCGCCGAATTCACTTCATAAACCCGCGAACACCAAAAATGACCAAAAACTAACTTTTAACACTTTTTGGAGACATTTTTAAAAATGATATACATATCTTGAGTGTTTTTTGTACCCAATAATCAACAGTGGTGGTTAACTTGCAACATGGGCTTTAATGCATATACAGTACATGAGAGTGGTATCAATCTTCTCATCAAACTCTCAGAAGGAAAGTGAATAAGATACAGTACATATCAAACTATGTCTTCCATGCTAACAGTAGATGGCTGTCAAGTTGTCAAATGTATATCCACAGATGTTAGGCTACAAGGTCACTAACGCCTTATATATAGACCTTAGTGGTCCCCTAATACTGTATCTGAAGTCTCTTTTATATAGACCTTAGTGGTCCCTAATACTGTATCTGAAGTCTCTTTTATATAGACCTTAGTGGTCCCTAATACTGTACCTGAAGTCTCTTTTATATAGACCTTAGTGGTCCCCTAATACTGTATCTGAAGTCTCTTTTATATAGACCTTAGTGGTCCCCTAATACTGTATCTGTAGTCTCTTTTATATTGACCTTAGTGGTCCCTAATACTGTATCTGAAGTCTCCACAGATATCAGGCTACAAGGTCACTAACGCCTTTTAAAAAATGAGACAACTGTTCAAGGTAGATATTGTTGCTACTATAAAAAAATAAAAGGAAAATAAGTGTATTCTGTTTTTGTTTTGTTTTTACGTTATGAGAAAGGGAGTGTAGCAGACATTTTAGCACTGGGCCATCATCAATAACACAATGCCCTTGCTCCACAACTTTCTCTGGTTGTAACAGAGTTAAAAACATCATTCCTACCTTCAGTAGGGACATCATCATTTAGCTGCTTGGGTTTGTGTCGGACTCCAGCGATTCCCTTGACCACCTCATCAGCATTCATTAAAACTGAACAAGAGGGGGACATGACATGTCAGCACTTGTGCATGTGTGTTTGGGAAAATGTGTCAGTATGTGTGTGTAGTTCTCATCTGGGTCATTATATCCACAGGCATGAAAAAGTGGGTTACAATGACACATCACTCCATGTGACAGAGGAAAATAGAGAGGGGGAGGGTCTTTAATAGAGTCACTTCCACCTGTGACCACAGTAGAGGATGGATACCCGACCCGAGCCCGACGGGACCCGACGGTACCCGACGGGTCGGGCCGGGTTCGGACAGATTTTTAGAAAGGATGCTCGGGTTCGGGTCGGGCTCGGTCACATCAGCGCGATAAGGCATTGAACATTTTGAATTTAAAACAGCTTAAAATAAATGTCAAATATTACCCTAACATCCGTCTTCCTGTGTGCCGTGACAACGAAAGACGTGCGTATTAAGCTCCATGTGGCAGCGCAACGATGGAAGATGTTAAAAAGAAGTTGGCCGCAGGAGATTTTAAAACTATTGAAAACGAAGGAAAGTCAGCTGTGCGTTGATGCGCTCATCTGTTGACATTTCCCAATGCCTTCCTACAATTGCTTAATAAAAGCTTTCCACACAAACAAACGTACATGTGTTATTAGTATGAGAAACAAATGCGATTTTAACTGTGTCGGGCTCGGGTCGGGCTCGGACAGAAATATCTTAATGCCTGTCGGGCTCGGGTCGGGTTCGGTTACTGCTCTGTCGGACGCGGGCCGGGCTCGGACAGAAAAATCCGGCCCGATCCGCACTCTAGACCACAGGTCCTTAGCTGGAATATAATGGTACAGTGTAAAAATGTACAGTCACAAGCATCTTGTTTCCCATTTATGGAGAAAGCCCTTCTCTGTTTGGGTTTACATGTGTGCCTATGTGTGTGAGAGAGTGTGAGAGAAAGACAGCCAAGCAGAAAAAAACTAGGAAAACATGGGCAACATGCCAACATGGTGACAGAATGTGCTGTGTGTGTGTCAACTATAAGTCTGCCGGGCAGCCAGGTCAACAGACAGAACAGTCACCATAGCAACAGTGCCACACTTGGCTCCTCTGTGCCAAGTTGTAAATATGGAAGTCCTATAAAAATATGGATGAAAAGGTTTAGGACGGCAGCATGTTAATACACAGGGGGAGTCAATCTCTTGTTCCATAGGTGGTCCATCGGAGTAGTTCCCTCTAATTAGCTAACATATGCTATTTGAAAGATGTTATTAGACAATGTGAATCTAATCAGTGCAATATTTAAAGGTCCCATGCCATGAAAATGTCACTTTAGGAGGTTTTTTAACATTAATATGAGTTCCCCCAGCCTGCCTATGGTCCCCCGGTGGCTAGAAATGGTGATAGGTGTAAACCGAGCCCTGGGTATCCTGCTCTGCCTTTGAGAAAATGAAAGCTCAGATGGGCCGATCTGGAATCTTTCCCTTATGAGGTCATAAGGGGAAAGGTTACCTTCCTTTTTGTCTGCTTTGGCCGCCCAGAGAATTTGGCCTGCCCATGAGAGAGAGAGAGAGAGAGAGACATCATAGCTTTCAAACAAGCGAAGCATGGAAGTTGGTCAAGGCCACAACCCCCACTCTACACCTTGTCCCCCTTCTCCCCTCCTCAATAGTTTAAAGCTACAGACTCAGAAATGGCACATCCTAAGGAAAGCTCATTGTGGATCTGGCTCTAGTGGCTGGAATTCTGCACCAAGGCTGAATTTTGGGAAAGAGACTTCAGATACAGTATTAGGGGACCACTAAGGTCTATATAAAAGAGACTTCAGATACAGTATTAGGGGACCACTAAGGTCTATATAAAAGAGACTTCAGATACAGTATTAGGGGACCACTAAGGTCTATATAAAAGAGACTTCAGATACAGTATTAGGGGACCACTAAGTTCTATATAAAAAAGACTTTAGATACAGTATTATGGGACCACTACGGCCTATATAAAAGAGACTTCAGATACAGTATTAGGGGACCACTAAGGTCTATATAAAAGAGACTTCAGATACAGTATTAGGGACCACTAAGGTCTATATAAAAGAGACTTCAGATACAGTATTAGGGGACCACTAAGGTCTATATAAAAGAGACTTCAGATACAGTATTAGGAGACCACTAAGGTCTATATAAAAGAGACTTCAGATACAGTATTAGGGACCACTAAGGTCTATATAAAAGAGACTTCAGATACAGTATTAGGGGACCACTAAGTTCTATATAAAAGAGACTTTAGATACAGTATTATGGGACCACTACGGCCTATATAAAAGAGACTTCAGATACAGTATTAGGGGACCACTAAGGTCTATATAAAAGAGACTTCAGATACAGTATTAGGGGACCACTAAGGTCTATATAAAAGAGACTTCAGATACAGTATTAGGGGACCACTAAGGCCTATATAAAAGAGACTTCAGATACAGTATTAGGGGACCACTAAGGTCTATATAAAAGACTTCAGATACAGTATTAGGGGACCACTAAGGTCTATATAAAAGAGACTTCAGATACAGTATTAGGAGACCACTAAGGTCTATATAAAAGAGACTTCAGATACAGTATTAGGGACCACTAAGGTCTATATAAAAGAGACTTCAGATACAGTATTAGGGGACCACTAAAGCCAATATAAAAGAGACTTCAGATACAGTATTAAGGGACCACTAAGGCCCACATACAGAAGTAAACACGGAGGCCACTGTGTACTATTGTTTGACATACTATTGTGTGAATGAACTAGGGCTACCACCCCGAATGTGACTCATTCATTTTAATGAACTGAAAGTAAAACTAAGCAATATAGATGAGAGTTGTAGAGTTTACAACCAAACCAAACCAAACTCTTCTTCACTTCCTTCAATGAGCACAAGCAGTTTCATCACTCTGGTTTTGGTCAATCCACTAAGCCTGTTTGGAAATCAACACCTCTGCTACAGTATTTTGGTTATGATCATAATGATGAGAAAGCACCGCTATCATTAAATGCAGAGTGTGTAACAACATGCAATATCATTGACAAATAACAAGAAACTTAAATGTAGTTTTCAAAAAATAAAATACCTTTCCCTCTCCGTCTCTCTCAAACACAGACACACAGACACACAGACACACACACACCGCTGGCCGAGTCCATCTATGTATTCTCTTCGGTTTGGGTGGCTGATTAACGCATATTTCTGTCTCATAAGGGGTCGGATAGGTGCAGCTGAACCACGCATCGAGGACTCTGAGTAACTGCAAAGCTGCATTCCTAATTATTCAATTAGGGATTAAAGTGGGCCGGAACCATCCGGGACTGCGCATCCGCACCATTGATTTATAAGTAAATTAATCTAATTGGCAGTTTAATATACATCAGTGTTTCATACTCCAACAGCACACCACAATGAGTCCAGGCAAACGTCTGTGATTAGTTCACACGTCTGTAATAACAGAGGACAGTTGACTATCTGTTGTCTAAACTGCTAATGACAGTTGTGAATTGAGTTTAACGTTGACGGTAGGCACAGCGTTTTTGATCAGATAATAAGATATTTCAGATAAATTCCTAATGAAATCAGTTTGACTAAAATGATTCGTTTTGGCGAGACTAGAGTAACTGAAATGTTCAATATAATCTAATGATTTGGGGCCCCAGGCAAACAGTGTCTTGCTTTGCTTTTCATCCTTTCTCTAACTGGGAATTTAGGCATTGGCAGGGGTAGAAGAAGTACTCTGATGTAAAACTATTAACTGTTAACCATTTCTAGATCAAAAAATAAATAAAAAAAATAAAACAAAGTGTGGACTGGTAGCTGAAGAGATGCCAGTTCATCTCCTAGGCACGGCCAAGGTGCTCTTGAGCAAGACACCGTGCCCCCCTCTCCCCCCCCAACCGCTCAGGGCGCTGGTCCAGCTGTCAGCCCCCCCACTCTGACATCTCTCCATTTGTACATGAATAGGTCCTGAGCATGTGTGTGTATTTCAGGCCTGTGTGTAGTGATTACTAACAAAAAAAGAATGTAAATTGTAATTTCACCACTGGGGATCAATAAACAATATAAATTAAAAAAAACTCTGGTGAGAGCCGTGTGGAGGCAATCCCAGCCCAGACAGAGTGTGTATATATATATATATATATATATATATATATATATATATATATATATATATATATATATATATATATATATATATATAAAAATTTAACCAGCTCCCTTGATTATACCCACACACAATGCAGGACTTTATTTCCATGTCATACAAAGCCTGATTGCAGTATAATGTTCCCTGAATATAATTAAAGAACATTAGTACAGTGGTCCTGAGTAGTACTGAGGTCCAGAGGTCGAATATGTCCTGGGAGGATTTCCTGCATGTCTTCCCCCTCTCTCTCCCCTTAATCACCTAACTGTCCTGAAGGCAGATAAATAATCTTTAAAAAAATAAAAGAATATTAGTACATTACTATCTACAATAGATGCTTACATTGCTGTATATGCTTGATGGTAGCAACCTATGTAGTGTAACAATAATAAAATCAGCTGAAAACTCGTTCATATTCATTATGCAAATATTGCAAAAATAGTCAACATACACTATCACTCGTTACATTAACCACCCAAGGGTGCATGGTCCAGCACAGCTTGTACTGCCAGTTAAATTACTTTGGGGACTACTTAGCGGTCTGTTAAACCACATGCATCGCTCATGTGAATCCACGCTAATGCACATCCTCTTCCCAGAGCTGGCTTCATGTCAGACATGCAGCGGTTGAGGGGAGAACATTTTGGATTACCAAAAATGTTGCTATGGAAAATCTGCCTTAACATCTTGTTGAATCAGGCCTGCTAAAGCGTGATGGGAAGTACAAACTATCTTACAGGACAAAACTGACTTCATCAGCCAATGCTGTTGGTGTCATTTGGGATGTATTGTAATTCTAATATTTGTGTTGATACAGTAAATAAAAAGAAACAGCATATGGAGACTGTGGTTGCCACAGCCCCACTTGAGTGTTTAACGTTGAATACAATCAGCCACATCTTATATACACATAGCAACATATTAGCATATCAAAAACAACTGTTTCTTTGGTTTAGAATTACTTTATTAGCACCTGAACAATACACTGTTTTTCTTCAGTTTAATTTTATATGAATTCATTTCTCTTTGGTTTTGAGTTACCTGGCTGCTGTGTCCTCTTCCTGGTCCAACGAAACATGTGACAAAGGGTGGAGCCTGGTTTCATTCAGAGGCTTGGACCATACCAAAAGATGACAGGGGGGGGGGGAATCAGGGTTTCCTTTTGCTAATTTAAGTTCTTTGTCCATGTTGTCCTCCCCTGTGTGTGTTTATTGGTTTGGTCAGCTGGTATATAAGTGCCCCTCATGTCTCATTCAAAGGTCTGCTAATTGAGTTGACATTTTGGTTTAACATTATTTTTTAGTTATGTTTCATTGACCTATTTTGGGGACCCTGTAACTCTTTGCCTTAATTTGCTTTGTTGAATCTTTGTTTTGGGGAAAATATACCCTTTTTTTTTTTTTATTTTAAACCTGTATTCCTTGACTGCTTCATCCATGACAGAGACAGAGACAGAGACAGTCTAGATTATGCAGATTTAGTCCCAGCAGAGAACCGACGTATTGGAAGCCTCTGCTTGATTTCTGTATTATGATACATGTTCAATATAAGAGGTCAAAGGTCATAGAAAATGTTGACTGTGTATTTTTTGGTAACCGTCCCCTAAAACTGATCGAGGAGCAGGACTGGACTAACCTGCTAGGGGCTTAAAGGTTAACATAAGCAAAAATAGCTAAATATGAAACCATTTAAAGTGATAGCCCACTGCCTTTAAAGGTTAACATAAGCAAAATAAAATTGAAATTTGTCATGCAGCATAACACAATAACCTGCTAATGTAACAATGAGGTTGATATGACAGTTTAAGACTTATAATATTATAATGGTTTTTATGTAGATAACTGTTCTTACTTTCATTCACCAGACATACGTGCTACCAGGGCTATAGTACTTCAGTGGACTCAGACTCAAGACATTTTCACTGTGATGGACTTGTCTTGGACCCATTGGTTTTTGGACTGGGACTTTGTCTCGGATTGGCCATTGGTCTCGACCAAGTCCAGCACTACATGCTGTTGTTCTAAAGCAAGGACGCCCAATTTGGGGAGCCAAGTTTGGCCTGTGCTCTCTTTGTTTTGGCCCACCATGGATTTAACATGCTCATGCTTATTTTCCTCTAATTTGAAACATTATGACTACGAAATGTTCATTTTGTGCCGTTAAAAAGTACGTAATCTGAGTTTAACGGCATTGCAAAGCATAGTGCTGGTAAATTCCCATTTAAATTACATACACACGTTTTACGAATTACGGTATTCTTCAACATCAACATTTATTTTTGCCCCGTGGCCTTCCATCCAGATATATTTTGGCCCTTCATATGAAAGAATTTGGGCACCTCTGTTCTGAAGTAACTTCCTCCTATAAGACAAAACCAAATTATGACTAAAACAGGTATTAGTTTAATTTATAATCCATCTAGAACAGGCCTCGGGATTGGTCGCCTGGTGTACACATGTCCAGTAGGCTACCTCAATCATCAGGTCTCAATCATTTTCATTTTGGCCACAGACACAATGTCAGCGAACACGTTGTACTATGAATTCTTTAGGACAAGTAATAAGTTCAAGAATGTGAACAAATCCACTTTTTACTTTGGCTTAATTTGATCCTAGGGTGTTACTCTGCACTTGCTTTTTGATTATTATAATAAAGAATAAAGCATATTGACAATTTAAAATAGAAGGTAAATGTTTCCTTATATCACATAAATTATAAACAGGTAATAAGTGGTCTTGAAGAGGATTCATTTATTTATGTCTTGGTATTGAGTATCTCTCATTTGGACTTGGTCTAGACTTGGATGTGAACCTCTTTGGACTCGGTCTTGACTTGGACTTGAACCTCTTTGGACTTGGTCTTCACTTGGACTTGAACCTCTTTGGACTTGGTCTTCACTTGGACTTGAACTTCTTTGGACTTACTCTTAAACCTCTTTGGACTTGGTCTTGACTTGGACTATAACTCTTTTGGACTCGTTTTTACTTGGACTTGAACCTCTTTGGACTTGGTCTTGACTTGGACTGTGAACCTTTTGGACTCGTTTTTACTTGGACTTGAACCTCTTTGGACTTGGTCTTGACTTGGATGTGAACCTCTTTGGACTCGGTCTTGACTTCGACTTGAACCTCTTTGGATTTGGTCTTGACTTGGATGTGAACCTCTTTGGACTCGGTCTTGACTTGGACTTGAACCTCTTTGGACTTGGTCTTAAACCTCTTTGGACTTGGACTTGAACCTCTTTGGAGTTGGTCTTGACTTAGATGTGAACCTCTTTGGACTTGGTCTTGAGTTGGACTTGAACCTCTTTGGACTTGGTCTTGAACCTCTTTGGACTTGGTCTTGAACATCTTTGGACTTGGTCTTGACTCGGTCTTGACTAGTCCTGGTCTTGGACTTGTCTTGGACTCAACAAAGGCAGACTTGACTACAGCCCTGCGTGCTACAATGTGTTTTTATAAGAATGGTTATCCTGATATCTGACCGTTTAAAATTGATCATAACCGCTTTACATACTGGGAATCAATAAAAATGTATCTCTTCCACAATAAAACACTGGGGTCCTTATTGCCTTGCAATCCTCCATTTCTCCAGCAGAGGATGCTGTGCATGCAGAATTACCATTTGAGTGTGACATGTCTAATCCTCTCCACGTGGATTCAGACACAGTGCCAAAGCCTTGACACAAGCCGGGACATTCCCAAGGTGTGCCATACCGAGCCAATATAAAGGTAGGACCGCGACAGACGGGCATAGATAACTAATATTTCCTGGTACTTAACCTTTCCTGTTAATAACACAGGTTTTATTTAAAAGGTGTGGCCTGAAGTCTAATGTGCACAAACATACTGTATATTGACCTACATAATTAAGTCACAACATGTACAAATATACAAATAGCTAATCTGTCCTGCTCTTAAACTGACCAAAGAAGTATCATACTGTTACATGATGATTAATGTGTTTATGTAACTTTTACCCATATATAGATCCCAGTTGTGTTTTCTCTTGGTGGATCTGAGCTTGACCCCACAGGGAAAGAGGAGGAAAAAAACGTATGTGTTTGCTTGTGTATGCATTCTTCTTCCAGGGCTGTAGTCAAAACCACCTTTGTTGAGTCCAAGTCAAGTCCAAGACCAAGACTAGTCGAGTCCAATTCAAGATCAAGTCCAAAGAGGTTCGAGTCTGAGTAAAGACCGAGTCTGTGACAGGAAAAAAAGGTCTTATGCATGACAGTATCAAGACAATCATTTTGGGTTTCACTTTCCCTCCAATATTATTATCAACATAATAAAGACCAAAAGCCCAAAACCTGGCAAGACCAGTCGGTCCGAGACCAAAAAGCCCAAAACCCATATCTGGTCCAAGACCAGTGGCTTCTTCTTTTATCTTTTAGAGAATGACCTCAGGACAATATTAAGATAAGGAAAAGAGTAAGTGAAAGGCAACATAAAAGTTCTCACTTTGACCAAGTCCTGGGTTAGACCACAAAATGTAAAAATGGTTACAGTATGGTTAGAATTAGGTTTAGCAAAATTGGTATTTAATTTAGATTCAGACCTGGTTTTAGATATTAACTTTCTGGATTTGAGGAGTATTAATTGACTGCATATTGGTCCTCACAAAAATAGCAGACCAAAGCTGTGTGTATTCATGTGTCTGTGGGAGTAGACCTTGAGCTTTCTGCCCTGATACCATGCAGTGACAAACAGAGATAAATACACGGGTGTCTGGTATCACTGAAACACTGTTTTTTTGTGGAAACCCAACTGTGTTGACTGATGACAGATGTGGTTTCATTTTGCGCAATGTCAAGTGCAGTGGAAGTTTAGGGGAAATCTCACTGAACTGACACTCACTCCAACTACAAATTAGATTTTTAAAATAAAGAAATAAATGAAACCTTCCCTTAATCATGCATTTGTTAGTTATCACATAGTCAGAGCAGAAGTTATGTTTTTAGACAATGTATTATATTCAACTCACTCTCACACCTTTGTAAATGGATTTCCAAATGGAGCTAATATTTTCTAAAGCGTCATCTTTTTCATCTTCAACCCTTCTACAATGTGAATGAATAGTTTTATGGGAAAAATTGCTTGATGCTTGAAATGTATACATTTTTATTGTGAGGAGCTACTTCCGTGGTTTACACAGAGAGGCAACTGTTTGAAACAATGGCCCCGTAATAGATTTATTTAAAGGGCCTGCCTTTTTCTAAAAAGTTTCCAATGATGGCTTCTCAGATGGTTCTATGTAACAAACCATCATTGTCAGTCCCTTTACATGCAAAAATGTGAAGTCTGTCTACAGGCAAGTTAATATGTAACATAAAGTTTGAAATAATACATTATTGATATATACATATATAAACTTTTCTTTCTTTTCTTTCAAGGACAAAAACAAATCTCTATTTACTCTTGTTTTTTTTGTTGGTAATTTACCATTATTCTGTGACGTAACTGCGACTTTTTAGCCTCATCCACCTGCTAACCCAAACAAGACAATGCAAGTGAAGAAGCAGCCCCTAATATACATGTATATATATATATAT